>JARBWK010000002.1:25844192-26546874 GCA_030556195.1 Anolis apletophallus
TTCTAGGATGAGGAGAACACACGACAACTGTGAAATAGGTGAAAATCAAAAAAGAATTTATTCTGGCACCAGCTGGTGGGCTTTTGCCAGCAGAACACAGCTGCAGGTAGGGGCAAAAGAACCCCGTCACTTCTCATACAAAGACATTTATACCCCAATGGAGTCATTTCAGTAAAGCCCACCCCTTCTTCATGGATAAAAACAATCATAATTGGCTGGTGATTACTGTTGCTTACATGACATTTCATTAGTCCAATAAACACTGCATAAATCATTAGCATCATCTCTCTGTCATACCTAAGATTGAGAACAATAGCCATCTATTAGTTATTTCTTTCACACAGTGCAGTATCAATGCTGAGTCTCTCTGTTCCCTGAGTTGAAACAATATTTCCAGGCTCCGTGCCAGCAGCGGAGAAGGACAGACTCTTTGCCATGCGCAGTGGTGTTTCCCATTCACATTAAATTTCCATAGCTCCAACTGTACTGCATTCACCCATCTAGCCTATATTATCTCAAATTGGGCACAGGGTGTATTAAAATGCATTTAATCACAGTGTTAGTCTTTCATTGCAAGTGCCTGTCTGATTTCTGGCACCAAAACCCTCTTTTTCAGAGTTGATACGCAAGTAGCATCACTCTCTGACTGTACTTTTTATGCTCGGAAAAGTACCAAACCTGCTTTAGTATGAGGCTTAGGAACTTGTTCACAATAGGAATGCACAGTTTGGAAGGAGTTATATTCCAGCAGCTGAGGTAAGCTAACTTTTAGCTTTCTCACAACACTTTTACAAAGGTGTGGTGCAATAACAACAAGGGCTTGCCAGAGCTAAGATAGACATGTTTGCAAAGACAGAAAGCTCCTTGGTCATGGAAACCTACTAAGTTACCTTAGGGAAATCACACTCTCTCATCCTCAGAAAAAGTTAAAGGTAGCTCCTTCTTTTAAAATCCCCAAGAATACGTACCTTGTGACAAAGTCTCCATAAATTGTAAATGACAGGAAGGCACACAAAAACAACAAATATTTCTGCTTCCTCATTCCTTTTTCCTTCAGATGAATGGCATGACTTTAGCATGTTATATTGGAAGGTTTTAGGCATCTGGGCATTTTCAATTTTGCAGTTTGACTGGTATAGCTGATTTGGGTCAGGCGCAGTATAAAAGTCCTAACGATGCAGCACAAACAGGAAATTGGGAACAGACTTGGATTGCCTAAAGATCAGTCCTGATCTAACCCAGAAGTGCCTCTTTAAACCTTTGTAAAATAAACCACATAGAAAGATATGTATGGAATTGCTCCAACCCACATTCGGTGTGTAACAAATGACTTACTAGTAGCCACCATAAGCTCCATATTTCGTGTAGTCCTTGAGCAAATGACCTTGGTCTGTCCCCTTCTCTTAGTAGTCTGCATTGGGGTGGGCAAGTCTAATGGCTGGACATCTTACTTTTTGCCCCTTCAGTGGGGATAGGACCGCATTATAAAGGTCCATGGATTCGACATGTATTGTGACCAATTTATGGGCTGCTGGCAGGGGGCGTGGAGAACCCAGAACTCCCAGAGCTCCATGTCTTGCATTGACTATCTTACCATGCCTCTCATCCCATGGGGGAAAGTGTCACTGACTGGCTTCTCCCCACTCAAGCATTCTAACTGGAGGTCAGCTGTTACCAACAGTGCTGTACATTTTGACGAGTTTCAAATTGAGAGAGAAAGGGAGAAACATGCCAGGAGTGCAGCACATCAAGCAAACCCTTGCCAGGACCGCCTTCCTTCTGGAAATCGATGTTCTCATTGTGAAAGACCTTGCGGATCCAGAATAGGTCTCTACAATCACTTATGAACCTACCGCCAAGACTCTATTTCTGAAAGACAATCATATCTCAGCTGCTAGTGATAGCCTATGATGATACCAGGGTATTAAAGACACATTACCAAGTTTGGAATAATTTGGAGTGATTTAGGAGCAATTCAGAAATGCTTTTCACATGAAAGTTTTAACTATTTTTTCTGGGGGGTCCAGGGACTTTGAGGCCAAAATGAGTTTGGCATCCCTATACAGTGGGAGGCAAGGAGCAACTGCACCAAGTAAATCACTAAAAATCTGTTGCAAGGTCACCTTGCCATAATCCTGAGCCTAGGTATTTTCTGAATGCTGCCTCAAGTGTGCTTTTTTTCCATATTCCCATCACCTCCTGACATTGGATGAAATATGAGGAAAATGAATCTGTCAGTATCACTTTCGTCTACATTCGAATTGTTTTAAAATCTAATTGTTTCTCTTGCGTTAATGAAGAAATTAGGGCAAGCTTATAAAAAATGAACTGAAATAAATGGTCTCGCTCATTGTGACTGCCACATTTAATCATTTTTGGTATTGCAAACATGAATCTGTGTGTTGGTAGTATTTTGTGTGTTGGACTAGGACTCTAGAGAGAACAGGGTTCAAATGTCTGCTTAGTCAAGGAAACTCATTAAGTGTTCCTGAGGCAAGTCACATTCTCTTGGCCTCAGAAAATGGCAAGGGCAAACCATGTCTGAATAAATCTTGCAACTCCAACAAAACCCAGGATAAGGTTGGCCTAGGTCAGGTTCACTTAAAGAAACATGACCACAACAACAAGTACCATAGGTGGAAGGGACCATGTTTTATCTATCTGCCACTTAGCTGCTCTATGAATAATAATAACTTTATTTTTTATATCTCATCACCAAAGGGACTCGGGCAGCTTTCAAGCGGTATCAAGCCCAACAAAACAGAGGTTTTTTTTTTTGCTAAAGACACATGAAAAACATAATAAACACATAACAATCTAATTAACAATTTTAAAACAACAGAATATAAAAACAACCATGAAACGAATCAAAACAAATATCACTAACCGGAACCAGTAATAAGGTGGGCAAGATCAAAAATCAGGGAGGGCTGGGCATGGGTTTGTGAAAATAGTATATTATAGGGTCAGGGCTGCGGAAAAGTGCTGAGTTCACTGTAATGGTCAATTGGGGCTGGGCATTCATGGACATGGACCCAATAATTCTCAGACACACACTGGAATATCCAGGTATTGAGGTCTTCATGAAAGGTGGACTGAGTGAGTACTAGTCTAATCTCCCTAGGGAGGGAGTTCCAAAGCTGGAGGGCCAGCACAAAGAAGGCCCTCTTACTTACTTAGTTACTTAGGTGATCCCTCATAGCCAACATGTGCAGTGACTTGCAGGTGGGTCCATAGGTGACTGTGGAGATCTATTCTTGATCTGCATGTTCTTCCACAGTGAAGAAAGTGGTTCCAGTCAGGGTTGGCTTGATGCGCTTTTGTATTGGCACATTTCTCCCTTTCGCCATCCATACGTGCCTCTTCGAATTCTGCAGTTACAATCAAGAGAGATGCTGGTTAATTACAGAGGAGAAGGAGAAGGATTTCTATTTAAAAAAACCTTTCAAGAAATGGCCCAAGAAACAAGAAGGACATTACCCCCAGGAAGGGGAATATAAAAAAGAAATTAACATTCGATTTTACTGCAGAATATCTTTATGGGAATAATGGACTGAGATTTAATATCAGCTAAGAATATAGATACAATACATACAACAGTGAGAAGAATTATATTTGCCAAACCCTAGAAATGGGGGAAAGGACTGAAATTGAAAATGGGACAATTTAAATGAAAGAGACTAAAAGATATGAATTTATTTATTTATTTATTTATTCAGATTTATCAGTCGCCACTCCCATCCGGCTCGGGGCGACTTACACAGGATAAAATAGCTTTACAGTATGTATATAAAACATTAAAATCACAGATTAAAATAGCAACTCTAAAATAGATACAGTATCAAGAAGGGCCTATGGTTGTTGATGAGGCCAGCAATTTAAATTCCGAAAGCCTGCTGAAATAACAAAGTCTTGCAGGCCTTTCGGAAGGCCAACAGGCTCAAAATTAATTTCTTGATTTTCTTATTGTAAAGATACTCAGGGAAATTGATTAAAGAAATAAATTAAGAACTTCTTCATGACTACGAAAATTTATAAAGACAATAGAAAAACAATAATGAACGTATCTATTTTTCTAAAAGCATATTTTACCTTGTTGGTTTTTACTTATCTTCAATTTTCAAAAGGATTGTTTTCCTACTCAACGTGTGGTTTTAAAGTCAGAGGGTTATTCCTGTTCTGGAGTGCAACACTTTTCCTGTCCACCAACATTACGTTTTCCGTTCTTCAGTTGTAAGTATAGTAACTGCTTTGGGAGACAATGATCAGGCATTTGGACAATGTGGCCAGTCCATCAGAGTTGATGGCATAGGAGCATCGCTTCAGTGCTGGTGGTCATTGCTTCTTCCAGCAGGCTGACGTCTTGCTGTCTTCTTAAGAGATTTGCAGGTTTTTTCCGAGGCAACGCTGATGGAATAATTCCAGGAGTTGCCAGGAGGTTCTTTGGAGCTAAAGTCTTCTGCCTGGATCTTTGTAAATTTTTGAAAGTTCATGTTTTTTTAAAAAAATTATCAGCCAGACAACACCCTTTGGATATGCCAAAGAAGGCAAATCATAGCTTGGATATGCCAGTGGGGCTTGAATATGCCAATGGGGCTTTGCTGCTTAGGGGAGTAAAGAATTATTCAAAATTCTTGGCAGCACTTCGAAGTAAATGCTGCTAAAACAAAATATTCATTTTAAATCTAAATGTGGGATGAAAAGCACAACTTGAGATATTATTTGCCAATCTTCATGATAGCTTATCAAAAAGGAAGATGAGGGTTTGGTTATCTTGCTCGATGACAATCTTCCTCATCAGCATTTTAGCATCTGCAGTAATGTTAATTCCCTCAGTGCTTACACGCCTCATTTGAAGCCTGGATGCTTTTAAAAATGAGAGTGGACAAAATAAATTCAGTTTGTTGTGGAGAAATAGAGGGTCCGTGCTATTTCTTTCTGCCTACATATATTTTCTTTATTGAGCCTGTCTGTGAAATGAATAGCTCGTAAATTTAAACAGAAAGATGGAGTAAACAGAACAAGGGAGAAAGGAAGGGAAATATGGGTGCCGATTAGCAAAAGAAGAATAAACGAGAGGGCAAGAGGGAATAGTGACCTACTTTGGAAATGTTTAAAAAGGAAAAAAAGAGTAAAAGATGAAGATGTGTGGCATGCTGAGAAGGAAAGATGGTAATAGGGAAGAGAGATGCTTTCTAAACGCGATGAACAGGCAGAGGCTCAGTGAGATGGCTCAAGATTATTGATGGATTATTGACCCAGGGAACAGAGCAAAGGTGGATTCAGTGAAACACTGCTTTTCTCAGGAATAACAGCAATTTCAGTGTATTGCAATGCTGATGGTACGACCAGAGCATAAAGGAGAGTTGAGTATTATCTCTGAATACAGTGACATTCAGAATTACTGCTTGTCAATGGATGATGTTGTGTGAATGCTTGTGTACAGATTGTTAGCATTTCTCTGGCATTTGGTTATGTATTAAGACACTCAAAAATGAATAGGAATTAAGAAGTTCGTAAGCAATCTTGTGTGTCTTTTGACAAAACCTTGGAATGAGAACTTTAATCGGTCAGCTAAAACATAACCTGCCAGAGGCTGAATAATATGCATTTGGTGCAGATTTGTATTTTATTTGGTAGACTTCAGCATAAATAACATAGATGTTTATTGTGTTATCAAAGGCTTTCATGCCAGAATCACTGGGTTGTTGTAGATTTTTCGGGCTGTATGGCCATGTACTAGAAGCATTCTCTCCTGACATTTCACCTGCATCTGTGGCAGGCAACCTCAGAGATTGTGAGGTCTGTTGGAAACTAGGAAAATTGGGTTTATATATCTGTGGAAAGTTCAGGGTGGGAGAAAGAACTCTTGTCTGTTGGAGCTACAGTAGGTGTGAATGTTTCAATTGGCCACCTGTCAGTTTTTAGGTGTGGTCTGTTCCTGTCTGGGGGAACCCTTTGTTGAGAGGTAATTGTTTCTTGTCTGGAGTTCCCCTGTGTTTGAGTTTTTTTCTTTATTTACTATTATAATTTTAGAGTTTTTAAATACTGGTAGCCATATTTTGTTCATTGTCATGGTTTCTTCCTTTCTGTTGAAATTGTCTACAGGCTTATGGATTTCAATGGCTTCTCTGTGTAGCCTGACATGGTAGTTGTTAGAGTGGTCCAGCATTTCTGTGTTCTCAAATAATATCCTATGTCCAGGTTGGTTCATCAGGTGCTCTGCTGTGGCTGACTTCTCTGGTTGAAGTAGTCTGCAGTGCCTTTCATGTTCCTTGATTCATGTTTGGTCAATGCTGCGTTTGGTTGTTCCTATGCATACCATGCAGCTGTGGACAAGTTTACATAGGGACCACCAAATGCAGCATCCAACAGACCTCACCACCTCTGAGGACGCCTGCCTTAGATGCAGGCGAAATGTCAGGAGAGAATGCTTCTAGAACATGGCCATACAGCCCAGAAAACCTACAACAACCCGATGTTTATAGTTTTTGTGCAAGGTAAGGGGATATAATTACAGCCCTAAAATTTACAATTGCAATGGCATAATTAGTTGTTAGTTTTCTGTTTACGGGATATATGATGGAGATCTGTGGTATAGCTAGTGCATTTCATTTGACTGCCTCAATGCGTATGGATTTATTCATTACTATTCAGGCAACTTCACTTTGAAATTTTTATTATTTCTAAAAATGATACCTTGCAAGATTCAACTGAAGATCCTTCCATTTCTTTCTTATTTTTCTATCCTCTGAGTCTTTTTTTTTTTGTTCTCAGCAAATTTGCAGCATTTTATCCGAATTGATAGCATCAGTGATGGACAGTCAGTTTTGTAGGCAGCTCACTGGCTGCTAAGAGAGCCTGCTGTGTCTGACAGCAGCGAACTGCTAATTCAAAAGGCATTTTTAAGGATTCGGGTTTTTTTTAAAAAAAAATACAGGTTGAGCATCTCTTCCAAAATCAAAAATACTCTAGAATCCAAAATTGTCTACATAGGTGGTTAAGATGATGTATAAAATTATCTTTAGCGTATATGTATATGATATATACATAAATTTTGTGTTTAGACTTGGTTCCATCTACAATATATGTATATGTTTATATGCACACGCACATACACACAGGTAACCTCTTCACTCTCTACGATGATGGCTAGAAAAGTGAAAGCGGTGCATAGAATATAAATGAAGATATCCAGACAGTTTTGAGTGCTATACCATACATCATTACTTTCATCTATCCAATTCAATATTCATTCCAAAAGTCACTACTGATGATGGCTGTTTGCTGATTATCGGATGAGTGAATGACACTAATGGGCATGAGAGATGAAGGGGACGTATGACGGTCACATGTTCTAGATCTGGGAGAGGGAGCAGTGGACTGAAGAACCAATATCCTTCCTCTTTCTTGAGGCCTTAAGAGAAAGAGCAGCAGGTGGGGAATGCCAAGCCATATTTCCTCTGCCCTCCTTTTTTCCTTGCTTTACCATCCGCAGTTTCCTTTCTTACCCATTTGTGCATGAATGTTGATGAAAAGACCTTATTGAGTCTTCTGTCTCAGGCCTGCTACTTGACTTTTAAAAACTTTATTTATATTCCTCTTTATCTTCCCGGAAGGCCTCAGAGCAGATTACAGTTCTTATATACAAGCCGTCCCTGTCTTCAATCTATGGCTCTTGAGACTACGGAAATCTTAAGGCCCTCAGATTCACAAACCCTTTGGTGAGACCTGAGTCTCCTATACAGTTTGTAGACTGATTTGAAGATGCTGGGGCCACACGATTGTCACCACAGCCTTCCGATATGCTGTGGTATACTTGAAGGTTGGTCCCAGATGGGTGTAGGTGACCAGAATGGCTTGTCCAAGCGAAGAACCCAGATTTCCAGCCAGCACGTCCTTTGCTTTTACTTTCTTAGTCTGTTCTCAGAGAGGCTCTCCCCCCGCCCCAGCAAGACTCAGAGTGGGCATGGCTTGGGTCCCTGGGAGCAGTTTTGGCTCCAAAACTCAGGCTCCTCCCACACAAACCACACACAAGTTTGCAAAATGCAAAAACATTGGAAATGGGTTACAAGCATGCAACACTATCACCTCAAACAATGCAGACAGGCCCTCAGGGGCCGTAATACGTAGACTACATGTTGTTGGAACAAAAATGGCCTCAACTTGATTTGGTTATAGCTGAATAAACCTGCTCATAGCATGAGTACAGATTCAGGCATTGATTGACTTGTTTGTCTTCTGACAGCAACACATGCACTAGTAGATAGATTTGCTAGCCAGTAGAAATCAGGTAGTGCTGGAATGACAGGTGTGAAATCCCATCAGCTGGAAGTAAGGCCGGGCCATCTGCTTCCAAAGTAGGTGTGACCTAGTTGTCAATATCTTCAGAGTCTCTTCAGACGATCTTCTATACCAGGGTTGTCCAACTTCTACCAGCCCAGGGGCCTGAATTCCGGTCACTGATGACCTGGGGGGCCGAAGGGTCTGCCCCCAGCTCCGCCCCGCCCCCAGCTCCGCCCCTCCCCCGGCTCCAATTTACTTACAATTCATAAGAGGCATCCATACAATCAAATATAATCTTTTACTAAGGGGAAATGCAGGGAGGGAATACATAAGGGGCATCCATACACAATTACATAATAATAACATAAAGGTTAGCCTACCTTCCCAAACGCGCAGGATCCAGGAGTAGCCAGACCACGAGCAGAGGCGACAACCGACCGAGGCAGCAGCCGAGAAGGTCCAAATGGTGTTTGCATGGGCCGCAGGGATTAAGTAGCCGAGATTTCGGCAACAGGAGTATCGCGAGACTACGGAAGCCACACGGATTTCGCTCTCAACGCAGGCGTGATCTCGCGTTGAGAGCGAAATCCGTGTGGCTTCCGTAGTCTCGATACTTGCTCCAGAACCCGGAAGTGGGTAATTTTTAAAAATATTATTATTTAATTTATATTTTTTTAATTAAAAAGCTTAGGGGCCGCAGGGAAGGGGCTGGGGGCCGTATACGGCCCCCGGGCCGCCAGCTGGACAGCTCTGTTCCATACCAATTATGATGACCATCATCTGCCCCCTAATGGTTCCATACTCCATAATCAAACCACCCAAAACTGAGGTGGTCAGTATTACCAGTGTGATACCAGTGCCAGTGTCCTGATTTGCCCTTCAGAGACAATGTTGAAAGTAAAAGAAAAATGCTTTACTTCAGCAAACACAAAAGAACAGCAAATGTAGTTGAAAAATGCAAAAGAAAGCAAGGAAGTCTTAATGCAGACACAAAACTAAAGTCTCTAATAAAGTCCAAAAGAAACAGCAGTCTTACATCAGACAATGGGCAATGATCACCAAATCCTTAGAAGCAGTCTCGAAGCAGGTTCAATTGGACTGAAACATCAGCATAAGAGTCGTTGTTACCAGCGAAAGCTAACTGCTTCTGCTTCTGATTTATAGCCCTGAATTTCCCATGTAGGATGTGCTATTTATTTTGTTTGGGAGTGCATTCCACAGGTGAGGGGCCACCACCGAGAAGGCCCTATCTCTCATCCCCACCAACTGCATTTGCGATGCTGGCAGGAGTGAGAGCAGGGTCTCCACAGATGATCTTAGAGTATGAGGTGGGACGATAGAGCTTTATATGTCAATACCAGCTCAGAGATGGGCAGGCAGCCAGTGGAGCTGACACAATTGGGGGGGGGGGGGGAAGGAATGTTCCCTGTATGTCGCCCCAGTTAGCAATCTGGCTGCCACCCATTGGACCAGCTGTAATTTTCGAACTATCTTCAAAGCAGCCCCACGTGGAGTGCATTACAGTAATCTAATTAGGATGTGACTACAGCATGGATGACTGTGGCCAGATCAGACTTCCCAAGGTACAGGTGCAGCTGGTGCACAAGTTTTAACTGTGCAGAAGCTCTCCCAGCCACTGCCGAGACCTGGGAGGTAATTGCTAGGGCGGCTCCCAATTACCTCGGCGTTTCTAGCAGCTATTCTAGCTGAACGCCATCTGTGCTCTGTTTCCTTTTGCCTTTTGTCAGAAATGTGGGCACTTTCAAAACTTCATTACCTGATTCCTCTTCCCCCTCCAATTCCTGAGCACTTCCCTGCTCCCCTTCCTCTTCTGAAGATGAGGAATCCCTAACACATAGAATCATGCATACAGAAACCAAACATGAGGGAGAGTGTGTAGGGGTGGTGATTGAAGTCAATTGGCTGCTGGTGGGATAGTGGAAGAGATTTATATGGACCATTGGAGGACCCGAGTGAAGCTTTAACTCATTCCGAAGCCTTACTCCTGCAAGTCAGCTCTTTCTTCCGGGAACCCAGGCACCTGGAATACGATGCCTATCCTTGCTTTGTCCACAGCTGCTATCTACAAATTGACGCACATGTTGAGCCAGGAAGTGTGCTCATGCTTTGTGTCCTGGGTATGCGCTTAAGTGTCTATGAAAGGATGTACGAATGTGTCATGAAGCTCAAGGGGGACTCTTATGTAAGGAAGGAAGGAAGATAAAATTGCAGTCCTAGAATTCATAATTGCAATAAAGGAATTATGTAGTTATTTATATTTCTTTTTGTGAGATAAATGATGGAGATCTGCTGGATAGCTTCCATCTCTGAATCTGCTCTTCTATTGCTACTGTTACCAAACTTTCACTTATTGGAGTCTCAGCTGTAGTGTCGGACACAACTGTAAAATAACTAAATATTTTCTACATCATTACTAACGTTAGATTTGTAGCCTGCACAGGCGATGTGAACTGTGAAGGCCCAAAGTTATGAAAATGAAGACCTCTCAAATAAGATGTCTGATTCTCACATATAGGTACCAGTCATTCTTGTGCAGCAAAATCCCACACAGCATTATGATCAATCTAACCTTGTTTAATATCACTTTGACTGCCGTGGCTCCACCCTATCGAATCCTGCAATTTATAGTTTGATGCATCATAAACTACAAAGTCCAAGGCTCCGTAAAATAGAGCCATGACAGTTAAATTGGCATCAAAATGTGATAATATCATTTCAATATACAGTAGGCTCTGCACATTCACTGAGGTTGGGAGCTCAGAACCCCTACAAAAGTGAAAAAAAATGATTAAAAAGCACTTTTGTATTGTCGAAGGCTTTCATGGCTGGAATCACTGGGTTGTTGTAGGTTTTCCGGGCTATATGGCCATGTTCTAGAAACATTCTCTCCTGACGTTTTGCCTGCATCTAAGGCAGGCATCCTCGGAGGTTGTGTATTCCTGCATGGTAGGGTGTTGGAATGGATGACCCTCATAGTTTAGTCGAACACTACGATTCCATGATTCTATACCTAAACAGGGCTTCACTGCCTGTTTTGTGTTACCAGTTTCACATTTCCATACACCTGCTTTTAGAAATCTCCGATGCCCCTCTAACTAATCTGCTTTCCTAAGATTTATCCAGTAGCACTGAGGACACCAATTGCTCAGGATCTCTCAGACAACCTGCAATGAATGCAGAGTGAAGATGTTTGATGGCCCTGACATTACCCTGTGTGACTCTGTATGTTATGTGCCATTGCTTTTGTTAGACATAGTTTCTCTGAGCATAGTACTTCATCCGCTTGAATAGGTAGCAATGACCCATATAGATGAAGTATGGAGGAAGTGCAGCTGACTCATTACTATCCTGAACTTTCTTCTCACCCAGGTCTGCACTGGGTCAACAGTAACAATGACTTTGATATGCTCCCTCTTAATGCATTAAGGAGAACCAAGAACTGTCATATATTTTCTGGTACTTGCTTGAAGTGTGGGTTAGACTACCAACACTGCAAGAAGATTTACACAATAATACTTTGTTGTGTTCTTGTGCTCATATCCTCTTCAGATTACTACCTGGCAGCAGAGTACACGGTTGCAATATATCTTGTAGCTCTAACATCAGAGATGGGTACAGAAAACTTATCCGGATCACATACTGATGCCAACACATGCATCACCATACAAATTGGTACTGAGCTGAGCTATGGTATAAGCAGCTCAGCTCAGTACCTTGCTCCTCCACTGAGCAAGGTGTTCGACTAAAAGGATTTCCAAGGTAATGTTGAGCTCAGTGGTTTTATGTGGCTGTTGAATGATCAGGTGGAGGTTATGCTGGTAATTTCAGAAACAACTGCTATCTTGTGTATTTCCCCCCTTTTTGGCACAATACCAATCACAATGCACTCGTAACACTTGAAGAGGCAGTGGATACGGGTCATGCATCTTCCCCCTGGGTGAGAAGTAAAGGCATTGTAATAGATGCAGAAAAACAGGAAGCATGGAGGATGCAAAATCAGTGTGCATTCTGCAGTCTTTGCAAAGGAAGGAAAGGTGTATGTACATAGGGATGAAGGAAATGATATTGTCAGAGGCAAATAAATAAGTTAAAGTAGCTATTTGATGTATTAGGAAAGATAAAAATCATTTGGAGAAATAACTTTAAAAATTATTATGCTGTTAGCAACAATAACAACAACATAATAATAATAATTCTTACCCACCTCTTCTTCTGGCTTGCGGCGAGTTACAGAATAATTTGAATATATAAACATTGTAAAAAATACTACAAATAAGCTACATATTAAAACGTGTTTTTATAAAATATATGTTAAAATACACAAAACAGAGATTTAACAAAGGACGCGCATTTAAAATCCATGCTTAAATACTGGCTAGGTAGTGGCATGATGTTACTTCTTAAAAAACAAAACAAAAAATTACCAGTTATTACTGGTCCCCCACCCACCCCCCACCATCCCAAAAAAGATTTACAGGTTTTATATGAAATCTTTGGCTGAAAGATTCGCAGCGCGAGAAAATAACATTCAATTTACTGTTCAAATAAAGCATCTCTCCAAAGGTGACTGTGGAGGCGGTGGAAACTCCCTGTAGTCATTTTTGTAGAAAAGGAAAGTTAGGACCTCATCCGATGGGAGGGGGTGTCATCTTAACGTGGTGTTTCATCTCATTGCATTTTAAAACAAATCGTTTCATTTCTCAGAACCCATCACATGTCGTTATTTCTTGCCCATTCTTACAAAACCATCCATTTTCAGATTTATGACACAAGCATGTGCAGTTCCCACCCATTCCTTTAAAAAAAAAACCTGAAAAAAGTTCAAACTTGTGAAAGTTCAAAATCTTGCATATTACTCTGATTTGGATCCCTGAAGTATAATTATCGTGATTGACATCATCACTTAAGGAAACAAAACACTTATAGTAGCTTGCCCTAAGGTTATAAGTGCTGTTTTTAATTGAATTTTAGTTATTGTTTATATGATTTGATGTTTAATTTAATTAAATTTTAAATTGTTTTTATTTTATGTTCTGTTTTTAGGCACCTTGTGTCGTGTGTAAGCCACCCCGAGTCCCTTTGGGAGATGGTGGCGGGATACAAGAATAAAGTTGTTGCTGTTGCTGTTGCTGTTATTGTTCTCCCATTTCTTAGTGATTCCTGAGCTCAGAAGATGATTTATCTCCATCTCATGCCTTCCCTGTTTCTAGACACTTTGAATACAGTTCTGTCAGGCCCGGATCCAGAGTTTGTGCTGCCCTAGGCCAACTCTGGAAAACCCGCCCCTGAGGGCGGGACCGCATCGCCTCCGAGGGGCAGGGCTGCGCCACTTGTGGGTGGCGGGGCCGCATCGCTTGTGGGGGTGGGGCCGTGTCGCTTGTGGGGGTGGAACCACCCAGCCCCTTTTGGCAGGGGCTGGGTGACGTCAGGAGCGGCGGCGCCAAGGAAGAGGCAGAGGGAAGTGCCTCTTCCTCCTCACCCTTGCCGCCGCGCCTGACGTCACCCAGCCCCTGCCGAAAAGGGGCGGGCGCTGCGCGGCGGGGGCGAGGAGGAAGAGGCGGAGGGAGGCTGTGGCGCTTTTCTCCGCCTCTTCCTCCTCGCCGCCATGCAGTGCCCGCCCCTTTTCGGCAGGGGCTGGGTGACGTCAGACGCGGCGGCGAGGGCGAGGAGGAAGAGGCGGAGGGAAGCGCCGCGGCCTCCCTCTGCCTCTTCTCGCTGCTGCTGCTGCGCTTGACGTCACCAAGCCCCTGCCGAAAAGGGGCAGGTGCCACGCAGGGGGCGGGTGCCACGCATAGCGCGAGCGGCTCGGCGCCCTCCGCCATGTTCCTGGGTGCTGCATCGGCCGCCCGGGAGCTTACCTTCCTTCGGAGAAGGAAGAGAAAGGAAGGCAAGCTCCTGGGCGGCCGATGCAGCACCCAGGAACATGGCGGGGGCGCCGAGCCGCTCGCGCCCTGCCGAGCATGCACGCAAGGCTCCCCCGTGCGAGCAATGAACAGGCGTTGACAGAACTGTATTCAAAGTGTCTAGGGCATCTGACGTGGCTTCCCTCCGCCTCCCTCGCATCGGTCCCGCCCCTCCTCGCCCCCCCAAGATCGAACTTTTTTAAAAAAACTTTTTTTAATTTTGGGGGTCACCGGCCACCCCCCCATGGGCGCCGCCCTAGGCCGTGGCCTAGGGTTGCCTTATGGGTAATCCGGGCCTGAGTTCAGTGATGAAACATCATGAATGACAGGCAGAAGTCTCTTTGAGTCGTTTGATGGGCCCCATTGTACTTAATCACTTAAATGTTTTACAAGTGTTCAATGTGCTGTTGAAGGCTTTCATGGCTAGAATCACTGGGTTGCTGTGAGTTTTTCGCGCAATATGGCCATGTTCCAGTAGTATTCCTTCCTGAAGTTTCGCCTGCATCTGTGGCTGGCATCTTCAGGAATCTCTGAAAATACCAGCCACAAATGCAGGTGAAACGTCAGGAGAGAATGGTACTCAAACATGGTCATACAGCCTAAAAATCTCACAGCAACCCAGTTTTAGAAGTGTTTTTAACTGGGGGGAGAGGAGCTCTAAGAGGTAGTTTTTGCCAATTCCTTCCTCTGAAATGCCGCCCACAGTATTCTTTGGTAGTACTAACCAGGACTGTCCATGCTTACTTTGCAATATCAGACAGGACCTGGTGCCTTACTGAGTCCATATACTGGTGGATAGCAATGAAGATGAACTACAACTAGTACATCTCCAATAATCCTTCACCAGTTCCTACACTAGCTGGCTACAGTTGCCCAACCTTCACTCAGAAGTGGATTGGCTTAGACAACTTCTGAATATGGAACTCAGATCTTATGTTTTTTAATCATTTATATTTAATTGGCTTTAATCTATTTTTAATGTATTTATGATGTTTTTATTGATATGCGGCATCAAATTGTTGCTTTTTGTCAGCCGCCCTGAGTCCCCCTTCGGGGGTAGAGAAGGGCGGGTTATAAATAATTGAAATAAATAAATAAATAAATAAATGAGTTCCATTGTTGTTGATGCAGCTTACATTTGAATAACAGTGCTAAAAGTTTGAGAACCATCACATTTCAATTATGTGAAGCAGGACTAAACATTTGTTTTTATTTTGAGATATGAAATACATGAGGATAAATGAAAATATGAGATCAAAGTTGTTATTTCAAAATGTTGCAGTCTTTTCATATCCAGGGGTTATGTTTAGCATATGTCTTAAGAACAGAAGTAAAAGAATAAGAATTATATGATGTTAGTTCACAGCATATTGCAAAAAATAAATCTTAGATCTTTTTCTTTTTCTTGTAAAGCAAAAAAATTACTAAGCCCCTGAGTTCTTTTTTTGTTATCTTCACTCCTCTTAGTACCAAGAAACTATTTTATAATAGTTGTATGATTTATTTTAGCAGTAAACTCAAGGCATTTAAAATCAGTGAAGAAAGATATTGTCTATAATAATGACAATTAAGTACATATTCCATCCTTCTCACCCTAAAGGCGACTCAGGGCAGAGCACAACATATATACAGCAAGCATTCATTGCCGGAACATATAATAAACTATAAATATAAAAAAACACTAACATCAGTTATAGCTACTTTAAAATCAATATCATTAAAGAATATCATAATGACAGTTAGGTACATATTGAATATCATATTTACAGAAATGCAGTCAGATACAAAGAAATATATTTCCAACTGCACCATAGTTACTTGAGGCTGAATCCATGGATATGAACAAATGCCATTAAATTACCCAACTTCTGATCACATACTATAGAGTTGCCCTGGGGAGGACCTAAAAATTCCTAAATATATATCCTCCCTAGGAATTTTCTAGGTCCTCTGGTGTAACTCTAGGATACCTTTTGTGGGAGCATACCAGAGAGTTGCTTGGAGAATCTAGCAAATTCCTAGAGGTAAAAATCCTTGGAGATGTATTTTTATGAGGTCTTTAGCCTTCCCTGCTAAAGAGTGCTGGTGTCTCACCAAACTACAAGTCCCAGGATTCTATAGCATTGAGCCAAGGCGGTTAAACTGGTGTCAAACTGCATTCATTCTACAGTGTAGATAAGTGGTTCCCAAAGTGGGCGGTACCACCCCCTGGTGGGCGGTGGGGTGATCCAAGGAGGCGCTGGGAGGCTCAGGAGAATTTGGGGGGCGCTGAACCCCTGTAAGGTGGCAGTGGCGTGAGCCAGGCTTGCTTGCCACTTGCAGGGTTGCGTGCTTGCGAGGACGTCCCTGTTGGAAGAAAGAGGCCATACACAGGCCATGGGCGGGGTTGATGAGAGGCAATAGGGACGTGCTGTGGTTTCCATGGCAATGCCTGCCTCAGGATTCCAACTCGCAGGGACACAGTCGCAAGTGCACGATCGCCGGGCAGGCGTTGCCATGAAAAACGCAGCACGCGCCTCCTTCTCGTCAAACCCCGCCCATGGCGCAGTCCTGTGTATTGCCTCTTTCTTCCAATGGGGACGTCCTCGCAAGCGCGCCTTCCTGGGTCCGGCATGGGGCGGGGCAAGCGGAAGGCACTTTTCAAGGTGGGCCTTGCTTGTCCAGTGCCGGCCCCTTCTTTTTCAATGCCATAAAAACAACATGCAATTAAAATAACATTTAAATTAAAATTAAAACGCATTAAAACATTTAATTTTACAAAAAATGTAGAAACATTAATACATATATCTTTCTGTTTAATTGCTATTAAAAATGTAAAAAATTTCTAGAGGGGCAGTGAATAATTTTTTTTCTGGAAAGAGGGCAGTAGGCCAAAAACGTTTGAGAACCACTGGTGTAGATGCAGCCTAGGGTAGTGCTGTCCTTGCTATCTTTCAGGAGGTTACTTAAAACATTATTGTGCATTCAGACTTTTACAATCTGGCTCAGATGGGTTTTAATACCACACTTTTGTAAGGTTTGCATAGTCTTCAAATGACTTTTTATGTTTTTATCTTCTTCTTTTTTCAAAAATGTTTTTACATAATATTTATTTATTTATTTTATTATTTATTTACATCATTTATATTCCGCTCTTCTCACCCCGCAGGGGACTCAGGGCAGATCACAATGCACATATACAGGCAAACATTCAATGCCATTTGACATACAACATACAAGACAGACACAAAGACATACACAGAGGCAATTTAAATTTATATTTAAATTTTATTGCAGTCTGTGCATAGTTTTTAATCTGTAGCATTTAAAATATATTTTAACTAGCCTTGAGTCTCATTACTGGAGGCCCTTCCACTCAGCTGAATAAAAACCCACATTATCTGTTTGAACTGGAATATATGGCAGTGTAGACTCAGATAACCCAGTTCATATTGTGGGATTTTCTACCTTGATATAATGGGTTATATGGCTGTGTGGAAAGGACCCGGGAGAAAGATGGAATTATCTATATAAATAAAAATGTAATGTTTGTTTGTGGGATTAATATATCTCAAAGAGCACTGGACAAACTGACACCAAATTTGGACACAATACACCTATCAGGCCAACAAGTGGCCGTCACTCATAAAACACTGAAAAACATTGCAGAAGAGACTTTGAAAGCCCAAAACAAAAAATACATTACAACACATGCGCAAAACCACATATATACAAACACATATACTGTACATATATACACACACACACAAAACACACATGCACAGACTGGGCCACAGCAACACATGGCAAGGGGTGGCCAGTAAATGAATAAAATAAAATGTCAAGTATGAGTGCAGCGATCTTATTTGATAATATGGGGATATTATTTGGATTTCATTATATTTAAGGAAAAATATTTAAATTATTAGACAATTTAAATCATTTTACATATAATTAATATTTTGTGCATTTTAGTTCAAAAAGTTTAATTGCCACAAACAAAATAGTGGCCCTCAAACATTTGGCCAACCTGAAAAGTGTCCTCCATCCTTAAAGAAGTTGCTTAGGTATGTAACCATCAACATCTGGATTCACAGAGATGTGCTTATCTAGTTCCTTTTAGTTTTTAAATCATTTCTGTGAAGGAGAGTATACAGGCAAGACAACAAATGTCATTATATTAGTTTAAAGTGAAGATTAATTCACGAAGTTCACAATGTAGAGCCAATTCAATTTCATTTTGGCTATATTTCCCTGAGCTCAGTGGTTTGTAATGTTTTCTTAGATCAATTTTCCATCTTTCACCGTTGTGCAAAACTCAGATGGCATGTTGATAACTGTCCACTGTCTTCTCCCTGCTATAAAATTCCCATTTGAATAGCAAAATTTGATATGGACTTGCACAGCAAAACAGGGAAATTGTAGTTATGTTGTCTAAGGATGGATAAGAGATGATTTTAAAGTATTGCGGGTCTTCTCTGAAGGGAGAGATGATATGATTAATTCTATTTTACAAACATTTTAGGAGGAAACATCAAATGTATATTGCAATATAAGATGCGAACATAGGACATTCCATGTGTGTGAGCGGGGGATGGGACAGGAGGACATTATATTACCATAGTGTTTTGTCCTATGGTGTTACAAAGCACATAGTTCCATTTGTCATTCCTTATCACACACTGGTATTTCTTACCTTTTCTCCAGAAATTATCAATTTTCAGTTCTATCATGCAAGCAAGTGCACTTCCTCCCCACTCCATTTTTTTAAAAAAAAACTTTGGGGGGAAAATGGAGGTATGGGGCTTTCCCTATAACCCTGCTGTTCTGAAGTAGACCCCAGGTACTGATCTTAAAGAGACACCAATTTGGGGATATTGGTCTTTCCTCTCAATCTCTGTACTCTCTATTGTGGAAATCCAAAACTTAAAAAGCTAGCAGTACAGACAGGAAAAACAAATATATTTTGACATTTTGGTATTTCAAATGATATATTGTTTAATTACTATGCCAGGCTCATGAAACAGGAGTTTTGGAGAGAAGTGTCAATGCTTGGTAGGAGACCAGCCACAGGAACACCCCTTACTTCATGTCACTGAAGCAATTCAAATTTGACAACTCCTATTCCACGTTTTTTGCCGTTTTCTCCGGATATACTGTATACCAATTCCTCCTACACACACACACTTCGAGGACTTCTGAGACACTTTCCTGTGATCTCTGTATTTTATTTGTATGTATTTTATGTTCATATGTTTTGACTTTGTTGCACCTTGCTCAAGCCATACCCTGGCAGTCTTTAGGAGGAGCCTGAAAACTTGGCTGTTCCAGTGTGCCTTCAATCATTGACCAAACTGCATAAAATACCCTCAGAAGTAGGGTTCCCATATGTCCCTTATTCTAAGGGATGTCCCTTATTTTGGCCCTAAAATTTGTGTCCCTTATTTTCAGGCCCTGTCCCTTATTTTTGACTAGCAGGACAGGACTGGGCGGGGTTGACCAGAGGAAGGTGCGCGCTGTGGTTTCCACGGCAATGCTTGCCCCGGGGATTCCAACCCGCAGGGTAGCCTGCATCCCCGTTGGAAGGAAGAGGCGATACAGGACTTTTGAAAGTACAGTAGACTAATTAACCATTACCCAAGGAGAATGTTGGATCATGTTGGATAAAGATAGTTTCTGGTTGCTTGAGAGTTACTCTTAAAATAGGCCTAGCTGTGCATCCCAATACTATACAATGCTGTGTATCCCATACTATACTATACCATTAACTATTGACATAACAATCATGAAGATGTACTGTCTTATAAAATTTATTTTATTTTAATGTTTAGACAGTGCACTTTTAAAGTCAGCAAAGCCAAGTACTAAATTCAGATGGAGAAAATTAGGTAGTTCTAATAATGTTTTTTTCTGCATGACAAAGTTTGTGGAAAATCCCGTAAATGTCCCTTATTTTTTATATCAAAAAATGGCAACCCTACTCAGAAGCTCTTTATTTTTCCGGTTGTGCAATTAAACCCTACCTTGTCCCTTGGATCTCCTGTCCTGATATATTACATTGCCCTATCCCCCAGTGTTTTTAAATTTTTAATCTTTGCAATTGGCCCTGGCCACTGTGATTATTTTCAGTATTTTAACATCTTGATTTTATATTGTTGCGCCGTTTATTTATATTGGTTATGTATCTTTTTTTTAATTTTCTATTATGATCTTATGTTATATTGTTTTACTGTATTGCTGGGCATGGCCTCTTGTAAGCCACCCCGAGTCCCCTTGAGGAGATGGTGGCAGGGTATAAATAAAGTTTTATTTATTTATTTATTATTTACAGCAATTGACCTCTCAGACAAATTATTGGAACCGAGAGGGAAGCAAATCCCCCTCTCAAAAAAATCCTGGGGAAACACTACTTTTTGGATTATAACTCTCAGAATCTCCATCCATCGCATCCAGTTAATTAATTGGTTAATTAATTCATTACAATTCATATCTCCAAGATCTGGCAAAACCACTGCAGTGCTTTTTCTACCTGGATTGTTCTTTCCTCTTACCATCTGTTTCTCATTGTTAACAGTTATAGATCAGTATTGCCTTAGAAGGCTTTGTATCCTGAAAGGGAAAATACAAATAATTAGAATAAATGAGAAATGTTGTCATAGTTTTCTTTGGTGCTTTCCACAGATATGTGGGAGGCAGGAGGCACCCCTTTCTCTCATGAATTGCCACTTTCTCCGGTATCATACTGTTACCATTCCTCCTCCACCACCTTTGGACCTACTAACCCTTATGCGCTGGTGCCACAGGTTTTCCCCACCGTCCTCTTCCTTTCAGTGTGCTGCTAATGAACAGCAGGAAGCAGTTGGACAAGGGCAGCCGTAAAATTAGTGATGTGGTAAAGTTCACAGCTCTGCTCATAAATTTCATTTTCAAAGAGGCGAAGCGTGAGATGAGAGGCCATAAAACTGGAGAGCCAAAGCTAGCGTCTGATTGAAGCTTCGGGTTTTTTTTGTTCACAACTGCAGGCCAGCTCTGTCCACCGGTGCTTGTTGCTATAGGGACATAGCAACAAAAGAGAGTACAAATATTTTAGTTCCCCCATTGAGCATGTCAAGGGAGCGTGATGCTCACCACAGTGAACTCTCAGCATTTTCCATCATTGCTTTATACATTCAATCATTCACTTCAGTGATAAAGTTCCTTTCTGAAGTAAATGCTGCCCTGGGCCATTAGTTAAGAACAAATCAATACACAAACAAAGAGCTCCAGCACCAGTACAAAAGTTGCCCTGTTGAAACAATTTATAGGAGTTAACAAATTTCTCTCTGAAACACTAGACTAACTCCTTCATCCCTAACTGGAGAGCTGTATGGAGAGAACATGGCTTGAGCATCTCTTATCCGAAAATCCAAAATATTAACTATTTCAGAAGCCAAAATTGTCTACATGGATGGCACCTTTGCTTTTTGGTGGTTGAATGTATGCAAATTTTGTTTCATGGCCAACATTATTTGAAATATGGTATAAAATCGCCTCCAGGCTATGGCATAAAGTGTATATGAAACATATATGAATTTTGTCTTTATACTTAGGTCCCATCTCCAAGATGGAGCCACCGGTGGTGCAATGGGTTAAACCCTTGTGCCAGCAGGACTGAAGACTGAGGTTCGAATCCAGGAACAGCGAGGATGAGCTCTGTCTGTCAGCTCCAGCTCCCCATATGGGGACATGAAAGAAGCCTCCCACAAGGATGGTAAAACATCAAAAACATCCAGGCATCCCTTGGGCAACAACCTTACAGACAGCCAATTCTCTCACACCAGAAGCAACTTGAAGTTTCTCAAGTCACTCTAACATTGGGGGGCAATCTGAGACATCTCATTATATATGCAAATGCTAGATATTCTAAAATAGAAAAATGAAATCTAAAACACTTTTGGTCTCAATAATTTTGGATTAAAACGGTCAACTTGTATCAAGGAATCTATGGGGCACCATGCAAAAACCATAGCTTAGCAAAACTGGCAATTTGTACATGTATCTCCATCTTGTAGAAAGCTTAACTTTGTATGTCTAAAGTTAATGGCAGTAGAGCAATGTCAGTGCTTTCTCATTGCTGTAGGAGATCTTCTTTGAGGCTATGGAAAGGCTAATGACAGATATGTCA
This sequence comes from Anolis apletophallus, assembly GCA_030556195.1. Taxonomy (NCBI): domain Eukaryota; kingdom Metazoa; phylum Chordata; class Lepidosauria; order Squamata; family Anolidae; genus Anolis; species Anolis apletophallus. The sequence goes on from JARBWK010000002.1 coordinate 25,866,546, forward strand.
TTAGGAAATATAAGTGACTGAAAGTTTTTGCTACATATCTGTTCAAATTAGCAATGATGCTTCTACCTTTCAGTTTGCTTTCCCTTGATGAGCGAAATAGCAGGTTGTCATCGTCACCTTGTTTGATCTCATAATCCATGGGCTTGTGAAGCAGCATCACAAATTATTCCATGAGTGTTTAACTGAACTTTTTTCCTTCTTTAATCTTTGAAGCCTTGGGACTGATTAATATTTTCTTTTTTTTAACAGTCTTTGATGGTAAAAAGCATATTCAAATTTTAAAGTGTTGTGTGTAATTCAAACATTTATAAATAGAAGACATCTGAATCAAAAGTATAATTTTATCTATGTTTTGTCAGGTTTTCCCAATTCTCCGTCTGTTTTGTCTGTAAAAGGAAATACTTGTTTCTTTAAACACTCAAGTAGAATATTTTTGCTTGTTTGCATTAGCAGTTTGCTGCACGAATTCAGTTACTGCACACATGGATAAACAGACCTCGTGTATAAGCCAAGGGAACATTTTGTGGCCAAAAATGTGGATTTTGATATGACTCATGGATATGTCAAGGGCCATTCCTCAGAGAGGAGAAAGCATCAATGCCATCTCAGGGGGCCAGCTGCCCATGTCCTCCACAGCCATTTCCCCACCCACTCATTCAAAAAGATCAGAAGGGGCACCAAGATGAAAAAGTAAAAGTGATCAGTGCCAGGTGGAAAAACTCTTGCTTTTCACCCCTCAATTCATTGAAGGGCACGGTTCCTTTTTATATGTAGGAGTTAAGGTCCAGTACTCATATTGACCCTGGATGTGTTTTTTTGGGGTTGATTTTTTGGGGGTTGATTTTTGACTAAAATTTCTAGACATATACATGAATTTATAGGGTACTTATTATTCAACTCTTTCAATATGAGTCATTGGAAAAACAACATCGAATCATAGAGTTGGGAGGGGTCTCATGGGCCATTATGTCTCACCCCCTGCTCAATGCAGGATCTCCACCTAAAGTTCTCAAACTTCCTTATGCTGTGACCCCTTAATACAGTTCCCCAAGTTGTGGTGACCCCCAACTACAAAATTATTTTTATTGCTGCTTCATAACTGTAATTTTGCTACTATTGTGAATCGTAATGTAAATATCTGATATGCAGGATGTATTTTATTTACTTACTTATTTATTTGGAACATTTATACCCCATCCTTCTCGACCTCTGAGGAGGGATTCAGGACAGCTTGCAAAAGGCAACAATTCAATGTTGACACAATATAAAATACAGAATAAAACACACTGCCAAATACATAAAATAGTTATAAATATACATTAGAACAGTTCACCAGGTTAAAAACATCATCCAAATCAGGTCAAATAAAATCTTATCTTCCCCAGTAAAATCAGTCTATTTTGCAAACGCTTGATCCCATAGCCAGGATTTAAGTTTCTTCCAGAAGGTCAGGAGGAAGGAGGCAGATCTAACCTCAGGGAGGGAGTTCCACAGCCGAAGTGCCACCATGGTGAAGGCCCTGTCTCTCATCCTCACCAAACATAACTGCAGTGGTGGTGGGACCGAGAGTAGGGCCTCCCTGGATGATCTTAAGGTCCTTGATGGTTCATAGAGGGAGACATGGTCAGACAGGTAAACTGGGCCAGAACTATTTAGGGCTTTATGGGTTAAAACCAGTACTTTGAATTGTGCTTGGAAGCTAATAGGCAGCCAGTGGAGCTGGTGTAACAAGGGAGTTGTACGCTTCCAGTGAGCAACCTGGCTGCCGATCATTGGACTAGCTAGAGCTTCTGGGCAGTTTGCAGAAACAACCCCACACTGAGTGCGTTGCAGTAGTCTATTCAGGATGTAACCAGAGCGTGGACCACCCTGGCCAAGTCAGACCTCCAAAGATTCTGGACCAAATTTGGCATAAATACCTGATACGCCCAAATTTGAATACTGGTGGGCTTGGGGGAGGGGGTGATTTTGTCATTTGGGAATTGTAGTTGCTGGGATTTATAGTTAACCTACAATCAAAGAGCATTCTGAACACCAAAATGGAATTGAACCAAATTTGGCACACAGAACTCCCACAACCAGTAGAAAATACTGGAAGGGTTTGGTAGACATTGACCTTGAATTTTGAAGTTGTAGTTCACCTATATCCAGAGAGCACTGGACCAAATACTCATTATGCCCAAACTGGACCAAACTTGGGACAAATACTCATTATGCACAAATGTGAACACTGGTGCAGTTTGGAAAAAATAGACCTTGATATTTGAGAGTCATAGTTCCTGGGATTTATAGTTTACCTACAATCAAAGAGCATTTTGAAACCCACTAACAATAAAATTGGGCCAAACTTCCCAAAAAGAAACCTCATGCCTTGAAGGGACTCGCTGGTGCGAATCTCCCTACAGCCTTGCATGCTCCCCCTCGCCCGCACATGCGCACCATGCTGCCATGTGCCAAGCATGCCTGCTCTCTCCTCCCTGCTTGGAGTCTCAGAAACAGACCTCCCCTTGGCTGAGAGGCCGGCCAATCACAGTTTTCTGATGGTCTTTGGCAACCCACCTGAAACCCTCCCACACCCCCCCCCCCAGGGGTCCCGACCCCTAGGTTGAGAAATGCTGACTTAAAGCACACCCAGCAGGTAGCTATCCAGCCTTCTTTTGAAGATGTCCAGAGAAGGAGACCTCCCCAGTTCTTTCACAAAGTGACTCCATTGCCAAACTGCTCTCACTGTCAAGAAGTTTCTTCTAATGCTCAATTTAAATCTTACCTCCTGTATTGTAAAAACCATTAGATCTAGTCGGGACAGCAGAGAACAAGTTTGAACCCCACTTTTTCGTGGCAAGCTTTGAGGAATTTAAAAACTGTAATCATACCACCTTTCAATCTTCTCTTCACCAAGCTGAATATACTGAGCTCCTTCAACCTCTCCTCATATGTTTTGTTATCTGGAATCAGTGTAATGCATTGTAGTACACTGAAAATTGTTCCAGTTTCAAAATAGCATTTTATAGTACAACTTCTGTTAACTGTTATAATAATAATATTTACCGTGCTGCATATCTGCCTGGCTTTTATGTTACAATATTATATTTTAAAAGGAAACTTGCTAATCACTTATTGCAACCATTCCCTGTGGGTGAAAGAAAAGTTGTTACAATTTTATATCCTGAGCTCTTTGTCTTCCCTTGTTGTCCACTTTCTATGTTTGAGGAATATTTTATAGAAATTCATTAGTTGAAATACTTTTTATTATGTAACATGAGTTATGAGTTGCAATACTTTTTGTTATGAGACATAACTAGGAAAATATGAAAAAACTTATTTGATAGCGGGTTTAATGACTATCCATAAAATTAATATTTCTACATGGGCGTCTCAAGTAAAGGAGGCAAAGTGTAGTGGTTTTTACCCCAGAATAATAGAATACTGAAACTGGATAGCTGTATATCAATTTGTGAAGTCAAAGCTGTCTTTCTGAAATGTTTTGGGGGCACTTACTGTGGTTGAAATCAGACTTATAAATATTAATTTGAAGTTTAGAATACATAGATGTACAGAGTGTGGAATGAATCTGTTACAAATAATGTTGTTACCTGTAACTCATTTCTTTTTAATAGGGGTAACAAGGTGAAGTAACATTATATTTCAAATGTAATGTGATGAGTAGAATGGCATAAATTTCCCAATGTGTCACTAGGGTATTTTTTTCTATTATTACTACATATAAGGTAAAGATAAAAGTTTTTCCCTGACATTAAGTCCAGTTAGGTCCGACTCTGGGGGTTGGTGCTCATCTCCATTTCTAAGCCGAAGAGCCGGTGTTGTCCGTAGACACATAAGAACATAAGAAGAGCCATGCTGAATCGGGCCTCAGCCCATCTAGTCCAGCATTCTGTGTCACACAGTGGCCCACTAGTTGTACACAGGGATCCCTAGCAGAAAGGAGGGCAAAACCCTCACCTGCTCCCGACCCCCACAACCAGTTCCCGGGGTTATCCTGCCTGCCTCCATCAACACAGAGGTGGCACTTGGATGTCTATTTCAGTAACTACTGATTCCCTTGGTATCCATGAATCTGTCTAATCCTGCCTTGAAGCTGTCCAGGCTGACCGCTGTCACAACCTCCTCTGGAAGTGAGTTCCATAACCCAATGACCCTCTGGGTGAAGAAATATTTCCCTTTATCAGTCCTAACTTTCCTACCTTGGAGCTTTAGGAGTGCCCCTAGTCCTAGTGTTGTGTGACAGAGAAAATATTTTTCTTTATTCACCTTTTCTATCCCATGCATGATTTTATACACTTCGATCAAGTCACCTCTTAAACGCCGTCTTTCAAGGCTGAAAAGACCAAGGCGTTGCAACCTGATTTCATAAGGGAGCTGCTCCATCCCTTGGATCATTTTTGTTGCCCTTCTTTGTACCTTTTCAAGTTCCGTTATATCCTTCTTGAGGTGCGGTGACCAGAATTGTACACAGTACTCCAGATGTGGCCTCACCATAGATTTGTAGAGAGGCAATACAACATTTGCCGACCTATTTTCGATTCCCTTCCTGATCATGCCAAGCATAGAATTTGCTTTTTTCACTGCTGCTGCGCACTGGGTTGACATCTTCATTGAGCTGTCCACCAAAACCCCAAGATCCCTTTCCTGGTTTGTCTCAGAAAGCTTTGATCCCATCAGTTGATAAGTGTATTTGGGGTTCTTTGCCCCGATGTGCATGACTTTACACTTGTTTAGGTTAAAATGCATTTGCCACTTTGTTGCCCATTCACTCAATTTCGAGAGATCTTTCTGGAGCTCTTTACAATCAGTTTCATTTTTAACTACCCTGAACAGTTTAGTGTCATCTGCAAACTTTGCTACCTCGAATTCACTCCTACATCCAGATCATTAATGAATAAATTAAAAAGTAACGGACCCAAAACTGAACCTTGGGGTACACCACTTCTCACCTCTTTCCACTCAGAGAAATATCCGTTTATTACCACCCTTTGTTTCCTACAGTTTAGCCAGGTTCCAATCCAGGACAAGACCTGTCCTCTGATTCCATGGCTGAAGAGCTTATTTAGAGCCTTTGGTGAGGGACTTTGTCAAAAGCCTTTTGAAAGTCAAGGTAAACAATATCGACTGGGTCCCCTTTATCTATGTGTTTATTTACACCCTCAAAGAATTCTAACAAGTTAGTAAGACATGACTTGCCTTTGCAGAAACCATGTTGATTTTCCTTCAGCAATGCCTGTTCTTTTATGTGCTTAGTAATTTTTTCTTTAATAATGGTTTCCATCACTTTGCCTGGAACTGAGGTTAGACTAACTGGCCTATAATTTCCTGGATCACCCTGGATCCTTTCTTGAAGATCGGAGTTACATTTGCCTCCCTCCAGTCCTCGGGTACAGTGCCTGATCTTAGAGAAAGGTTATATATTTTGGCTAGAATTTCAGCAATTTCACACTTGAGTTCCTTAAGAACTCTGGGGTGGATGCCATCTGGCCCTGGTGATTTGTTGACATTTAGTTTAGTAAGGCATGTGAGAACATCTTCCTTATTTATCTCTATCTGGTTTAATTCATTTAATTCCCTCCCTGAAAAAACTGGCTCAGCTGCAGGCATATGTTGTCTGTCCTCCTGTGTGAAAACGGAGGCAAAGAAGTCGTTTAGCCGCTCAGCAATCTCCTTGTCTTCACTTATTGTCCCTTTCTTACCATTTTCGTCAAGTGGCCCAACTGCTTTTCTAGTTGGGTTTCTACTTCTGATGTACTTAAAGAAGTTTTTGCTATTTTTAAAAAATATTCTTAGCTATATGTGCCTCAAAATCTCTCTTGGCTTTCCTGACGGTTGCTTTGCATTTAGTTTGCCAGAGCTTGTGTTCCTTTCTGTTCTCCTCAGTAGGAAGAGCCTTCCATTTCTTAAATGAGTTTTCTTCTTTCCAATCACATCTTTTACTTCATTTGTAAGCCATACTGATGTCCTCTTGGACTTTCCCGGCCTCTTTCTTATTTTAGGAATGCATTTTAGTTCGGCTTGTTTTAAAGTATTTTTAAACAGTTTCCAAGCATTCTGGAGGGATTTGATTTTTTACTGTTCCTTTTAGTTTGTTCTTTACTATTTTTCTCATTTTGGTGAAATTCCCTTTGTGAAAATTTAAGGTCTCTGTGTTAGTTTTCACTGACAGTTTGCTATCCAAACTTAAGTTGAAGGTTATTGTGTTGTGGTCACTGGTACCTATGGGCTCAGTTACAAGGACATCTTGAACGACCAGCATGACTGCATGGAGGTTGAGGGCAGGTTTGGGGGGTTAAAGTTATGGGCTTTGATATGACCTGTGAATAAAGACTTCATCACATGCAAGATCTCCCCCGTTTCCACACACTTCTAAAACATTAAATAGATGAAGGAGCATGGATCCCTTCATACAAGCTGGAATGTATTCAGAGGAGTGTGACTAAAACCATCAGAGAACAAGTCTTATGAGGAGCGGCATAGAGAGCTGTGCATGCTTAGCCTGCAGAAGAGAAGGCTAAGAGGAGGCCATGTATAAATATGTGAGGGGAAGTCAGAAGGAGAAGGGAACAAGCTTGTTTTCTGCTGTCCTGGAGACTAGGATGTACAACAATGGCTTCAAACTACAGGAAAGGCGATTCCACCTGAACATGAGGAAGAACTTCCTAACTGTGTGAGCTGTTCAGCAGTGGAACTCTCTGCCCCAGAATATGGTGGAGACTCCTTCTTTGGAGAGCTTGAAACAGAGGCTGGTGGCCATCTGTCAGAGGTGCTTTGAATGCTATTTTCCTGCTTCTTGGCAGGGGCTTGGACTGGATGGCCCACGAGGTCTCTTCCAACTCAGTGATCTTATGATTCTATATGATGCAAGCAGACTTCTGCCTGTCATTCGTGCTACTTCATTTGTGAAGTGTTGTAGAAGTGTAGGGAAATGGGAGGGAAATTGAATTGAGGAGAAATCATCTTCTGAGCTCCCGATGCACATGGAAATGGGAGAAAGTGGTGAATACCATGTGGGATGAAATCTTTAAGAATGATGCCTTGTGTCTTCTTGAGAATAAGGGTCTTGAGAGGGAAAGTAAAGGAACCCAGGAAAGAGATGTCAGGGTATGGGGGTAAGTATATTCTTTGAAGACGGAAACCCATGCAAAGAAGATGATTCAACGCGCAAAGAAGACACTTTCCCCCACTTTCCCTCATTTTCCCCAGTTTTGTCTGATGAAGTACTATGCCTAGGGTGAGTGAGAGGAAAGCCCTAGCATTGCCTCAGGTGGTCAGCTGTCCCTGGCTCCCATTACCACCAGGCATTCAAAAAGGCCTTTTGCCTCAGAGAAAGGAATCATTCCTTCTTTGTGTAGAATGGCACTCACAGTTAGGATGTTCTTTGACCTTGGAGAACCTAAAAGAAGTTCTATTATTCTCTAGTCTAAGCACTCCTTTGAGATGAAGTGCCAAAGAACTACCACTGCTACCATTTTCCTACCCAGACATTCAAAAAGGCCAGACGTGAAGCCACAACTGGCCTTTTTGGATTCTTAGGTAAGTTGGGGGGCAGTCCTCTTTTTACGTTTTCCTGAGATAGATTAAGCTTTCACCTTTTACCATTCCACTCCTTTTCTGATACGGGTTAAGGTATAGTACTTACATGGACCTGTGATAAGGCAACCAGGTTTTTGGGTCAATTTTTTGACTAAAATTTCTAGACCTATGCACAAGTATATATATGCTTGGGTATTTTGGGCATTTTACAGGTGCTTTGAGCAGAATTTTCAAGTTTTATGTCTGCCTCTTATCTATCTGTCTATATATAAATTCTCTGTTCATTTTGAGTGACATAATAATTCAAAAACCTCTGGACTAGTTGCCACCACATTTGGCCTCAAGACACCTACTAACCCAAGGAGTGACAATCACTCAAAAAAATTATTTTGTCATTTGTGAGTTGTAGTTGCTGGGATTTATAGTTGACTTATAATCAAAGTGCATTCTGAACTCCACCAATGATAGAATTGAACCAAACTTGGTACACAGGACTCCCGTGACCAACAGAAACACTAGAAGGATTTGGTGGGCATTGACCTTGAGTTTTGGAGTTGTAGTTCACCTACATCCAGAGAGCACTGTGGACTCAAACAATGAAGAATCTAGACCAAACTTGGCATGAATACTCCATATGCCCAAATATCACAGCCCTGAGTCACCCTTGGGCTGATATGGGTGGGGTATAAATGATGCAAATAAATAAAATCAACACAGATGGAGTTTGGGGAAAATAGACCTTGATATTTGGGAGTTGTAGTTGCTGGGATTTATAGTTCACCTACAATCAAACAGCATTCTGAACCCCACCAATGATAGAATTGGGTCAAAATTCCCACACAGAACCCCCATGACCAATTGAAAATACTGTGTTTCCTGGTGATTTTTGATTACCCTTCTGACACCCCCCGGGTCCCGACTTCCAGGTTGAGAAATGCTATCTTAAGGCCATCCAGTCCAACTCCCAAGAAAACATAATCAAAGCCCTCCTGACAAAAAGCCATCCAGCCATAGATATAGATAGACATATATGATTCACCCACACACACATATATGTATATGACAGATATAGTATCATAGATTTGAAAGGGACCCCTAAAGAAGGACAATTATATGTTGTATGTTCCAGAGTAGGCAAACTAGACAACCTCTCCATTAACACTGTCAAAGAAACAACCAGAAATAGTGTTTACCCACAGGCATAAAGAAATTGCAATATTAGAAACCAACACTTTCTCAGTACTTTAATTTCCAGATCACAAGACTGGGCCACAGCAACGCATGGCAGGGGACAGCTAGTTAGTTCTATTAAAAAAAATTAACAAAAAATAGCAAAATAAATAAGTTATGTAAAAATATAGCAGAACAAGTCCACTTTCGGGAGTTTACAGCAAAATGGCTTTTAGTGGAGGTTGTTATGCAGAGCTTTTCAAACATTTCATGTTGGTGACACACTTTTTAGATACGCATCATTTTGCAACACAGTAATCCAGTTTTACTGGCAAACCATATTAACCAGCCTCTTATAAGAGATATGGACACATACATAAATTGTAATAAAGTAATGTATAGAGACATAACGCATCTCATGAAAACCTATCATTTATATTTTACAAAACATGATTTATTGCTTATTTCACATACTCAGAAGTGTCTCATTACATTCTTATGACACACAGCAGGTGACACACTAATGTGTCACTCAGGTTGGAAAGCTCTGTTGTGATGCAAAAATAATTCTCCAAGCTCCAGAGAGAAAAACAATCATTTTGCTAATTTACGCATGAAACTGGAAAAACTCAACAGCAGGGGCGGGAGAATGGAAAGGAAAGGCAGCCTGCGGTTTTGGTCTTCTATAACTGTTGGCTCAGTTGACGAAGTGCTGTGAAATGTTTGTGAATGTTCCATTGTTGTTTGCTGTTATTTAAGATTAAAGACTGCCAGCACACAAGGTGCAAGGACAGATGGTGCGATGTGCTGTGGGGAATGGGATAGTTCAGCAGAGAAAGGGGCAAGCGTCAGTATTGAAGCCTTGGTTGGCTGATGGTCTGTGTGCTGAGAATGCCCTTGTTTATGTTAATAGTACAGTGTGGGTGTGGGTGTGTGGGTGTGTATGAGAGAGAGAATGAATGTGAAGGGGCAATGGACACTAAAATATCCTCTATATATAATTATAAATGTATTAATTTACATCGCCCTCCAATTACATTTTTCTAATCGTGTGCCAACAGCAGGAAGAGTGCCAACAAAAATGATTGTTGAGCATTTACAGACAACACCATACTCACAATAAACAAGTCATATCTAGACTTGGAAAAGTTTCCCTCAGCCAACATTTTCAAATAGGGTGGAGAATTCTGGGAATTATAATCCAAAAAAGGAACTTGTTCAAGATCTGCTTTTATACTATTATAGAGAACACCTCCTCTTTGGAGTTGTTAATTACCATCAAAATACTTTGATTTGTACTAAAACATTATGAGTAAGAGTATTCCAAGTCCATTGATGATCAATTGCCCTGCTACGGTTTTGGAAATTCAGGTCCGAGTTTCCTTCATTGAATTAAGGCACCTGTAGTGCAATCTTCTTTTTCTCCTGTCTTTTTCAATAGACTTCTAGCAGAGCATTCCTGAAGAATGTTGAATTCTGCTGCCTTCTGTTGAAGAAGTATCAGACAAATGAGTGCTGATTACTGGACTAGAGCAGGCATGGGCAAACTTCGGCCCTCCAAGTGTTCTGGACTTCAACTCCCACAATTCCTAACAGCTTACCGGCTGTTAGGAATTGTGGGGGTTGAAGTACAAAACACCTGGAGGGCTGAAGTTTGCCCATGCCTGAACTAGAGCCACAGCTTAAAGGTGAAGAGCCTAGTATCCTGTCACACTAACATCGTCAAGCAGATTAGAATGGAATACAAGTAAAAACATTTATTTATTTATTTTATTTTTATTTTATTGTTCAGATTCCGCCTCCCAGCAGGCTCGGGCGGATAAATAAAAGATTACACGGGCAACATGCTACAGCAAATCAACATGCAGCCCTACAATTGATAAAACAAAACATAAAACCACATTAAAACACAGTGCATCGTCACACACGGAATTGGGAGGACATGTAGTACAGTTGGTTGGTCTAGTGTGCCTAGCTAAAGGCTAAGCCGAAGAGGGTTGTCTTGCAGGCCCTCCGAAAGGGGCCATTCCGAGATAGCTCGGGTACTGTCCGGGAGGGCATTCCAGAGCACCGGTGCCGCTACGGAAAAGGTCCTTTGTCTGGTCGTCGAAGGTGGCAGGAGCGGACTGATGGTATTAGCAACAGATTTTGTTCATCTGAGCGCAGTGAAAACAGGTGGTCCCTCAGGTACGCAGGCCCTAGGCGTGTAAGGATGACTACCTTCAAAATGATATGTGAAAATAAAGAACCAATGGAACCAATTCTCTAGAGAGGGAGTTCTCCGGCTGTCTTTTAAAAAGGCTAGGCAGTAGGCAGCAATGGGCTGGAAGTGCTTTAGATAGTAATTCTGTATCGAGCAGGGGGTTGGACTCAATGGCTCGTGTCCTGGCTCTATGAATCCATGATTCCATTCATCTGCTGAGAATTCAGGTTTGATTTGTTTTAGGACTCATTCATTTGCTTTTTTAGTGCTCCATGGTATCCATAGAAGCCTTCTCCAGCACTGCATTTCAAATGAATTGATCCTATTCCTGCCAGCTTCCTGTACTGTCCAGCTTTCAAAGACATGCATAGAAATCAATAATGCTATGAAATTGAAGACTGACTTTGATCTGAATATTGGTCAAATCTTTCACTTGAGGATCATATTCAGTTTATGTATAGTTAACCTTTAGTCTTTGTCTGATTTCTTGATTACCACTTTTATGACACTTCCTCTATGTCAGTGGTTCTCAACCTGTGGGTGTCCAGATGTTTTGACCTTCAACTCCCAGAAACCCTAACAGCTGATAAACTGGCTGGAATTTCTGGGAGTTGTAGGCCAAACACCTGGGCACCAACAGGTTGAGAACCACTGCTCTATGTGGCTATAGTATTGTAACAAGCTAGTTTTCATTGAGTTGGATTATTGGTAGCAGTGACTCTGGCAAAATCTCTCCAGGGTTTCACGTGAGTGTCTTTTCCAGCATACTCAGAGGTGTAATGGATTGAACCTGAAACCTTTTCATGCAACATATGTGTTATACCATTCAGTGATGGTTCTTGAGAACCTCATCACACTTCCCTAGATTTCCTATATACTTCATACCAAATTCTCTGGTTTACCTTTTTAAGGTTGAACTTTTTTTTTAATATACCGCTCCTTCCGGCAGGCTCGGGGCGGTTTACATGGTGTACATACAAAGTTACAGTAACAGTTTAATATGCAAGATCACCCAGTTTATTAACACCCATTTTCTTTGCATTACTAATCTAAGATTCTGTTTCGAATCTTAGCTTCTGTTTTAATTAACTTGTTAATTGCTTTGTTTTATGGTGTATTTTATTTATTGTTGTGAGCCGCTCCGAGTCCTCGAGAAGTGGCGGCATACAAGATTGAATAATAAATAAATAAATAAAAATTACAGGTACTATTCTTTTCTTACAGAATGTCATTATGTTGTTTTCTAGGCTCAGGGACAGATGGATATAAGTTATGAATTGAGCTAAGCCCCAATACCGATACACTCATTTTTATTTGCTTTCCCAAACTGACAAGTTTGTAGTCGATCCAAACTACGGACTTGTTTTGCTGTCTCCCTGACATTCAGAGTCCCCCCCCCCCCAAAATATAAATTATTTGGCTTGGCTGGGAGTACCTGGAAGGAGTCCAGCAAAACCTTTTATCCAACACCGCAAGAAACAAAACATTCTGAAGGAATAAAGAATTATTTTCCCCATCTCTATCTCACCCCTGTGAATGTGATTTGAGATGAACATTTCAACAAAAAAACATTGCTGGTTCATGTTGTGATGAAAACATTTTCTCTGTTTGTTAATTGCATTCCATTGTTTTCTTTTACAAAACCTATGGCTATTATTGAAAGAGGGTTTTATTTTGTTTACCCTTGCTCCTTTGATGGAATATTATGCAGGTTCCAGATTATAATGGCAGAGAATCGACAGGAATTGTATTGCCCTAATAGCACAGTTCTGCCCAACAATAGCGTGCAATCTCCAGCCTTTTCATGGGCAGAGGAGAGTGTGGCGTGTAACATTTGCAGAACATTTCTTGAATCAGGTCAGGTTTGTTAGGATGCCCTGGAAGTAAGCAGTTCATTCCAGTCTATTATATACATGGGAAGGAGAGAACAATTGGGAAAGAACAACATCTAAATCTTTCATGAACCTATAGTTTTATGCTGAGAAATCAGACCTGCCAATAAAAAATGAAGCACCTGGCAAGCATCCAGCTGGATTTCTGCATTTGTGTGTAGGACATCCAAGACGATGGCTACTTTCCCCCACTTATCTTCAGCCAGGCATTACCCAGGGAGAATGTATCATCCCTCACAGCTACTAAATGGTTGAAGTAGCACACACTTTCCCTCTGAAAGAAGCTTGCCTGGGCAGAGTAGGCAGGCACTGCATGAGCGAGCATTAGATACTGCCTTGTCCAATGAACTTAAAAGGACATACATTCATCTATGTCCCTTTAGTTTTTCTCTGATTTCTTGAGGATTTCAGCCCTGTAACCCTTCCATATGTTCCAACCAATCATTGTTTCTGCAGACAATCCTCCAAAGAGAAAAATAATGAAATAGGTGCACAATGTAGCTGTCCGTCTGGTAGTTCAGCAAAGGGGACACATATACATTTCTTAAACAGACTCCTCCACACAAAAATTTGGCTTCTTTGAAGAAGCTGACATTAGGCACCATCAGAGCATTTTAAAGTTTTTGATGTTTAGTTTAATTATTTATTTATTTATTTGGACTTATATACCGTCACTCCCCAAGGGCTCGGGGCGGTTTACACACAAGAACAACAGCAATAACACTTAAAAAACCATATTAAATTACATTAGCACAATTTGAATGCTTGCTGATACAGATGGGTTTTGCATGCCCTGCAGAAGGTTGATAAGTCCTGCAAGGCCCAGGCTTCTGAGGGTAGAGAATTCCATAAAGATGGTGCTACGATCGTAAAAGCCCTACGCCTAGTTGCTGTCAGTTGTAGGTATATGACATTTGAGTAACCTAATGGTATGCAGTGGTTTGGGGCCAATGAGATATTTGCTACAACCAGTGCTTCAGAGAAGTGATTCTACCACCACTGTCTGAATCACAGCCATGGAGGAAAGGATTAAATTCTCACGCCATGCTTGGGTTACTTTTCAGCTTCCGCTGCCACATCTGATACAGTTTGCAGTTGAAAAAAATTGAAGTTAGATGCAAAGGTACATTTAATGTCTACTTTGTCCCTGAAGTTGTCTGTCTTTACAGGACCTAGTATAATGGGACAGGTTCTTAGAGTTTGTAAATGGAGTGCTCAGGTTAATCTGAGATGTACCCATGGGCATAATAAAATAGGAGGAGTGGTGCTTATCTTTCATTGCCATCGAGTGATTTATAAGGAACGCATCAGAAAGATTGTATCCAGATGGTTTTTGTATGTTAAGCTTTGATTGTTAATATAAGACTTTACTGTATATGTCAGTCTTAATTCATTTGTCAGATTGACAGGCAGATAATCATTCCATGCATCCAGCATTGTAGCAGGCTGAAGGTATCCACACCAGGATCAGATTTCACAGTGTTCAAGCACCAGGATTTTTCCATTAGAATGAATTGTGGCATTGCCTGCTGTTCCTCCTAAAATTCCCCATTTCCACTTGTATCTACTAGGCATGAGAAAAATGAAACGGAAATTAAAAGGATTCGTAAGAGATTCATATGTAATGGGACTTTTGAGGTTTTACGAATCGCTGCCGTGATCCCGGAAGTAGACTTCCTTTTACGGTTCTTGAGGCCAACAATTTGCGTTAGGATCGTAAGAAATTCTTAAGTATTAATTAATTAATTATTGTACTACTCACTTCTCCCTGTCTTCTCCCCTCATTTCCTTCCCGCCTTCATTCAGCTTCTTCTTTTTCCCGCATTTCTATGAGGAACTGGAAGTGACGCTGCTGCTAGGTAGGCTAGGCAATGCATTCTGGAAAGTGTAGTCCTCCAGGCTTCCCCCCCCCTCCTTCTCTTCCCCGTTGCTCTGCTGCCATGCCCCATCACAGGGGCCTGCTTCACACACACACACACGCGCGCTTCCCCCCCTCCTTCTCCTCCTCTCTCTCCCTGCGCTCTCTCAGATGCTTCTCTTCCCCGTTGCTCTGCCATGCCCCATCGCAGGGGCCAGCTTCAGCCCTCCAGGTACGTGTTTTGGACTTCAACTCCCACCATTCCTCACAGCCTCAGGCCTCTTCCTTTTCCTCTCAGCCTGGGCAAACTTGGGCCCTCGCTCCCTCAGGATCGGGGTGAGAGAGAGGCAGCGAGGAGCGAGGGGGGGCTCCTCCTTTTCTTTTGCTGCTTCCAAGAATAGAAAACCCCCTCCCTTCCTCCTTCCCTCCCTCCTTCCTATTTGGAGAGTCCCATCTAGAATTCAGTGTGGTTTATTCAAGTTTTGGCCTACAACTCCCAGAAATCCCAGCCAATTTACCAGCTGTTAGGATTTCTGGGAGTTGTAGGCCAAAACCATCTGGAATGCGCATGCTCTGGCATACGAATTACTAACGAATTTCGTTAGTACTTAAGTTACATTTCCGAAATTTTGGGGAAATTTTTTGTAAGTCTTTGATATACTAATAAAAAAAATCCCCCCCCCCCCATTTGATATAAGAATCGCCATTTTAGGATTCTAAACCATGCCTAGTATCTACATTCATCACAGAGTGACAGAGCTCATGGATGGATGCACGAATTTGCTCAACAATAATATATTCTTCCCAGTGCTGGATTAACCATTCTGCTTAGGCGTGCTTAAGAACAGAGCTTCCTTGGTCAGGGGAACCTATCTTCCGGCCTATAGTAATAATAATCATAATCATCATCATCATCATCATCTTTATTTCTACCCTGCCACCATATCCCCAAAGGGGACTCGGGGCGGCCAACATGAGACCAAGCCCAAAATTGCAGTACAGCAAAATAAAATACAAAGAAGCCAAACTACCATGAAAATAAATACATGAAATAACGAAATAAAATAAACAGTTTCAAAATAACATGATAGAGAAATACAACACAGTGGGTGGGCCAAATGTACTAGAATAAAATTGATAATACCCTGGATGAGATAAGTAGAGGGAGAGTTTGTTTCTGAGGGAGGAGCTCAAAGGGGAAGAACAATGGGGTAAGACCTTCATTAAGGGCGGGGGAAAGTGCATCATGAGGACGGAATTGTAGTTGGGACCGACAAAATGTGGAATATCTTTTCACTTGCCAAAGGCACATCAGAAGAGCCAAGTTTTTAGGTCTTTCTTAAAAGCTGCCAGGGTAGGGGCTTGCCTATTCTCACTAGGCAGCGAGCTCCAAAGCCGAAGGGCCACTGCGGAGAAGGCTTTTTCCCTCGTCCCCACAAGTAGTACTTGTGATGATGGTAGGAGTGAAAAGAGGGCCTCTCCAGAGGATTGAAGAGATTGTGCAGGTTTATGGAAGGACACACACACATACACACACGGTGGATTTTGCTTATGTGGTAAAATTCTAAATTTGACAGCGTTCTGTTTCAGAGCAATTCCAATGATAATGACAGAGCTGATAATGGGAGTGTACCACAAAGTAGGCAGTGTAGGCCTACTGGGTGTACCTGCTTCAGAACCCAAGGAAGAGGCCTCATCACTTAACTAACACAGAGCCTTAGTTCTCCTAAATCTGGCACTGATTCTTCCAAGCTATTCCTAGTTTGTTTCCAAGTATTTTGAGGTAGCATGCTCTTCAGTTGCCAAATGAGACCCTTTTATAAACACAGCTAGAACTGATTTGTTGATAAGGATCAAGGGCCTTTCCTTTGGGTCTGGCCCTTGGAACTGGTAGTATGAGCACTCATCTTCCGAAATGTACACCTAATCACTGCATACATGTACCTATAGCATCGCTTATTAAATCTAAGCAATGTTCCCGTCTTGGCAATATTGACAATTTTAGGAAGGTTTATTGAAAATTCTTCATTCTGCTTCTGTGATCTAATACAATTGTGCTCTCCTTTTCAGATAATTAAAAACGGCACCTTTATTAAAATGTTATATTCATATTACAAAATCTAAAGGAACCATGGACTGAAAAATCAGCACAAAGCAACAAAAATTAAAAAGCATAGTGACAATGGAGTAACAATTGTACTCTGATTGCATAGTTTCTTATTGTCTGAAATGCCAAATTATCCTTTGCCCCTCTATTTATCTTCTTTTGGTGACTTTTGTGCAGAATGTGAAGATATGAGAAGACCACACTGCCTTGAAACAGAGTAAGGAAAATTCCATTTTTGAATTCCAATTCCCTCAATCCTCAACCAGAATAGCCAGTGGAGGTTTCTGGGGGCTGTTTTCCCCAAAAAGGTTACTTTTCTAGACTGTGGGAGAGTACCAGAGCCCTGCTGCAAGTCTTGCTAATTTTATCAATGTCACTTTATATGGGAATAACACAGTTTATGTCATCACACATTTATCTTGCATGATAAGACATGGCACACAGTTCTGGCAAAGGGAAAACAGCAAGGCCCAACTGGTGCCAGTGCTGGTGTTTTTCCAGCACCAAGTCAAAATACATTTTGTTTTGTTTTTTTTAAAGTTAAAGCTTTTCCAGCCTAGTTGATTTTATCTGATTTGCATGTGTGTTCTGATTTACATTATTTAAAATAGTTTTAACTGGTTTGAAATTGCCTTGTTTCAAATGTTGAATGTTTTGCAATGTATTTTAAAAATATTCTTTTAAACATATCTAAATTGTATTGCCAAAGGCTTTCATGGCCGGAATCACTGGGTTGTTGTAAGTTTTTAGGCTATATGGCCATGTTCTAGAAGCATTCTCTCCTGACGTTTCACCTGCATCTATGAGAGGCTGTGAGGTCTAAATTGATTTTATTGTACATTGCCCTAAAGATTTGTATATAGGACAGAACAAAAATATTTTGTTCTGGGAACCACAATTGGCTCATTGAATGAAAGAATGAATGAGCCAGTTGTGGTCTCCAGTTTTGGCTTGACATTGCTCTCTGGCTTTTGGCATCTCTCCCTGTGCTGTGCAAGCTGGTGCCAATTCCTCTTTGTTGATTAAAGTGCTAATGGTAAGGCAGGTACCGATTACAGTGGGCCTGAAAACCAACTTCAGAAGCATAGAAGGGTATTTAACTAACCATCCCTCTGAAACATCAAACATTTGTTGGCAGCCCCAGGACCTTGTCAGCATAAGAGCTAGGTTGGTCCAACAAGTGTGTCAAGGTTATCACATGTTCCTTAAGAAAATATGCATTTGAGAGTCCACTTTTCTTTGTTTTGAAAGCACACACCTACACATTCTTTGTCTATTGTGCTGTAGGAGTGAATTTGGAAGAGTGGTCTGAGCAAAGAGTGAGGAGCAGCTTGACAAAAAGATTTTGAAAGGGCATTCCTACCAGGATCTGGCTGCTGCACTCCCGAGTCTCTTGAGCACAGCCAGGGCTTGCACTGAAGAGCTTTCAAGAATGACAGGGTCAGCTTAGTCAATTCAACGCTTTATAGGCAGCTGGAGTGAAGCTAATATGATCAGTGTAGCTAAAAACGGAGGGTGAACATGCTGCTTGTTTCTGAACGAGTCGAGAGTGATAGAAGAACCTGCTGAGTGAAATTACAATAATCAAGCCAAGTCGTATGGCCACGCGGGCCTATGGTGCTCTTACAAGGTCATTCGAGATGTTGTAAATAAGGGCAAAGCCTGTGCAAACAGCACTACAGGGGAAAGCCAAATAATCACCTATTCCATCCTATCCTTCCAGTGCCTGAGGCTGATAAAACAAATTGTGTTCAGAAGGATCACAGATTGTGGGAGGGACCGGAAAGGCCAGCTAGTCCAGCTGCCTAGATAAATATACAGTACAATGCTCATGTTAATGGAAACCGTTTCTGTAGGGTTTTTCTTTTACTGTGTTGTTGATGTTTTTGATTTTTATTTTATTGTAATTTGTTGTTTGGGCCTGGCCTCACAACATTGGGGAGATGGTGGTGGGGTATAAATAAAGTTGTTCATCATTATTATTATTATTAGTTTCATTTATCCACATCTGACAAAATATATCCCCCCTAAGCATTTTCTAGGTCTACCAATATGACTCTGTGATATTCTTGGATCAGAAGTTCTTTATCTTATCAGGGTTCGATGCAGGCATGTAGCCGGGGGCTAAGGGGGCGTCAGCCCCGAAATTCTCAGGGTGGTCCGCGAAAAGGCCTTACTGGTACATTATTTAAACTGTTATGTTTATTCATATCATGATCTGATCACCATGCTCATTATATCCCACATTAATGAGGTTATTGGGATAACAATTCAAAAGGTTTGCTAGGGTAGACCCTCTTCCACCCAGTCTCAGCCCCGAACCTAACTCAGCCCCCCTGAATCAAAATCCTGGCTACGGCCCTGGTTCGATGTTATCTGTACTTTTTCATATTCACACAAAGTTTGGGAACGTAGATACACAGGTCATACCATACAAACTAAACATTCCACTAAAGCATTGCTCAGAGATTGCCATCCAATGTCTTGTTTAAAATTATGTAAAGAAGAAGACACTACTGCCTTATGAGGCATTGGCAAACTGGGTCAAAATATTGGTTGCCAGGAGACAAGGAGGCCCACCCACAAGTATAAGACTATATTTAATTTTTAAAATAATAAATTAAACATTTAAAAATACGTAACTGGGGGGAAAGGCACAATTATAAATCATTGAAATAGCAATACAATGTACATTTTAGTTGCGTACAGTAATAATATTGGAACTCCTATTATATTTTAAGCTACTCAAAAGTCATTAACATTTTAACATATTGTTTAATGTTTAAGGGGGTCCAGTTACCAGTGGGCATAATGACACCTTGGCCAGTTTGCCACTGCTCTGAGGCAGTCTAATCTACCATCGAACAGCTTTGATTTGTTTGTTTGTGTGTTTAGATTTGTACACTGTCTTTCTCCCTCCAAGGGTCTTAAACCAGTTTCAAAAATGTTCCTAATGTTTCAATGAAATCACATTACTTGTAATTTCAATCCATTGGTTTGTGTTCCAGTCTCTGGAGCAGCAGAAAACAAGCTAGTTCCACTCCTACATGACATCTCTTCAGGTGTCTAAATATGGTTATTATATCTCCACTCCATCTCCTCCTCCATACAAAGCTCCCTGAGGCCCCTTCCACACAACTGAATAAAATCCTACATTATCTACTTTTAACTGGAATATATGTCAGTGTGGACTCAGACAACCCAGTTCAAAGCAGATATTCCGGGTTATATAGCTGTGTGGAAGGGCCCTATGCCATTCATCACAATGTTTGGTTTCCATGCCTGTCATCATCTTCGTCACCTTCTTCTGTATATGTTCCAGTTTTATAAAAACCCTTCTTGGACATGGTATCCAAAAGCAGACAGAGTATCCCATTTGAGATCTGACCAAAAAAGACAAGTGACCATGCAAGAATCACAACATGGAATACTTTATTGTGAGCATGCAAGAGTCACAATATACAGAATGATTGCATTGGGCGATAGCAAATATTGTGGTAGAACTTCATAAATGACAAAAAATGAATGATTGACATAGTTCATGAGCAAATACAACAAAGTTGTTTTATAATGAAAATGTTTTAATTTAAACATTGGGATAAAAAAGAGAGCTGGATTCAGATCCAAAATACAACAGTTTGGACTAAGCAATCAGATTCAGGAACTGCTAACAAGTGAAGGGAGAAAGCAAGGTTCATAATAAGGAAAGATACTAAAGGTATTTTGGAGACACATATTTTTTTAAAAAAAGATAGGCAGATAGACATGGAAGCTGCCACAGTGCAAAAGAAGTAGTCTTAAAAATAGATTTACAGGTGATAAAGATGAGTTCTCCATATTAAATTGTTCAAAGTTGCTGGTGAGGAATATTGTAATTCTGTTTGAGATCTTGGCGGAAACTCAAAGGAGCACAAACTTATCAAGGTCCTCTGGGCTAGAACCAGGAATATAAGAGAGAAAATAAGTGAACAGAATTTTCTGACTAAATTTGGGATTTGGAGGCGAGGGTGACAAGGAGAGACTGAACAAGTTTTCATTTAAGCCTTTTCTGCTTTTCAGACTTCAGTGATTTCAGCTTAGAAGGAAGCTATGCAAGACCTAGCTAACACCCCTTCCACACAGCTGTATAAAATCTACATTGAACTAGATTATATGGCAGTGTGGGCTCAGATAGTCCAGCTCAAAGCAGATATTGTAGATTATCTGCCTTGATATTCGGGGTTATATGGCTGTGTTGAAGGATCCTAGGACTTGGATGCTTTCAAAACAGAGATAAAGTCAGCAAGGAGACTTAAATCCAGAATTAATCAGCTTACTGTTCCGAAAGGCTTTTAATAATATTTCAGGTGAAGAATGAGAGAATCGTTGAGCTGGAAGAGACTTTGCGGGCCATCCAGTCCAACTGCCAAGAAGCAGGAAAATCTCATTCAAAGCACCTTCAACAGATGGCCATCCAGCCTCTGCTTAAAAGCTTCTAAAGGAGGAGCCTCTACTACAAAGCCTCTTCAACATTAAAGGCATGTTTTCTAAGATGAAGGAACTTCCAGCAGTACAATAGAGTCTTGCTTATCCAACCTTTGCTCATCCAACATTCTGTATTATCCAATACAATCTGCCTCCAGCCCGGATCTACAGCTGTTTCAATACATTGCAATATTTTGGTGCGAAATTTGTAAATACAGTAATTACTACATAATGTTACCATGTATTGAATTGCTTTTTCTGTCAATTTGTTGTAAAACATTATGTTTTGGTGCTTACTTTGTAAAAATCATAACATAATTTGATGTTAAATACGCTTTTTCTCAATCCCTCCTTATCCAACATTTTCACTTATCTGCTGGCCCGTTTATGTTGAATAAGCAAGACTCTACTGTACTAGCTTTAAGGGAGATCATACATTTTTATATTACTACATATATTGTTTACATATTTATATTATTTTTGCAGGTATTTTATGTATTCTTTTAAAAAAATATACATAGCCATAATTACCATGCTTCCCCCCTCCCTTTTCATTCCCTTCTCCTTCCCCACACTCACCCCTCCGCCTTCCCTGTTGACAATGTTATCCTTTTGTTTCCCGCTACATGAGCCTTCTTTCCAATTTTTTCTTCCAACTTTCATCATCTGGTTTAACAACCTGTAACCATCTGTTAAATGGAGTCCAAATGTCTTTAACCATGTCTAACCATGGTTTTTTTGCTTCTTATAATGTCCATAATATCCAGTTGTATTTGGTCCCACAAATATTCATACCATTTTTCAAGTGTCCATTTTTTTATCCTTCCACCCTCAAGTTATTACTACGTGTGCTGCTCTAAATATCATCATCATTAATTCTTGCTCCTTACTTCTTCTATCACCATATATCCCTATTAACAAAATTTACATATTTTATCAGATATGCAAATTTGATATAATATGCAAATTTGATATAAATATGCAAATACCTGGTTTAGAATTTGATTCCAGAATCTTTGTATCTCTTCACACTCCCACCATAGATATGAATACCATGCTTCCCAACTCCCACAATGCCAACATTTGGGATTTAATCCCTGAACCATATGTGCCTACATTGGTGTTCTATACCATTTTGTTATTATTTTCATACATATTTATATTATATAAATAATATAATAGTAATAATGGGGAATAATGTACTTGAAAATTACCCACCTGAAGTAATCATGTCAATACTGCTGTTGCTAAAATGCGGGATGTCCAGCTGTAGTAAAACTTTTCTGCTTGAAGATGTTTGTACTTAATGATTAAATGATTGATTGCCTCCTACATCCTGGAAGTAGTCAATATTGAACAGTTAATATTATTTGAAAGTGATGTTTCAATTACTTTCACTGGAAACTTATTTGTGGACAAGAAAGAGATTTCCTTTCAGTGAGCAATTTAGCCCTTTCCTCTGGTGGGAATTATTTCTCTTTCAAACAGGTTACAATTCAATATGCTGCCTCAGAGTGTGATGGATTCTCTTTCTCTGGAAGTTCATAAGTAGTGGCTGGATGGCCATCTGTTAGGAGCGCCTTTATTGGGTGTTCCTGCATGACAGGTGTCCTGTTTTGCTCCAGAAACAGCCTTACAACATGAGTAGAAGTAACTAAAAAAGCTTTACTTCAGCAAAATAATAATAATAATAATGCAAACAGCAGTAAAGGAAACAGAAGGTAAAGTCCAAAAGCAATGCAAGATCTTTCAGCAGACATGAAACAAAAGTCTTTGGCAACAAGTCTTCATAGCAGACAGAAGCAAGAGTCTTAGGCAAAAGGCTTACAGTATACAGGAACAGGAGTCCTTGGCAAGAAGTCTGGTGCAAAGTCAATGCTGTAGCATGGAGACTGGAACACACCATGTAGGTTGGTTGCTGCCAGTGCTGACTTCTGGCTTCAATGCTAATTTAGAGCCCTGAACTCCCATCACAGATGTTCCTAGGGCAAGATCTGATTGCTCAGTATTTTTGCTGTGAGTCTAGTTGACCTTTTCCCCCTTCTTTTGCCCTTTGCAGTTCTTGAAATGTAGGGCTTTGCAGTATGTCTTCCACACCTTCTCCTTCCTCCTCAATATTTGGCCCCAAAATTCCCAAGTGCTACCTCTTCAGTCTCCTGTTCTACCTCCTCCTCAGAAGCAGAAGAGTAGTCCACAACAACAAGGGGTTAAACTGGATGGCCCTTTTGGGGTCCATTCCAAATCTTCGATTCTATCCATGGGGGATACATCCAGACCATGAAACCACGAATTGCATGATCTCTGGCCCCAGATTGCCATAGAGCTGCACTGAAGGATTATTCAGTAACTTCTTCTTGTTGTTGTTCATTCATTCAGTCGCTTCCGACTCTTCATGACCTCATGGACGATCCAACGCCAGAGCTCCCTGTCGGCCCCTGTCCCTCAGCTCCTTCAGAGTCAAGCCAGTCACTTCAAGGATACCATCCATCCATCTTGCCCTTGGTCGGCCTCTCTTCCTTTTTCCTTCTATTTTCCCCAGCATAATTGTCTTCTCTAAGCTTTCCTTTCTTCTCATGATGTGGCCAAAGTACTTCATCTTTGCCTCTAATATCTTCTAGGGCAACCGTATTATAGAATCATGCTGAAGAAGCTAGCAAATTTCAAGAAAGATCATTTTCTCCTTGGGATGGATGAGTGAAGCTGGGGATATGGGTTACAGAGTTACATGGGTTACAGAGTTACAGACACTAGACATGGCAGGGATGTTGTAAAAATACAGGCAACTTGGAATCATTATGGTACTGTAGCTAGTTGCATCTCTGTAGTATCTCTGTAGTATTTAAGCATTTGCCTCTGCATGGTTACAGATGTATCTCTTCAGTCCCTACGTCATCATCTACTGTGTAGATACACATTCATTATACCAGTAGAACCTGTCTTAGGTCCTTTGCTAGGAAAAAGACAGAATATACATTAAATGAATAAACAATAATGTAGAAGCTCATTGACTGGGTGGGGAATATCCTAATCCAAAATAGTACATGGAGTTCTTCCACTCGGTCCATTTGATTCCCAAGTACTATGCATTGCACCAATGTGGGGTTGTCACTATATATAACTGCAGCAAGACTCATGGAGTTACCGTTAATTCCCTACCTAAGAACATATTGTTTATGATATACAAGGTGAAGACATGCATTCATCATGTGCAGAAACTATGGTTTTATTTATGCATATAAACAACTTTATGAGTACATTTGAATTGCATAATATTTTACAAGTTAGAATCGTAATTATTTACAGCTATTACAACTCAAAATAAATTGCTGGCAAGGTAAAGTTAAGAGGAACCAAGGAATTGTGTCTGGCTTTTTATTCTGCAATGAACTGATTGCTGAGAGTAAGGACTGGGCTTAAAATAAAGTTATTCTGTCTGCAAGCCCCATCTCTAAAAGTCCCCCGGAAACATAAAGAAGTTTGAGAGGCATGGGTTGTAAGATAATATGTCAAATGATGCAGGAGAACTCCTTGCCTGCTCAGGGCAGTCACTGTCAGATGGAGTGAAGCAAGAAAGTGGTCTCAAAAGACAGCAAAGGGTAGGATAAGCCTCCCTCACTTTTGAAGCTAAAATGGGTGAAGAACAGATACATTTGGGGCACTCATTACATTGACAAGCCATATTTTCTTTCTATTCATCCAACACAATTCCCATTGATTCTGTGGTGCCTTCGTCTTCAGCAATCAGGAGCCAATTTGAGGGCTCCAGATGAATTATCCTGCCGTTGATATTTTCTACAAAAATAGAGTGTGTCATGTATGTTTCCTTATACGTGGGATTACACTTTTTTACCATTGCAAAATGACTAATGATTATGCAAGGCTCACTATGGCATGTATAGTTGCTGAATTGTTTCCCAGTGCTTTCAGTGTCCCTGATGTGAACTTTCTTCAGATCCCTCATTCAACAGAAACCTAAGTGGTTTTAGTTCTGGCCCTTCAAAAGGGATTTCTAAGATATGTATTTATTTGCTATATTTATATCCCACCTTTCTTGACCCCAAAGGGGACTCAAGGCAGCTTACAGCATAGGCTATAAATCAATGCCTTAAAAACAATATACATCAAATATGCAATTAAATAAAATGTCAATTAAAAAATTAAAAACAAGATTAGAAAACATTAAAACAAATAAAACATTACAATTACTACTATTAAACCATGTTATCTGCCGTCATAGCCCAGGCCACTCCAATAATCATTACACATAATTCCAAGTCCATCTATTGCACCATGTCAATCCACCTACTACATGGGCTGAGGGTGAGCAAATTTCTACCAATTGCCCGTGTTGCAAAGGAAATCTGATGACCGGACGGTTAGCAGTTTGAAGCTGCGAGTTGGGGTCAGCTCCTGGCTGTCAGCAGTAGCTTCTGCCTACCTAGCAGTTCGAAAGCATGTAATGCGAGTAGATCAACAGGTACCGCCTCAGCAGGGAGGTAAAAGGGAACCCCATGCAAAAATGCCAGCAACAATCAGGGAAAAGTCTATGAACAACAGCCTCCACAGCATGGAAAAATGGAACAAGAGCACCTCCCCGTGCCTGGAGTTGAGCATCGCCTCCAGACACCACAAATGGAAAGGGGAGGGCCTTTACCTCTGTCTATTTTATGTCATTGTTTCACTGTTTTAAAAGGCACTGAATGTTTGTCTTCTATATGTAAACTGTAATCCACTCTGAGTCCCTCCGGGGAGATAAAGTAGAGTATAAATAAAGTGTATTATTAGTATGAAGGTGTGCCATTCCTTCAGTCCCTGTTGTAGAAAGGCTCTTTATGTGTGGCCTTGGGAGCATCCAACTTCCTCTCCAGCAGGGGGCAATGGTGACATAAATATAATTGCTGGTACTTTATATCAAGTTGCCAAATTCCCAAGGTGATTTAGATTTATAGCAGTCACTACAGATCAGCAGAAACAATTTATTGTTCACAGTGGTAATCTTTCATCTTACACCCTCTGGCCATACATTTCCAGCAGATACTTTCTCTTACTGGAGGTCTTTTTGTTTGTTTCTTCCTTCCTTGCCTGTTTATGCATTAATCAGAGCAGCTAAACTTGTCCTCTTTAATTTACAGATTGTAATGAAATTGCATGGCTGTTTTGCGGCCAGGTGACCTAGCTAATAAAATAACTCCTTTCCCTCTGCAGCCTCTATGTTTCTGCGGACTAATTTTGGAGTTAAAGCAGACACAGCTTTGTTAGGTGGGGTTATATTTCTGGTTACCTAAAGGCCCTTTAGTGTTTATCTCTTCTGATCTATATGTAAAGTGGAAGAGACATTAAAGCTGAGTACTTGTTCTCCGGGTTCCACATTACATTGTATTTTGGTCCAGCTACATTTGAGATAAGAGGGTTGTTTGGTATTATTAATTAGCACTTTGTGGAGCGCTTTCTGTCAGAAAGGAGACAAAGAAAACGATTAATAAAATGCTGATAGCCATCTGAATACTGCATTCAAGGTTAATCACGTTATCTCTAAAAAGGATTTGGTGGAAGAACAAAAGGAGCACCGGACCTGGAAATGAGAGTGAGCATTGTGTGTGTGTGTGTGGATACATTGTGTGGGGGAGGCAGAATGAGATTGTTTATGAAGGGAGGGAGAAAATTGAACATGAGAGAGGATATACAAAATGATAAATAGCATGGCAAAGGGAAGGTAAATTAGGCTCACCAATAAATACCCGAACAAGGGAACATTCAGTACATTTGCAAGACAGTGTTTAAAAGTGATGGAACATCCATTCCCGCATTGTATGAACAAGGATATTTGCATCAAGCCTGAGATAAATTCTGTTGCTGGAGCTTTTTGTTCCTCTGTCCCTTCAGTTCCAACAATATTGCTACCCAACTATGTGAAACCAGGGATGCCTTCAATTCTGCCATTCCTGATTTGGAGGCACAGTCTGAGCTATTTTCTGCTCTGCTTTCTCAATATTAGCAATGTTCAGCATGGTGCAGCAACTTGGATTGGAAATCCAGTTCGGTGCACTACTGTGAAAGCTCAGTGCTTGCACGGCTGATCAAAGCCTCTTTCCACATGACAAATTTCTCCTCCAGAGATATCCCATTTGTGATGAGCTGGCATGTGTGCATGCTTTAAGAGGGTGCACATAATGAATTTGGCATGAATATGAACATCCACCATATGTGTATGAAGGGGAAAACACACATTTTCATTCATTGCTTTTTTGTGAAATATACAGTTTTATGTTTCCTAGGCTAGATCATTAGGAGCTGATCTGATTGTTAGGTAGAAAAAGGCAGCTGCACTGAAGACATCCTGGATGTTAAAGTGAGGATGGGTCTCACCACTGTGGGCTGTAATACTCTCCATTTTAAATAATTTATTTATGTGGGAAAGATATAGATTTTATTTGCACCAGATTTACTGGTTCACCAAGGACCTCATTTCATGATGAATGAAGCTCCAACTTTTGGGAAAGCAACAGCAGACGGATTAACTTCTCACATTCCAGCTCAAAATTGCCAGTGGGTTTTTTCCCCTTTGGGGAATATCTGGAGCTCTCTTATATTTCCTTCTGCATCTAGCAAAGTTAAATAATTTTTTTAAATCATGTCAGAAGCTACTTGAAAAACCGTAAGTTGCTGCTGGTGTGAGAGAATTGGCTGTCTACAGAGATGTTGCCCAGGGAACACCCAGATGTGTAACCATCCTGTGGGAGGCTTCTCTCATGTCCCCACATGGGAAGCTCGAACTGACAGATGGGAGCTCACCCTGTCTCACAGATTTGAACCACCGACCATCAGGTCAGCAGTTCAGCTGGCAGAAGGGTTTAACCCATTGCACCACCGGGAGTGCAATGTGCAGTGTTCCCTCACTTATTGCTGGGGGTAGGTTCCAGGACCTCCCACAATAAGTGCAAAACTGTGATGTAGGGATGCTCTATTTATTTTAATATTTATACATTATTTTAGCAATTATATACTATTTTAAGTCTTTATAAACTTAAAATAAAGTGAAGGAAAGGAAGGAAATGCCCTTCAAGGTTGGAGGGAGGAAGGACTGAGGAGGGAAAGTGCCTTGGTGAGCGGCGGTGGCAAAACCCCATAAAACAGCAAAAACATGATATATATTTTAAATTAATATTTTTTGAAATCCACAAGACAGCGAGTCCGCAATAAGCAAACCGCGAAGTAGTGAGGGAACACTACCTCAAAGCAACATTATCAGCTATGCTGAAAAACGTGCATGCTTTCTTTCCTTTTGGAAGCAACAAGAAAATGTTTGGCCTGTAATGGTTTCTCTTCTTTTGTAGGTTTTTAAAAATTATTTTTGAATGATAGGGTGCACAATATATTTATAAACCGCAATGGTGTATCTAGATAATTTTTGCTAATGCATATATTTGATCTCTTATGACTCTGTGTTACCGTTTTTTGTCACTTAGTGTAATTTTAACAATGTTTTAATGATGTTTTTTAGTATCATTTTTGTTATTTTTATGGTTATAGCATTGTTTTATTTTGTTCGTGAGTCGGCATGAGTGTTGCCTGCCGATCACTATGTATGTCTTGTAACCCGCCACGAGCCCTCGGGAAGAGGCGGAATACAAATGCAAATAATAAATAAATAAATAAATAAATAAATCAAAGGAGCCAAACAAACACAAGGCTGAAAGCCAGAGTGAAGCAGATAACTAGGCAAAAGGTTATATATTTCAATTCCCAAGCAGAAAGCCCAAATGAATGAAATTGCAAGAAAGGAAAGGGTCAAGTAGTTTCTCTTCTCTCATTCTTCCACTTCAGTGTACAACTACCTGAGGTTGTTTTTAGAGGACGGAAAATGTGTATATGCATGTGACTTGTATGTAACTTCAACTCTTCTGTTGATTCGTGGTGACTCCATGTATTTCATAAAGTTTCCTTAGGTAAGGAATACTCACACGTAGTTTGCCCTTGCCTTCTTCTGAAATATAACCTACAGAACTTGGCATTCCTTGGGGGGGTGTCCCATCCAAGTGTTAACTGAGGTTGATCCTGGAGAGAAATGCAATAGCTCGTCCCTTCTGATTCAATCCTGACTCCTCTGGTATATTAGTAATTAAAATGATATCTCTCCGTTAACCATTATTATCAAGCTGAGGTAGTTAACGATAGCACTTAAATTATAGCTTCAAGAATAGATCGCAAATGCAGACAGTTTAATAGACTTCATGGTTGGCTCACTGCCTGCGGTTGCTGAATATCTGAAGGGAAACCAATCCCCTGGCAAGCTCTTTTAGAATAACCTCTTCACAATAGCCTTGGCTTACCTCTCTGTTGCTGTGAAAGAAGCTGTTGCCCATGTAGTCCCCAATGCTGTGTAATTGGCACCTCTCCAGTACTGAATCAGCTCAGAGTGTCACCAAGAAACCCAAATGGGCAATTTGTCATATATCAGTGTGACTCTTATTCCACTCTGTGTCCCAAAGCTCTTGTATTGTTCCCAAGTTGCCCCCTGGGCTATCTTGCCTCTGGAGTCTTTCAAGTGTGCTTCTTCTCTTAATCCCGCTCCCTTAAGGTGTGCTCATGAATTGAGTTTACAAGGAGACAGCTAAGATTTCTTACAGCATATTGGTGTTATCAGTGACAGCCTTTTTTCCTTTAGCCATGTTCATTACGCTGTAAGTTGCCACGGAGCTGCCAGCTCTGGTTCTCAGTGACTGATCAAATGTTAGAGGGATATTTGCTTAATTTGTCCTCCACTCCCAAGTTGAAGGAAAGGGGGGTTATATATGGGTGTGTGCCATTTGATAAAGGTCTCTGCCTCCAGTTAGAGTGATTAAAATGAATGAAAGAGCTTTACCATTCCAGGAGTATGGCAGATTTCTCCCTCTAATGCAATATTGCCAATTACATTTTTCATGCTTAGCAAACTTATTATCAGCATTGCATTTTTTTCTTGCGTGTTAGGAGACTGGCATATAACAACACAAAGTCACTTGCAAGGGCCAATGAAAGCTATGTCCAGAATGTGAATGGTCTTAACAGGCTAATGATGTGCCTTAAGAATGAGAGACCCTGGGACTGTGAGAACAGAGGGGGAAAAATTCAAGAGGTGAATACTACTGACTGAGTTGTTTATCATTTAGTAGCTAAAAATGAGGGAGAAAATATGTGTGCCAAGGAGTGGGAGATCTGCCAATTCCTTAGGTTGCAAATTAAACGTTGTTGTTGAACAACAGGGGGGGGGGTTCGTGTCAGGAGCAACCTGAGAAATTGCAAGTTGCTTCTCGTGTGAGAGAATTTGCAAGGACATTGCTCAGGTAACACCCAGATATTTGATGTTTTACCATCCTTGTGGGAGGCTTCTCTCATGACCCCGCATAGGAAGCTGGAGCTGACAGAGGGAGCTCAACTTGCTCTGTCCGCATTCGAATCACTGACCTGGTGTTTTACTACAACTACAGTAATTCATACCAATCACTGCTAGCTCAATCTGCTGGGATTTACAATTCAACAACATCTGGATGGTGCATGATTCCCACCCCTCATGTGGTGTTCCAGCCTAGTCAGCCCAGTGGTCAGAGCCAGGCACCGGGGGTCCCAGCTGATCAGGATCAGGTCCCAGCTGATCAGGATCAGATCCCAGCTGATCAGGGGAGGTTTGGAGATGACAAATGGCCAGATGGGTATGGGTCTCCAAACGAGAGTTTGCAATGGGATGATGAATGGCTAGAGGGATATAGGACTGCAGATGAGTTTACTGAGGATTCCATGGAAGAAGATTCTGCATCAGACTATGAGAGGCCCGGTGGCCTTGGTTCCCAAGAGAGAGTTTCTACTCCCTTCCCAGATGAGCATTCCGGAGAAGAGGAGTTTTCTGTTTCTCACTCCGATAGTTGTGCAGCTGAGCCTGCTAACAAGCCAGTGTTTGATAGAAGGGCGAACATCAGAGATTCTAGGAAATCATGGAATCTAAGGAAAGGGGTGAGATGAGCCCATTGAGACTAGCTTCCTTATTAGTCTGTGCTCCTGGGCTTCTGACCAGACCTGAAGCCACGTTTAGCTTGATCAAGTCTCATGTCCAAAGGCTCCAGGTTCACGCCGACCGCCAGAGTGGTTCGGATTCACATTCATGTTGACCGCTGTTGCGGTTAGCCTCAAGTACCACGTTTGACCGCCGGAGCGGTTTGCCTTGCTTTGGAACTTTGTTTTCCTTGGGATTTAAGCCACTTGGGCTTACAGCTACAGAACTTAATTGGACTATTTTGGATTGCTTTATTCTTACTTCCTTGGACTATTCTTTATTCTTCTTTCTAAATAAAATAACATTTATTGCATCTGCCTGTGTGTGTGTGTGTGTGATCTAGGGGGGGCTGTCCGAGTTCTGAGGTGCAACACCTCATCTATAACCACTGGGTATTTTCTTCACTCTTTTTAATTTCATTTCGTGGACAGCAAGTGGTAACATCTCTCTTGCCTGCTGGAGCCTACCGAACCCTAGTATACTTGACACTAACAGGATAATGGCCTGTCTGCTTTTCTGGCTGTGTGGATCCCTACAGGCAAATCTGACATACATGCTGTGGAATTGTAAAATAATAGCCCCATTCTGGGGAAAGGAGATAAGGCATATAAACCTTGTCTGGCAGGCATTCCAATGTTATCTTTATTCGTAGGGTACTTCTCAGGTGTCTCCTGGCAAAACAGATGCAACTGTGGTGCTTGAACTAGAGAGGCAGGAGAGTCCATTACCTTGTCCTATAATCCTAGAGGCCAGCAGATGTGTGAGAATGACAACTCGCAATTGGATATCTACCAATGTATATTTATTATAATACATTGATATTGGAAGGCTCTTGTTTTCACCAGTCTGTCAACTAGTATGGGAAATGTAAAAAAAAATCTCAATTGGTATAGGGAATAAAAAAGAACTTGAATAGGAATGAAAACATAAGTAGTTTGTGTGATTAGCAATTGCAAGCTTTAGATTATATGCATTTGGAAGGGCCCATCATTTTTGGTTGTTAGTGTAAAGCCTCATGTACTGTACATTTGCTAAAGTAAATTATAAATAAATAATAATGGTGGCAACTCACAGTAGCATTTTAAAGATGACAGTATAACAATAAGGTGGTGAATTTTCTTTCTTCTCCCATTCCCTAAATTTTATAACATTCAGCCTATTTAGGTGCCTAACATAGGATGGATCTACACTGCCATATAATCCAGTTTCTGAATCCAGATTATTTGCTTTGAACAGAATTATGAGTCTACACTGCAATATAATCCAGTCCAAAGCACATAATCTGGATTCAGAAGCTGGATTATATGGCAGTGTAGATGGGACCATAGTTGTTACTTGGCTTGGATTGTTCCATTTGAAAACCACTCCTCCCACACTTGTAAAGATAGTGGAATAGCAATACAGTGTTCCCTTGCTACTTCGCGGTTCGCTTATTGCGGGCTCGCTGCTTTGCAGATTTTAAAAAAAATTAATTTCAAATTTATATCATGGTGTTTTTGCTGTTTTGTGGGGTTTTGTGCTGCTGCTCTCCGATGCGCTTTCCCTCCTCAGTCCTCCTTCCTTCCAACTTTGAAGGGCCTTTCCTTCCTTTCCTTCACTTTATTTTAAATTTATAAAGACTTAAAATAGTGTATAACTACTAAAATAATGTATAAATATTAAACTAAATAGAGCATCCCTACATCATGGTTTTTCACTTATTGTGGGAGGTCCTGGAACCTAACTCCAGCAATAAGTGAGGGAACACTGTATAGTCAGCCCTCCATATCCACAGAATCCACCATCCACAGCTTGAAAATATTTCCTCCTCCAAAAATTCCTAAAAGTAAACCTTGATTTGTCATTTTATATAAAGGACCCATTTTACTTCATCTTTGCATATTTTGATACAGTTAGTGAACTCGAGACCCCGCCGCCACTCGGTGGGCCCACCTTCACCCGCTTCCAACTGCTGGACGCAGCAGCTGTCGATAGGTTACTGACTGCAGCTAGACCAACTACTTGCTCCCTCGACCCATGCCCCTCCTGGCTGGTTAGATCCTGCCGGGAGGGTCTATGTGGGCCCCCTGGGCACGATCTTAAATAGCTCCCTTGAGCAAGGAGTCTTCCCAGGGGATTAAAAGAGGCGATGGTGAAACCGCTGCTGAAAAGCCGAATCTAGACCCGTCGGCTCCCTCCAATTACAGCCCTGTTTCCAACTTGCCTTCCTAGGCAAGGTAATTGAGAGGGCAGCAGCTGAGCAGCTGCAGCAGTTATTAGACGTCACAGCTGGACTTCTTCCCTTCTAGTCCGGCTTCGGTATTGGGCTTGGGACGGAGACCGTGGTTGTCGCCATTACAGACCAACTCGCCGCCAGCTGGACCAGGGTGATCAGCACTGCTCGCCTTGTTAGATCTGACAGCAGCGTTTGATACAGTAGATCATGCATTGTTGACCCACCGTTTAGCCGTCCGGGGTTGGGGGACTGCCCTTAAGTGGGTGGCCTCCTTCCTCCGGGATCGGGGACAACGAGTGGAGGGGCGGGGAGGTCTCCGGAGAGCCCCACTTGATTGTGATCCCCCAGGGGCCATCCTCTCCCCTTGTTATTCAATGTTTACATGCGCCCCCCTGGCCCAGCTGGCCCGTGACTTTGGTCTGGAGTGTCATCAGTACGCTGATGACACCCAGCTTCTGCTGAGAATGGACGGCAGGCCGACTCCGCACCGATTGTTTCCATCGATGCCTCGAAGCCGTGACTGGTTGGCTGCGTGCCAGCCGGCTGAAGGTGAATCCATCGAAGACGGAGATACTGTGGCCCGGTCGGCCTGGGCTGGGTGGGTGCCGGTTGCCTACCCTGGACGGCGAGCGGCTTAACCCATCGCCGTCAGTCAAGAGCTTGGGGTTGTGTTGACTCCCTCGCTGACCATGGAGGCCCAGGTCTCCGTGGTCAGCAGGACGTCATTCTTCCACCTCCGTCAGGCTAGGCGACTGGCACCCTACCTGTCCAGGAGGGACCTGGCCACGGTGATCCAAGCGACGGTCATCTCGAGACTAGACTACTGTAATGCCCTCACGTTGGCCTTCCCTGTCGACACCCGGAAACTCAAGCTAGTGCAGAATGCCGCGCCCGCCTGCTGGCAGGAGTGCCAGCGAGGGAGCATATTACACCTATACTTCGGCAACTGCACTGGCTTCCCTATTGAGTACCGGATTGCCTTCAAGGTGTTGGTTTTGACCTTTAAGGCCTTGCACGGCCTAGGCCTGCGTACCTGAAGGACCGCCTTACCCCGCACGCTTTCCCCGAGATCACTGCGCTCAGATGAGCAAAATCTGTTGTTAATTCCATCAGTCCGCTCCTGCCACCTATCAACGACGAGACAAAGGGCTTTCTCAGTAGCAGCACCAGTGCTCTGAACGCCCTTCCGGACAATGCCCGTGCCATTACGGAACTGGGCGTTCTGAGGGCGTGTAAGACGGCCCTCTTTGGGCTGGCCTTTAGTTAGGTGCACCAGACATTATTGTGCTGTATACCTCTACCGATGTCTGACTTCGAAACTGGTTTTAAATGTGGCTTTTATATGTGTTTTATGTTTTATAAATTGTAGGGCCGCTTGTTGACACGTTTTCAACTGCCGCCCATGTATGTATGTTGTGATCCGCCCCGAGCCTGCTGGGAGGAGCGGAATATAAGAGCGAACATAAATAAATAAATAAAATAAATAAAATAAATATAACGGTACTTAAGTATCCATGAATTTTGGTATCCATGGGAGCTCCTGGAATCAAAACTCTAGCAGATACTAAGGGTCCATTGTACACTCTTTCTCACCATTGTAGCATTTATATTTCAGTGACACTAGTTCCCATATTTCCTTTTTCACACATGAAATATGACAATACCATTTACACACCGTGTTTGCACCATCTCCTTCTCCATAGTTGTTACTGTTGTTGCTTTAGTACGGGAAGCTATAATTGTACAACTACGTAATGTATCTAGATCAGAAAGATGAATACACATCATTTAGACTTATTTCTACCCAAAGTACCAACAAAGTTCTGACCAAACAATCAAAAACATCTTACCAGTGGCCATTGTCTCCATAGGTAGACCGGCTTTCTGGGTGGAAACTGTAGAGACTCCATTAATAAGCGAGATATAAAAGTATTGGTTTATATTATTGACCTCTTTTTGGTGGACAAAAAAGGATGGCAGTAATCTAGAAAAGCTGTCAATGGCATTGATTGAGACACATAGTTAATTAACCTCAAGTGAGTCAGAAGCGACTGAACAAATCAACAACAACAACAAACACTGGAGATTACTTTTCATTATGTGCTAAATAGAGGTGGGGCTAATTGAAGCCACTTTTGTAATGTTAACTAGTAGTTGGTTGGAGATGAATTCCTCAGTGAAATGCTGAATTCATCCTCGCTTTGGTGGTAAATTTTCCAACCTTGAAAGCCTGATGATGGTATCATCCTTTACAAATAAAATATAGCCACATCATTCAAAATCTGGAGCACTAGAATACCTTTATTATGATCACTGTAACTAAAAATTGGTGAACATTGTTCCCACCCCCTCCATTCTATTAATTTTAGAATATTTATCCATTGAAGAGTTTTTGAGGACCCGAAAGCCCATTAGGTTGATGATAGACAACAAAATCCAAAGCAAAATCCAAAGCAAAACATGTATTACATGTGATAATGCATGTAATACAATAAACAAAAAGCACAAATACATCACCCACGTTTTTGAAGATCAGTCTTCTTCAACAGATATAGATGTTAAAATCATGTTTAAAGCAGAAATATGATGATGCAGGTCCCATCTACTTTGTCAGTTTAGAACTCCATTACCGGTATGGTCAGTGTAGATTCATATAATTCGGTTCAGTGCAATTGAACTGCATTATATGAGTTTACAAATTACAGCAGGTATAGGCAAACTTCTATCCTCCAGGTGTTTCAGCCTTCCAGGTGTGTAGAAGTCCAAAACACCTGGAAGGCTGAAATTTGCCCATGTCTGGTCTACAGTGACTATATAAAGCAGTTTCAAACTGAGTTATATAGCAGTATAGATGGGGCTGGAATGTCACAGAGCTGCATCTCTCTAGGGATATCAAAAGTACTGTTCAAATTGGTTTTGGCTGGATAGTTGATGCAAGCAGGCATGAGAGACCACAGGGTGGTCCGCGAAAGGCCTTCTTCATTAGCCACAAGCAGGCATGTAGCCAGGGGGGGCGCTAAGGTAATTTTTAAATGGGGCGAAAATTATTTTTGCCCCTAAAAAAAAAAAAAAAAACAGCCCCGAAATTCAATTATAATATCAGGGTGGTCCGCTATATTATATCATAATTAAAAGGCCAATATAATTATATTATAATATATTACTGGTACATTATTTAAACTGTTATGTTTATTCATATCATGATCTGATCACCATGCTCAATATATCCCACATTAATTGGGTTATTTGGATAAAAATAAAAAAGGTTTGCTAGGGTAGACCCTCTGCTCCACCCAGTCTCAGCCCCCCAACCAAACTCAGCCCCCCCCCCCGAATCAAAATCCTGGCTACGGCCCTGGCCATAAGGCAGCTAAAGACACAAATGGGCAAATCAGAGATATTTCCTCCTTCGTGGGGATCCTTCTTCCTTTTGGGTGGCCTAATAAAGATAACACTTTAATGTGTACTTTGTATTTTGTTATATTGTTCTGCATGGCCAATACAGCTACCTCTGGATATGTATTTCATGTTAATGACATTTAAGTGATCCTAGCAAAGGTATTACACAGGGCTACATTCAGATAAATGTTATTTAGATCTTTTCCTCAGGCCATTTTATTTAACTTTGCTCCGGGTCCATAAAACCGCTATTAATTCCACTCCAGAACTTATATCATTCATGCCTATATTGAACATACATGCATTCCTCTAGTTTGGCTAGCAGCCGGGAAATGTGATAATTTGCATTTGGAAAAGGGCACATTGGAAAGGATTAAGCAATGCATATGGCAACCAACATCTGATCAAAAGCAGAGCCATCCCTACATCTGCTTTAGATTAAATAGTAATAATATAAAAATGAAGAGATCTGTTTTGACGTATTTGGTTTCATGAGTATCATGGGTTTTTTAAAAGTTTTCATTGATTTTTGATACAAGAGAGATACATTCATTGGCAGCCCAAACTCACTCGCATATTCCCTTGCTTAACTGCACTTTCCCTAACAATCCTGTATACAAAACCTTAACTATGGTTAGTTCTCTAATTTGTAATACAGTGACATTTCTCTACATCAGGCATAGGCAAACTTTGTCCCTCCAGGTGTTTTGGACTGAGGGGGATATTATAGTCTTGTTTTAATATTTATTTTTTATTTATTTTATTTACAGAATTTATATTCCACCCTTCTCACCCCATACACAGGAAACATTCAATGCTGTTAGACACACAGGACAGATAGACAGAGATATGTGTTGACATTTCTCCAGCTTTAGCGTCCTGGAGGTTGTGCTCGATTATGGCCACAGGAGTGCTGTTGCTCCATCCTCTATGACAACAAGCCTTTTTGATCACAGACTTTCCTGCTGTTCTTTGATCATCGGCTTTTTTAAACATGGTGCCAGAAAATACCCCCCTGCTTAAGCGATGCCTAATTTCTCTACTTACAGCTGTATTTAACTGCTTAGGTGGACAGTAAGCTAGGTTGAAGGTTGGGTGCTCACCCCGACGGGCTCGAACTGCCAAATTTTCAGTTGGGAAACATTGACTGCTGTTGGTGATTAACCAACTGTGCTGAAACCCAGCCCTGATATTTGAAAGGCTGTCACATTGAGAAGGTAGCAAGCTTGTTTTCTCCTGCTCTAGTCACTAAGACATGCAGCATCAAATCCAAACTACAGGGAGGGAAACATTCCACCTAAACATTAGAATTTTTTTTCCTGGTGATAAAAGCTGTTCAACAGTGGAATAGGATGCCTCAGACTACCTGGAATCCTTTGTGTGTTTCCTGCATGCCAGGGAATTGGACTAAATACTAGCCCTTGTGATCCCTTCCAACTCTATGATTGTATTACTCTATGATAAATTCATACAAACCAGGCACTCACATTGGGGAAGTATGGAAGAAGACAGCAAATGGAGAGTTTAAGGTTATTCCTCAGACACATTTTAAAAAATTAACCATGTATTTACATATTTTTCACTGGCTCCCTCTTGTGGAATGTGCTAGTAAGTGTTCCATGTATGGTATTGTCATAAATTTAATTTTTTGCAAAATAATGCACTTGTCCAGAAAGTGCATTATTTTGCACTTGTCTTTGAGAGCCTTTGGTTTTTTTCCCCATTTAAATAATTATGCCTTGAATCCAAGCTGGCCTTACTATTAGGCAAAATGAGTCAACTTGCTTAAGGAGCAGATGCTCGGAGGCAACAGTAGCGCCCAAAGGAAATGGCCTCCTTGCTCCTCAATGCAGCCATTGCCCTGTCTTTGAAAACAGAATGCCACCCTTTGTGCTGCCCAGTCAGTCCCCGTGTCACTGCCTCCAGTCCAGTGGCCTCTTTTGGAGAACAAGATCCAGTTGTTTGAAGTAACATTCAATTGCCAGTCCAGCCAGGCTATGTGGAATTGAGGGGTGAAGGGTAGCGGTTCTTTTCCTATAGCTGCAAAATTTTGTTCTTTTCCTATAGCAGAAAAATAAGTCAAAAATTGGGCCTGCTGAGCTCTGGACAAAGATAGTGAGTTGTCTTCCCGACATTTCTATTATCCTGATGACTTTCGTTGCTTTAATATTTGATCAGATCATTTTGTCCAGAGTACAGTGTGATGAATGAATCTACTATTTATAAAAGTTACATAGGCATTTATTGCAACTCAGAGTGAGGATTATTTTATAGCAGGA
The DNA here is from genome assembly GCA_030556195.1 of Anolis apletophallus. Taxonomy (NCBI): domain Eukaryota; kingdom Metazoa; phylum Chordata; class Lepidosauria; order Squamata; family Anolidae; genus Anolis; species Anolis apletophallus. Next base: position 25,905,699 of record JARBWK010000002.1, read on the forward strand.
TATAGCAAGGTGGCCTCTGCCACCAGAGAGATGGGTCCTTGCCAGCATCATGGACAAATGTTAATAGCTGCTGAATGATACAGAAAGGAGTAGATTGTATTAGTGGCATTGTTAGATATCTTTTCACATTAGCTTGACAGTTTGAGACTGAGGGAAAAAATGTAAATGCTGGCTACATACTGGGAAGTGAATGATCTTGGTTGCTAATTTAGTTGCACAATTCTTAGACCTGTATAGAGATGGACCACACTTCTACACTGTGGTTTTCTTCATTTACTTTCACACTTCCATCAACATTGCCCAGGACCAGTCCATGGGAAATTAGATTGCTTGGAATGACCAGAGATAGAATTATTTGTTGAGGGATCCAATTCTACCATTGACTGTGAGGGATCATCATCATCATCATCATTAGTTGCCCTCCACCAAGGTGCTCTGGGTGACTTACATAGCATAAAATAAACAATGCAACAATAAAATCAAAAACTTATACAGAACAAGACGTCAACTTAGTTATATATGGGCTGGAGTGTCACCAATATGCGGATGATACCCAGCTCATTCTGAGGATGGAGGGCAGGCCGGGATCCGTCCCCGATAATTTCCAGCACTGCCTCGAAACCGTCACTGGATGGCTGCGAGCCAGTAGGTTGAGGGTGAACCGCGAAGACGGAGATCTTGTGGCTGGGCCGCCGGGTGGGGTAGATGTCCAGTCCAGCTGGACTCTCAGCTGACCATGGAGGCCCAGGTCTCTGTGGTCAGCAAGGTGGCCTTTTTCCATCTCCGACAGGCAGGAGGCTGGGCCCCTATCTCTCCCGGAACGACCGCCACGGTGATCCAAGCCACGGTCATCTCACGACTAGATTACTGCAACGCGCTCTACGTTGGCCTTCCTATGTCGGTGATCCGGAAGCTCAAGCTGGTGCAGAACACTGCCGCCCGGCTCCTGTCTGGCTCTCCAGCAGGTTGCCATATAACACCTGTTTTGCAGGATCTGCACTGGCTGCCAATTGAGCACCGGATCGCCTTCAAAGTGTTGGTTCTTACCTTTAAGGCCTTGCACGGCCTGGGGCCAGCGTATCTGAGGGACCGTCTCATTCCATATTGCCCTTTGAGATCACTGCGGTCCGAGGATGCTAATTTCTTGAGGTACCTTCGGCGAAGCTGGCACGGCTGACATCCACCTGCCGGAGGGCGTTTTCTGTCATAGCCCCCCACGCTGTGGAACGCCCTCCTGGCTGACACCCGGGCAATGAAGGACCTGCTCCCGTTCAGGCGGGCTTGTAAAACCCATTTGTTTAGGCAGGCCTTCGATGGGTAGGCCCGTGTGTTCTTGGTTGCGCCACCACATCAAATGTTGTTGTTTCTATTGTGCTGTTTTGTTTTAATTGTTTTTAACCTTCTGTATTTTACTGTGCCTTCGGCTCTGTAAGCCGCCGCGAGCCTCCGGGAGTCGGCGGCATAGAAACCCGAATGAATAAATAAATAAATAAATATATGCTCTGCTGAAGAGCCATGTCTTGAGAGCTTGCACAAAAGATCGTAGGTCATGAATAGCTTTCATATAGGGTGGCAACGAGTTCCACAACACTGGAGCTGAGACCGAGAAGGCCCTACGTCTTGTACCTTCTAGACGTACCTCCTTAGGACCTGGTAGATACAGAAGATTTTCTTGAGATGATCGCAGCGCCCACTGATGTTGACATGGGGAGAGGCGGTCCCTGAGGTATGCCGGCCCTTGACCATATAAGGCTTTAAAGGTCAGGATCAGTATCTTATAAGAGGCCAGGTATTTGATTGGCAGCCAGTGTAGATGCTGTGAAATCGGTGTAATATGCCATCTCATAGATGTTCTCGTCAATAACCTGGCAGCCGCATTTTGGACAAGACGAATTCTTCAGGTCACTGATAAGGGGAGGCCAACATAAAGTGTGTTGCAATAATCTAACCTTGAGGTGACCGTGGCATGGATCACTGTTGCCAAGGCCTCTTCCGAAAGATAGGGCATTAGCTGCTTCACCTGACGTAGATGGAAAAAGGCTTGTTTACTGATAGCAGCAACCTGGGCTTCCATTGTCAACAATGGGTCTAGTACAACATCGAGACTCTTGACGATAGCGGATGGAGATAAAGGTTCACCATCAAAAGTGGGCAGCGGACGCATTGCCTCCATCAGGTGACCCGGCCAAAAGATTTCAGTCTTCGCCGGGTTCACCTACAGTCTACTTGCACGTAACCATCCCGTCACGGCCTCGAGGCACAGAGTGAAGTTGTCAGGTACTGAGGTTGCCCTGGGTTCAAGGCGAAGAAGGAGCTGGGTATTGTCAGCATATTGATAGCACTCTAGGCCAAAACTCTGCACCAGTCTAGCAAGTGGTTGAATGTAGATATTAAACAGCTGGGGGGACGGTGGATCAACAGATAGTGGTCTACGGTATCGAATGCTGCTGTAGGGGAGTTACACGGTTCCGGCCCAGTTTACCTGTCTGAACATATCATCTCCTATAAACCATCAAGAACTTCTAGATCTTCTGGAGAGGCCCTTCTCTCAGCCCCACTACCTTCGCAGTCACATTTGGTGGGGATGAAAGACAGGTCCTTCTCTGTGGTGGCCCCCCGGCTGTAGAACTCTCTCCCAACAAGGTTAGGTCTGCTGACCTTCAGGAAGCAGTTGAAATCCTGGCTTTGGAATCAGGCATTTGCAGATTGATGGATTGAACTGGTAAAGACTAAGAGTTATCGGACCATTGGATGTTGTTTTTAACTTGGCAAACTGTCTTTTTATATGCACTTATAATTTATTTATTACGTATGTGGTTTTAAAAAATGTTATTCATTGTCTAGCATTGAATTTTGGTTGTTGTTAGCTGTTCTGAGTCCCTCCACGAAAGTAGAGAAGAACGGGATATAAAAGTTCTAAATAAATAGTTACAATCTAGGGGTGCGTATTTGTAACTGTTTATTATTCATTATCCCTATGTTAGAGCCCTTCTACACTGCCCCTTTATCCCAGGACCTGATCCCAGATTATTTGTTTACCCAGGGTTTTCTGGCAGTAGGGACTCATATAATCCATCTTAAAACAAATAATCCGGGATCAGATCCTGGGATAAAGGGCAGTATGGAAGGGCCTTTATTTTCTCATTTAGGAGCCAGGGGAATCATGAAAGTCCCCTAGTCCCCATTCACTGGGAAGCAGCTGCTATGACTCATGCAGGTACATTTTCTTTTTGCTCAAGAAGCAGCTGACTATGCTCCTACCAGACTTTGCATGTGCAATCTTCCATGGGTGGGTGGATTGCCTGTCACAATGGAGATCACTCACAGGAGGCAAGGAAAGCATCAGTTGACTTCTTCCCATGTAATGAGGTAGCAGATCCCCATCGATGGCAGTAGTTGTGGCCCAATAAGTAGGGATTGGGTGTGGGAGTGGGGCAGGCATCAAATGGCATGGTCTCTCAATAGTCACTATATTGTTTATGCATTTGTAACCTCATTATTCTGGACATCATCTTCTTCACCGTTTACCATCAATAAATTTATCTTACAGCTTAATATGTGTCATTACCAAATGAAATCTCGAGAAGCTTTGAAAAAAAGCCAATTCAGTGGGATGGGAATTGGCTAGCCCATCAGATGTTGGATCATAAGTGCCAGAATCAATAGCTATGCTGGTAAGGATGCTGGAATGTGCAAGCCTAGAACATCAAGCAGGCTACATGATTCATACCTCCACCTTCGGGGCTATGTTGTTATACATTGCTGTCATGTCGATGTTGACTTATGGCAAGCCTAAGAAACCCTATTATTAATAGAGGGGAGATATGACTCAGTCTTCCTCTTTTCCCACTATCTTTCATCCCCACTTACCAAACATTATAATTTTTTTAAATTAGTCATATTGCAATATATTCAAAATTTGAAAGCTGCAATTTGGTTGTTTTGATTTCAGATGTGATTTGCTCTTGCCCCAAATGATTATGTCTTTTTGGCAGTCCATAGTATCTGTTGAACTTTCAACAGCACCACTTTTAAAATGAGTTGATTCCCTTCTAGTCAACTTTCCTATTTTTTGAAAAACAACTAAAAATCGTAACATGTACACAGGTGTTTTGGGAAAACTATAGCTCTGTAGCAGATAAGGTAAAGGTTTCCCCTCCTCGAACGCTTTCATCAGCGCTGTCTTCACACAATCCTAAATATACACTGGACTGACTATGTGACGAATGTTGCTGTCCTTGAGCAAGCAGGGATCACCAGCATTGAGGCCATGCTATTGAGAACACAGCTGCGCTGGGCAGGATGGAGGACCACCGCCTCCCAAAGATACTACTCTATGATGAACTCGCCACGGGTCAGTGCAAGAGAGGCACCCCCAAAAAGAGATATAAGGACACCCTGAAACAACATCTCAGGCTCGGCCAGATTGATCACCAACAACGGTCCATCCTGGCCTCACATCGGGAGGCATGGAGACACACTATCCACAATGCTGCGGCCTCTTTCGAGAAGACACGCCGAACGGGTCTCGAAGAGAAACAACAACGCAGAAAGAACCACAACTTGAAAACAACATCACCCAAGGAGACTTTCTGCTGTGCTTTTTGCAACTGGACTTGCCTATCTCGGATTGGCCTTCTTACTCATCAAAGCGCTTGTAGAAAGCGTGGGATGAGTCCTTCCTGAATCTTCGTTTGTGAAGAAAAGCTAAGAAAGTCCAGTCGTGTCTGACTCTGGAGGGTGGTGCTCTTCTCCATTTCTAAGCCAAAGAGTCAGCATTGTCCATAGACCTCCAAGGTCATGTGGCTGGCATGACTGCATGGAGCACCATTACCTTCCCTCTGGAGTGGTACCTATTGATCTACTCACATTTGCAAGTTTTTGAACTGCTAGGCTGGCAGAAGGGTGCTCACACCACTTCCCAGATTCAAACCTGCGACCTTTCGGCCAACAAGCTTAGCAGCTCAGCAGTTTAATGGGAGTGACAGATAAAGCAGTGGTTATATCTTAGGCTTCTGAATAGCATCCTACCTACATAGCTATCTTTATATTTATGTGATGGTAGTTGTTAAACTGAACAGCAAGCAACGTGTGTCATGGGGAGGATTGGAAAAATGATATTGTATGTTGGAGGAAAAGAAAACAGACTGTGTTTTTGTTGTTGGCTAGCATGTAGCAGCCTCAATCCACTTCATGCTGTTTGCTTTTGAAAAATTGATGGTATCTTCCAGGCTGGTATTATCTGTCAAGGTTCTCTGTCTTTTCTCCTGTACATACAGCCATACTGTCCAGTAAATAAACAGTATGTCAATTTTTTTTTTTAAAATCCCAATATTTCCTCTACAGGAGAAAGAAGGCTGTAAATATTGCACATGATGCTTCCTACTGCCTGAGGACATGGAAAGTATGAAACAATGTATTGTGCAAAGTGAGTATATCATCACGGTATTTGAATATTTTGCATAATTCTGCTTCTGGTAATCATAAAAGGGAGACAAGTGTTAGAGGCAGAGCACTGGGGCTGCCTTCTTTTCTTTCTCGCTGGTTTGTTAAGCAGCTCTTCTCCACTTAACTGTTTTCTGAGATTTATCTAGGAATTGACTGAATACTTATGAGCCTATCTTTGCATCCTTAAGAGGAAGGAATGTATATTTTAACAATGAAAGCTGAGTTTTGCAGAACGCTGAAGACTGAGTTCAATTTTATCCATTTGGATTTCAATCCAGACAATGGTTTCTTGTCCAGTAATTAAGTGGTGGATTATGTTGGAAATTGGATAATGAACATGGAAATAGAAAACTTAATTGATATTATTTTTTAAACAAAAACCTCTTGATTTGAGGTGAAATTAAGCCATAACATTTATCTTGAACTAAGTTAGTAAAAGCCACAAGCCAATATGCCAAAAGAGTCAATAAATTTTACATAAGTCAGTTAATTCTAAAGCCAAAACCTCATTTTTCTGCTTAACTGTTGCTCTTCGGGTCGGGGAATTAAAAGACTGTATCTGGGGGAGTAAACAAAAAAGTCCCCCAAGCAGAAGTTATAGAGCAATTAAAATTTCACAAGAATCATATTGAATTGTGCTGTTACATGAAGAAAAAATGGTGTGCACTTCCAAAAACAAAAAGGCAAACACTCTTTACAAATTATTTTTTGTTGTTACAGACCATCAGTGGCTTCAACTGATGGCACCCCAATAAATATGAGATCTCCAATAGCTTCTGGGAAAACAGGCAGACAAATATCAGTGTGATGGAAGAAGCAAAGACCACCAGCATTGAAGCGATGGTCCTCCGCCATCAACTCTGCTGGACGGGCCACGTTGTCCAGATGCCCGAACACCGTCTCCCAAAGCAGTTACTCTACTCTGAACTCAAGAATGGAAAACAGAATGTTGGAGGACAGAAAAATATATTTAAAGATGGGCTCAAAGCCAACTTTAAAAACTGTGGCATAGACACCGAGAACTGGGAAGCCCTGACCCTTGAGCACTCTAGCTGGAGGTCAGCTGTGACCAGCAGTCATGTAGAATTTGAAGAGGCACGAATGGAGGGCGAAAGAGAGAAATGTGCCAAGAGGAAGACATGTCAAGCCAACCCCGACCGGGACCACCTTCCACCTGGAAACCAATACCCTCACTGCGGGAGAACATACAGGTCAAAAATAGGGCTCCACAGTCACCTACGTGTCCACTGCCAGGACATCACTCTTTGAGGACAATCTTACTCGGGCAACGAGCGATCACCTAAGTAATACCTTCTGTTGATCTGCAGCCTTGCTTAGGACTTGTAAACTCAGGACTGTGGCTTCCTCAATTAAATCAATCCATTTGCAGTATGAACTTTGTTTTTTCATACTGCTTTTTGTTTTACTGAAAATTATCACCTTTTCAATTGGATTGTGTCATCTCATGGTATTCCCACAGTACAATAACCTTAGTTTAGTCATTTTGACTTCTCATAGAAGATAGTGAAATTATATATATACACACACACTTATTTTATGAAACCATAAAATGCCTAACGCAATTCAATAGAAGTGAACATTCTTCAGGGGCACAAGATCAAAGTTCTCTTGTATTCATGATAGAACCAGCCCTGTATAAATACTACCTAGAACTTACTGTAGTGGGAATAGTGCTTTAGGGCACTTCCAGACAGCATTAAATGACGGGTTTTAAACAGGTCAATACACGACAAAGTAATCACTATTGCAACTTCTATACACACTGCTAAACCACAATGTTTAAAGGGGCAGTGTCAAAGGAATACCAAGACATAGCATATATAGGTAAAAACCACTATATTGTATGGCAGTATATGCTCAATAGCAGAACAATATTACAAACAGTACAATGTAATGCAAATAATCAATCATGTGATTAATACACAGGATGAGCATCAATCACAAGCCCAAATACATGGTTGGGTGAAGGAGTATTCCACTTGGCACTGAGTAACCCTTAGTGAAGTCCTGGGTGTAGTGACCCATGGACCTGTGACTGAGTCAATAGGGAACCTTGGTAGGTGGCAGAGCTGGTGGCTGCTATGGTGGGCAGGCGGCAACGGCTGGAGGTAAGCTGACGACGCCAAGATGGCCGTTTCGCGTAGCCGCTTCCTCAGGGCGCTGATCACTTCTGACCACTCCTCCCCAGTATTGTAGTAGACCAATTTAGACTCAAAGTCAAAACGAGACATTTCGCATTTCCGCGTTTCAATACAGATCGCTCTTGTGAGTTATCTCCCGGGCTGCAATCAGTCGCAGGTCCATGGGTCACTACACCCAGGACTTCACTAAGGGTTACTCAGTGCCAAGTGGAATACTCCTTCGCCCAACCATGTATATGGGCTTGTGATTGATGCTCATACTGTGTATTAATCACATGATTGATTATTTGCATTACATTGTACTGTTTGTAATATTGTTCTGCTATTGAGCATATACTGCCATACAATATAGTGGTTTTTACCTATATATGCTATGTCTTGGTATTCCTTTGACACTGCTCCTTTAAACATTGTGGTTTAGCAGTGTGTATAGGGGTTTTAAACAGGGGCAAAAAATCTTGGGGCTTCAGAAGAGGTCAACATATAGATCTATTGGTCCCAGAATTTCTGCCTCCATTGTCCAAACTTGATGCTTTGTTGAGAGATTTAGAGGCACCCAAGATAGCCGCCACAGGACTTCCACCATAAACTTCAGTGTTTTTTAAAAACCTCAATATCTGGATATTTATTATTTATTTACTTACTTTATTTATATTCCGCTCTTCTCACCCCAAAGGGGACTCAGAGCAGATTACAGAGCAGATACTTGCAGACAATCCCTGCAGTTCAACATATGACATGTAAACATGTGACATTTATCACAGTACAGTACAGTACAGTACATACATTTTTACATTTATACATATATGGACAAACAGAGGCAATATTTCTGGCCACCAGGGTGAGCTGACACACTCCTTATCTCTCTCAGCATTTCCTTCCAGCGTCCCTTTGTTGTTTCTTCCGCATTCCTCAGAGATTCTTTATGGCCTCATAAATCAGTCAAAGTTTTGCCTCCCCACTTTAATGTGAAGATATCACTACAGCAAATCACTGCAAAAGTTCCATTCTTTGTCCTGGCCAGAGAAACTGTGCCCTCCACATGTTTCATGAAGTTTCAACAAAGTTTTTGCCTTCTATTCAAGTATAACCCTTTTTTAAAAAGGAACCAGCCAATCAGAAACAAACATCTAAAATCTGGGAACAAACCCAGATAAAAAATCCCGTGATTTCTGATTGCAGGGACATACAAACTGGGAAGATCCAAATATTCAGCTCAAAATCGTGATATTCCTGTACCTGGAGATCTTGCGGCTTTTTTGCCTTTTGTAACGGGTATGGTGTCTCATCACCCTCTTGTTTGCTGTGGAAGCTCCTGGGATAAAGATACTATCTGGATGAGCCCCCGTTCTTAGTCAAGTGATAAACCTCCATTGAATTCATACCAATTTAATTTGCATGGTGGGAGGAAATAACAAATATTCACACACAGAAAAGCAGCATGTAGCATTAACTAATTAAACTAGAATGCTTGCCTTCTCTGTGTACAGATCTTTTCTCTTCTGTAAAAAGAAGCATAATTTCATGTGAACCCATACCTGCAATCTGAAGTGGTATAGTCCAAATGTAAATTTATTCCCTTGGTGAGAATTAAGCCTAAAAGCTATGTTTAATAAAAGAAGATTTTAACTGAAATAAAAAGATAATTCCAAGTAAAGGTTGATTAGAAAGCCCCTTCCCCATTAAAATGAGAAAAGTAATTAGATCCTGCTGTAACTTCCTGTACATACATTTTGTCACAAAAGAAAAGACTATTGGCTTTAGGGCATTTCTAGCAGTACTGCATCACCTTTGAGGCAGATGCTAAGAGAAATGTGGTGATGGTTTTATCCTCTTGTGTGGAAAATATCAGCATATGACAACATATTTCTGCTTACCTTTCTAGCTCTAGGGTGACCCCTTGCAGCTAATCTTACAAAGGTTCCTTGAATCAATGGTTCTTACCTTTGGTCTACAAGATGTTCTTATGTTCTTATGTTCTTATGTTCTTATGTTCATAGAATCATAGAATAATAGAGTTGGAAGAGACCAGGTGGGCTATCTAGTCCAACCCCCTAACATGCCTAAATATAGTATCTTACATTTGTGCTTGTTGAAATTAATTTTGTTAGTTTTGGCCCAATTCTGTAATCTGTTACGGTCATTTGGAACGCCGATCTTGTCCTCTGGAGTATAAGATATCCCTCCTAATTTGGTGTCATCTGCAAACTTGATAAGAATGCCCTCTAAACCTTCATCCAAGTCATTAATAAAGATGTTGAACAGTACTGGGCTTAGGATACTCCACTAGTCACCTCTTTCCAGGATGAAGTGGAACTATTGGATTTCATGTTGTTGGATTTCAACCATCATGACCATTGATCAGAAATTCTGGAAGATACGTCCAAAACATCAGTAAATTACTGTCTTAAAGATTATCATGCAACAGATGTAGGAGCAATGTCTCAAGTGCATTGGCCCCAATCCTTTAGGGGGGGGGGATAGGGGATGTGTGGTCTTACATGGCTTATTGGCATGCAGCCCCAACCATAATAGTCAGTGGTAAGGGAATATTGGGAGTTTTAGCCCAACAGCATAAGGACAGCCACATGTTTCCTCATCCCATTAAATATACGTATATTGAACCAAGCTCTGAATGCTGTCAAAATGGAATCTCTGGAGAGCACATGTCCTGTGTTTACACTGGATGGCTTCAAGACATCTCTTCAAATAAGTGAGTGAGCTGAAGTGGGTAGGATCCCTGTGGTGACAAGCACAGCTGCCACCTCATGTCGTATTCCCAATCCTGTTCCTTTCATTTCAGATCAAGCTCCAGTGAGGTTGTAAAGCTTCATTTTCAGAGAGTTGGTCTCCTGCCAGGAGCTGGTCTTAGGCTCCCCAGGCTCCATCTCTCAGATGCTAAAGAGGCCCCATGCAGCTATTAAGCCACGGGGGTCTGATCTCAAGCAGGGACAGTCCGCCACAGGTTGCCCTGTTCTTAAAAATTCCACACAAAAATAATTTCTCACAAACTGGGTAGCTGCAAGTGATCACAGCAAGGCAAAATAATTTTTCTTGTAGATGACACATGTATTTTTCACACATTTTAACCTGATTTTGCCCCCAAGGAACTCAAACAGTACAAGATGCTATTTCATTTTGCAGCCACACTCAGCCTGGGAGAAAAGTGAAACCAAGAAATAGTGACTTGATTAAAGCTGTGCCGCAAACATTATGACCAGTGCTTTGAAGTGTATTTTCCACAAATTCACCACTGGCTACATATGCTAAGCAGTATTCGAAATCTTTCAATGTCATTGAGACACCTGACAACTTGAAAAAGATGGATGGATGAGGTGTGCCAATTGTTTTATGGTGACAATGTGGTGAGGTGTTGGATTCTGTGTTAATGAAGCATTAATTGGTCGAGTGTTTTCAGTCCTGCCAATGTTGAAAATCCAAGACTGTAGTATTTGCATTCCCTCCTACTCCTGTCTCTTGTTTCCATCTTCCTTCTTCCATTACTTCTGAGTCACAATATAATTAAACAAAACACATACCTGCACAAGACATTTAAATATTTATTATTAATAGAGGTAATTTTCTGCTCCTGTGTTAAAACTAGAAACACTAGTTTCCTGTGTCCATTTGTTTAAGGTTCTTTATTATTCTGTTCATTACTTTCTGACATAGTAGGCATATATCTTATATTGTTTGCTGGAATATAAATACTTGTAAAACCTGGGCTCTAAACTCAGGGGATACATCTGGTATAACAAAATATGGCAGACCTCCTGTCAAAAAGTGAGAAGTGGTTTGACAGCTGCTTTGCAAAGGAACTGAGCTTTTGCAAAGAGGGTCTGCTTTGGACTAACAGCATTGGTTTGGTGAGTTTCCTTGAAGTAGCTTGTAATAGATTGACAAGGTGGTACCTTGCAAAATGATTGGCATGATTTTCTTTGTTGCTCATAAGAATCATATGGGAAAGAATAACAGAAGTGAAGATGAAGAATAGATATTCTGCTTTAACGTGAAAGAGTCAGTTGGTTTGTCTGAATTTATCAGGGTCTACACCAGTGGTTCTCAACCTGTGGCTCCCCAGATGTTTTGGTCTTCAACTCCCAGAAATCCTAACAGCTGGTAAACTGGCTTGGATTTCTGGGAGTTGTAGGCCAGAACACCTGGGACCCACAGGTTGAGAACCACTGGTCTACATTTTTCTTCAGACTCAATCATTCATCTTCATGGATGAAATCCTACTTCAACAAGTATGTAAAGTGATTCTTTCAGTCTGTCAAAAAGTAGAACTGGCCTTACTGGCCATTCTGTCAATTTGTGCTGAGAAATACAAAATGCCATAGAACCTATCCCACTAGGTAGAATTTCTGGAGCTTCATTACCCGAGATAAAAATAAACATTAAAATATGCTTGAATTTAAATACAGAAATGGACAGAGGCTATCCAACCAAAATTCAGATAATTGACCTAGTACATAAATCTCTATCAGTGGTTCCCAACCTGTGGCCTGTGAACCACCAGTGGTTAGCGAACCACCAGTGGTCCGCAAGGACTAAAATATGGTCTGCAGCTTCACTGTTACTACACCTTTGCAACAAGAGTAACTGGTCTCACGAAACCCTCTTATAGTGCCGAGACTTATTAAATATGGTTTTCTGTGGGTGAGCAGATGGCAACTACTGGATGGCATATGTTCTGTATCAGAAACTAGAGCTGATGTGGTCTATCCAATGCAATTTTCTGAAACAATTTCCCCTAAATAACCAAACCAAATCTAAAGTTGACAAAAAAAACTGTTTTGTAACCCTTTTGGTACTAATGTTGGAAAGTGGTCCCTGGTCAAAGTGGTCCCTGATCAAAAAAAAGGTTGGAAACCACTGATATAAATTGTGTTTATGAACAGCCCAAATAATTTCAATAGGCCTTTACATCTAGAAGCTCAATAAGTATTTAATTGGTGATTATGTATTATTTTCTTTTTTAAAAATCTGCTTAGCCTGGTTTGAAAAATACAATGGGAAAGAGTTATTGCCTTTAAAAAATCCTTTCGATCATTTGTGACTTCTACAGCATTTTTTCCTCGCTGGCAGTAAATCTCTGAGCTAAGCTGTCAATCCCACTTGTTACTTCCTGGCAGGAGTTCAGGTGTTCACTTCAAAGTGATCTATTTTTTGGCTGCCAATAATGCAGTGTTAACAAATTTGTCATAGTGTATTTATCTGTTGCTGTGTTTATTGTTCAGAGAAGAATTCCAGGATTAGCACATTTTGGCAATGGTACTCTTTCTCTCCATATAATACTTGCCACCTCCCACCACTGCAGGAAAACTGCGGAACAAACGCAGGGATTTTTTTAAAAGAAAACTCACATCTTTCATATCAACAAAAACCTCCTTTTCCCCAAATGGAACCAAAATGGGAATAGCGGTGTCATCTATAAAGCCTATCAAATAATAACGCAGTACATTATGTCGTGTTTAAGATAATGAGATTGAGTTTTTCAGCCAGCTTCCTGTGCGCCTCTCAGAGATCTCCCTGCATCAAAGTACAATCAAGGGAGCACTTACATCTTCCCTTTTTATGAGTCACATCCAGTCATTCTCACAGATTCAAAATGAGGTCCAGTAGAGCAAAAGATTTGGTGTTGCTTTGTATGCAGGCTACTTTCCACCCATATTCTTTTTATTAGGAACGCTTCCACCCCATATATTGTTCATTTGTTCCTTCCCAGTGCACTTGAGGTTGAATTTTTGTCTTAGGTCATTTGAGGTCACTTCATTTTTCTATGTGTATCAAAGTGGGAAGACTCTTGTACTTCTCCTTTGAAAACTGTAAACTTCAAAGCCAGTCCATCAACACATAGGGGAGAAACAATCTCCAGCTGCTTTTATAAATCTGTCTGCTTATCTGTCTTATTTCTATGTGCTTTTTATGTGTTCCTAAAATGGGCAAAATCAAATCAAATTATCAGATGGGGATATTTTATGCAATGGACACAAACCAAATATTCAGTCATAATTATATGGAAAGTATTTTAACTCATATACTGTGTGTGTGTGTGTGTATGTGTGTGTATATATATATATATATATATATATATATATATATATATATATAACACAACACACATACACACACACACACACACATTCCTTAGGAGAATGTGCATTGAAGAAATATATTTTAAAGGCCCTTTTGAACATCACTGAAGTGACCAAGCATTTTTTTTTTTTTTTTTTTTTAAATATATTTATTGGGGTTTTTCCATAAACAAACAAACAGTGAAAGTGGGGGAACAGTCTCAGGGACAGGACAGTAGGAAAAATAAAGGAGAGGCTGAGTATGGTGATGGGAGAGGGGGGTAGAGGGAGTGGGAAGGGGGGTGGTGGTGCTGGGGGGTGGTGGTGGCAAGGGATGGGGGTAGAAAGGGGTAAGGGTGGTGGGCGGTGAAGGAGGCTGCTTGGTCCGGGTTCTGGGAAGGCTAGTGATGGGCAATGGTGATGGGAAGAGATGAAGACTGGAGTAGCTTGCTTCCTTCTAGGGTCCTTGTTCATGGGTGCTCCTTCGTGTTCTCTTGCAGTCTCCCTCCTTGTTGAGCTGGTCACTTCATTTTTACAGGTCTTCTTTCTAGGCTCCTTTTTCCTTCTTTTTTCCGAGACGTGCCTTCCTAACCCTCTGTATCTGAGAGCAATCTGTTGTTTTTAGCTTTTGTCCTTTTGAAAGAACTTTTGTTTTTTCCTGCAGCCTCCAAAATCTTTCCAGCGTTTGATGCCCATTGTCCGTTCCCTGTCTTCCAGCGTAGCCGGACCCGTGCCCCTCACGTCCTCCAACCTCCATCCTAGCCGTTCTCCCTAGGCGATTCGAGGCCTTCCGTGTCCATCCCCGGGATGCCACATCTCGTAGGCCTGAAATACGCCTCAAGAGAATAAGGGCAGCTTTTCTTCAGATTATTCTTCCTTTCTTGCTGGGTTGTTCCCGTCCAGCCTCTCTTCCTAGTGGGCTGCGTCCCATTCTTTTGCCGTCCTTCTTAGCTGCATCCCGGCTGGGGTTTTTGGGTGTTGCAGTGACCTCTTGGTTCTTCCCCCTTCTCTTTCTTGGGGAGCAGACGTGTTAGGGCTCTTCGCGGTCATTCCTGCAGCATCCAGCAGGTCTGCCTCCCTACTTCTGGGGCGCGGTCCTCTTTCCTCTGATCCTGCCCACGGCTTTACGTTCTCCTTCCCTCTCTCCTCTCCACCTGCACATATTGTTGCGCTCTCTCCCTTGACCAGGGGGCGCCCTCTCCAGCCTCATAGAAGATCGGCAACCCTGGCCCTGTGGGGAGCGCCTCTTCATTTGGTTCTGATCGTTCCTGTAAGGGATGCCCCGGTTCGCCCATTTGGTCTTCCTGCCGGGACAGCATGGCATCCATCCTCCGCAGGAAACCGTCTTGGGCCTTCCCTATCTTTCGCAGCTCTGCGAGGACATCCCCCAGAGTTATTTCCTCCTCTTCTGATCCCTCTTCCTGTCTCATCCTCCGCTCTTTTACTCTTGAGGTGTACTTTTATTTA
Organism: Anolis apletophallus; assembly: GCA_030556195.1. NCBI lineage: Eukaryota > Metazoa > Chordata > Lepidosauria > Squamata > Anolidae > Anolis > Anolis apletophallus. Next base: position 25,920,853 of record JARBWK010000002.1, read on the forward strand.
TTTGTTGTTTGTTTACTTGTTCAGTTATTCACTTATTTAGAATGCCTTTCCTCCCTGTTGTGTATTAGAGAGAGGGCTTTGGGTTGCTCCACCTCCTGTCTATTCCCCTTTAGCCCCGCCCCTGTCTCCCTGTCAAAAGTGCTCCACTTCTCTTGCTCAAGATGGCGTTCCCGCCACAAGTCCTGTCTTCTTCCCCTTCCCGGGTCTAGAGGAGCTCGGCCGCCAACTTGGTTCTCATCCTGACTGTTTTTCTTCCCTGTCCTGGGGTGGTTGGAGGTTCCCAATATGCTCTTCCCTGTGGGGGTGGGGTGGGGTTCCTCTTACTCTTTGAGCCCGCTCCCAGGTGCGATGTGTCCCTTGCAGCCTAGCCAAGAGCTCAGTCCGGTACGTGCCTCCCGGTTGCGAGAGGGGGGTGGGGCGCTGCTGATCCCCGTACTCACTCTTGCTGAGCTTCTCCTCCTGCCCTGCCGTCTGGTTCAGGGGGGGGGGGTAGGTCGAGCTGGGCTGGCAGTAAGTGCGGTCGCCGCCCGCTTCCCGCTCCTTGGTCCACTAGCCGCTGTGGCAGTGATCCGGGCTCGCTCGATCTCCCCTCTTGAGGAGGGGGATCTTTGGAGCCAGCGGAGCCAGCCTGCCGCCTTCGCAGTCCCTTCGGACGCTTCTGTGTCCGCGGGAGGGGGCGCAGATCGCCCTCCAACCAAGAGAGCGGGTGGCACTCCAGGGAGCCCTAGAGTGTCCGCCCTGCCGCCATCTTCGCCCGACCGGGTCTCCGTGACCAAGCATTTCTTAATGTGGAAAAGAACCCCATAATTGGAGAACAAGCCCTATGAAGAGCGACTTAAAGACCTGGGCATGTTTAGCCTGAAGAAGAGACGGCTGAGAGGAGACATGATAGCCATGTATAAACATGTGAGAGGAAGTCATAGGGAGGAGGGAGCAGGCTTGTTTTCCATTGCCCTGGAGACTAGGATGCGTAACAGTGGCTTCAAACTACAAGAAATGAGATTTCATCTGAACATTAGGAAGAACTTCCTGACTGTGAGAGCTGTTCAGCAGTGGAACTCTCTGCCCCGGAATATGGTGCAGGCTCCTTCCTTGGAGACTTTTAAGCAGAGGCTGGATTGCTGTCTGTCGAGGGTGCTTTGAATGCAATTTTCCTGCTTCTTGGCAGGGGGTTATACTGGATGGCCCATGAGGTCTCTTCCAACTCTATGATTCTGTGATTCTAATTCAGGACCCACTACGAAGAAGACCAGATAGCCCAGGAAATCTCTTGTTGCATACAATTTTACAGAATGCCTAAAGGCATCAGAGCAGTGCCAGAATGCCTAAAGGCATCAGAGCAGTGCCTTTGACAAATACCTTAACATATGAAGAACAAGTATGTGCATGCAAATTGCCTTTCAATCAGCTTACTCCAAAGTGTTTAGGTCCCAATGTTTAGACTTAACACTAAATACTAGTATTAGCATCAGGGCTTTGAACTAGATCAGGTATGGACAAACTTTCTAACTTGGGGGCCGCATGGTGGGCCGGAGTGGGGTGGGGGGACTGGGAAGCTGGGAGCAATGGGGTTCTCCCCAAGTCCCCTACCTAACCTTTCCTCCCCTTCCTCTTCTCTTTTGGAGGCAGAAAGTGAAGGGAAGACAGGAAACACTTGAATCCCGAAAGGGTTGGTCTTGGTCAGGATGAGATGGGTGGATAAGAAAGGAGAAAGTGTATCCATTAGATCTCATATTGTCCACTCCTGATATAGAATCCTAAAGTTGGAAGAGATCTCCAAAGACCATCCAGACCAACCCCTTGCTATGCAGGAAGGCACAGTCAAAGCACTCCCAATTGACAGCCTCTACGGAAAAGCCTCCACCACACTCCCACTCTATGCCACTCTCTCAGAAGTTCTTCCTAATCTTTTCAGTTGAATCTCTTTCCCTGCCATTTGAACCCATTGCTCCCTTCTTGGGCCCTGGTCTCTAGAGCAGCAGAAAATAATTGTTCCCCTTCCTCCTCAATGGGACAGTCTTTTAAGTCTTGAAACATGGTTATCATGTTCCCTCTCTACCTTCTCTTCTCCCAGCTAAACCTCACCCAAGAGGAAAGGAGGAAGGAAACAGAAGGAAGGAAGGAAGGAAGGGTGGAAAGGTGGAAGGGAATGGAAGGAGGGAGAGAGGAAATAGAGAAGGAAAGACAAAAGGGAGAGAAGGGAATGAGGAAAGAAGGAAAGAGAGAGAGAGAAGAAGGGAGGAAAAGGGGAAAGAGGGAAGGACAAAAGTGTGGAAGAGAAGGAGAGAGGGAGAAATAGGTAGGTAAGGAAGGGAAGGAGGACGGAAAGAGAGAAGGAAGGAAGGATAGGATGATAAGAGAGAGGAGGGCCAGAGAAAAGAGCCCAAGGGGCTGCATCTGGGTTCCGTGCCTGGGTTTGCCCATACCTGAACTAGATCCAGGAAGTCACTGATGACATCCCTCTTAGAAATGCCATCCTTATGTAATGTGATCTTCAAATGGAGACTATTTCCAAATGAGTACAAGAATCGCCATTCATATATGGGATTGTGCCATACCCTCAACAGGAGAAACATATGTCACCAAATCCACCTGGTTTCCCTGGAACTGTTTGCCGGTTCTTCAAGTTGTCTGATAGGCGTCAGCAAGGAGTACAAGGCAATTTTTGTGTGGGTGTACCCATTTAATTTTTCACTGCGAGAGGCATTTATTGCTACTAAATTGAGGGACAAAGCCTGACAATTCTGAAGCTTAGTTATCTCTGTTGTGGTTTAGGAAAACTAAGCTTTCTGCATGCTTCAACTCTGAATTACTGCAGCTCTTGGATTTGAGTCCAGTCAATCTGTGTGGCCCACAGGAAGGAAGCTGCAGCCACATGGAGGAAAGCCGATCTCTCAGTTTTGGACAGGAATGGACTCCATTTTAGCAATGGATTACCTTGGACAGCTCCTGTGTGCCCATTCACTCCAAGTCCTTTGAAATGCATTTGCAGCAGCTTATCACTAATGTACTGAAAAGATGCTTTTAAGCAAATTAGAAAGCTGTGTGTCAGGGCAGCACTCATAGGTGGGAAATAATCTATTTTGTGGCATCTTGTGCCTTTGGGGAGAAAGATTCTAATGAATACAGAACTTACTCAATTTTAATTTATGGCAACTTGCTTTCAAAGCAGAGTGGCTTTTTAGCTTCTCTCTAGTTGGGTTTTGTTTTGGTTTTGCAAGAGTACTTTGCAAGGTCTTATAATTGGAGAATAACCTCTTAGCTTTTATAACAAGGCTGTGTCCATTGATGGTCCTGCATGTTTTATGTAATTAGCCGAGGCAGCCCAAATCTTCCTAGGAACAGTTTAATAACTAGAGAGAACCAGAAATATGAGAGCAGGGGCACAATATTGTGCCAGTTGAATCTGAGCCCAGAAAGGATATCTTTCCAGTAGGTCATGGTTGATCCTGATCTTAGATATCTACCTAGCTCTGAAGTTGTGAAATCATAACTTGAATCTCAACCATGGGAGAAAAATTGGATTTATTTATTTTTTTATTTTATTTCAAACATTTGTATCCCATCCTTCTTAACCCCTGAGGGGGGACTCAGGGCGGCTTACATCCGACAACAATTCAATGTCACTACATACAACAAAACAATATAACACAAATTTGACATTAATTAAAACAATAAGTTATAAATATCTAATCAAAACATTTTAACAGCAATATAATCACATTCAAGTCCAGTTCAGCATCCAGAGTTCTAGTCCAAGCCTGTCTCTTATCAGTTCTCACAAATCATTGTGATTACTTGTTAAGCCTGCTACCCAAATGCCTGATCTCAAAACCATGATTTGAGCTTCTTCCTAAAGAAAAGGCTAGATGGAGCCAACCTAATTTCACTGGAGAGTGTGTTCCACAAATGGGGGGCCACCATTGAGAAGGCCCTGTCTCTCGTCCCCACCAATCGCACTTGCGAAGGAGACGGGATCAAGAGCAGGGCCTCCCTGGACGATCTTAGACTCTGAGGTGGATCATAGAGGGAGAAATAAATAAACAAACAAACAAACTCTATGTTAAATCTAGGTCCATCTTTGTTTGTATCCCGCATGTCCTGTTTTAACATTTCAGGTGAAAAATGTCCCATTAAATGTCCTCAAATGCTGCCTGGCATGGCTTTAGGAAATAACTACCCCACCCCCACCAACACCCAGAGTTCACTTGATCCAGAAGAAACTGGCTGTTCAATTTAGCAATGCAAGTTTTTGATCACTTCTGAGATGTCTCTGACCAGAATCTTGGGATCTGTATTTAAATGAGGTACTTAGATTTCTCTGCCACAGAATTTTAGGACACTCTGTTGAAATATAGAATGAGACCCCTCTAGCAGAGAATCCTAAAGTATGTTAGACAATATAACCCAAAATTCTGCAGGAGAAAAACATAATTATTAAAGTAACATCAAACATATAGTGCAGACACAATATCTGAAGCAGCCATACACATATTGCCCTCTTTCCCATGATTTTTTTTTTTAAAAAAATCATGGCTAGTTTGGAGCAAAAATCATCTGGACTGGTCCTGCAGATGGCCACATGCATCCAGCTGAACCTGCTGTGGTACCATGTTGGCATCCAAACACAGTGGTGGATTGGGTCTACAAATATTAGTTGCCACAAAACAAAGGCGGCCCACCTACAACTATAAAGCCATCATTTCATTTTTACAAGAAGTTATAAATATCTGAGCTTATATAAGGCATGTGTTGGCCTCACATAACCCTCATCAGTTGCTCAGTGGCTTTAAACCACTGATCTGCAGAACTTGCTGATTAAAAGGTTGACAGTTCAAATCCAGGGAGCGGGGTGAGCTCCCGCTGTTAGGCCCAGCTTCTGCCAACAAAGCAGTTCGAAAACATGCAAATGTGAGTAGATCAATAGCATAACTGCATGTGCTCCATGCAGTCATGTTGATCACATCACCCTGAAGGTGTCTGCGGACAACACAGGCTCTTCAGCTCAGAAATGGAGATAAGCACCAACTCTCAGAGTTGGGCATGACTAGACTTAATGTCAGGGGAAACCTTTACCCTTTACTAAATATAAAGTATCCCTGAAAAATTATTTTTTATTAAAATAGTAATACAACATAGTTTTAGTTGCATACAATATTGGAACTTCCATTGGGATTTCTATTATATTTTCGAGCTACTAAAAATCATAAACATTTTAAACATATTGTTTAATTTTTAAAGGGTCCCACTTGCCATTGGGCATGCTGACACCCTGGCCAGTTCACCACTGTCCACAAAGTCCAGCTACACTGAGACCGCATCAGCCTCACTGTACCGTCACCATTCACATCTGCTTGCAAAGATCCGTACAAGCTTCTAGCCATCATTGGCACCCTGTTCTGACATCAGCAGAGGTGTTTGGGTACCCAAGAAGTTGGAGGAGACAATCTGATATCCAAATGGGGTGCCCATGATGGCCAAGAGCTCAAATGGAGCTCTGTGACCAAGTGGGAGCTATGACAGTGGGGACACTGACATCCCTCTGTGCTGATGAGTGCAAGGAAAAGATAGTGTCCTGTCCAGACAATAGATTGGTCCAAATCAGACTTTCTTAAATATAAAGTATCACTGAAAAATGATTTTTTTTATTAAATAGTAATACAACATAGCTTTCATTACATACAATAATGGAACCTCCATTGGAACTCCCTTCCAAGGGATATTAGATAAGCCCTCTCCCTCCTGACCTTTCGAAAAAGAGTAAAAACATGGCTCTTCAAGCAAGCTTTTGGTAACATGGTGCAATTGGATAAATACAGTATGATGAAATAACGAAGACGGAACAGCTTAGATGATGCAAATGGATAAGGAACTGGTAGACATTAATTCTTATAGTTTTAATTGGTTTTATATTGATTTTTATTATGCAATATTAAATGTTTATAATTGATATATATTATTTAGAGAATGTATGTATGTACATATGTTTATGGCATCTAATTGTTGCCAATCTGTATGCCGCCCTGAGTCGCCTTTGGGCAGAAAAGAGCGGGATAAAATGCTGTAAAGAAAGAAAGAAAGAAAGAAAGAAAGAAAGAAAGAAAGAAAGAAAGAACTTCTATTATATGTTCAAGCTGCTTAACGCTCATTAACATTTTAGACATATTGTCTAATTTTTAAGAGGGCAAGCTCACACTCTGGCCAGTTCACCACTGTCTAGATAGTCCAACTACACTGAGACCGCATCAGCCTCACTAGGCCGTCACCTCACCCTCTTTATCACGGGAGGAGGCAATATGATATCAGAATGGAGGGGGGGGGGATTGTGGCAGGGGAAACATGGGAGCTCTATGATTGGCAGGAATTGTGAGGCTACCGAATTAGCCAGATCAAATATAATTAGTTAGATCCTTGTTGTTCTTGGAAACTGGTCATAATATCTGACAAATTTTAAGAGTAGATGTTTCCATCCGCTGGAACCTTGCCTTCTTCTTTGCCTGCTGAACTAAATCAATCCTTCTGTATGCCTGCAACAAGAAGACATTTTGCAACTCCTTTCCTGAAATTCTCTTTGTCTTCTTCACAGTACAAGCCAGTAGATCGGCTATCTTAGTCTTGTGAAATTATCTCATTTCTAGCCTTAGAAAGACAGCTACCTTTGAGGACTTGGGTTGAAAAGATTCTGCTCTTTTGTCTGTTTCTGTTTCTCCATTGTACCTAGCACAATACAGCTGATATCCCAATGGTATAAAAAACAGCCCCTCAATCATCCAAAATCTTAATGCAAAAAAATGATTATGAATAAGACAGTCTGTCACCTGTGGACGAGTGCATTTTCTCTCTCTTGTTTTTTCCTCAGTCTGAACTAAATCATTTTGAACAATAGACAATGGGTTAAGGAGAGATCCACTGAAGGCACTTGTAACCCTTTACTTGACTGTAGATCTATTTATTGTATTTAAACTGAAGCATCTCCTCTTACCCATTTCTGTTAATGATAGATGTTTCTCCTGCAGAGAATTTATATTGTTAGTCTAATAGAGATACTGCATTTCAACACATCTGTGTTGGTTCTTGAATGTCAATAATGTGTGGCATTAAGATTACTATAGTTTGTATGCTAGTTGGTGATGAAGAGCTGCTTTGGCTACTGGAGGAACTGAAGTGGAAAGGTCACAACAACACATGTGACTCACAAAAGGCCCATTTCTAATCAATACTTCACAGACTTTGCATACAGCCAAACCAGAACTTAGAACAGTATTCTTTAGAAGTGAGAAAGACTAGAACATGAACCAATGGATTCAAATCGCAAGAAAAGAGATCCCACCTAAGCAGTGAAAAAAACTTCTTGTTACTAAGAGATGGTCAGCAAGAGCTGAAAGTCTTTAAGCCAAGATTGGATGGTCATCTCTCAGAAGTTACTTGTTTATTCTTGCATGGCAGAGTGTTGGACTAGATAGTCATTGTTCTCACCTTCCAATTCTATGATTCTATGTGTTGTGTTACCTTCCTCTACCCTTCAAAAACATAACCGTGTTCATCTGGATCAGTTTGGAAAGCGATCTTGTATCACATTTGAGACTAACAGAGAAAAGGTTAGTGGCACAAACTTTCATGGACCTTCATAGACTTAAATCTATCATAACAAAATTACTTTTCTCAGTTAATCTCAAAGGTGCTACACAATCCCTTTACATACTACCCCTTCCATATAATGTGTTGGTCAATACTTGTAACATGCTGCTTTGGAAGTGTTAGTGATATGTTAGTAATATATTATTTTTAAACATTAAAATTAGTTGTAATATAAAAAAACCAGAAATGGCCAAAATCACCTACATTTTAATGTTTAAAATTTACTTGTCATGTTTTTTATTTTTTAAAAAAACCTATAGTGTTTTCATTAGTTACACTATTTTGCTAAACTGCCACTGTTGGCTCCTTGTTGCTCCCCAAAATTACATGTCACAGGAGTCAGACTTAGCACAGCAGGCTAAACAACTGTGCTGCAGAAAAATCCTGCCAATCAAAAGGTCAACAGTTTGAGCCCAGGTTGGGGTTGAGCACCTCATGATAGCCCCAGCTCACCTGCCCACCTAGCAGGTTGAAAGCAGAAATGCGAGTAGATAAAATAGGTAACACTTTTAGTAGCAACCAAAATAATGTTATGGTTGGGGGTCACCACAACATGAGGAACTGTATTAAGAGGTCATGGCATTAAGAAGTTTGAAAAACACTGTTCTAAATAGAAGTATGTGCTTCTTCTCACTGAGCTTTGAGGGTTTTTTTCCAAATGCAGTTTCTAAGTCTACCAGCAACTTCTGCTCAACAGAACCAATGTAGGGGTCACTTGTCACATCATATCTTGCTGCTGCCCATAGCTTTTCACAACCAAAAAGATCTACTGCCTCTAAAGGCAGAAGTCCAAATCTAGTTCCCCTCCCTGGATCTACCCTCCCTGAATATAACACAGAGTCTTTTGAAATAAGTGCCAGCTAGTTGCTATGCGTGTCATCACAATTCGGGGGTAGCCTCCCAGAGATATCTATCCAGCTATTGGGAGACAGAACACAAGATGAATCTGGGTTTGATCCAACAAGACAGTCCTCGTGTTCTTCTGTTTCAGATGCACTAGATCAGCCTTTCCTCTGTGTGCATAAGATCCCTTGGGCATCTTTTTCTTTTATGGAGCCTCTTCATATATATATATATATATATATATATATATATATATATATATATACACACACACACACACACACACACACACACACACACTGTATATGCACGCAATTGCTCAGTACCATGGGGAGAATAAGACGTTTCTTCTTAGACTTCAGAAAGAAAATGCTAAGACGGAAAAGAAGCAAGTATAGGCATCTATTTATTTTTACTGGATGACAAATCAGTGTGTGTGGGCTGAGGGATGAGTGATCCAGTTACACACACACACACACACGTCAGCCCCACTCACTATGAGGTGTTCCTAAGGGATGTTTGTCAAACACATAGTGGGCCCAGAGGGACCCAGTTAGCTGCCTCCAAGAAATCCAAGAGTCTTCACATCAATATCCGCCCACCTCCTTTCTCCTTTCTGATGGAATCTTTCCTGGGATGTGGAAAAGAAGTCTTAAAAACAGCCTGTAGTTTGGGCATTGCCTCAGAGGGCAGATAATAATGACTGGAAATTACATTCTCTGTTGAAATTAGACCGATACATTTGTGTATCATGAAGACAGAATTCCAATTAATGATTTTTCGGCGTCCATCAATCAGCAGTCTTGTATGTGTTGCTGTGTGTTTTCTGGGCTGTACGGCCATGTTCCAGAGGCATTCTTTCTTGATGTTTCACCTACACCTATGGCAGACATCCTCAAAGGTTATGATGTCTGTTGGAAAAGAGGCAAGTGAGGTTTATATATTTGTGGAATGTCCAGGGTGAGAGAAAGAACTTTTGTCTGCTGGAGACAAGTGTGAATGTTGCAATTGATCACCTTGATTAGCATTGAATGGTCTTGCAGCTTCAAAGACTGGCTGATTCCTGCCTGGGAGATCCTTTGTTGGGAAGTGTTAGCTGGCCATGATTGATTCTTGTCTGTAATTCCCCTGGGGTTTTTTTTTAGTGTTCCTGCTTTTAGAGTTTTTTTAAAAAAAATACTGGTAGCCAGATTTTGTTCATTTTCATGGTTTTCTCCTTTCTGTTGACATTGTCCACATGTTTGTGGATTTCAATGGCTTCTCTGTGTAGCCTGGCATAGTGGTTGTAAAGAGTCGTCCAGCATTTCTATGTTCTCAAATAATATACTGTGTCCAATTTGGTTCACCAGGTGCTCTGGCATGGCTGACTTCTCTGGTTGAAGTAGTCTGCAGTGCCTTTCATGTTCCTTGATTTGTGTTTGGGCAATGCTGTGTTTGGTGGTCCCTATGTAGACTTGTCCACATCTGCATACGTGGTATACCATAGGCTCCTGCAGATGTGAGAGGTGAAAGTCTTGTCCTTTGCTGAACAGAGCATTTGTTGGAATGTCTTAGTGGGTCAGTAGATATTTTGTAGGTTGTTTTTCCTCATCAACTTCCCTATGCAGTCAGTGTTTCTCTAGATGTATGACAAGAACACTTTTCCTCTGGGTGGATCGTTGTCTTTCCTCTCATGGCTTGTTCTTTGCCTTGCAGCTCTTCTGATGCCTGTGGTAGACTATCCTTTGGCATGTAACACCTCCCAAGAAAGAATTCCCCCAAGCAGTAAACAGCCAGTCCTTGAAACTGCTAGGCTAACCAAGGTGGCCAGTTGCTACATTCACACTTGCCTCAAACAGACAAGAGTTCTTTCTCCCACCCTGGACTTTCCGCAGATATATAAACCCCTCTTGCCTAGTTTTCAACAAACCTTGCAACCTCCAAGGATGTCTGCCATAGATGTGGGTGAAATGTCCGAATGCATCTCCCTTTACGAACCACTGCTAAAACTAAGATCTTCAGGGGAGGCCCTGCTCTCGGTCCCACCACCATCACAGGCACATTTGGTGCTGACGAGGGACAGGGCCTTCTCAGTGATTGCCACCCAGTTATGGAACTCCCATTCTGGCAATATTAGACCAGCTCCCTCGCTCCTGTCCTTCAGGAGGATGGTGAAGACATGGCTGTGGGACCAAGCCTTTGGGGCAGTGCAATGAGGCAATAATAGAATGGTGTCCTGAGATTGATTTTAAGCAACTGATTTTAAAGTGGATATAAGTGATTTTAATGTTTGTATATATTTATGGTTTCATGTCCCAGCATTGAATGTTTGCCGGACATATGTTATGCTCCGCCCTGAGTCCCCTGTGGGGTGAGAAGGGCAGAATATAAATGTTTTAAATAAATTAATAATAATAAACGTCAGGAGAGAACGCTTCTGGAACATGGCCACACAACCCAGAAAACTCACAGAAACCCATAGACTAATGATGATACCTTTGTGCATCATGAAGGCAGAGTTCCAATTAATGATTTCTCAGTGTGCATCAGCAGTCTTGTATGTGTTTACTCAGAACTAACTTGGACATGGTGGTCCACATTCTTGTAACATCCTGAACAGGCAGCCCCCCCCCCCAATAAATCTCAGAATGGTCCGCAATAAGTCCTTATTGGTACATTATTTAAACTGTTATGTGTATTCATATCATGATCTGATCACCATGTTCAATATATCCCATATGCATGGGGATATTGGGATAATGATACAAAAAGTTTGCTAGGGTAGACCCTCTCTCATTCAGACTCATCCCCCCATCAAACTCAGCCCCCCAATCGAAATCCTGGCCTGATCCTGAATAGACTACTCTGATGCACTGTATGTGGGGTTGCCTCTGAAGACTGCTCTGAAGTTTCAGCTAGTCAGCTAGTCCAATGATCGGCAGCCAGGTTACTTATGGGAGCGGGGTACAGGGAGTGCACAACGCCCTTGTTACACCAGATCCACTGGCTGCCTATTATGGTAGTTTCCAAGCACAATTCAAAGTGCAGGTTTTGACCTACAAAGCCCTAAGCGGCTCTAGCCCACGTTACCTGTCCGAACGTGTCTCTCTGGTGGGGACAAGCGACAGGGCCTTCTCCATGGTGGCCCCTCGGTTGTGGAACTCCCTCCCTAAAGAGGTTAGATCGGCCCCCTCCCTCCTGACTTTTCGCAAGACACTTAAGACTTGGCCGTGGGAGCAAGCATTCGCAGAATAGATGGTTTTTATTGGCTTAGATGAGATTGTATGGACTGCATTTTTTTTTTGGACTGAACTTGGCGAACTCTTTTTAAATGTATATTTATGATCATTTTATGTAATTGTGTGTTTTATTGGTGTTTTTATATTGCTGGAAGCCGCCCTGAATAGGACGGGATACAAATGTTCTCAATAAATAATAAATACACAAACTAAGTCCCACTGAACTCACAGGGATATGTTCCCAATATTGCACCTTCTTTCAGTGCAGGTTTGCACACCTCTTCTCAGAAACCAGCCCCAGGTTGACTCCCAGGTGAGTCTCTTTAGATTGGCAGACATCAAGAAGCCATCGGGTCGTCATATTTTGGAATCTTCTACGGGGGACAGAGAGAGAGAGAGAGAGAGAGAGAGAGAGAGAGAGAGAGAGAGAGAGAGAGAGAGAGAGAGATGCCTAGGCTGGAAACCTTTGAAGACATGATCAGGCTGGGATTTGTTTAATAAACAACACGCATTCCCACGCAAATGTGAACAGTCTCCTAGGACTCCTTCCAGATCCGTCTGATGTCAATCGGCTGGAGAGAGGCGGCTGCCCCTTTTTAAAAACTTAATTTGCCTCCAATAAACAAACACGCGCGATAAATGATTCAGAGCGAATGTGCAAATCGAAACGCTTCGGCGGCAAAGCCTCGCCCGGCTTTCCTGGGAGTGGGAAACCCACCGGAGACTTACTTCTGAGAGAGAGAAAGAGTCAACACAGGCAGAGAGAGAGATCTGAAATCTCGGCTTTCAATGAAAATCGAATTTGAAAGGGGGGGGGGGGAATCAAGAAAGCGAAGGAAAGAAGCGAGGAAGGAAATCTGGAGTGGAATCTCTGAACCCGAGATCAAATCGGATTCCCTCCTCCCTGGGATTGTTGCTCGGAGGGGGCCCTAAAGACACGGGGATGGGAGGAAGAGGGCTGAGGAAGATGCGGGTTGGGCGGGAGGAGGGACGGAGCGAAGGAAGGGAGAAGGAGCTGCTGCTTGGCGGAGAGGCTCCTCGCAGTTGAGAGCAAGAGCCAGAGAGCGAGCAGGCGGGCTCTCTCTCTCTCTCTCTCTCTCTCTCTCTCTCTCGCCCAAAGGAGGAGAGACTTTGCTGCAGCCGAGAGGCTGGGCTGGAAAGGCATCTTCTTGGCTTGTGCTGCCTCCCTGCCTCTCGCCCTCCCCTCTCCCGCCCTCCTTCCCTCTCTTTGCATCTCTGCCTGGCTCCGGCGCATCTCCATTCTCCAGCTCAGACCTCGCCTGTGCCCGTCTCTCCGGCCGGGCTTCCTCCAAGGGACTGCCCACCTGAAGCGCTCCTTGCGGGTTGGCGAAGAGAGCCGCCTCCCGGGATCATGCCTGCGCCCCGACGCCTCCTCCAACCCGCCTGGATGCAACTCGGCGGGTGAAGCAGTTGCCTCCTCCTCCTCCTCTTCCTCCTCCTCCCAGGTAAGGCGTGCAGAGCCTTCAAAGTTTACACCTCCGCGAAGTATTGGGTATATCCAATGTTCATGAGGGGAGGGAGTTCCGAAAAGGAAAAGACACCCTAGCGGGTGGGAGGGATAGCCTGAGAGGGTTGCCTTGTTCCCCTCGATAGGAAGTTCGGGGTTGTGAGGCTTCGACCCACGCCTCCTATGGTTCGCGGAGCTAGAAAGGGACAAGAGATTGGCCGGGTAGCTGAGCGCCACGGCGAGGGGAAAAAGCCGGTCGTTGGGTCAGCTCGGCCCCTCTGAGGCATTTCTCGCCCTTGGTCACCCAGGGAGGATGTCCCGTGGTGAGTTGGGAGTGTTTTGATTGTGTCTTGCTGCATGGCAAGGGGGTGTCCCTTGAGGTCGCTTCCGACTCTGTGGGTCTCTGATCCTGGGCTGTCTCCGCTCCCCCCGCCCCCGCCCCAAGCTCCTCATGGGCTGCGGTGGCCGAAATTCGTGACCGTATTTCCTTCTATGAACCTGCATGACACCTTCGATCCTCTGGGGAGGCCCTCCTCTCACTTCCCCCTCCGTCGCAAGTGCGACTTGTGGGGACGAGGGAGAGAGCCTTCTCCACGGTGGCCCCTGGGCTTTGGAATCCGCTACCAGGAGAGGTTAGGCAAGCACCCACTCTGGCAGCCTTCAGGAAGAGCCTAAAATCCTGGCTGTTTCGGTGTGCCTTTGAGGAGTGAATACAATCCCCACACCATGACCAGCTCAGCACAGTATGCCCATTGATGCACTTTATCTCATTCTTCAATGATTCACCTCATTGCTGTTCCCAACTGAAATCCCCCCCCCCCCAAAACCAGGCACACCACCCTATTAATCCATCTCACCCAGGGTTTTTATATTTTAATTCTACCTTTTTAACTTGGCCCAGTCCGCTGTACATATTTTTATTATTTCATTTCATTTCCTGCATTTGATTTTGTATTAATTTGGTTTGTTTAGATTTCATTTGATGTGATTATTTGCTGTCTGTATTTTATTGTGATTTGTTGTAATTGTTGGACTTGGCCTCAAGTTAGTGGCCCGAGTCCCCCTGGGAGAGATGGTGGCAGGGTATAAATAAAGTTGTTATTATTGTTGTTATTATTATTATTATTATTAAGCTCCCCATCTCCAACCAAACCCGCTGAGGAGAACAGGAACAGCCAGGCTAGAAGCCGGTTTGTTTGCCCTTTGAGTTCAAGTGGGATTTCTCCCCAGTCAATGGGCAGCACTGGCTGAGAAACAGTCCTCGGGCATAGGAAAAAAGCTTCCAATTCCAGGAAGAGTGTTCAGAGTGGGAACATTAGTTGAAACAAAACAAAAAAACCAGACTGAGCCCAGTTAGCCAAGGCTCGAGGGACTAACTGTTCATTTGGAGCCCTTGGATTTCTTCAGGAAAAGCTTCTTTAAATCCATCACACACACACACCTTCCCCTCGCCACAAGAGGAAACTCAAAGTCTTGTGTGCTGAATAAAATAAAATAAAAGTCTCTGTTGCACTAGCTAGCCCAGGCATGGGCCATCTTGGGCCCTGCAGGTGTTTTGGACGTCAACTCCCACAATTCCTAACAGCCTCAAGCCTCTTCAATTCCCCCCTCAGCCACCTAAGCCCCAAACAACTGGAGGGCCCAAGTTTGCCACTGCCTGGGACAGTCTCTACCCCAGTGGTTGTGAACCTGTGGTCCACAAGAATGAAAATACAGTCCGTGGTCTCACCATTTTGCCTCGAAACCACACAGCAACGGGAGTGACCAGTCTTGCAAAAGCCTCTTATAGTGCTGAGGCAACTGGAATGTTAGGAAAAGAGAGAGGATAACTGCGGACAAAAGGTTACTGCTACCACATCAGCTCTAGATTATTAAATATGATTTCCTGTGGGCGAGCAGATGGCGACTACTGGATAGCATATGTTCTGGATCAGAATAGAGCAGATGTGGCCTATCCAATGCAATTTTCTGAATCAGCACCTCAAATAACCAAACCGAATCTAAAGTTGACCCAAAACTGTTTCATAATCCTTTTGGTACTAACCACTGCTCTACCCAGAAGTGAAGCACTGGAGGGAGCTTACATCCCAATTTCAACCTATAACTCCCCAGGGAGGGATGTTGATACAATACTCACTCCAGCTAATCTAGTGCAGGGGTGCTCACACTTTCTCAGCATGCAAGCTACTCTTAAAGCAACCAAGTCCAAAAGATCTACCTGCCCCCGCTTCCGTGCGCTCCCACACACTCCCGCCGCGCGCACTTGCCACCAAGCGTGCTTCTGCTGCTGTTTTCCGCCAGCGCAGTGCTTCTTCCACCTGCGGGCATTGCAGGAAGGAGAAAGCACGCAGTGGGGCATCCAGAGGGAGCGTTCCGTCCTGCCTGTCTCGCTGGCAATGGAGGCTGCACAGCTGCTTCTGGACGAGGGAGAGGCAGGGCGCTCCCTCCAGAGGCCTCGTCTCATGCTTTCTTTCTGCAATGCCCCGCAGGTGAGTAGATCAATAGGTACCCCTCCAGCAGGAAGGTAACGGTGCTCCATGCAGTCATGCTGGCCACATGACCTTGGAGGTGTCTACAGGCAACGCTGGGTCTTCGGCTTAGAAATGGAGATGAGCACCAACCCCCAGAGTCGGACATTACTGGACTTAA
Organism: Anolis apletophallus; assembly: GCA_030556195.1. Lineage (NCBI taxonomy): Eukaryota > Metazoa > Chordata > Lepidosauria > Squamata > Anolidae > Anolis > Anolis apletophallus. The sequence goes on from JARBWK010000002.1 coordinate 25,936,669, forward strand.
TGTCAGGGGAAAACCTTTACCTTTCCCTACCAAATAAGTGCTTCCAAGTTACAGTAGCTGCCCCGCCCACCTTGTTACCACAGCCAAACGTTAAAGCACAATAAGGACAATAAGCACAATAAGTCTTTTTCTATCACAAGCCAGAAGCAACAACATGGGGAATACTATTTGTTGTAATCATCAGCTCTGTTGGGTTTATCGTGTCCACAAAGTCCCACAACGGATGCCCTGATAATCCCATGCTCCCTTGTACCCTTAGGTAACATCAGACACTGTGAGAGTTTTTTCTGATACAGTGTGTATGCATGCACGTGTTTCATAGGCTTCATCTGTTCCTGTTTAAGGCACTTGTACATGCAAAGTTTGAATTGTTTTCCCCCTTTAAAAGGTCTGTAATGTCAATGTCAAATTAACATTTAAATGGGTTTGTTTCATTTCCTCACTGTCGTGAACAACACTTATGTACGCAAACAATGAGAAAGGCTGAGCGGCACCTTTTGTGTTGGGAATGAAAACGCAGGGCTTCAATATCCTAAATGTACTAGATTCTGTCTGTCCTGAAAGCTAAATGGGTTCAGCCCTATGTTAGTACTTGGATGGGAGATTGCCAACAAATAGATTTCGGAGGAAGAAACTGGCAAAATCACCTCTCGCTCAAGAAATCTCTATGGAATCTCCAAAAGTAGATAGGCGACTTGAAGGTACACACCAACACAGGAAAATGCCCTTCTCCACGGAAACCTCTGTCCTGCCCTTATATTTCTTCTCCCAGTATTATGACCATCCAGATCTGTATCCCTTGCCACCTATTTTGATCCTATTCTGAGCAAGGGCGCCAAAGTGGCATGCAAACGTTGTGGTTTTTTCCCTCTAGAGGGAAAGTAGCAGTTCCCTTAACTGCTATTACTCTGAAAGTGGATTCCGACCCACTTCTCTTTATTTGATTGATTGGTTGGTTTAGCCAAAAATAGGTCTCAAGGTGGCAAATTCTTTGTTATTACTGTGTAGAAGAAGGTACATAGAGAAATAGATTTAAACAAGTGCTCTTTTAGAGGACAAAAGTGCAAAATTCAAGAAGACCAAAACATGAAACAGAGCAGGATCCAGTACTGAAATTCTCTCTCCCCAGTACTAACAAAAGCATCTTGAGTGAAGCAAAGATACATTATGTTCTAGGCTGCCTCCCTATCCACCCTCCAACCACTTTGTACACCTGGAATAAGAGCTCTCCTTGCTGCAAACGTCTTTCCCAACTGTGCCTTTACTCCTCTGCCTTGTCCTGAGCTCCCATGCTGGTAGCCCTATTGTTGCATGCTGATTCATTAATTAATTGCCAGCTTAGGATGTGGAGCTCAAATTGGGTTTTGTTAGAACTGCCTCCCAACGGAAAAGGGTTGTTTAAAGTCAACTGCATGAGTCTCTTAACATATGGCTTGATTGAGTTTTTAAACAATACATGGTAGTTCATAGAAACTTTTTTTGAAAAAATATTCTGCTGGCGGAGGTGTTCTCCAAAATAGTACCTCAGCTTAGTAATACTTATTATTGCCTCTAATAGAGGCAAGACAGTTATTTGACCGGGGAGGGAAAATCGATTCAATTGGCAGTTCTAACTTTGTCATAAAATTGGCTCAGTCCAGAACTTTTTAATGTGAAGGTAATAATGACACTGTTGCAGTTTTACATGCTTTTATGGTAAGCTACCCAGGAACAATAATCTCAGTATTTCCCAAACTGGGAGGAAGGCCATTTGGAACCCAAGGAGGGTTATAATCATACTATTATTTCTTTATCATGTGAGAACCACATTGAAAAAACAGTTATAATGTATAAAAAAACACAAAGTGAAAACCTCAGCATTATGCTAAATTTCCTTTCATCAGAAGGTGGTCACTGGTGTCCCTGTAAGAAAGTCCTCCATTATGCATGTGGCAGGGCTCAGGGTGCATTGTGGTAAAATAATAATAATAACTTTATTTTTATACCCCGCCTTCATCTCCCCGAAGGCTTACATATGGGACAAAAGGTCCACAGAACATCAAAACAAAACAATACATTAAAAACAAAAAAACACGATTAAAATAAAACATAACAAAGCATAACAATAAAAGAAAACACAAATAAAATATAAGAGTATAAAATAGCAACATTAAAACTCACTCAAACAATACTCAAACAATACACAATAAAAACCCTGGTGGCACAGTGGGTAAACCTTAGCCACTGATTGAGGTTCTGGGTTTTTACCTACCTCTTTTGGACTCTCGTTTGCTGAGGTGTTCCTGCAAGTATGTCTATAGATCTTAGGATACTATTTCTTAATTTAAGTTGTTGGCTTTCTGGCTGATATCCGAACAGAGGATGGGCTGGAGATGTCCCTGCCTTTGTCCTTTTATTGCTGGTTGCTACTTCTCTGTGGATATCAGGTGAAGCAATACTGGCTAAACAATATAATTTTTCCAGCAGTGTTGGGCATGGACATCCTGTGATAATGCAGCATGTCTCATTAAGAGTCACATCCACTGTTTTAACGTGGTGAGATGTATTCTGCGCTAGGCATGCATACTCAACAGCAGAGTAGCAAAGCGCAAGGGCAGATGGCTTCACTGTATCTGGTTGTGATCCCCAGGTTGTGCCAGTCAGCTTTCATGTGATATTGTTTCTAGCACCCATTTTTGCTTGATAGTCAAGCAGTGCTTCTTCTAAGTCAGAGCATGGTCCAGAGTGATTCTCAGGTGTTTTGGTGTGCTGGAATGCTCCAGTGGGATTCATATTGAAAATATTTTATTCACATTCCCCACTCCCTTTTTTGAAGGCCTAGCAAATTCAGGATAGAATGGAGGATTTAAATAAGGATGGCAGATTGAGCCCAAAACATTTTGCTGCTGGATGCAAAGCAGAAAATAACATCTATTCCCAGTCAAAGAGCACAACCAACTGGTTTTGACACATGTGACATCAAATCCCCAAAGCATCTCTCCCCATCACAAGCAGTAAAATGTAATAAAAGTATGATAGCTAACAAAATGTGTATTTATTTATGGCGCACAAAAAATATCTGTGCCCTAATGCTAGTGCCTCACTTTGCCTAACCCTGATGAGGGAAGATGTAACATCAGCAGTCTAATAGTCTGGGCATTGATGGAGTGTAGGTGACAGGTGAGAGAGGAAGAAAAGATGCAGAAAATTAAATACATATTGAGAAGGTGTATAGCCCAGTAGATAGTGGTCTGAACACTAGAACAAGTGTGTGTGTGTGTGTGTGTGTGTGGTGTGTGTGTATATATATATATGTATATATATATATATGTATATAGTGTATACACTATAGTGTAGTGGTTTGAACACTGAGACAAGATTTTGGAGAACAGGGTTCAAATCTGCATTTGCCCATGGAACACCCACTGGGTGACCTTGGGCAAGTCACAGTCTTAGCCTCAGAGGAATAATATTAATAATAATAATAATGCCATATCTCCTCGAGGGGACTCAGGGCAGCTTACAACAAAGTAAAACACAGTGGCAAGCATTCAATAGCGAGAATAGCATATAACAAATAAAAAAGCAGCTTAAATAAACAAAACATAATACATTCCACACATATAACATATCAAATATTTTAAACCCTTAAAATTTGACTAAAATTATTGGAGTTAATATGGTATACAGCAGATTAATGAAGGTTCAACTATAAGGCAGGAGTGTATATAAAGTGCAATTAGTCTTCCTCCTCTCCAAGCAAAGGCAGTCCCCCTTTGAACAAATCCTGCCAAGAAGGTTAGAAATGATTTGGAGGACATACAACAACAACAGCATTAGGATGCTGGCTATCTACTTTTCATATTAGACAAGCCCCATAGGAAAGAGTGAAAAATATCTAGCCATTCCCCAGTATCCACCCCAAACTGATTAACTGGCAGTCATGAGGGACTGGGTTTCTAGAGTGACAGAGCTCTCTCTCTGTTCACCAAATCACCCATAAGATCTTCCTGCTTGGCTAAATTCCTAATGCAAGTTTACAAATACAATGTTTGGACACTACAGTAGGAAGATAAAGGATATTTCAGGGGGAAATTGGAAGAAAATGAAATGCTTAAACATCCCTCCTCTAAAACCTGTGTTTTTATTGCAGGATAGAAAGGATGAGTAGAGACCAAAGATATCCCATATATGTTCATGTTGTTTACCCTCAGATATCATCATGAAGTCTTTTCAACTTCCTCCTTCCTTCCTTCCCTTCTCCCTCTTCTTTTTTGCACTAACCCTTTCATGAATCTCAATGCTTTCCAAACACATCTAATGCTGTCCTCTAGTCTGTTACAAACTCTCCTTGCTAGGAATGCTACTTCTGTATGCAATGTATTTTTTGAGCATTTGGGCAATTATGTCCCCAGAGAAATGTATTACAAGCACTTTTATAAGGCTAATTTCAGATTGTCAGTTTTTTTGCCTTCTTCCATAAGTCTTTAAAAATATTGAAGTAATTGTGTCTCTGGAGGGTTTCATATGAGAGAGACATTAAAGTTTTGCTGGATCATTGCTAAGGGCAGGGTGCTTTTTGTAGATTGGATATGACCATTCAATCCAAATTTCCATATGCCAACAGAACACACGTTTGATGCTTTGTGTGTGTGGGGGGGAGGGGGGCTCAATGTTTACATGTGTTTGTTTGGCATTTCTTCTTCTCAATAGCCATCATTTCAACCACTAAATACAATGGACAGGGAGAACCATCGGCGGTGCGGGGGAGGGGGGGCTGTGTGTCTTCTGGAGAACAAATAAAAAAACTGCAGTGAATGAGCAGAGAGATGTAATGAGCACAATTTTGAGGGGGGAAAAACACTCTTTGGTGTACAGCTCTCTAGTGACTGTTAGATAAGAATATCTAAGAGTTGTCTCCAAAAAAATCTAACTAAGCCATCTTATGGGAATTTCTAGGTTCTCCAGCATGACTCTATGGTCAACTTCTGCTGGAGCCTGATCATAGAGAGACTTAGAGATTCCTAGGTATTTCTAAAAAGATACGTTGTCCAGGAATCTCTGGATATTCTGCAATCATAGGATTGCACTGGAGGACATAAAGGTCATAGAACAGTGGTTCTCAACCTGTGGGTCCCCATATGTTTTGGGTTTCAACTTCCAGAAATCCTAACAGCTGGTAAATGAACCAGGCTGTGGTGCAGCTAGTTAGTATCCAGCTGCATTAAATCACTACTGATTGAGAGATCATGAGTTCAAAGCCAGCCCCCGACCATTAATAGTCTAGCTTGCTGTTGACCTATGCAGCCCGAAAGACAGATGCATCTGTCAAGTAGGAAATTTAGGTACTGCTTTATACAGGGAGGCTAATTTAACTAATTTATGATGCCATAAAACCTTCCAGCAGCATGCAGAAGAATGAGGAAGTACTCCATGAAAGAACCTGGTGTCACAAGTGGATGATGAAGTGGCAGCTCCCCTTTGGCCAAAACCAAAGCCAGAAAAAGCTAAATTGCCCCCGTGTCTGCCTATATATGTTGTATGTCTAAATGGCATTGAATGTTTGCCATGCATATGTGCATTGTAATCGGTCCTAAGTCCCCTGCGGGGTGAGAAGGGCAGAATATAAATACTGTAAATAATAATAAGCTGGCTAGGATTTCTGGGAACTGTAGGCCAAAACACATGCGGACCCACAGATTGAGAACCACTGTTCTAGAGGAACTATTTTCGTCAAATCTCAAAATAACCAAATCTATACAAGTCTAACCTGCAATTTATGTCCCCTCAGGGAGACAGATGTGGGATATAAATATAAAGTTCTATTATTATATTGCTCTTGTTGTTGTTATTTAGGGCCAGCTATGGGGTTGAGGGATGGGAGATAGTAGCTTTGAAGGCTCCCATTCATAGTGTTACCATAAGGTAAACTCAACTTGATGGTAGTTAACAACAACAAACTACACACTATGACTTGCATCCTGTTAGTAAATTACAACAGCTTAAGGTAGAAAGAGAACAATAACATCATTTGTAAAGACCTCTGGAGGACCTGTTACATTGATGATCACACTATACTGTTAAAAGTGTTGTTATTCCACTTTAACTGCTATGGCTGCCTCCTGTGGAATCCTGGGATTTGCAGTTTAGAAAGGGGGGGGGGGCAGAATGGTCCTGTGCCTCTCTCAATTACAAATCCCAGAATTCCACAGGAGATGACCATAGCAGTTAAAAGTGTAATAATAGCACTTTAAGAGGGTAGTGCGATGATCTCTTATGCTTTCAGTTATAGGAAAACTGCTAGATGACTGTCAGCTCTCTACTGATCAGAAATAGCCAGGTTCAGAAAGTTTCAGCTGAGAAAAGATGACGTTGATGGGAGAGTTGGAAGAGAAACTTAATACTTTACCACACTAGAGAATGAATCCACTTAAAATCCAGTTTCTGCCTCCTGCAGAATTCTTGGGTTTGCAGTTTAAGGAGGAGCCTTTAACAGCCTCACTAACCTACAAACCCCAGAATTCTGCAGGAGGCAGCAACCGGATTTAAAGTGGATTCATTCTCTAGTGGGATAAGATGAATCAAATGCTGTATGGCTATGTTCCAGAAGCATTCCCTCCTGATGTTTTGCCCACATCTATGGCAGGCATCCTCAAAGGTTGTGAGGTCTGTTGGAAACTAGGCAAGTGGGCTTTATATATCTGTGGAATGTTCAGGGTGGGAGAAAGAACGGATTCTCCCCTACGAACAATCAAGGACATTAAGATCCTCCGGAGAGGCCCTACTCTCGGTCCCGCCGGCTTCACAAGTGCGGCTGGTGGGGACAAGAGACAGGGCCTTCTCTGTGGTCGCCCCTCGGCTGTGGAACTCTCTCCCAAGTGATGCTAGATCTGCCCCCTCTCTGTTGTCCTTTAGGAGGCTGGTGAAGACATGGATATGGAACCAAGCCTTCCCAGAATAGGCTGAGATGGCTACTATCTGAATGTTTGGCCACGTTTACAGATTGAGTGGAATTGTTTTAATGGCGATATGGTTTTATGCTGGGTTTTTATGTATTTTAATATGTTGTTGTAGTTGTTTTTAAATTGTATAGCATTGAATTTTTGCTGTTATGCCGGTCCGAGTCCCTCGATAGAGGTGAGAAGGTCGGGGTACAAAAGTTTTAAATAAATAATAAATAATAAAATAAGAACTCTTTTCTGCTTGAGGCAAGTGTGAATGTTGCAACTGGCCGGCTTGATTAGCATTGAATGGCCTTGCAGAACTCATTTGCCTAGTTTCCAACAGATCTCACAAGAGAGCAAATGTGGAACATTTAAAAGTACAGGTGTCGTTAAGAATGGGTGTGAGACAACAGAAGACAGAGAAATCTACCCCTCAGAAGGGAAATTCACTCCTGTAAGAGTTATCATTGGGAAAATGAGTCTCAACTGAAGCTTTAGCACCAATCCTTGTTTCCACAACAAGCCATTTTTTTCTAAATCCAATTAACACAGGGACAAAAAGTGAGGTGAAATCTTCTGACCAGGGGCACAGACATCAAAACAAACATCTCAGGGATGTTAATCCTAACCTACCCCCTTCTCTCTATATATATGGCTGGGGTTACCCTTAAAATTTTACCTGTTCCAACTTACCTACAAATTCAACTTAAGAACAATCCTACAGAGCCTACCTTGTTTGTAACTTGGGAACTGCCTGTACTGGAAAAGGTGAGATGACAGAGGATTACTCAGAATTGTCACTGGCAAATTGGAGGGATGAGGAAATCCCTTCACATCAAAAAATTTAATGGATTCTGTTGAGTGATATGTTTTATTAGCATGCTACAATCCTGTTGGGAAGTTACAAATGGATAACCCGGAGTTACTTATTCTTAACTGTGTGTTTTACATGATCCCTATGTAGCCCTTGGTTTAGGAAATGTGTAAGGGCAGTGGAGGTCTCCCAATTCCCACTTACCAGGAGGCAGCTGGTACAATTGACAGGGCTTTATTCCCCTGTCATTTGGGAAGCAGCTGACTGATATTTCCTCAAGTGAGTGATCTTCAGCATGAAAGGGAATTGTAATGGGGATCCTGCTTCTGCCTGTTGCAATTGAGATCAATCTCAAAAGTGGATGGGAATGTCAATCACCTGCTCCCCCCAGCCCATTGTTCATAGTGACTGCTTCCCTTTAATGGGAATGGGAAGGCTGGTGAGCCAGAATTCACTGCATAGCACCACAAGTATAGCAATTACACCTTCATAACTGACCAATAGCATTGCGGCTGATAACTCTACTCAAAAAGCACTCATCGGTTTTTAATGGATTTAAAGAATCACAGATTTGGACAGTATCCCAAAGACTATCTAATCCAAATGCCCCACCAAGACCACTATAATATCTCTTTGTGGAAGTCATTAGGTGGCTAATTAAAAGGCTGTGACAAAACCTTCTGAGAAAAAGGTTCTTCCAAATATTTACTTCAAATGTTTTTATGTAGTCAGAACACATGGGTAGATGTAATTCTGCACCCAATCAGATAATAAGCCATTTTCCAATTTATTACACACATTCACACAGGTAAATACCTGGCCATTTTTCAAAAGAAAACATTTCCAAAATGATTTCTGTTCTTCCATTGCAAAACCAGGGGCTGTATTTCTTTTTAATTTGCCTTTAATCAGGGGGATTAAGAGAAATTCTGTCTCTGGTTATGAATAATGTATGGAGTCTAATTAAAGTGTTATTGTTTTAATAGTACTAAACTGTTGATTTAGTGTTCCAAAAAAGACTCCTGTCAATTATGAGTATAAGCCAAAAATAAAGTTTCTATTTTTCCATATTGTCTGAGCACTCTTTTTTAAAAATAAAAAAACCAAAAAACACTAATCCTACACACTGAACTACCCATTGTAAACTGGTTGGAAATACTATAGTTACTAATTAAAAGTAATTTCTTTTACCAGCAGTCTGGGTTGGTTGATATTATTTGCTATACCCAAAACATGATTACAAAATAGCCTAAATACAAAATAGCCTAAAACTCTCCTGTTTCAGCAGGTGTTTGGCGTTTAAGGCTGCTGACCCTTGGACACTTGTCCTCCTATTTTATGTGCACAGCATTTGCTGAGTCATATTTTATTCTGTTTTATTGTATTTATCATGTTTTATGGTGTTTTTATCCTGATATGTCACTTATGTAAGTCGCCCCGAGCCACATTGGAAGTGGCGACTAATAAGTGTGAATAAATAAATAAATAAAATACATAAATAACATCAGCGCCTTCTACTTGGCCTGGCTAGCCAGAGTTTGCAAATATTACTTTTTTAGATCACAACTCCCAGAATTCATGTTGGCTTGGGGATTATGGGAACTATGGCCCTTAATGGTAACTTTTCCAATGTCTATATTTAGTGTCTGGGAAAACAAATAAATTTTCTGGTGGGGATATTATTTGCATTCCATAGTGATTCTCTTCCCTGGTTCATCCTTTGGGTACCTGAACATCCTTGTTTTTCTTGCTTTCATTCATTGACATTCCAGTTGGAATGCAACTCTATATCATTTTAAATGCCATTTCTTTTGCCTTTGGTAGATTTCAGAAAAGATGGATGCATGTAAATTCCTCTGTCTTCACTAAGGGTTTTGCAGTTACTTCTGATTTAGTGTCATCTCTGAATCTCATTAGAACCCCGGTTCCAATCTCCAGACTTCTAATGAAGATGCTACATCAGACCAACCAAGAAACCTCCCACACCTCCATACCTTGCTGTTTATCCGAATATCCCTTCTTTATTTACCGTTTCTGTCAGCTTTTCAGTGCTTGCCTCTGTGCCAGGACCATAACTGTGCCTAAATAAATGTGTTTTTCAACTAAGATTGCACAAGGCAGCACAGTTTCAAATCTCTGGTATATTTTTATCACTTAATGTTTTTCTAACACCTAAAGCCTTGCTGGGCATTTCATAGAAATAAGCAAAAACTCTCAGCCTGAGACTTTCGATCTTCCGTCATAGAAGCGGCAAAGCAGTAAAGGAAATAAGCAGAGAAAAGCAGGGGTGGGCAAGTGAGAGGAAGGACAAAAATGCTGGCAATAAGATCACACGGTTATTCAGTGTGGCCTGGTCACTGCATGATTGTTCCATTTGAAAAAGCCGTATCTGGTATCTCCCACCATCTCCCATCCCCTTGCAATTTTATCAAGCCTGCCTCCATGTAGCAAGGCTGTGTTCACCTCCTGTTCACATGCTCTTCACAGAATACCTCATGCACTTTTTGCCAGCATGTCTTGGCACACCTAAGAATTGGAAAGGGCATGCATCATACCTTCCTTTTGGGTGATAGCCATTTGCCAGCAGCTGTCTGGAAGTGGAGAGGAGTGTTGTGTAAAGGGGGGGGGGTAGCCTGACATCTATTGTCCATCTCCAGCTTCCTAATTTGAAGCATGTATTGAAGATGTCAAGTACAAATGGTTTTACTTGCCACAGAACCAAACTGGTCTAGAAAATAAAGCCTTACTGAAACTCAGTTTGTTCTCAAAGGCTTTCATGGCCAGAAACTCAGTTCTTTCTACTATGCCTTTAGAAGGTTTTCCCATAGTGCATTGACCAGAAAGTCATTTTGGCCATCATGGGCTATTAAATTCTTCTCTTCCTCTTTGGAAACAGACAGTGAATTCTCCCACCAAAAGCCATCCTCCTGCTGTGATTGTAGATGAAATATAAATCCCAGCAACTACAACTCCCACATGTCAAGGTCTATGTTCCCCAAACTTCACCAGTGTTCACATTTGGGCATATAGATCCATCACTGTTTAAGTCCACAGTGCTCTCTGGATGTAGATGAACTACAACTCCAATATTTTCTGTGGTCATAGGAGTTCTGTGTGCCAAGATTGGTTCAATTCCATCATTGGCGGACTTCAGAATGCTCTTTGATTGTAGGTTAACTATAAATCCCAGCAACTACAACTCCCAAATGACAAAATCAAACCCCACCGGTATTCAAATTTGGGCATATCAGGTTTTTGTGCCAAATGTGGTCCAGTGAATAAAAATACATCCTGCATATCAGATATTTACATTACAATTCATAACAGTAGCAAAATTACAGTTATGAAGTAGCAATGGAAATAATGTTATGGTTGGGCGTCACTACAACATGGGGAACTGTATTAATGGGTCACAGGATTAGGAAGGTTGAGAACCACTTCCTTAAAGGCACTAGATCCTGTTTGATGTTGAAAGCTAAATGCTACCTCTGGTAGCATTTGGATGGGAAATCATCAACAAATATCAAAGGAAGGATCTGACAAAATGACTTTTTTCATAAGAGAACTTGATGAAATTCATAGTGCTGTTGCTGTCCAGATCGCCACAGCTTCCTGAAACAGAAAGCATGGCCTTGCCCTGAAACAGGTCATGCTTTCTTCTCAGCATGGGAATGGGCTGGATCAGATGGATATTAGCCCCATTTTCAGCAAATATGTGTTGGATGCAGGACCACCGTTTGAATGTTACTACCCTCCACCTGCAGCAGAAACCCATTCCTGGGTATGACAGAAGACACAGAACTGTGTGGTTTGCCCTTCTTATCACAGGATATTGTCTACTGAGCTCTCTGTTATATCGGAGACAGCTGAAAATTGCGTTCCTAGGTTCTTATCTGTCCATTCAATATTTTTTATTTATTTATTTCATGCATTTCTACACCACCCTTCTCCCCCCAAAGAGGGACTCATTCAAAAAAGCCTCTTGCGCTTTCAGGCAATATTGCTTCAAAGACAACCTTGTTTCCTGACCTCATTGATGTTATAAAAAGTGTGATGTTATAAAAGAGTTATACGTGCTCTCTTTTGAAAATATATGAGAATCTTTCGTAGGCGCCAAGATCAGACAGTTCCCATCTTTGGTCCACCTGCCTCAATATTGCCAACTCTGACTGCCAGAAACTCTCTAGGACAGGTGCTCTCAAACTGTGGGTCCCCAGATGTTTTGGCCTTCAGCTCCCAGAAATCCTAACATCCGATAAACTGGCTGGGATTTCTGGGAGTTATAGGTCAAAACACCTGGGGACCCACAGCTTGAGAACCACTGCTCTAGGATTTCAAACAGGAATAATTCCTGGTTACTTACTTAGGCAATCCCTTGTTGTCTGATTAAGGTTGTCCTCCAAGTGCGGTGTCCTGGCGGTGGTAAATATTTATTTATTTATTTATTTAAAACTTTTGTATCCCGATCTTCTCACCTCTGTAGAGGGACTAATATCGGCTCATAGGTGACTGTGAAGCCCTATTCTTGACCCGCATGTTCTTCCGCAGTGAGAGCAGACCTGGTTGGGGCTGGCTTGATGTGCCTTCCTCTTGGCATGTTTCTCTCTTTCACCCTCCATTCATACCTCTTCAAATTCTACAGCACTGCTGGTCACAGCTGACCTCCAGCTAGAGCACTCAAGAGCCAGGGCTTCCCAATTCTCGGTGTCTATGCCACAGTTTTTAAGGTTGGCTTTGAACCCATCTTTAAATCTCTTTTCCTGTCCTCCAACATTCCGTTTTCTGTTTGGACAATGTGGCCGGTCCAGCGGAGTTGATGGCAGAGAACCATTGCTTCAATGTTGGTGGTCTTTGCTTCATCCAGCATGCTGACATTTGTCCACCTGTCTTCCCAAAAGATCATTCCTGGTACTGACTGACTGACTGAATAATTAGAGAAACCTGGAATTCCTTGGTATAACTTCCAAAACAGCATAACTTCCAAAACTAGATGGGATTGGCTGTGTTCAAAATACCTGTTTCCAGATCATATAATGTTTCATCTTTTATAGGTGAAAATAGTGATGCATCTGTGCAATGCCTTGTTATTATGTCAAGGATTTTTCTTCTCATCGTCCCAGTTTTAAATTGCTTGCTAACTGATGTTCAACAACATTCTCTACCACACTGTTTAAAGATAAGTTCTTTTTGCAGTGATATGCTAGAAAATGTACATTCTTCAGGAAGAGATGTAGCTAGATGGCGCTAGCAAAGATGTGCATGAAAAACACAATTGTCAAAACTGACAAATTTATGGAAGATAAGGCTATCAACAGCTACCAGTCATGATGGCAACACGCCTGGATATCAGTTGCTGGGGAACAACAGTCCAACACGGGCCTCAATGTAATATGAATTGACAGGCTGAAGACTACCTGGCATCACTCTTTGTGTATGTGTGAATCTACTGGCATATGTCTTAGAGATTAAATGCATCTCCACCAACCCATCCAGAAATGTAATTTATAGAACCTCTGGTAAGAAAGGTAATGGCCTAAGTAAAAAAGAGGAAAACACTGAATTTCCAGGAGATCAGGAATTGGAAAATAGGTGTGATGACTGGTAAAGTTAGGGTAATTTTAGATGACAAACCACAGAATCCCAGAAGAAAGGTGTGCTGCATTGACCATCTCTGAAAGGATTATCCAGAGATGTAACATTTCATAAAATCACAGAAACATAAGAGTTGGAAGAAGCCCCAAGTGCCCTCTAGTCCAGGTCCTTCTGCCATGCAAGAATATTTATTATTTATTTATTTATTTCCACCATTTCTACCCCGCTTCTTCTCAACCCCCGAAGGGGGACTCAGAGCGGTGCAACAACGGCAACAATTTGATGCCGCACAGTATACATATAATAAAACCAAAAGCAGTTAAAATTGAAATACATTAAAATACAGATAGCATTAAAATACATTAAAATACAATAACATTAAAACACATCATACACATTCACATCAGTTAAAAACAGTAATTCCATCCATAAAAACATTGGGTCTTGTCCACCGGTTTGCCATTTCAATCCAATCTAAAGTGCCGCATCGTGCTAATGTGCAAACTCTTGGTCCCATAACCAGGATTTCACTTTTTTTCTAAATGCCAGGAGGGATGAAGCTGATTGTATATCAATAGGGAGTTCCACAGACGGGGAGCCACCACCGAGAAGGCCCTATCTCTCGTCCCCACAACCGCATTTGAGAAGTAGGCGGGAGCGAGAGCAGGGCCTCCCCGGATGATCTTAAGTTACGAGGTGGGACGTAGCGGCTGATGTGTTTGGACAAGTGAGCTGGGCCGGAACCGTAGAGCTTTAAAGGTCAAAACCAGCACTTTGAATTGAGCTCAGAATTGGACAGGCAGAATACACAATCCAAGCCCTTCTGACAGACGACCATCCAGTCGCAGTTTTATAAAACCACCACCAGAGAAGGAGACTACACCGCACAATAAGGAAACATATTCTACTATCAATCTGCTCTTATTATCAGGACATTCTTCCTAATAGTCCAGTGGAATCTCTTCCTGTACAGGCAGTCCCCGAGTTACAAACAGCTCATAGTTAACAACAGGGGTGAGAAAACAGGAAGTGAAAGAAATCTGCCTCCAGGAAGGGAAATTCACCCCTGAAGGAGTTATCATGGGGAAAAGATGTGTGTACTGAAGCTTTGTTGCCAGTCCTTCTTTCTAAAACAAGCCACATGTTTTCAAAATCCAATTAGCAGATGGACAGAAAGTGAGGTGAAATTTTCTGAACAGGGGCACAGGCACCAAAATAAACACAACAGGGATGTTAACCTTTCCCAATGTGTGCACACGTGTGTGTACATACATATAGAACCTATCTCCTAGTAACTTGGGGACTGTCCATAATTTAAAACTCTGTGTTCTGTGCCCTAGTCCTTGAAGCAATAGAAAACAACTTGACTCCATCTTCCATATGACATAATTTCAAATATTTAAACGTGGCTATGTCATCTCTTGAAACTTCTCCCACCTAAACAAACCCAGATTCCCAAGCTGCTCCTTATAAGACATTGTACCAGACCTCTTGCAATTTTGATTATCTTCTCTGGACATGTTTCACCTTCTCAATATCCTTCTTGAATTGTAGTGTCAGAACAGGACAGTCTTCCAGGTGAAGTCTGAATAGAATGGTACTGCTATGTTCCGTAACATGGGATCCGAGTTTTCCCTCTATATAGACTAGAATCCCATTGACTTTTTTTAGCTATTACATCATACTGTTTACTTTTTTTGCAGCTTGTGGTCTATTGAGACACTTGGATCCCTTTCACATGTACTATACCAAGTGTCACCCATCCTAACAAATTTCATCACATTTTTTCTGCCTAAGTATAGTACCTTAAGTTTCCCTCTATTGAAATTTATCTCATTACTTTGAATCCACGCCATAGTGAATTCTAATTCTATGCTCTGGGTATAAACTATCCCTCCTAAATTGATGTCCTCTGCAAATTCATAAGCAATATTATTTATTTAAGGTATTTATACTTATTTAAGGTATTTATATTCTACCCAAAGGGGACTCAGGGTGGATCACAGAACACATATACTGCAAACATTCAATGGCGATAATACAATGACAAGACAGACAACGGATAGAGGTATATATAGGTTTTCCCATATTTTGGCATCTTTGGAGGCTGTGTTAGGTTCTGGCCATGGTGGCGGGGGGGTGTGCTGTCGTTCCATCTCCTTGTAGAAGAGCTTTCTTTGTTTGTAAACTTCCTCCTTTTTCTGATTGAAACGCCATGCCTAAATACCTCCCCGCTTTAATGCAGTTCCTATTTATCTACTCACATTGGTTTTCAAACGGCTAGGTAGGCAGAAGCTGAGCTAAAGGTCAGGAGGTCACCCTGACTTGGGCTTCAACCTTCTTGTTGCCCAGATTTATTGTAGCTTGGTGATTAACCCGCTGTGCCAAAGCCTGGCCCTCCTTTGTTCCATCATCAAAGTTATTTATAATAATGTTGAATAGCTGTGATCCCAGTATAGAACTATGTGGCACCCTATTTCTCAATTTCTCTTCAGAATGAAGATGATTCATTAGGAAACACCCACAATAGCATTATCTAGTCCAAGGAGTGTACTGCCATGAACAGCTAATTGAGATGACTACAACAATAGTTTGCTGCTAGAAAGATAACCGGGAGCAGAGCAACAGCTGCAGGTGGCATTTTCAGTATCCAAGCTGCCCAATTAAAATTATATAGTGAGCCCTTGGTATTCGCTGGAGTTTGGTTCCAGGATACCAAAATCTATGGATGCTCTAGTCTCATTATATACAGTGACATAGTAAAATACTATCCCAAATAGAAAAAATTAAGTTTGTCTTTTGAATTTCTGCAAAACATATTTTCAAGCAGTGGATGGTTGAATCCATGGATACAAGAAAAACTGTATAGACATAAAAGAAAAAGCTCTAGTTTTGATGTTTACTGCCCAAAATCTTAGAAAGCAAGGACAAGGAACTGCTGAGCTTCCAATGATTTCTCTGTTCAACATGATGTAAAAAGAAGATGGTTCTATGTTTTGATCATTAGGAAAGGTGCAGAAATAACACTGCCAATATCATACTACCTTATGAAAAAATTGGTTGTGCAACCGTACTGGAATATTATGTGCTCTTTTGATCATTGCAGCTGGAACACGGTATCTGTGAAGGTCTTTCCAAAGGCACAAAATTGTCAGAAAGAGAAACAAACGTCTCTTAAATCTTGTAGAAAACATTACATAATATATTTTTTCCTAAAATCACATTTTCTCAAATGCAAACCATTAATCAGGTTGCCAACCTGTACAGCTTGAGCATCCATTATCCAGAATTCCAAAATTGTTTGCATGGGTGGCTGAAATAGTCACCTTTGTTTTCTAGATGTTCAATGTCCCACCATA
Source organism: Anolis apletophallus (assembly GCA_030556195.1). Lineage (NCBI taxonomy): Eukaryota > Metazoa > Chordata > Lepidosauria > Squamata > Anolidae > Anolis > Anolis apletophallus. The sequence goes on from JARBWK010000002.1 coordinate 25,953,357, forward strand.
ACTTTGTTTAGTGCGCAAGATTATTTATAATATTGGGTATACAATCACCTTGAGACCATGTGAATTTCATATTTAGACTTAGGTCCTATCTCCAAGATAACTCTCTCTCTCTCTCTCTCCCGCCCCCTCCCCCTTCTCTCTCTCTCTCTCTCTCTCTCTCTCTCTCTATATATATATATATATATATGCACAAGTTTTTTTAAAAATCTGAAAATAATCTGCAACCCAGAACACTTCTGGTTCTTACTCACTCTCTGCTGAGTTAATTGAATGCCAACTACTTTTTTGATTTTGAGCACAGCTTGCAGCAATGCAAGTAAGATGAGGATGAAGAGGGAAAGTGAGAGGAGAAGAGAGAAAATCAGACATTTCAAAAACAGCTCAGAAAGTGGGACAGCAGATTAATTGCAAAATCAGGACAGATGGGAAGGGTATATATTTCATATCTCATATATTAGCTGTAATCACTGCCCTCTCCTTCCATATCATCCCCAACTACATCGACTCACAAAGTACCTGCCAACTTTTACAACTTCTACTGGCATCTCTAGGCTTATTTACCTGCATAAACCTCACTGTCTCCAGCAAAACGTCCTGTCAGAGCTCACCCATCCAAATCAGTCATGCCACAATGTCCAAAAAGCAAGGTGAGGATGAGAAAAAAGCAGCAGCATCCTACAAAGGGCTTGGGGGAGATGAAGGCATGAAAGGAACATACAAAAAATAAAGAGTATTGGCAAGCAAGAAGGTGATGGTCAGAAAGGGAACTAGAATGTTATCTTCTCAGGGATACTTTGATTTTGCTTTTCCTGCATGGTAGGGAGTTGAATTAGATGGACCAAGTGGTCTCTTCCAACTCCATGATTCTATGATTGTAAGAAGAGAGTTCAAAAGCAGAAAAGCACTGGGAAATAGATGAGGGGCTGGAAAGAGAGTAGAAAGAGAGAAGAGGGGAGCGAAAGAGCTGGAGTAGGATATTAAAGAATAGGATGCAAAGCAAAGGAAAATAAAACAGCCAGGAAAAGAGGCTACACTATTTTATTTATTTATTTACTTACTTTATTTATCTTCTCACCCCGAAGGGGACTCAGAGCGGATTACAGATACACATACTAGCAGACAATTCCTGCTGTTTTTCACATACAAACTTATAAATGAACAGAGGCAAACTCTGGCCACCAGGGGGAACCGATGCACTCCTCATCTCTCAGCGTTCCTTGTTGTTCCTTTCCGCATTCTTCAGTTCCTGGAGTTCTTTTAATGGCCTCATAACTCAGTCAAAATTTGCCTCCCCACTTAATGTGGTACGTTTATCTCCTACTTGACAGATACAACTGTATTTCGGGCTGCAAAGGTCAACAGCAAGCTACACTTAAAGGACGAGCACACACCTCAACCCAGACAGGCCTCGAACGCATGACCTACTGGTCAAAGAGATCTTATGCAGCGGACACTTAGCCAGCTGCGCCATATTCCCGGTGCTACACTATATTCATAAAAGGAAGAGCCAGCATGATGTAGTAGTTTGGGCTATGACTCTGGAGACCTCAGTTTGCATCACCTCTTGGTCATGGAAATCCATGACTGACCTTTGGCAAATCACATACTCCCAGCCTCAGAGGAAGGCAAAGGAAACCCTTCTCTGGACAAATCTTGCCAAGAAGATCCAGTGATAGTTTCACATTAGTGTCAACATAAGTCAGAAATTACTTGAAGGCCTGCAACAACAACAATCCATTATAGAGTAAGAACCTAGAAGTTCCCCATAAATGGTGAAGCACTTGGATAAAAATTCAGTGGGCACAGAGTCCATGTGGTCACATTCTTCACCATCATGATATAATGGCTAGAATCGTATTCAATCAATTTCAATTCAATCAATTTTTATTACTTGCTCAGTCACCCTCCACCAACGATGCTCTGGGCGACTTACAGAATAAATCAATAAAACGCTCTGCCAAAGAGCCAAGTAAAAGAACTCAGTTCGCACACATGGACATTTTGGACATTTTTGTTCAAAATGTTTGGATATTTTGTCTGATAAAGAACAACTGCATTCAGTTCAGGCTTGCAAAGATGGACTTGTGCACAATTGTGTATTGCATGCACAAGTGTATATTCTGTATGCAGATGCAATATCACAATTACATTTCATTAGTGCAGAATTATGCTCTGTGTTCTTGATTTCCCTGTGCTCATATAAATGAGAGTAGGGAAATCTGTATCCTCTTTGAGTCTACCTCAAAAACTACCTTAATCTAAGTACGTTCGATTGAGCCTACTCTCATGTAAATGTGAAAGGATTGAAGCCTAAATTAAGTATTCTCCAGAACTTGCAGAAAATTGGAGGATATTTTCACCTTGAAATTTAATAGAATTCCGCTTTTATCCTCCAGTCTTTGTATATTGGAAGCATATTTCAGAGGTTCAAAAAAGAAACATGAAAATGTGCAGATTCCAAAGTACAAGGTATGTTTTAAAAAGTGACAGCAGACTAATACTAAAAATAAATTGCAGCTACTATGTTCTTTAAATATACAGTATGATTGTTACCCAGTTGCAAAGCATTCTGGGTATTGCAAGACAATTATAGCAATAGTTGCTGTCATACTGAAGAAATAAAGACAGAACAATGGGTATAGCAAATGCAGTGAAAGGAATTAAGAGGTAGCAGAAGAACGGTAACTTGATCATATCCGTAAAGACAAATTTTCTTATATACTTAAGGAAAATGTTTCTGCATTAATGGAATGCCTGCATTTCTGAAATGACATACATACCAGCAATTTATGGTAATTATTTTGTGTATTTATACCAAGCCATGTAGACATTAAGGAGGAATAAGAAGAGAATGGGAATAAGTTGCTGCACATTTTACTTACTTTAAAAAACATTTTCATCCCTCCATCCGCTTTAGAAATTTTGAAGCTAGCTAATAAACAGGTACAATTAAATGATAACAATAATTAATAATAATAAAGCTCCAAAGAGTGAATCTGCAATATTGCCAACACCAGAAAATTGTTTAAGGAGAGTACTCTGTAAACTAGAGATACATTCAGTATTTCTGAGATGGTAAAACAATTGTTGGAAGTAGAACCCATTTTCACAGAAATTGATATATTATCTTGTTGCAGTTTCTCAAGTCACTTCTGACACATACAAAACATCTTGTTCCAGTGCAAAAAGCAAGTGTCTGGTAGATCCCTAGATATTTTGTTTCCATGGCTGAGCAGGGATATGAACCCAGGATCCCAAAAACTGGACACTCAAATCACTACACTCTACTGCAGAATTTCTCAACCTGGGGGTTGGGACCCCGGGGACGGGGGTTGCTTGGGGGTTTCAGAGAGGACACCAAAGACAATTAAAAAACATATATTTCTTTGGGAGAGAAGGATGAAGAACTCTCCATCTGTCCTTCTCGTCCTTTTTGGAAACAGATAGCGAATCCTCCCACCAAAGGCCCTCCTCCATGGGATTGGCTAGCCTCTCAGCCATCCTCTCAGCCAAGGGGAGGGTGTTTCTGAGATTCCAAGCAGGGAGGTGAGAGCAGGCATGCTCCACGCATGGCAGCGTGGTGTGCAGTCGAGGGAGAGCGTGCTAGGCTGGAGAGGGCTGTTTGATTGTAGATGGGGCTGTTTGATTGTAGATGGACTATACATTCCAGCAACTAGAACTCCCATATGTCAAGGTCTATTTCCCCAAATTCCACCAGTGTTCACATTTGGGCATATTTAGTATTCATGCTAAGTTTGGTCCAGATCTATCATCGTTTGAGTCCACAGTGCTCTCTGGATGTAGGTGAACTACAACTCCAAAACTGAAGGTCAAAGCCCACCAAACCCTCCCAGTATTTTCTGTTGGTTTTGTGTGCCATATTTGGTTGAATTCCATTGTTGGTGGAGTTCTTTGATTGTAGGTGAACTGTAAATCCCAGCAACTACAACTCCCAAATGACAAAATCAATTTGGGTGTATCGGGTGTCTGTGCCAAATTTGGTCCAGTGAATAAATATGCATCCTGCATATCAGATATTTACATGATGCTACATAACAGTAGCAAAATTGGACATGAAGTAGCAACAAAAAAAATTATGGTTGGGGGTCACTAAACATGGGGAACTATATTAATGTGTTGCAGGATTAAGGGGTCGTGGCATTAGGAAGATTGAGAAACACTGCTCTACTGGCTATCGTAGCTCTTGTACATCCCATTAATCTCTGCCTCTCAACTGAGGAATGGCACAACACTCATAAGGGACATGGCTTTGAAGAGCACCTCATACTACCAGCCCCTCCAGCTGAAGGTTCTTCAGAAGGTAATGACCAGATTAAGAAATTTAACCAGTGCCCTTGAACAGTATGGAATCTAAGCATGCTTAAAATTCTCCGCATGTTTCCCAAAATCTGGTGGATCCCATTTCAGCAGGACAGTGAATCCACTACAGGTTTTGGTTTGAACTTTAAATAAGTTATCCAAAGTTCTAAGTCTCACCTCTAAAATGGACCCACTTCCTTAGGCAGCTCTTTCAAAGTTCGGATTAAAACCCAGACTTGAGCCACAGCTCCTCTCAAGGCCAAATTATGAAGATTGGAGCCCTGGAATGATCCCAGAAGCCAAGCCCCCTTTTTTTGCACATGTGTGAACTGTTCCAGAAATGCAGGCAGTGAAATTAATTAACAAATAAAGAAACAATAAATAAAATACAATAAAATAACACAACAGGGACACAAAAATCTTCCTGAATGAATGAGGGTTGCAGTTTTTTGTTAATTTCCTTTCCACAGGGGAGAATGGATAATTCATTCCATTTTCTCCCTGCTGTGAGCTTTTTGAAAACTCTGTGGTTTTAAAAGAGATTTGCTATTAGCACACACCCTTCAATATTTCAAAATAAAAACCAGGACACATGTGGCTTAGCAACATTAAAATGTGTCAAGATGGCGAAGTATATTAGGGAGGGACGTATACATGAGCTGTATCAGATTGCTTTTGCTTGAACCTACTGGAAAGGTCAAAATTCCACCAGCTCCTCTTCTGCTCCCCTTATTGAGTTGAGTGCAGCCTTATCTTGCACTTTCAACTCAGTTTCCAGCAATAATAATAGGCTGAGGACAAAGTGTAAACATTGGAGAAAAGGAAGTGGGATGACTGATAATTAATAGGAGCTCTGCCTGCCAAATTAGGGCAGTTGGATTGTATGTCATCATCATGAGAATGGCCCTTCAGTGTGGAAACACCCTCGATCCATATTTATGAAGTTTAATTCATGTAAGACTAACTTGCACAAGAAACAGGATGAAATCAAGCTCTGGATTTTTTTTCAAATGCATCAGTAATTAACAATCATCGTGCCCAAATCCCTGTTAATTCAGGCAGCTAATTCAACACCTGTTCAACGAGTTAGATCTATTGATCACAGATCAGAGAAGACACATGAAGGAGTGTGCTGTAAGAATATTGAGCAGAAATGACAGTGTGTGCGTACAATTGTATATTACCAAATTTCACTGTGTGAAAAGAAGAATCTATCTATCAGCCTACCTACCTAACTGCCATGTCAGGCTACTCAGAGAAGCCATTGAAAACAACAAGCATGTGGACAATTTCAACAGAAAGGAGGAAACTATGAAAATGAACAAAATCTGGCTATCAGTATTAAAGAAACCCTCTAAAATCATAACAGTAAATAAAGAACAACACTCAAAACAGGGGAATTCCAGACAAGAAACAATCAGGGTCAGCGAATCACCTCCCAACAGAAGATTCCCCCAGGCAGTAAGAAGCCAGACCTTGAAAACTGCTAGGCCATTCAATGCTAATCAAGGTGGCCAATTGCTACATTCACACCTACCTTGAACAGACAGTTCTTTCTCCCACCCTGGATATTCCACAGATATATAAACCCAGTTTTCCTAGTTTCCAACAGACTTCACAACCTCTGAGAATGCCTGCCATAGATGCAGGCAAAACGTCAGGAGAGAATGCTTCTGGAACATGGCCATACAACCTGGAAAACACTCAAAAAACTATAGATTTTTTTATTTTACCATTATAACTCCAACAAAGAAAATCTTGTAGATTTGATTCTACAGTTATTACATAATTAATTACATTTCTTATTGCTCAAAAAGTCCATAAACAGTTTCCAATCTGTCAAAAGTCTTCAGTTGGCTTATATCTTTGCCTAATCAGGACAATGGACAAGGAAGCGGGTCTTTGGCAGAGGAAGCAAGCTTGGCGCTCTCCAAGATACCCAATGTATACCATAGACTGCAGAGATGAACGGCTGCAGAAATGCCAGTGGAGGTTTGCAAACAATAACCATTAATGCCGGCAATCAGCATACAGTTCACAAGCACAAGCTGTTCTACATTCACTGGGAGCAGCTGGTCTATCTTGTCCCATCTTTTGCAACCAACACTTCACAGGGACTGAGATCTTGGCAAAGTAACACAACTCCCTTTCAATTCAGATCACAAGTGCTTCACTAGCATAAGTGCTGGTAAGCATTCCTGATGACTGGTAGTCTCTGCCAGTGAAGCAGTAAAGCCATGCCATGTTTTAGTCTGATGATTAAAGGAGCTTTACAAGGTGCTGAACTTCATCTCACAAATAGGAATGATGTTTTTGGTCTCTATTCGTTGCAACGGTCTTCTCCTTCTCTGCTGTTGCCTTCCCCCCAACTGTGTGCTGCCTTCCAACATTAGTTGACCATACATATTCATGATATGCATCCGTGGATTCAAACATTCACAACTTGAAAAGATTCCCAAAAAAGATTCCCAGGGGTTTTTTTTGCCATTTTGTACAAGGGATACCATTTAACTTGTTGTTCATTCGCTCAGTCGCTTCCGACTCTTTGTGACTGCATGGACCATGCCATACCAGAGCTCCCTGTCTGCCATCACCTCCCCCAGCTCCTTCATAGTCAAGCCAGTCACTTCAAGGATACCATCCATCCATCTTGCCCTTGGTCGGCCCTGCTTCCTTTTTCCCCATCATAATTGTCTTATCTAAGCTTCCCTTTCTTCTGTGGTCAAAGTACCATTTAACTACACCAGTGTATATAATATTATTTTATTTATTTACTACATTTATATGCTGCCATTCTTACCCTGAAGGGGACTCAAGAGAAGCTTACAAGTTATATGTAAATACAATATATTATATTACTAGCTGTACCCGGCACGCGTTGCTGTGCCCTTTTTAGGAGATGCGAGAAAGTTCAATCATCCACGGTGTGCCCTCCTCTAAACTGCAGTTGGATGGAGTGTGGGGCATGGGGGGCATGGTGTGCCAAGTTGGGTCTTTATTGGTTTTGGTTCTGGGCCACAGTGGTCTGTGGGGAATGATGGGTTTTGAAGTACTACAAATCCCATTTTCCATGGTGGTACTTCAAGTCCCATCATGCATGGTCGGGGCTCTGTGTGCCAAGGTAGGTTACTGTAAATTCAGGCCATACACAATGTCACATGAGCTGAGGCCTAGTTAGGAACAGCAAGTTAATGAAGCCTTACTGTCAATTCAGGCCATACACAATGTCCAATGAGCTGAGGCCTAGTCAGGAGAATCAAGTTAATGAAGCCTTACTGTCAATTCAGAGCGTAAACAGCTTCCCAGTAAGTGAGGGCTAGTTAGGGAAATCAAGTTAATGAAGTCTTACTGTCAATTTAGAGCGTAAACAGCTTCCCAGTAAGTGAAGGCTAGTTAGGGAAATCAAGTTAATGAAGCCTTACTGTCAATTTTGGGCGTGGTCTGTGATTTTTTGGGGTGTAAATTTTTGGTTGGAAGTGATTTGGGTGTTTGTGTTGGGGATTGGCTCAGGCTTTTTCCTTATTCTGTTTTGGCAGTTTATTATGGATCGGAATTTTCATGTTGGCTGGCCAGTGCAGCAGTTATGCAAATCCGCCCTTATTGGCAGCCAATCATGTTGTTCAGAATGTAGAGGCTGGGTGAGTCTTTGGCTGCCCCAGAGGATGTAAATGTAGTTTTATTTTTATTCGATGATTTGAGGGCCTTTTAGGTTTTGGGGGGGAAAGTTTCTTTGCTACAAATGTACCTTGCTTGAGGCCTATTTCTGTTGGCAAGTATTGTGTTTCTGCGTTGTATGGTTTCTTTGTTTGAGGTATACATCACATGACGTGATGTATACCTCATAGATTAGCATAGCACAATATTAGTGCCATACATTCCCATATTGTAGTATACCACTATACTGTAATATTATTAGTAATATTACATGTAATGTGAAATATATAGTTCTTATATTGTATTATTATTAGTATTATATTGTATTACATTATAATAGTATTATCAATATTATATGTGTATATAATATATTATATTATTAGCACAGTGCAATATTAGCATTATATATTACTAATATTGTACTATACCACTATACTGTAATATTATTAGTAATATTATATTTAATTTAAAATATATAATTCTTATATTGTATTATTAGCTATTTTTCTGGTGCCTTCTTAATGAACTCTATTATGCACTGTCATTTTTGCTGTATTATTTTATTTGTTTTGCTAATGAGCCTCACAATGCACGTATAATAATGCTACATATAACAAATTGTCTTCTAATTTACTTCTCTTGTAAGATCCTCTTAGCCCCTGCAATTGTGTTTTTTTATGCTGGTGATGATGTTGCAAACTGACTGTTTCTTTATGTTGACTAGCAGGGAAAATTGATCTCCCCTTCTTGAAATCTAAGCTGCAGGCATTCCTGCACAAACTGTTTTGTGATCTACTGTGTGTTTCACGAACTCTCTATTTATCACCCTCTTAGTCCCTTATAAACCCCTATATACAGTTGATTGGACACCTTCAACTCAGTTTATTGAATGTCAAATTGTGCAGGCTGGCTTATAAACCAGTCGAGGTGAACGATGAAGGCTTGAGATCTCAAACTGAATAGGCCTGCACTGAAGAAGATGTCTCCTAATTTAATTGCAATTGCACACTTTCTACAGTTAAGAACCCTTTATGTTACCAGGTTTGGGGTTTTTTTTTACTCAGTCGAGATGCAGCTATTATCTTTTTGTTGGGCACATCCCAGAAATCTTCTGTTGAGTTTATGTTCCTATTGTGCTTCTACTTGGGAACAGGATTGTTTTTAAAGAGTGGCATGTGATATCTTTGGAAACTCAAATTCTTTCTCCTTAAATGTGTAGAGCTTAGAAAAGTGGTGTGTGTTGTTGGTTTTGTTTTTTTACTACAGTCAGCTTTTCACACTCACTGAGGTAAATGTATCGGACCCCTGTGAAAATGAAAAGGCCATAAATTCAAAACAAAATTAACCTGAGAGAACATCTCAGTGCGACTCTGTGACAGTGGTTCCCAAAATTTGTTTGACCAGGGACCACTTGACCGGGGACCACTTGACCAGGGACCGCTCTCCAACATTAGTACCAAAAGGGTTACCAAACAGTTTTTTGTCAGCTTTAGATTCAGTTTGGTTATTTGGGGTGCTGATTCAGAAGTTTGCATTGGAGAGACCACATCATCTATAGTTTCTGATACAGAACCTATACCATCCAGTAGTCGCCATCTGCTCACCCACAGAAAACCATATTTAATAAGCCTTGGCACCATAAGAGAGTTTCGCAAGACCAGTTGGTCTTGTTGCTATGGTATACGGTAGTAATAGTGAGGCCACTGACCTTATTTTAGTCCTTGCAGACCACTGATGGTCCACAAACCACAGGTTGGGAACCACTGCTCTATGGTCAACTTCTGCCTTAAGTTGACTATAAAGTCATGCCAGAGGACCTAGAGATGTGTAGAAATAATATATTAATTTATTTCAAATCTGAAAAAGTGAAAACAATATATGTGGAGGGGTAACTCTATATTTTCCAGAATCCTTTGACTCCTATGGCCAATGAACGTTCAGGTTGAACAAGAGTCAGTAGCACTTTGTGGCTCTCATATACAACACCCCAAGAAATAACAGGTACAATTCATTTCCTACAGCTACAGTTTTGTATATTACCATTATTATAATAAACATCAAATATTACCTTTGACATTTTCCCAAAAAATGTTTTTTAATGTCTGTCACATTTTATCCCACTCCATGTGTTGAAACCCTCTGTGTTGTCCAGCTTCATTAAAGCAACAACAACCAGTTTCAAAAGGACTTGTGAATGGCAGCGTCATACATGAAGGCTGTCTCACAGCAACAACTTTACTGGTCTCATCTATTATGAGGGGAGATCAGGTATCTTATCACTGGCACCGGATTGGGGCTGTATCCATCCTTAGTATAAATTATATATTATGTTTTCAGAGACCAGTGACAAGGAATTTTTGTTTTGCAGTACTCTCCTCTGTCATTCCTAAAGTAAGGATTCTTTAGCATTGTCACAAATAAAGGAAAAGCTTAATAATATGCATTAACCATGTTATGGAAAAAGTAATGATGGAGAAGCTTTGTTTCCATCTTATAGAATAGACATGCTTCTTACACAAGCTTGTTGAACATGGTTTCATTTATATGTAAAGAGTTTTGAGTACCACACAATCACTCTGGCGGATCTAGAAAAGTGTCCTCTCTAGGCTTCCAGTACAATTCTCTGGTTGTTTTCCTTAACACGTTCTGCAAGAAGTTGATCATAGAATTACTCTGAGTCTTAGAGAGAAACATCTCTAGGCATTGCTAGGTCCTCTAGAGCAGTGTTTCTCAAACTGTGCTCCTCCAGATGTTTTGGGTTTCAGCTCCCACAATTCCTAATAGCTGTTAAACCAACTGAGATTTCTGGGAGCTGAGGTCCAAAACACCTGGAGGAGCAGAGTTTGAGAACTCCTGCTCTAGAGCAATTCTATCTATATTATGCTTCTACTAGAGGCCCAAGACATGGTTCATTGTATGTAATAAAAATAGGGTTCTAGATTATACACAAAAAGTGAATTGTCTAGGTACAAATCTCCTGCACAATACATGGCCCGCCCTAGAAGCTACTAGAAGCTGGGATTATACTGTGGGCCCTTGGTATCTACTGGATTTGGTTCTAGGACCACTTGTGGATACCAAAATCCATAGAGGTTCAAGTCCCATTGTGAACAATGGCACAGTAGAATGTTACACCAAATATAAAATGATAGAATCAAAATATGTTCTTTGGATTATTTTTTAAGAAAAAGTAATCCGTAGACAATTCCATCCCTCCTGACATTTAGGAAAAAAGTGAAAGCCTGGATGTGGGACCAGGCGTTCGCATAGTAGTACAGGACAGCACTTTAGTAGTTTTAATGGAAAGTTGGTGAATAGGGCTCAATGCTTTTATGGATTTGAACACTGTTTTTAACATAGGTGAATGCATAGGATGTGTGAATATAATTGTATTTTAATGTATTTTAGTGTCGAATGCTGGAGGGTTTTATATTGTGTTTTTATACTGCGATTGTGATGTTGGCATCAAATTGTGCCTTTTGGAAGCCGCTCTGAGTCCCCCCTCGGGGGTTGGGAAGAGCGGGGTAAAATGCCGTAAATAAATAATAAATAAATTGAATCTGTGAATATAGAGGGCTGACTGTACACAGAAGCAGAGTAAGTAAAAAGCCAGGACAGATAAAAGACAGTTGCCTTTCACTCAACTAATCAATGGCTAGTATCCTCAGCTCCATCTGATGATACCACTCCACGGAAACCTACATCTTAAGCCAGACCGTGGCATAGTGGAAGGGTTTCTGGATGTCTATCTAGCCTAGGAGGTATATACAGGAATGTTCCCATGATATTGTGGCATCTGGATTGGGAAATCCAAATTGCACTCTACTGTATTCTAATTAAAAAGAGGTCTTGTCTACTACAGTGTGTGGTTTGTGCAGCTCCCCTTTGTGTCTCTTACCTTGTGGAACATTCTCTGTAGATTACGTCTCATGTGTCAGATGTATTTTCACCCAATCTTATTTTAGTCATGGTCCCCCCAAGTTCTCCTGTCTGGGGAGGCATTTTACCATTTGTCATAACTGTAGGCATATAATTTAATCGTTTACATAGAATGTGTGCTTTTAAATATTTTTAGCTTTTGTAATGTATGTTTTTTATGTGTAAGCCTTGCGTCTACTGTGGAGAAAGACAGGGTAAACATAAATAAATAAATAAATAAATAAATAAATAAAGAGCTGCAGGTCAAGACTCTAGAAAATGATGACTCTAGTGCTCTCCCAGTTGCAGGACACATTGGGGCAGAGGGGTGGAGAGATCCCTTAGCATCCTTCTGCAGCTGCTTGTCTCAACATATTGCCCAAGAGAGTGTTGGAATCATCACTTCCAGTACTATGATCTCTAGTGCTTCGGAAACCCTTTGGCTGGGGTGCTGCTTGGCTTAAGAGGTAGATTTCTGGGGTCACAGAAACATGAATTCCAAAGTTTATGAGATTGTGTATTCCTCCATGGACTGAATGGCCCTTATAGTCTCTTCGACCTCTTTGATTCTATTGTTTGTTTTATCCTGTGCCACACTGTGTCCAGTATGTGGCTTACTGTGCTTTTTAGATATGTTTTAATCATGGTTTTAATTTTGTTGTGTATGATTGTTTTATGAGTATGCTGTTAGCCGCCCCGAGCCTTTGGGGAAGGGTGGTAAACAAGTACAAATAAATAAATAAATAAATAAATATTGTCCTACAAACTCATAAATCATTAACAGGATGCTAGCCATAGAAAAAAATCTCATTTGCAAGAAACAGTGGTGGTCACCAACTCTGGTAACTTTAACCAAGAATTAAACAAATTCAAGGAGGATAAAGTTGTCAATGGTTACTAGTCATGCTAGCTATTGATTATCTCCAGTAGGCAGTAGGCCTCTCTGAACATCAGTTGCTAGAGAACATGTGCAGGAGTGTGCTATTATATATAGCCCTTCTTTGTGGGTGTTCTGCTTGTTCACTGAAGGAATGAAAAGTTAGACTAGACAGAACTTTAGAGAAGTTGTGTGATGTAGTGGTTTGGGCTTTGGCCTGCAACTCTGGAGGCCAGGGTTTGAATTTCTGCTCAGCCATGGAAACCCATTCAGTGACCTTGAGAAAGCCACACCTTTTCAGGCTCAGAGGAAGGAAAGGACAAAACCCCTCTGAACCAATCACTTCTGCCAAAAACATTCCATGATAAGCTCACCTTAAGGTAACCATAAGTTGGAAATAACTTGAAGGCAAACAACAGAAGATTGGTCTTTGATCTGATCCAGAATAATTCTCTTTGTGTTCTTCTGTTTCATATTTGATGAGAAAGAGAGGACAGCATTATTGAAAGTAGAGCAAAAATCAAATAAATAAAGCACATACAAGAAGCAAGCAAATCCATTACTGGTTTTCCAAATAATGATTTGCAGGATTGTCACATCTGAGTCTATCTGTAGCTGTTCTGAGTCTGCCTGTTTCCCTTTCCAATGCTATGAAAGTGCTTTGAGACTGCTCATAATAAAAACCATACTTAATTGAACATTTGTTAAGCCATAAGTTGGAAATGACATGAAGGCACGCAACAACAGAATGACAATATTGCTATTTATTGGGAAACTACATTGTTAATAAGCAAGGCACTTACCAAGAGAGCATTTAGGAGTTCAATTTTCAAGCTCACTATTAACATTTGCTTGAGTTTGGGGGCTTCAGCCCTATTCTGTCCCTATTCAGAACCACATTTAGACTCAGGCTGAGGGATAAATATAGGACAACAGAGACATCTAGTGACCAAAACTAAAAAAGAGTTGATTATATCCCTTCCTTAATGAGTTATGTTGTTCATTTTCTCAGATATTGTCTGAGTGAATGATTTATATGTCTTTATGGCAGGGCACAGTAACTTATTCCATCTTTGGTTTACACTTCTCGCATTGAAAGAAAATACTTACCCCTGAGTCTCTAAAGAGTCCAGGGACGTTATCCAGGAGGCTCTTAAAATGGATTTTACTGTTGCAAACTCATTCCTTGAGTCCACCTACCTGGGCCCTCTTCTCATCACACCAAGACATATTGAAAACACTTTGGAAAAGCTCAAAGACAGTTTACCTTAGCACAGCTGTGGGGACATAATTTCTCGCAAACCATGCATTTCCTGAGAGTTCACAATCTTGTGGAGACTGGTCTTTTGCTCTCTTTTGCAGTCTTTTCTGTGTCTTCTCCTCGTTTTGGCTTGTTGCCGAAACAAGTCCCATGGAGCCCATCACATGATGCAGGACAACTTCCAGCGGAACTCTGTGGGGCTCTGTTTCGGCAACATGCAGAAAGGGAGCCAAGAATGACTTTGGAGAAGCCAGTGAAGACAGTGAAGAGAAAGCGAAAACGGATGGGGAAAGAAAGGGAAATCACGTTGCATGGTAGGCCATCCCAGAAGACAGGAAAAGACAGTAGAATACCAAGGACAGTTCCCTCTGTTTTCCTCCTATCTCCCCTGCTTTCTCCCTGCCCACATAATGAGGTCCTTAGACATTCACAGCTGCACATCTTTGTACTTCTGGGTTTTCAAAGTACTGAAGCACCATGCCTATGAACACTTAAAATATTAATAACAAATAAATAAGCATTTTGCAATTAAAAGGCCTTTCCTAGCTTGTGTAGTTTTAATTTTGAAACCTTTTTTAGTGATGCAAAATAATCAGCGAGTGGGAAGTTCTGTAAAATGATCTTGCCTTGCAAGGAAAAGAAATGTTTAATTAAGAGGGGAAATTTATATCGGTGGTTTGCTGCAGCTTTGTAGATGTGTAGTTAAAAACAATTAAAAGGCAGCAATTGAGAAGAAAGGAGAAGCCTTTGGCTTTGCAGTCAGAGTTTTTCTCTGTTCACCTACTGGAAGGGGCAACAGCAGCAAATTGGGAACAGGCAACAGCAGTGGATAGGAAGAACACCCAAAACATGTCTGTTTGAGCTCTAAGATATTAAGGAGGGCCTTTCTGAATGCCCTACTACCTTACCAGAATATTTTGGCGGGGACAAAAGAGATTGTCTTTTCGATGTGTGTTCCCAAAACATGTGACTCCTTCTGTAGGGTGGTTTGAATTGCTCTCTTCTTGGGGTGCATCTACACTGCAAAATTAATGCAGCTTGTCACCACTTTATCGACCATGGCTTAATTCTATGGAATCCCAGAAGTTGTAGTTTTACAAGGTCTTCAAGGTCTGGTGCCTAATCAAAGTCCCATGATTCCATAGTATTAAGCCATAAAAGTTAAAGTTTAAAGCCAATCTTGGTCTCCTGTGACAAGTGAAAGCTCTCCGATTTCAGCAGGTTTTGAGGAACTTTCTGCAATTGGTTTTTAATGGTGTGCTGTGTTGCCAGTTTTTAATATTCTGTATTTTTATGAAAATGGAAGGAAAATGGGGGAAATAGAAGGAAAAGGGAAGAGGGGCCAACCAAGGGCAAAATGGATGGATGGTGTCATTGAAGTACTATAGACTCTTGTTCCCTGGACTTCACTCACTGAACTCTCAGCATTTAACCACTGGACTGGACCCTTTGACTACAGAGTAGTGTTTGCTATCAATTTTTGTTGATTCTCTGGCTGAGTGCTATCTTAATGTTTTATATTTTGGACTATAAAAAAAACAGCCAGAAAGTAAGTGCTGTTTTAATTAAATTGTTTCATACAAACTGGGTTTTTGTTTGGTTAATTTCTGCTAGAATAACAGCAGAGCCCTGGCATCATGACAATATGGCAACGGCCAATAGGGAGCTCTGGCATGGGCTGTCCATGAGATCACGAAGAGTCAGCAGCGACTGAATGAATAAACAACCATTTTTGATGAAATTTAAATGTACAGTGTTCTCTCAGTTATTGTGGGTGTTATGTTCCAAGACCACCCACGAAAAGTGAAAATCCATGAAGTAGGGATGCTGTTTGTGTGTGTGTGTGTGTGAATCGCATTCTGAGGGTGAGGCAAAAGCGAGGGGAGATTTAAAGGCATCACATACTTTTTTACTAGCTATAAGGAAGGGGTTATAAAGCTGTGATTTACACACTGCTTTGTATCTCCTCTCTCTCTCTCTCTCTCTCTCTCTCTCTCTCTTTATGATTGGCTGCCTCTCCTTCGAGGGGGGAGGAAGAAACCCCCTTTCACACTCCATTGTTGCTAGTAGGAAAAAACCCGCAAAACAGCAAGTCTGCAAAAAGCGAACCGCGAAGTAGCAAAGGAACACTGTAATTACATATTTGTTTAATGGTTTTAAAGTAATACACATCTTACTATTTTTGTATTTTTGAAATCTGTTATGTTGGCCTTGTTTCTCTTCAAGGTGTTTCTCACTTATGGTGACCTATCTGAGAGGGTGCTTCCCTTCTTCTTCACCTGAAAGCATGACTTGTCCAAACAGGCTCCCACAGTTAAAGTGAGGATTCAAACCCTAATATTCTAGAGATCTAGTCCAGCACTCAAACCCCACTAAACCCCACTAAACCTCCTTTGAATCTGTAATTGATTTCTAATAAATTGTAAGCCACTTTGAGTGCTGATATTGGGGCCATTGAAGAATGCAGAGTGTTCATTCTTCGCTGGTTAATAGTTTTGGCAACATCAAATGTACATTGTGTGGTCATTGTGGTGAGCCCAGTGATATTTATCTGTCCCCAGAACTCTTTGGGAATTACAAAGGTTTCTAACCCCCCCACACACACACACACCCAATTCAGCACAAAGCAAGAAAAAAATGCCTCCAATTAGACCATGCAGGGAGGCTCTGCCAACCATTTTTAAGCCACTCTGGGAAGGAACATAAAAAGTACCAGAGCTTCACTTTGCCTATCCTAGTGTGCATAAACTGAGGACATTTTGAGGCAGCGATTGGTTCAATTCTCAAACAGATTACACATCTGAGGTTGGAAGCCGGGTGATGATAGAAAAAATACATTTTTTTTCTCATCCTTGGCACAAAGAGGGATCTTTCACAGTTGCTGTGAGACCTTTCGTTCTACATGAAAATGAAAATATAAACACTTGGCTTTTTGTTCTATCAACAGCAACAATAGCAAAAAAATTGGGTTTGTACAAAAACATGGTGTTTTCTGGGGGGAGTGTCACATCATTTTGATGTAATGTTTAAAAAGTGGGCTTTGAACAACAACAAAACCCTTCGTGACAAAAACTTTTGTAACTTTACCCATTAGGCAAAAAACCTATGAGAATTTTATATGTACTATCATACAAGAATGAAAGAGGTGAAAATTAATATTCCTAATTTCAGATTACAGAAAGGAACTCGAATCACATTTATATATTTTTTGGAAAACTCTTGACATTCTTCTTCCCACTGTTTAAAGCTTTTACAATAATTTAGCATTTAACTTCACTGAAGACTGTCAGATTTCATGCTAAAAATAAAGCAAAAATGTGATGAAATTTTGTTGCCCATATCTCCTAGGGCAAAAAAAACTTGTGGATTTGGAGGAGTTGGGGAGCTATGAACCAGCCTTTATAGCTCCCCAATAACTCCCCAACTCCTCCAAATCCACATCTTGGATTTGGGTAGCAGCTTCTGCTTTGAAAGGTCTAAAACAGATATGGGCAAACTCAGGTTCAGAAGCAGATGTGGCCGCTGGGGCTCTTTTCTCAAACTTTCCTCTTTCTCACCGTCCTATCCTTCCTTCTCTCTTTCCTTCTTCCTTCCATCCTTCCCTTCCTTCCTTAACTCCCTCTTTATCCTTCCTTCCTTCCCTTCAAACCTTTCGTCCTTCCTTCCTTCCCTCTTTCTCTTTCTCCTTCCCTCCTTCCTTAATTCCCTTTTGTCTTTCTTTCCTTCCTTCTCTCTTTCCTCCCTCCATTCCCTCCCTCCCTTCTCTTTTTCCTTCCTCTTTTCCTCCTGGGAGATGTTTAGATGGGAGAGAGGCAGTTGAGATGGAACATGAGAACCATATTTCAAGATTTTAAAAGATATCCCATTGAGGAGTGGGGGAAAACTGACTTTCTGCTGCTCTAGAGACCAGGGCACAAGGGAGCAATGATTTCAAATGGTAGAGAAAGAAATTCAACTGAAAAGATTAGGAAGAACTTCCTGGAGAGTGGCATAGGCGGCCGTGGGGCGTGGTGGATTCTCCATCTCTGGAGGCTTTTCTGCAGAGGCTGTCTATCGGGAGTGCTTTGATTGTGCCTTCTTGCATGGCAGGGGGTTGGACTGGATGGCCCTTGGAGGTCTCTCTCAACTCTAGGATTCTATATCAGACATGGGTAATACAGGGTCTAATGGATACACTTTTTAATCCCATCTGTCATCAACCTCCTCCCTCCTAGCTCGCCCACCCCACTCCAGCCTGACATGAAGTTTGTCCATTCCAGGTCTAAAACATTCAGAGTGCATAAGACAACTTTTTCTACAACCTGCATTCTTGTTCAAGTCCCATCATTTTTGCTTCTTCTCTGCTTAATTATGGCACATTTGTTCCTTGCTATCTATATTGAACTAACAGCTTCAGGAAGGTGAATTATCTCTCCCCCTATCATATAGTGTCAGAACTCTTCCCCTGAGCCCCTCAGAGGAAACAATGTCTAATCCCTCCCATAAAACTCTATGCTGTGCTGGACAAGGGCTCTAGACCAGAGTTGGCTCAGCCATGAAAACCCACTGTGTGGTCTTTGGCAACACATTCCCTCAGCCTCAGAGGAAACCAAGGGCTAATCCCTCTGAACACATCTAGTTGAGAAGATCTCATAACAGCAACACCTTAGGATCTTTGTAAATTGAAAAAAGGCTTGAAGAAACACAACTTCAAGCGACTGCACTGGCTCTTTACAAATAAGTCCATAAAAGAACCAAGCTTCAACTGTTTTCTAACAACGTCCCCCAAAAAGTGAGAGTTTTAGCAGGTTGCCGTATAAATGCTTTACCGTGTTTGCTGGAAGATCTATGACAGTGTAAGGAAGACTTTTGGCTGCTTTCCGCTGATATGCCATCACTTTCTGGAAGCTTTATGATCAGGCTTTGCCAAGGGCTCTGCACCTAATTCTGGTTTTTCACCCTTAGCAGAGATGTCTTGGCAGTAAGTACTTCGCCTCTGCCAAGAAACATTTTTATCAGGGAGAATAAAGATTTGATTTCCATCTGGAAATCGGCCAATTTGACTAGCAAACCTCTAAACATCAGCACATGGCATCCCAATTCTCTAAGCAATTTAGCCTCTGTCAGATACCAAAGCCCATCACTGGAGCAGCTGACTCTATTGCTATTAGGAGAACAGAATAAATGGCACATTTGTTCTTTCCTACCTGTATTGAACTAGTAGCCGAAGACAGGTGAATTATTTCCCTTCCATTATAGACTTTTTGAACTCTCCGCTTCAGTCGCACAGAAGCCTCCATGTTGACCTGAATCCACATTGACACCACCCTCTGGCATGACAGCCCAACTCAAGGTGCAAATGCTTTCCCTGCCCTCACATTTTAATGTGGTGCCTCTGTAATCTCTGCTTTGAGTCAGAGATACTTTTTTCCCCTGGAGGCTACAACTAAAGAAGGAATATTGGGCAAAACAGATTTCTATTCAGAGGAAGATAGTGGCCCGTCAACTCTGAAAATTCCTTGTATAAAAAAACCCTATGGTACATATTCATGGGACCATTATAAATCAAAAGGCAACTTGAGGACACATAGATATACTAAGATTTATGTTGAAGATCTAAGACCAAGCCTCTTAAGCTATTTGCTGTAGTGTACCAGTTTTTTTTCTTTTGCCAGTACTATATTTTGCCAAATTAATAGCATATGGGCAGTTTCCTGGAAACTCACTAAAGACCAGCAGCCAGTGATGGACCACCACTTTGAGAAGCACTGTTCTAAGGAACATTGCTTTATTTGTGGTGAATGGAATATATTTTCACACTATGCGTGCAACTCACAAGAATGAATAGGAACCCCCGGTGGTGCAATGGGTTAAACCCTCATGCAGGCAGCACTGAAGACTGACAGGTCAGAGGTTCGGATCTGGGGAGAGAACAGATGACCTCTCTCTGTCAGCTCTGGCTCCACCTCCCACAAGGCTGGTAAAACATCAAAACATCCAGGTGTCCCCTGGGCAACGTCCTTGCAGACGGCCAATTCTCTCACACCAGAAGTGACTTACAGTTTCTAAATTTATTTATTTATTACATCATTTATATTCCGCCCTTCTCACCCCGCAGGGGACTCAGGGCGGATCACAATGCACATATACAGGCAAACATTCAATGCCATAGACATACAACATATATAGACAGATAACTAGCTACACAATTGGTCAAGAGCTCACCCCAACCCGGGCAGGCCTCGAACTCATGACCTTCTGGTCAGTAGTGATCTTATGCAGCTGACTCCCAGCCAGCTGCGCCACATTCCCGGTGCACAAGTCACTCCTGACATGAAAAAAAAACCAAAAATGAATAATGCCTTGTTGTTTAGTCATATTAACAGGTTTGCTATGATAATTGGATATGATACATACAGGATCTGTGGTAGATGTGAGGAAGAATGGATTCCAAGAAGTGCATGTTCCCCAGTGATGCACAATTTTGCCAAATTTCCTTTTTCCATGGAATATTTAAAACTTAGAACCTCTTCACATGGTCCAAAATTCAGTGATGATGCTGGCTTTTCCCCCTTTCATCAGAGAGCCCACCACCCCTATCACACTCCAGAAAAGTACATTTGGAGTGGCTCCATGGCCAAACGGGGGACGGGGGGACCCTGCCATCACCAAAAAATTATAGGTGGTGGACAATGGGAGGCTCCTCATCTTTCCATTGGGAAAGATGGGTCGAGTCGGCATAATCAGGTTTCCCCCCCATGTGATGAGGTAAAGGGGAAGCTAGGACGGTGCGGGACATGGGGCAACAGGTCCCCACCCCTCCTGAGCAGGTGCTGTCAGGATTGCTGCGATTCGTGGTAATACCAGCCAATTCTGACAGAACATGTGACAAAGTCCTTAGTCCTCCTTTGCATTTGGTCATCCAGAGATACATCCAACATGACTCTCGCAATAATCACTCTTCCTTAACATCCCAATAAAGCAGGGCTTTAAAAACCTTTTCTGCTTGCAACTTCTTTCTGACTGAGACATTTTTAGATGACGTCAGGCATATAAGTATATAATATAGGTATAAAATCAAACAATTACTGATAATAAATCTGTATTTGTAAGACTTGCTAGATAGACTGATTTCCCCTTCTTAGGAAGTACAGCTGAAGCATTTTCTGCAGAGTCCATTGTAAACACTGCATGGTGTTACTAACAGAGTCATGTAATGTCTAGGTGGCATTCAGAAGGACTAGCTATGGCCCTCAGTCTAAACTTATCAGTGTGTTTTGCTTTTACTGGATACAAGAATATAACCCCTAGGAATTCTATGTAGTGACAAGTGGTATTGTTTAAATGGCAGGCTGGAGAACTTCCCTTTCAGACTGAGTGCTAAATTGGTTCATTAACATTTTACATGCTGCCCAGAAGGTCATGTGAATAAGGAGTCTACTCCCATAAATTGTTCGGGTGGACAGAGTGTGCATCGAATGCGTAGTACAAGAACTGTATGTTTACCTGACAGGCCAATTATCCCATGATTGATTCTGAGGAAAGCTACTTAGTTCACCATTAGCTTGGACTATTGTATCCAGCTGTGAGTGAGCCAAATGTCAAATTGGAATCCAAGACTCTCCGCTGAGACAAGCATTTACAGATTCAACCACCTGTAACTTCATTGCTGTAATGTGAGGTTGGACATGCCGTCTTCAATTTCAGTTGTGAGAGGGCCAGTCATAAAGAGCATTGTTTGGCAGAGGCACATAAAAGTACATAGATGCAGGCTGACACAGAGATGATGGAGGCTGGCATTCAGTCCAGTCCCTTTATCTCACCTGATTGCCACCATTGTTTCGTTCTGTCAATCTTTAATCTGTCAGCGTATGTGGTTAGCTTTTAGCAAGCCACATATGCTATGCATAAACCAGTAGTAGCTACCGATGTTGCACTGTTTCACAGTGTAGAAAAGAATACTAATGCCTTCCATCCATTTATGGAGATGGATTTTAAATGAAAATTGATCATGGTTGCTTTTAGCAAATTTTATCTGCTTCAAAGCTATTTCGCTCTGAATTGAGTTTGATTTCTTATATTTCAAAAAGCTAGTGCTAGGTAATAAGACCCAACTGAAGCAAAACACACTTTAGCATAAGAATGCCCAATCTGCTTTGCAGATCTATATGTGTGATATGCTGGGTGTCATCTTTGCTAGAGCAGAAATCAGAATGCTCCTTTTTAATATAAATCATACCTCGGTCACACCAAACATGTCAAAATGTTTGACCCCTTGCAAGAGAAATTAAAAAAGAGAACAGTCGTGAGCCTTCACAGTGCCCTCGTGTGCCCCTGTATCTTTCATATGTGCTGGATGGAGAAGTGATGGATGCCGGCAAGGCTGGAATATGCAGGAAGCTCACTCAAGGCTTAAATTAGGCTACAGCTGAATGCAGCACCTGATGAGACCTTGACATCACAATGAGCTCTTTTTCCCAGGTACCGACATACCTGGAAAAATAAAATAACGAGGCTGCTGTAGCTCCATTGTATAGACTCTCTACATATTTATACAGTTTGATTGGAAATTATTCCATGTCTAATTTTTTCTCCCTCACAATATGAGATCCTTATTGTTGAGATTTAACCAAAAGGTGATGATGAACTGGTTTCATCTCCCATATTTGGTCCAGTGCTTGAGCATCATATAGACAATGTGTGGGAAATTTCCTGCAAAAAATATGGGAAGACTTTGTTTGACTTCAGAGGCACAGATGTGGTGAAATTATAATATGCACCTGAATCCTAAAATCAGCTAGTTATAACCGCCCACAGCTCAGAGATGTCAGGCACACTGATCAGATTCTTTTAACATAATAATATTAATCTGGGATGCCTGACTTTTTCCTCTTTCAATTCCATTTTCAGAAGAAAAACACACAGAATGGAAAAAGCATATGGTTATTGCCACAATAATAAAACTGTATTTATATTCCGCCCTATCTCCCCAAGGGGACTCAGGGCAGATACCAACATAATAATGGCAAACATTCAATGCCTACATAAAATACACAATACTAAAATAAAATCCCAGAAAGGTAAAGGTTTTCCCCTGACATTAAGTTGAGTCATATCTGACTCTGGGGGGTTGGTGTTCATTTCAATTTCTTAGCCGAAGAGCCAGTGTTGTCCATAGACATCTCCAAGGTCATGTGGCCAGCATGACTGCATGGAGCGCCGTTACCTTCCCGCTGGAGTGGTACCTATTGATCTACTTACATTTGCATGTTTTTGAACTGCTATGTTGGCAGAAGCTGGGGCTGACAGCAGAAGCTCACGCTGCTTCACGGATTTGAACCTGTGACTTTTTGGTCAACAAGTTTAGCAGCTCAGCGGTTTAACCCACTGCACCAAAACCTCCACATATAAAAGTAACATTAAAGCCTAACATCAAATTAAGACCTAAGACCAGCAAATTAAACCTGATATCAATAAATTAAACATGTAATCAGACAACATTCTATAATAACATAAATCTAAACAAAACATCCACATTAATGTACATCTTTGTCCCAAAGAATAATTCATCTACCAATGCAAGATTGTTACTAGTAACTTGTTCAGCTCAACGTTGTCAGTGCTAGAATTGACAAGAGTGCCTTGGGGTATGATGTACAGTTTCATATCACAGAAACTTGCAATCTTCTTGTAAACAGAGTCTGGAAATGTAAGTGGTTAGGCCGGTCACATGAAAGCTAATTCAAAAACGTATTCACATTTATCACTTAAGTCAATATTACAAAATTAATTCAACATGTAAAATACAGACATACTGCAGTTAACAAAGCCTCTGACAAGGAAGTTCATTTGTACAAAGTATTTTTTATTCCTGGCCAAATTGCCTTTTTCCTTCTTCTCATCTATTGAGCTGGGGGAATAAATTCATCAAATTCAGCAGTATGAAGACGGTGCAGGGGGGCTGGAGAAATAAAGACTTGAGGTGAGATTAACACAGCATGTCTGTAGTAAACAATGCAAAAAAAGCTCCGCCCCCCTGTGGCTTCCACTCTACCAGCAGCTTCTCCAGGCTTGAGGATGGCAGTGCCAAGCCAGCCTTGTGCAAGCTATGTCACCACTGGCTTGGCATTGCCATCCTCAAGCCTGGAGAAGCTGTTGGGAGCTCTAAAGCCAGAGGGAGAGGGCAGGGGCTTGGCGCGGCCTGGCTCCGCCCCCCTCTGGCCAAGCCCCGCCCCACCCCCTCCCCTCTCCAGCCTTGAGGAGGTAGGTAGATCTTTCTGACTTGGTTTTAATATAAGTAACTCGCATGCTGAAAAAGTGTGGGCACCCCTGATGTGGCTGCAGGTTCCTGCCTACAAAATACAAGGTAAACTGCATCTGCCTCCAGATTCCCTTACTGTACAAACGGAATAGCTACAAAGAAAAGTGGAAGGAAGGA
This sequence comes from Anolis apletophallus, assembly GCA_030556195.1. Classification (NCBI taxonomy): domain Eukaryota; kingdom Metazoa; phylum Chordata; class Lepidosauria; order Squamata; family Anolidae; genus Anolis; species Anolis apletophallus. The sequence goes on from JARBWK010000002.1 coordinate 25,977,804, forward strand.
AGCCAGCCTCACTGGCTCCCCACTTCATAGCATGTTAACAATGTATGGACACCAAAATGGAATTAATAAGAAAACTGGAAACTGGCGAAAGAAAAATAATAATTCCTGGTTGGATTTGGGGGGGGGGGGGGGGACCTTTATATGTTCTCTAGCAGGTTCAATGTGCTTTTGTTTTCTTGTATAAGACTCCCCTGTCCTGGATTTTCCCATTGGATCCATGCATATTTTGGATAAAAGGTTTGGATGATGAAGTGCTCCCTTTTTTGTTGAGTCTATTCCTATTCGTTCCCTGTTACTTCTGCCTCTGGTTCCAAAACTTCTGTTAAAGAAGCGGTGGCTAAGAACATATCTATTAAGAAGTGGTCTGCAAACATTTAGAAATGAATGCAGTCATCACTAATAGTCAACACGGATTTATCAAAAATCAGACTAATCTGATCTCTTTTTTTCGATAGAATTATAAGCTGGATAGATGCAGGAACACCTTACTTGTAGTGTATCTGGATTTCAGTAAGCCCTTCGACAAGGTCCCCCATAACCTTCTGGCAAGGAAACTAGTCAAATGTGGGCTAGGCAAAACTATGGTTAGGTGGATCTGTATTTGGTTACTTAAACAAACCCAAAGGGTGCTCGTCAATGCTTTTTCTTCATCCTGTGATGAGGTTCCATCCTGGGCCCAGTACTGTTCAACATCTTTATTAATGACTTAGATGAAGGGTTAGAAGGCATGACCATCAAGTTTGCAGATAACACCAAATTGGGAGGGATAGCCAATCCCCAGAAGACAGGAGCAGAATTCAAAATGATCTTAACAGATTGGAGAAATGGGCCAAAACTAACAAAACTAACAAAATGAAGTTCAACATAGACAAATGCAAGATACTCCACTTGGGCAGAAAAAAAATGCAAAGATACAGTATGGGGGGTGCCTGGCTCAACAGCAGTACATATAAACAAAGATCTTGGCGTCCTCATGACGAACAAGTTAAGCATGTGCCAACAATGGGATTTTGGTCTGCATAAATAGAAATCCAGGGATGTCATGCTACCCCCCTATTCTGCCTTGGTCAAATCACAACTGGAATACTGTGTCCAATTCTGAGCACCACAATTCAAGGGAGATGTTGACAAGCTGGAATGTGTCCAGAGGGAGACTAAAATGATCAAGGGTCTATGAGGAGGGAGACTAAAATGATCAAGCCCTATGAGGAGTGGCTTAAATAGCTGGGTATGTTTAGCCTGCAGAGGAGAAGGCTGAGAGGAAACAACATGGCCATGAAAGGGGAAGTCAGAGAGAGGAGGGAGAAATCTTGTTTTCTGCTGTTCTGGAGACAATTGGTTTAAGCTACAGGAAAGGAGATTCCACCTGAATATTAGGAAGAACTTCCTAACTGTGAGAGCTGTTCAGCAGTGGGACTCTCTGCCCCAGGCTGTGGTGGGGGCTTCTTCTTTGGAGGCTTTCAAACAGAGCCTGAGCGGCCATCTGTTGGGGTGCTTTAAATGTGATTTTCCTGCTTTTTGGCAATTAGTTGGACTGGATGGCCCACGAGGTCTCTTCCAACTCTATGATTCTATAACTGAGATATATCTGTACTAAATACTCTTCATTGATACAAAACTATTCAATTTACAGAATTCAGTTAAAATAAATCTGTTGGTGTCTCAGAGATGCATGAATTGTTTTACAGAAGTAGATATTTCTGTCCAGTGTAAAATGTTCACATTCTGTACAAGAAAGCAGAACATGTGGTGCTATTGGATTTGCATTTAACAGAAATGTGTAGGAGCATTTAGTTCTACATTCATTTATACATTTGTTTTCTTGGTTCAGTTGTGTGACATTGCCATCTAATATGAGGGGTTTGCTGCACAATTAACTCTGCAATGCAACCTGGATATAGGATCTCCGCCATCATGTTAGCAATTATTCAGACCATTAACAGTGCAGATGATACAATAATTAAAATGATGACTTACTAACTTGTTAAAATTATTATAAATTGTAAATTGCTTTTTAATGACTTTGGGTGTATTTACACTGGAAATTAATGCAATTTGACACAACTTTAACTGCCATAATTCAATGCTGTGAAATCCTGGAAGTTGTAGTTTTATAAGGTCTTTAGTCTTCTCTTGCAAAGAGTGCTGGTCTCTGTCCAAACTCCGGTGTCAAGCTGCATTAATTTTACAGTGTAGACACATCCTTTTCGAAGTTCTGTGTGTTGGTCTTTGCTGTTCTTGCTATTCATTTAAGTCAGATATATGGGTCAATCCAATGATCATCTAATCATAACTCAAAGGACTTGTAGCTATGGGTTCAAATAAAAGAAAAGGAGATTCCACCTGAACATTAGGAAGAACTTCCTGACCATAAGAGCTGTTCAAAAGTGGAGCTCATTGCCTCTGAGTGTGGCAGAAGCTCCTTCCTTGGAGGCTTATGCAGCCTCATCACATTAGAGCATGGATCTACTTTAAATTCAGTTTCTGCCTCCTGCAGAATGGACTTGTAGTTTAGGGGAAGAGCCTTTGAAATGATCAGCCAGAGAGGTTCTGGGCCTTATTAAACTACAAACCCCAGAATTCTGCAGCAGGTAGAAACCAGATTTAAAATGGATCCATGCTCTAGTGTGATGAGGCCATTAAACAGATCTGAATGGCCATCTGATAGGGGTGCTTTGATTGTGCTTTTGGTGCATGGCACAGGGTTGGATAAGGTGGCCCATGTAGTCTCTTCCAAATCTATAAATTCCAAATCAGATTCTATAAATCTCTTCACACGTACCTTATTTTTAGCAGCTTGATGGTATTTTCAGCCTTCAGCCACGGAGCCCAATGACTCCCATCACACTGGATAATGGCTCCATGGCTGAAGTGCTGCCACCAATGGTGACGGCAGACAACAGCAGGCTCCCTGTCTTTCCATAAGGAAATATGAGTCAAGCCACCAAAAAAGGGCTTCCTCCATGTGTTGAAGAAGGGAGAAAGCTGCAATGGAATGGGACATGAGGTGACCGGTCCACACACACACACACATACACACCACCCATGCAATTGCCGGCGAGATGCAGCAATCCGGGACATCTTCGGGAGCACATGTGACAAGGTCATAAGATTCTGGCAGCACTCATTACATGCCACTGCCACTGAAGATCTTAAACTGGAGAGATGCCTCCTATATGAACGCACATGTTTTACCACTATATCTCCAAGCACTTCGACCATCTTTTCATCTATTTTGTTGAGCTCACAGAACTGCAGGTGATTCGTCCTATCCCATTTTGCAGCAGAAAGAGGCGAAATGGAAGAAACATATCTTTTCAATTTCTTGTTCTCTCCCTGTCACTTATTTCATTCAATCAACCCTATCTTTTCCCACATCTTGTCAGGTTTGTTGTTGGATTATCCTGTGTCTTCTCTTTTTTTGTGGCACGCTTGGCCTTTCCAGCATTGTGCAAGTGTACAGCATTGCATATATTGTCAGTGATATGAAAAGCCAACCATAAGAGAGATCCACTTGAAAGGCATACTTAACATATATCTAATATAGCCTTGTTATTAACAATTTGTCTGGAATTCCATGAAGATGAGTGACTTGGCTGGCAGAGGATGGACAGATTTCTATCTCCTTGGTTTCTGTATCGGCCATATAGAGTCATTAAATCACTCTTTCAGCTCAGCCCCTTCTCTAGGAGCTCAGATGATAGGATGCAGTCAATTATTGCTTTGATGCTGCATTGGGAGACAGCTATGATTATCTTTTGTCCATCCCTTTTTCAAAATCTACCCACTCCCAAATCTGGCCATTTCCAAAGAGCTGGAGCATGCACAAGGTTCTTTTTCTTTTGCATGTGCAGGACCTCTGGGAGTTCTCTGGAGGCCCCACAACCAGCCACAATTTGAAGCCTCAATATAATACAAATATAAACACAAATAGCAACAGTTTAAAACAGTAAATAAAACATTAAGTTAAAAACACGTTAAAAACATTGTCATCAACCATAAATGGTCAGGTAAGCTGAGAAAAGCTGGTTGAGGGGGAGGGGAGATCTTTCCCACTGAACTGTTGTTACACAATCCCAGCTCATGCAATAATCAAAAGATGAGTTGTGATGGTATAAGTTCAAATAATGTCATCATTCACCAAAGGGGTGCCAACCATTAGTTACATTTATATTCCAGCTTACCCCCAATTAGCTCAGGGCAGGTTGCTCTATTCCTATAGCAACCATATGAAATATGTCTGGAGGAGAGAAACTGACTAGACAGTAAAGCTGTCTGGATAATTTAATGACTCAGTGGGGATCAGAGCCCAGATCACTTCTTCCATTCAAGCACACTGACCATTGCACGACACTGACCCTCAAAGTTTTGGTATGCATCTTCTTTTTCCTTTTAAAAAAATATCTCACTAACAATACAACCCTAGACATTTTTTACTCAAGAATAAGCTGCAGTGACTTTCAGTGAAACTTTTAAGGATAGAAGGTAAAGGAATACACCCTACGTCACTGTTTCTCAACCTGGGAGTCGTGAGAGGGTGACAGAGACCAAGTTTAGCCCAATTCTATCATTGGTGAGAGTCAGAATGCTCTTTGATTGTAGGTGAACTGCAATCCCAAATGCCAAGGTCTGTTTTCCCCAAACTCCACCAGTGTTCACATTTGGGCATATTGAGTATCTATGCCAAGTTTGGTCCAGATCTATCATTGTTTGAGTCCACAGTACTCTCTGGAGGTAGGTGAACTACAAGTCCAAAACTCAAGATCAATGCCCATCAAATCCTTCCAGTATTTTCTATTGGTCATGGGAGTTCTGTGTGCCAAGTTTGGTTGAATTCCATCATTAGTGGAGTTCAGAGTGCCCTTTGATTGTAAGCTATCAATCCCATCAAGTAAAATCACACACACACCCCTACACACACACACACACACACACACACACCCCAACCCCAACAGTATTCAAATTTGGGTTATTGGTTACTTGTGCCAATTTTGTTCCAGTGAATGAAAATATGTCATGCATATTAGATATTTACATTATGATTCATAACTAGCAAAATTACAGTTATGAAGTAGCAACAAAAATCATTTAATGGTTGGGGCTCACCACAACATGAGGAACTGTATTAAGGGTCGTGGCACTAGGAAGGTAGAGAACCACTGCCCTAAGTGATAAATATCCTGCAGTTTCTATACAAGACAGAAATGAGGGGGATAGTAAAGTAAAAATTGCAGGCTAGTTATTTTTGTAGGTTTACATACAAGGCTAACCTAATATGGAAACAGATAAGAAAAGGTTGAAAGGTGACATGATAGCCATGTTTAAATATGTGAAAGAATGTCATATTGAAGATGGAACAAGCTGATTTTTGGTGCTCCAGAGACTAAGAAATTGAGCAACGGATTCAAAAGGAGAATAGACGCTACCAAAACATTAAGAAGAGCTGTCTGATGGTAAGAGCTGTTCAACATACTGCCTTAGAGTGTGGTGGAGTCTCCTTCTCTGGAGGTTTTTAACAAAACTGCAAGGATCATCTCTTGAGAGTGTTTTGATTGTGTATGGCAGGGAGTTTGACTGAGTGGCCCTTGTGGTCTTTTCCAGCTCTGTTTCTATGAGTCTACCATTCTGTATGGCTGAGAATTTTTTAAAGTTACTGGCTGGTACTGATTTAAAAGGAGATTAGCAATGGTTATTAATCATGATGAGTAAGTAGCACCTACATGCCCTTCAACATTTCACAGATTGAAACTGGGGCACATGTGTCTGAGTAACAGAATATAGTCAAGATGGCAAACATAGAGAAAGGGCATACACTAGAGGAGGCCGCAGGAAAGGACCAGGATTTTGCCTCTTTCTCTCCTTGATTTCAGTGAATTAATTTACTACAAACTTTTCTACTCTGAAATCAATTTGCAGTAGTTGAAGTCATCATCATAGGCAATCCCTTGTGGCCTAGCATGATTGTCTTGGTGGTGGGTCTGTAAGTGACTGCAGAAACCTGTTCTGGGTCCACATGGTTTTTCATAGTGAGGACATAGATTTCCAGGCGAAAAGCAGTCCCAACAAGAACTTGCTTGATGTGCCTTCCTCTTGGTACATTTCTATCTTTCACCCTCCATTTGTGCCTCTTCAAAATCCATAGCACTGTTGGTAACAGCTGACTTCCAGTTAGAATGCTTGAGGGCCAGGGCTTCCCAGTTCTCTGTGTTTATGCCACATTTTTAAGGTTAACTTTAGGCCCATCATTGAATCTTTTTTACTGTCTACAACTTATCTGCTGTCCATTCCATTTTCCGTTCTTGAGCTGAGAGTAAGGTAACTGCTTTGGGAGACAGTGACCAGGCATTTGGACAACATGGCTGGTACAACGAAGTTTATTTATTTATTTATTATTCAGATTTATATACCACCATTCCCCGAGGGCTCGTAGCGGCTCACAAAGCATGAACAATTACATTAAAAGAACAATAAAACCAAATATGAGTAAATTAACAAGATTCAAATGCCTTTTGGAATAAGTATGATTTACAAGCTCTGCAGAAAGCTGGTAAATCCTGCAGGGCACGAACTTCCGATGGAAGAGCGTTCCAAAGGGATGGCGCCCTGTGCCTGGTTGCCCTTAACCGAAAGGTCTTGAGGCTGGGGATTTTCAGTAGATCTTGATCCTCCGAACGAAGTGATCTCTGGGGTTGGTAGGGGGCGAGACAGTCCCTCAGGTACACCTGCCCTGAGCCATATAAGGCCTTGAAAGGTAATAACCATCACTTTGAAGTTGATGTTGGAGGATCATCACTTTAGTGCTGGTGGTCTTTGCTTCTTTAGAATGCTGCCATTTTTCAGTCTGTGTTCCCAAGAGATCTGCAGGATTTTTCAAAGGCAACACTGGAGTCTTTCCAGAAGTCAAGAGTGACGTTTATAGATGTTCCATTTTTTTTCACAGGTGTAAAAAAATGGCATCCCTACGAATGGTCCTGACCTGCTTCATATGAAAAATGCTGCACTCGCAGAGCTCAGATGGTGTTGTATTTTGATAGTATTGGCTTTTGTGGGAAAGTGGCTGCCTAGGTTGTTGAAAGAATAATCATTTTCTAGCTTTACACCATTAAGCTTTATTTCTAGCAATGCAGAAATTGGTAGGGCACTTTGATTTTCTTGATGTCTGGAAAAGGCCAAGCTTTTTGTATGCTTCTGCAAAGGTATTTAAAGTGGCTTGTAGGATTTCCACTAAATGAATACAGACTACATTATTGTCAGCATATTGGAATTCTATAACAGAAGTTGTTGTTGCGGAATAAAAATCATGCATAGTTCACGTATTTACCAATCCACTCACTGTCTTGCTAGAGAAAAGCTATGCCATTCGGATTATCAGTAAAGAATGAGATGTTTAGTCTTTGTTATGCAGAGCAACACATATACAGTCATGTGAACAGTTGCATTGACTCACACAATGTCCTTTGAGGGAGATTCAAATGTTCCTTGTGTGCCCATGTGAAGGATCTTCTTCCTGCAGCTCAGAAGCAGAAAATATATATTCTTGGCAAGCCCTGCACAGAAAACCTAAACATGTAAATGTTGCCAAAACTCCCAGGCTCAGCTAGCCTCTTGGGTGTGGCCCAACCAATCAGCTTTGTGCTTTGCAATTTTCAGTTAACACACTCACCCAAACTGATTTTACATGCTCCAACAGTTGTGACCTTACTTTCCACCTGCTGTCCGCCTGCTGCCATCTGTCTGATAGGTGATTTCCACACCGATGGGAAGCTTTTCATGACAAGGTGTAAAATCATAGCTATAAAGATGGAAAATAATCCCTGTTTGACACCTGATCCCATCTTTAATGGGTCACTTGGGAGCTGTTGCTGTTGAAGATTGTTGCCATCATGTCATCATGGAGCAGCCGCAGGATGTTCACAAATTTATCAGATTTTCAGGATGATGGTGTGGAAAGCATTATTATTTATGGTGTCAAAGGCCTTTGCAGGGTTGATGAATGCCATGTACAGGGACTGAATATGTTCTCTGAATTTTTCTTGGAAAAATAGTTGACGTAAGCTGAGGGCAAAAGAGGAAAGTAAAATGAGGACAGAGAAACTGGGTCATTTTAAAAGCAGCTCAAAAAGTTGAACAATAGAGGATCAATTGGGACTATTCCTGGCAAATGGGTGAATATGTGCCTATATAGCACCAGGCATGATACATCCTGCACATCCTCCAAACAGGAGGATGCTATTGTTGCACTCATTTTCTGCTTCCCATGGGAATCTGGTTGGCCATTATAGTCACTGAATAGTCCAGATAAGCCTTTGGTTTGATCCAGCGGGGCTTTTATTATCTTATGTATTGAAATGAGGCAGGGCTCTCTGCAGATACATAGAACATTCTCCTGCACACATTTTTTGACAACCCTGTTCCTAATGGAAATCTTCTGGTAATGTTTTAATTTTCTTTAGCCATTGGGATTTCTCGCCGATTCTGTGCAATATACTTTCATTTGAATGATGTTCATTAATTTGCACTTTTATTCTTTCCTGAGACCCATTAACAAAGTTTTCCCGTAAAAAGCAGACAGAATGTTGAAACATGCTGTGTCGCAGAACCCGGCCGACAGCGCTGCATGCTGCTCTTTATCAGTTCTTCAGACAGGCTTCCATTCATGCAACCATTTCCCATCCATCTCAATTTAAGATAACGGTGGCAGAAAATTGTCATAAAATCAGCTCCCGAAGACTTGGCTAAAATATAAAACTTGTTTGAACAAGAGGCATTCCTCACAAATCCTTTGCATTCATTGCTGGATTCATATCCCCTAGGTAAGTGATTTCACTTAGCATCTGATCTATTGTTTTACCAAAAGAGAACTAACATTTACATAAAACTAATTGCCCAAATCTCTATTCTAACTTTTTTTAAAAAATGTGGTACTATGGTGTGACAGCACATATTCCTTCACACCTGGTACTATAACATTGTTATGCACACAGAGAGACACACAACAACTGGGTGCAGTTCTGCTTCTCCTGCAGGTAACACACTACACCTGTTCATTTAATGGAATAGAACCTGTGTAGCCTTTGCATATACATGAGGGCTGCTCTATTCTCGAGGTTTTGTTCGATTTCTGGACCAAAATTGCAGTGAAATGAGTTGTTAACTATCCTGAGATGAGTTGTTAACAGGAGACTAGGATGTGGAGCAATGGCTTCAAACTACAGGAAAGGAGATTCCACCTGAACATTAGAAAGAACTTTCTGACTGTGAGAGCTGTTCAGCAGTGGAACTCTCTACCCTTAAGTGTGGTGGAGGCTCCTTCTATGGAGGCTATTAAAAAGAGGCTGAATGGCCATCTGCTTTGAACGCGATTGTCCTGTTTCTTCGCAGGGGGTTGGACTGGATGGCCCACGAGGTCTCTCCGACTCTATGATTCTATGATTCTATTTTGTCGTCTCTGTCTCTGTCTCTCTCTCTCTCTCTCTCTCTCTCTCTCTCTCTCTCTCTCACGCCGGACTGTGGATGGTTAATTCTATGGTTTCAACCTCACCTTTGGGAGATGAGTAAAATAAGAGATAGCTAGAAATATGGTGTTCCTGAAAAATGGTGCTGTATTTCCTGATTTGTTTTCCCCAAAAAATCGGGAAATACAACAAAATGTTGCCACTTCCCAACACATTTGTCTTGCCTAGAAAAGCTCTAAGGAGTTTATCACATGATGCTGGTAAACTGTAATTACAGCAGGGTAATAACATCTGTAGTCAGTACTTATCACATGTTGTCATATATATCCCATTGCTGCCTTGCATGTAAAGTATTAGTGGAGTACACCTTTTCATTGATATGCATTGAAAAATGCATCAATTGTCCCATTATCACTGCTTGAGTGGGTGTGAGTCCCTTCCTCTCCCTCTTTCTCCCCCCCCCCCCCTTCCTCTTGCTACTCCTAAATAAGCAGAAGTTGTTTTATGTATGGAAGAGAGATTGCCAGGGAAGGCAGAGAGAGGCTGAGCAAGATTAGATCTGATTTTGCTCTTTCCCCTCTAGGAAGCATCCCCTTTCTTAACCCAATACCCCTCCATTTTGGTTTATTACTCCTCACCACTCCGCACCCCTGATTTATTTTATTTATTTATTTATTTACTAGAGTTATATACCATACCACCTTTCTCACCCCCGGGACTCATGGCAGTTTACAACATACTAATGGCAAAAATTTAATGCCAAAACACATGTAGACAAAAAAAAATCATAATAACTATACAGTAACGTATAACTATCAATTAAAATCAAGATATAAACAACATTTAAACATTAAAAACATCATGGTATAAATACTAAAAACACATAATCCAAAAATCATATACCATATTGCCAATTCCGAATTGTCATTGCATATATTTCCTAATTATTATTTGCACTTCGTTGTTTTACTGGTCAAAGGCTTGGTCCCACAACTACATCTTTGCTTTCTTTCTAAAGGCCAGGAGGGAGGTCACTGGTCTAATCTCATTGCAGAGAGAGTTCCAGAGCTGAGGAACCACCACTGAGAAAGCCCTGACTCTCGTCCCCACCAACTGCACTTGCAATGGAGGCGGGACCGAGAGAAGAGCCTCCCCAGAAGAGCTTAACTTCTGTGATGGTTCATAGAGGGAGATACGTTTGGGCAAGTAAACTGGGCTGGAACTGTTTAAGGCTTTATAAGCTAAAGCCAGCACTTTGAATTGTGCTCGGTAGCTAACTGGCAGCCAGTGGAGCTGGGAAAGAAAAGAAGGAGCAAAGGGCAAGAGCACAATAGCGCAATTGCAGACAGGTGTGATAGTGATTTTTTTTTTGTTAATACATTCTCATTTGCTTTTACAACACAATTGTTATAATTTATTTATTATTATTTATTTACTATTTTTATATGCCGCCCTTCTCAATAAGACAACAGGCCGGTGTGATAAAGTCCTAAAACACCAAGGGTCTCTCCTGCATCTGAACCATTAGCAAAATAAGCCATCATCTTTGCAATCTGTTGTTGGCATTACCATATCCATTTTCAGAAGGAAGCTTGTTGGCTTCTGCAATGTTTGAGGACAGACAGGGTGGGAAGTATACCTTGGATATCATACCCCTGTCTACATAGAACATATATGTATATACATGTGAGGCGATGAGGCGATATGGGGGAAGTGAGGAATCAAACCTCACAATCTCAGTGACTTCATACCCGGAACACACTTTCTCTGTCTCTGTGGCACCTTTATTAATATGTGTTCGTTACAGGGTGCAATCTTTATATGTCTGTGTAGATTTCTTCTATGTATAATCCAAACCTGGAGTCAGTATGTAGCTTCCAGTTCTCCTCACAGGTTACCTCAATGTAATCACAGACTGACTTCTAGCCATACAACTTTAGTCCTGTAACTTGACACGAGACTTCAATATATATATTGAAACAAAGAAATGTTTATTCATGAATTCTTTGGCACATAAGCTTATCTGTTACAAAGTACTTTACTTCATTGTAACAATGGAAGCGACAAACTTAAATACTGGTCCTCTTCCCTCTAGCTCCTGGCTCTCTACTTTTTAAAATGTTCCCATCTATTCTTATCTAACTCTGCTCATTTTTTTTTTGCTAGCCACTCTCAAATGGATACATTTCTACTGCAAAGGCTACATATCCATGGTAACCCAACAACCAATCAGATGTAACCAACTCCTGACTGCCCCTGCCATACTATCAACATTAATAAACATAGACAATAAAACTCCACTATAATTAACTTTTCCGTTACAGCTTCATTTCCTGAAATACCAATAGCATGAATGCTGAAAAGTTAGTGTTGCTCCTATCAGTTAAAGTGGAATCAACAGATACAAGAGCTTAACAGAATTCATTCTGGTTCTATCAAGGTTCCAATGAAAAGTCACTCCTGGAATTCCAGACAATGTCCAGGGACTTTCAGTTGGTAATGTGGAGTAAAATTGATTAACCTGCAACAATAGGGACAACAGTTCAGGTAAGAGTGACTGTCCAGCAGAGCTGACCCAAGTTTGGCCCAATGGGAAAGTCTGGACTCCACTCCCACCATTGCTGTAGTTCAGGGACAGAGTGTGTAAATATTAACTCTGCTGGATCAAGGACTAGTTCTAAGCAGAAAGGTTTCAGACTAGCCCTGAATTACAATAACCATGTAGTTGAGCCATTTGTTGTGCTTTGCATCAAAACCACCAATTCTTGATACATAATATTACATAGTGATGTGTGCTATGATGGTGATGTTGACTACAGAGAACCAATTGTACTTTAAGGTGGAAACAAAGAATATATTAGTTCCTTTAATATTGATAGAAGTATTGTTGAGGTGAGGCAGGCATTGGTTATAAAAATAAAAGTGCATAGGAGTCCATATTTGTTCATTTTCCTGTGATTTCTACTTCCTCCTGTACACTTCAGTTCAAAGCCTGTGCGACGTCGTAGTAGTTCTTTAGCATGCAAAATGTATTACGTTTACTGGAACCAGTCACAAATGAAAGGGCTGTAATTCATTGTATTCCCTGCTTCTTTAAAATGCAAGGAGGGTTCCTGCAGGGGATGCCAACTCCAGGTCGGTGCCAGGGCCATCTGTTATTCACTGTAGCTCTGCAGGAAGTTATGACCCGGCATAACGAATACACTGTGCGTTTACATCAAAATTCTGTTCCCTTTTCCTCCAGCTGCCAAGGAGAAAGGGCAGTGCTCAACACATTCTAACCATCATGATGGCTTTGACCTTCTCATCTTATCACATGGTTTGTAGTCCGATTTCGCTACCTGCCACAATGCGGCTGACAAGAAGGCTCAAATAAAGTCAGCATTCAACCCATATTTTGGCAGGCTGAGAAAGAAGTACACGGTCTTGTGCCCAATAGTGGAGCCAAATACTGTCATTTCCCATCAAAAGTAGAACATTTGCTCCTGTTTCTAATGGCTGATTATATTTTCCTGAAATATCAAAGTACTGTATGGCATGCCATCCAGATTTTTTGTACATTAATGATGGGTTTCAGCACGGAACACTGCAGATCTGCAGCATTTTCTAACTGACCTGTCAGTTTTTTGTACAGGCCTAGATAAAGTAAGTTCAAGGAATTGAGATAATAGTATCTAGGACTTGTGAGAAAGCAGAAATGCCTTGGATGTTCTAAAAAGGGGTAGAAGAGGATTCAGAAGTGAATTGCACAATTTTAAGGTAACATAAAAGAAAGGGACTTATGTTGCAGGAATAAAGTATGTAAGAATAGAATACAGTAACTTTATGACTATCACTTGCTGCAAATTCCTTCTCAAATAATGCATCAAAAACTCAATGAGAGGGAAGACTGGCTTGTCCTAAGGTGATGTTGGTTTTTTTGAAGACAATTCAGAACTAATCTTAGAAGGGATGTCATAAAATTAACCAAAGCATTTATTCCTAAAATCCATATCTACAGTCCAGACACAGATCAGCCAGAACTAGATAATAGATTTTTATTTGAGAATCAAACATGTTTTATTTGAGAATCAAACAAGTTAACACACTGAAAACAATTCCTCCCCTGCTCCAGATAATCTCCTATAGCCAGAAGAAGATATCCATTTTGCCAGGATAGCAGTAGGCTTGATTTTGTAAAGTTTAACAAGTTATTAGACGCATCAACTGACACTTTCAACCTCATCACACTTACCTTAAACTGTGTCCTAGAACACTTCCACCGTGACTTGGGGATGGAGTCCCACACTGGCTATCACATGACTTTGTGTGACTTCCAGCTGAGGCCCTGCTCCCAACTGGCGTCAAAGCATCGCAGGAGGCCTCACTCTCAACATGGGAGGTTTTCCCATGTTGTGCTGGCTCCAATGGAGCCAGCATGGATCATCGGCGCTTGGGCAACACTTCCTCCATGTGATACGGAAAGCGTCATGAAGAGGGAACTGTGTGAGAGACGACAAATTCACCCCTCTGCCCCCTTTTCTTCCAAAAGTCAGATGAAGTGGGATGCTTTGTTTGCCCTTTGTGATTTTTTTTTCGTGTCAGGAACTACTTGAGAAACTACAAGTTGCTTCTAGTGTGAGAGAATAGGCAGTCTGCAAAGATGTTGCCCAGGGGGCGCCCAGATGTTTGATGTTTTCCCATCTTGTGGGAGGCTTCTAGCATGTCCCCACATGGGAAGCTAGAGCTGAGACAGGAGCTCACCCTGCTTTCCAGAATCAAACTGCCAACAATCCTGCCAGTACAAGGGTTTAACCCATTGCACCACCTGGGGCTCCTGCCTTTGTGATGAGGCCCTAACAGCCTTGAGGAGTCTATTGGGATCTTCTTTCAAATTACATTAATAAACTTCATAAACTGTTCCCAAAGCCACCATAAGCTCAGTTTTCATGGGTAAAGATTCCTGTAGGATCATGTCTGATATGAATCCAACTTCCAGATTTTTAACCAGACAGACATGTTCCTCACATAATATGTTTATTTGTTTTGTAGGATGTCTGTATTTCCTCCAAAATAAAAACCAATTAAAATGATTCAAAGATAAAAACATGTTTAAAATTCCTAAAAGCAGTACAAAGCATCCTAGAATCCAGTTTTGAAACAGTTTAAACAGCAAAGTTCCACTGCATTGTTTGAACTACCAAGTGGAAGCTTATTTTTTTAAAAATGACGTCCACTTAACTTCTTTGGGTAGGTAGCTCCACAATCAAGATGCTGCTATGGAGAAAGATCTGTTAAATGTGCCCACCAACCTTATTTTACAAAAGTTTGGACCAAAACAAAGGGCATCCTCTGAAGATCTCGAATTTATGGCAGCGGAAGAGGCAGATATCTCTATCCCAATTCATTGAGGGCAATCATTGAATTTGTTTGTAGAATGTATGCACTTCTTGCTGTATTCTCTCTTCTTCAGGACATTCATCAATTGCAACGGCATCTTGACTGAATTTTCAGAGCAATGGAAAGTGTGAGTGAACTTCAGAATCCTCTGTTGGCCAAGAATAATGGACATCTCCACAACAGTTACACGTTTCGTCAGGATTATCCTGGCCATCGTTGCCAGGGCAAACTGTATTCCTACATTTTCCAAAATTCTGGCAATGCAAGGACTCACCAGCTGCTGGATGCCAGCTCTCTTCAGCTGGCTGTGGAAGCACTGTATGGCCCAAATTTCATCCTGGTGAAAGATGAAGCCAGTGTTAAAGTCAAGGACAACAAAGGTGAGAGCTGTGAGACAACCTTCACAGAAAATAAGGAACCACTTGCTGAGGCTGCGGATGGGCAGGAAACACAAGGACGCTCCCTAATGGAAAATGATATCAAAATCCAGACAGTATCCTATGAAGTGGAAGAAGAGGAATTACAGGAATATGAGGTACTTTTATTATTCTATCTTTAACAAACAATGTGATTTTCTTCTGAGTGTGCATACTTAGAATAGGACATACATATGGACAGTAATTGTTTTAATATAAAATAATTAATAGTAGATGGAACGGAGGCATATGCTACAGTTCCATCAGTGAGATATAGTTTCCCTGTTTTTCTGAAGACTGAAAGCATCATATATTAAAAATAGTGCAGCTGGAAATAGTCAAGAAAGGCATGCAATTATAGTGAGAGGCAGTTTTTACTACCTTTGGACTTAATGCAAGGCAGGTATGTTGCTGAAAATGAAAAATTGCTCCATTTCACCAACATTCAAGAAAAACAATTTCCCCAAGAAATCCCAAATCCCCAGCCAGTGACCTGAGAAATTTGCTTGAGAGAAAAATGAGAACCTATTTTCACTTAGTTGTTGAAATTTTACTCCCTACCCAAATGGACAGAGCGCTGATGTTTACAAAAACTTTGCAATTTATAGAAACTTCTCAAGTCCATTTTCTCCCATATTTAAAATGGTGAAAATTAGCAGAGAAAGCAAATATGTGAAAGTAGAACTAGAAAGAAGGTCAAATGACAGTGAGAAGAAAGGCTGTAACATACTTAATGAACGGAAGAGTCGGAGAGTGAAAATGCTCCTTAAATGCCATGGTGATGAAATATGTCCTAGAAATATTATATTCAGACAATGCAGTGAAAGCAGCTTTCAGTAGGAGAAAAGAAAAACCAGTAGGGTGCCAATTGTTTCACATCAAGAGCTGAAACTGACAACAGTGAGTGGGATTTTTTACACTGTTACTATTATTACTATTATCCTCGTCACCGTCATCATTGTTATTATTATGTATTGTAGCTTACTATGGATTACTATGTCACACTGAGTTATTTAACAATGAAAGGTTGTCTCCTGAATACACGTAACTTCAAGTTCCATTGAAATAAACTGAACTTTTCTCCGAAGGGATGTAATTGTGATCTGACCAATCCTTAAAACAATGGCTAGTCTCCGGTGTAATATAAAACAAATGATTGCTTTTCTTGTAAAACCAAGTGCTGATTTTAAATTCTAAGAATTATTCTTCAGGAAAATCAAGGGATCCTAGAATCATAGAGTTGGAAGGGGCCTCGTGGGCCATCCAGTTCAACCCCCTGCCAAGAAGCAGGAAAATTGAATTCAAAGCACCCCTGACAGATGGCCATCCAGCCTCTGTTTCAAAGCTTCCAAAGAAGGAGGCTTCATCACACTCTGGGGCAGAGAGTTCCACTGCTGAACAGCTCTCACTATTAGGAAGTCCTTCCTCATTTTCAGGTGGAATTGTTTTTCCTGTAGTTCAAAGCCATTGTTCCACATCCTAGTCTCCAGGGCAGCAGAAAACAAGCCTGCTCCCTCCTCCCTGTTACTTCCCCTCTCATATTTATACATGGTCATCATGTCTCCTCTCAGTCATCTCTTCTGCAGGCTAAACATGCCCCGCTCTTTAAGCTGCTCCTCAAAGAGCTTGTTCTCTAGACCAGGGCTGTCCAACTTCTACCGGGCCCAGGGCCGGAATAGAGGTCACTGATGACCTCGGGGGCCGCTCGGCCCCGCCCCCAGGCCCTGCCCCCAGGCCCCGCCCCCAGCCCAGGCCCCGTTGCCCCCTCCTCCTCTTTCCGGGCACCGCGGCTGTCCCGAGCGCCGCGGCACCGGAAAGGCACGGCGCCAAGGGCAGCGCGTCACAGGCCTGGCGTGGGAAAGAGGAGGAGGAGGGAGCCAAGGGCAGCGCGTCACAGGCCTGGCGTGACGCGCTGCGCCCAAGGGCAGCGCGGGGTCACAGCCCTGGCGTGACGCGCTGCCCTTGGCGCCGCCTACTCCTTTTTTTTTTCGGCTCGGAGAGAGGGACGGAGGGGGGGTGCAGGGAGGAGGAGCTAGCTCTCTACCTCCTCCCTGCCCCCCCCTCCCTTGGCGCCGCCATTTTTTTAAAAATTAGATTTTTAAAAAAACATTAAAAATGGCGGCTGGGGGCATAGCAGGGGCCGTGTCCAACAGGCTGGGGGCCGGATCCGGCCCCAGGGCCGCCAGTTGGACAGCCCTGCTCTAGACCCTTGATCATTTTAGTCACCCTCCTCTGGACACATTCCAGCTTGTCAACATCTCCCTTCAATTGTGGTGCCCAGAATTGTACACAGTATTTCAGATGTAGTCTGGCCAAGGCAGAATAGAGGGGTAGCATGACTTCCCTGGATCTAGACACTATACTCCTATTTATGCAGGCCAAAATCCCATTGGGTTTTTTGCCACTGCATGCCATTGTTGGCTCTTGTTTAATTTGTTGTCCACAAGGACTCCAAGATCTTTTTCACAAGTACTGCTGTCAAGCCAGGCATCCCCCATTCTATATCTTGACATTTTGTTTTTTTCTGCCTAAGTGGAGTATCTTGCATTTTTGTTAGTTTTCTGACAGGATCCTTCTGAATTTGAGAATGTCGGAAAAATTTCATAAGGCCGGGGCATAGCCTTACTAATCTATGAGCCTTTTTTTCTGCTGGTTTAATTTAATAGTCTAACGTTTTAGAATTATGACTGCATTTGCCAGGTTTTCTGGGGGAGGGAGTAGGGGGATAGGCATGTTTGCACATTAGGTGTAACTACTTAGATATGCTAACAGCAGATATGGTGCTAACTAGTTTCAGCATTATCAGAGTAAAATCTAGAGAGAACTTTTATACCTGTCATAATTGCACAGAAGAGAGAATTTCAGCAGCTGTTGTTTGTCATGATGAAATCCCCTCTTCTATACAACCATTAAGTACACAAACTGTCTTTGGGATTTACCCTGACAACTATAATACTTATTGGTGAAACCTACATATTTCTTCTTGCCAATAACCGTGTCACTAAAGTCCTTTTGAGGTCTATAAAACACCTGCCTGACCACTACTCTAGATGAAATGCTTGTGGACAGGATCCAAAGAGATCTTTCTTAACCAGAATGTTAAGTGGCACCTCTGCTGCCTAACAGATTTCACAGCTTAAATCCAATTACTTGTCCCAACTGGAGTAGACTTACCGAATCAATTAGATTTATGTTGAGTCCTGATTTATCATTTATCAGTTGACTCCGTGGGTCTACTTTCAGAGCAGCAATTGGATTTTGGCCCAGGTATTTTAAACTACGATGTGAGGAATAAAAATGCCATCGAGATCTTTGCAAGTCACCAATTCATACTAGTTACTGTTTTTTGCAGCTGAAACAGCCTATGGCCCCCTTCCATGCAGCCGAATAAAATCCCACAATGTCTGCTTTGAACTGGAATATATTGCAGTGTGGACTGAGATAATCCAGTTCAAAGTAGATATTGTGGGTTATTCTGCCTTGGTTTTCTGGGCTATAAGGCTGTGTGGAAGGACCCCTAGTCTGTAGCCTAAGGGCCCTTCCACGCAGATCTATATCCCAGAATATCAAGACAGAAAATCCCACATTATCTAAGTGTGGACTCAGATAACCCAGTTCAAAGCAGACATTGTGGGATTTTCTACCTTGATATTCTGGGATATAGGGATGTGTAGAAGGACCCTAAGTCACAGGGTTTGACTCTATCTCCCAATATGTGTGGTTGAACCTTCCCACTGAGACTACATCATATATTTCAGGGCCCTTCCACACAGCACTATATTCCAGGATATCAAGGCAGGAAATTCCACATTATCTAAGGCCCCTTCCACACAGCTGAATAAAATCCCATATTTTCTGCTTTGAACTGGAATATATGGCAGTGTGGACTCAGATAACCCAGTTCAAAGCAGATATTGTGGGATTTTCTGCCTTGATATCCTGGAATATAGGGCTGTGTGGAAGGGCCCTCAGTGAGGAAGTTTCCTACCCCATGATCTGCCTGCTATGTATCAGGAGGAATGTGTTGTCCAAATATGCATAGTGCAGCCTGCTGTTTATTCTTCCTGGATGCTCTGCAAGCCAGGTTTATTTTGCACTATTGGTCACCAACCTTGAATTAATTTGCTTTCCAGAGTGACTCTTCAAGTGACAGCGAGAGTGAAGATAATTTCCTGATGCTCCCTCCACGAGACCACCTGGGCTTAGCTATTTTCTCAATGCTCTGCTGTTTCTGGCCTCTGGGAATTGCTGCCTTTTACTTTTCTCAAGGGGTAAGAATTAGCATCTTATGATGTTTCCTTCTGCATCCAGTGTTCTTTTTGGCTTACTAAACCGGTCTTTAAAGGGAGCCCAGCAGGGCTGAATGTATCACTATAAGAAATACAGTACAGTGTTTAATAGGATCCCTGGTAGCATGAAATTATTTGATGGCTTCTTAATTCGGACAGGCTCCTATAGTAGAAGATTACTTTTACAAATACATAATTTTAACTCGAACCAACCCAAAAGATCATGAGTCTTGAGCAGGGGTGGACAATTTTTTTTCCAAGGGGCCACACGAGAGCCAAAAAATATTATGGAGGGCTGCACCTAAAGGCTGAACTACATTCTAATCTACATTATTTATTTATTTATTTACTATATTTACTATATATTACACATCATAAATATTAACATTAATATATCAAGAAATATTCATATATTATTAGTATTAATATATACTTATTATATTATAGTATATATAGACATAATATATTGAAATTATAATATAAAATTACATTATATTATTTATTATATTATTATTATAAAATTATTATAAAATAATAATAAAAACTACTAAAATAAAATGAAATTCAAGAAGACAAGGTGCAAACCAAGATAGAGGCTGACATCCTCAAGAGAGGAAGGATCCCAAGATAGAATGGCCCAATGGACCCAGCGCAGAGAATGGCAAAGCGGACCCAGCCGCAGCAGAGCAGCAGACGATCGGAGGCCCCCAGCCATTCCCCAGCTGATCGCCCTGCCATGGAGTGCCATGGAGTGCCTGCCATCCCATCTTTGGAGTGCCTGCCATCCCAGGAGGCGATCCGGGCCTGCAGCGGGAGCAATTGGCGACCTGAGGCGGCTGATCGCCCTGGCGACCCGGAAGACAATCGAGTCTTCCGGGTCGGCAGGGCGATCAGTCGCCAACTGCTCCCACTGCAGGCCCAGATCACCTCCTGAGATGGCAGGCACTCCAAAGCCGCCGCTCCTCCGATCGTTCTCCGGAGCGGCAGGCTGTCTGCTGATGCAGGCCCCACAGCCCACGATGGGATGGCAGCAGCGGCAGCCCTTCCTCTTGTGGAAATTGACCCGCCCCCGACGCCCTTCTCCCCGGGCGCCGAAGGATCCACGGGCTGGTCTGAATCGGCCGCCAGGCCGCATCCGGCCCGCGGGCCATAAGATGCCCAGGTCTGGTCTTGAGGAACCAAATAAATTCAGTGACCTTCTTCCAAAGAAGACCTCCCTTAGGTAGTCTAAGGCCCCCTCTACACTGCCATGTAATCCAGATGATCAAAGGAGATAATCCAGATTATCAAAATAATCCACATTATCTGCTTTGAACTGGATTATCTGAGTCTACACTGCCATACAATCCAGCTCAAATCAGATAATCTGGATTGTATACAGCTGTGTAGAAGGGGCCTTAAAGACATTGCATGTGCTGCCAATATTTTTCCACTCTAAATTCAAGATGCTAGTAATGAAATGTAAAGCCCTGCATAGCCTGGAATTTTGATACTTGAAGAATTACTGTATTACTCTGGCCATGGATTGAGATCTTCTGGAATGGCCCTGCAGGCAGAAGTCCATTCCCAAAAGTGTGAGTCCACCACAGGATTTCAGATGTTAAGACCTAAGCCCCTTCTACACTGCCATATGAAATCCAGATTATCTACTTTGTAGAAGAGGCCCTAGTGATTTCATCCAGCTCTGCATTTATACATGGTTTAATGTTTTAAAACAGTCATATATCTTTGATCTACATTATTTATTGTTTTAAATTCTACATTATGTAGATTGTTCAACTGGATATTATTGCAAGATGGCTAAAACTAATATCAAGTAGATATAAACATGAGAGCCAGAATGGCCTAGTGGTTTGAGTGTTGTACTATGAATTTGGGAGAATGGGAGTCAAATCCCCGTTGAGCCATGTAAACCAACTAAGTGACCTTGGGCCAGTCACGCTCTCTCAGCCTCAGGGGAAGGCAATAGAAAACTGAACAAATCTTGCCAAGGAAAACTTGTGATCTATCTAAATAAATTTAAAAGGTATGATTCTCAGGTAGTGATAAAAATATAAAATAGCAAGTGATATAACTAAGTCCATCTCCCTCAATGCCAAAGTTAGAAATTAAATTAGAAATTTTGTGGCATAAGGGAGCAACTTAATTAAATTCATTTTAAGGTAGTTCATTGACTTAAATTAGAATCTCAGCTTTAACTTAATTACAGAATTAAGTAAAGTTATTAATTTGTTAAATGAGAGACTACACTAAACAGTGAACAGATTTCAGCAAGTTCTTTACCCAAAGCCTAGGGTTTTGTTCTTTCAATTTTTTAAAATGGGCTTCTTGTTTTTTGTTAATCTTTCAGGGTTAGAGATTTACAATGTTTACTCACAAGATTCAAGTCATTGCAATTGAAAATGGTGATTGGAATCTTTGATTATTTTTGTTCATTCTTGAGAGTATCCCAGTTAAACATTTAAATCAACAAGTAGTGGGGCAGCTTGGAAGGCATTCACAGGGCCCTTCTACATAGCCTGGTATCCCAGAATATCAAGGCAGAAAATCCCACATTATCTGAGTGTGGACTCAGATAACCCAATTCAAAGCAGATATGGTAGGATTTTCTGCCTTGATATTCTGGGATATAGGGCTGTGTGGAAGGGCCCACAGTCAGCCCTCCACATTTGCTGGAATTAGGGTCACAAAACCCCTGTGCAATTGAAAAACCGCAAAGAAAAAATTGCAATTTATAATTATGTTCCCTATCTATATATAAATCTCTCTATATATGCATCTATATCTATATTGATACCAATATCAATATAGACATATATATGATTTTGTGGTTAACTTCTGCTGGAAACTGACCTCATGTGATCTTATCACATGGAGGACACCCCCCAAGTCATGTGTCCTTCTGCTAGGCTCTGTAGCAAAATGGCAGGGATGTGGGATGACTTTATAGCCATGCATGCCACTCCCGAGCTGCGATGCTTCTCCCATCTCACAGGAAAAGAGGCGCTGAAGCAGCGCTGAAGTGCAGTGGCTCCATTGGAGTCTTCCCGTGTTAGAAGGGAAGCATCCTATGATGCATCTGCTTTGGGTAGGGGCGGGGCTTCAATAGGAAATCCAGCAATGTCATGTGATGGACAACATGCCCATCCATCGCTGGACTTTTCCTTTAGCATCCTAGGATGCTAAAAAAAGGTAAGTGTGATGAGTTCCAGAATCACACTGGAGGACCTAGAGATTCGTAGAGTGAACATTTTAATCAAATATGTGAATAATCAAATCTGCAGAAGTCAAATCCGCAAATGTGGAGGGCCAACTGTTGTTATCTGCATTCTGAGGCCCTCTGGATTTCTGTAATTGCTTTACTGTAGGCTTTTAATTCAAAATTAACCTACATCTTATCATAAATATAATAGCTATTTTACTTTCTGAAAAAGTACCATAGTTGAATTCATTTAAGCTTAATAATTACTAACTGAACACATTAACCCTTCCATATCCAGACAACACATTTCCAGATTGCATGGATGTGAATATATGACACTGATAGCTTGATAAATTACATTCTGATCATGTAGTGTAGTAATCATTCTTCTGTCCTTTTGAGACTCAAAATTGACAACAGAAGGTACACTTACACTCTTGAATTAATGCAGTTTGACCCCACTTTAGATGTAGTTTGGTCCTTTAACTGCCTTGGCTCAATGTTACAGAAACCTAGGCTTTGTAGTTTGGTGAGGCACCAGCACTCTTTGGCAGAGAAGGCTAAACCCCATTTAAAACTGCAAGAGTGAATTAATGAACAAAGAAAGAAACACTGTTCCCAAATACATGAATTTACTTTTTATATTAATGAATGTAAAAAAAGGCAGTGTGGCATATTTTTGTTTTTTCAGAATTGGACTATAACTTTAGAGATCATGGTTTGAATCCCCCTCAACCATGGAAAGCCACTGGGCAAAATATCTATCTCTGAGGAAGAAGAAGGCAAACCTTCTCTGAACGAATCCTATCAGGAAACACCCTGATAAGGTCATGACATGTCAGGTCAAGAAACCCCCTGTTGAAGCACACATAACAGCAGAAAAAGTCAATTCTATTACTCCGTGTAATTATCTAGTTATTTTCTGCTCTTAGAAGACTTCTGGACTTGGTGCCATTTGCAAATTGCATCAGTAACCTACGATTTCCCTCCCTAGGGTCTGTAATGAACAAAACAGGTCCTCAGATTGATGTCTGAGGAAGTCCACTTGTTACATCTCTCTAACTTGGACATTTGCTTTGAGCAAAATACATTGTTTGCTTCCCTTTAACAATTACCTTACTCATCATTTCCAGTTTAAAAAGTAATTTCCTGTGTGGCTCTTCACAAACGGCGTGGTTGAGGACCATCTAGGTTATAACATCTGTATTTCCCTAGTATATCAAATATTTACTCTTGACGAAAATGAAAGCACCTTAAGAGACTTGCAATTTGAAGACTGTCTTTTAAGTGATTATACTGGTGAGTTTCTATTGATTTCTGCTGAATTACATTGCAGTGCAATTGAGCTAGCAAAAAATAGCTCCTAGGTTTTAATTAAGAATGAACAAATAAAGAGGAAAAGATGTTTGCGAGGTGTCCCCTACCTCCAAGATTTCCAAAAGATTATAGATTTAATCTCTCAATTTTATGTTATTTATTTATAAGATTTCTGTTCTGTCATCTCGCATGCAGCTGTCATTACAAAGGTAAAACAAAGCACAAAGAAACAATGAATTGGATTTATCTTCTCTTTCCCTGTCCAGGGAAAAATACATTCTTCCCTGTGCAGAATTCTCCTTCATATGTTGACAGCCCTAGAAAGGTGATATTTTTCTCAATTCCTTCCCATATCCACAACTACCAGCACCTGTCTGGACTGTACCCACTCCTCTCAGTCCCACCTCCATCTCAAGTGAGGTTGGTGGGGACGAGAGGTCCTTCTCGGTGGTGGCCCCCTGTCTTTGGAATACTCTCCCAAGGGAGATCAGACTAGCCCCCTCTCCAAGCCTTCCATACACAATTGAAGGCATTTTTTTTTCAACAAGCCTTTAACTATATTTCCTTTCATGAATATAAGTGAGGACCCATAGATTTCACCAAGTTCTTTACATGACTGAGATTGATTACTACTGTTTTATAAATGCAACTACTTTGTTGATTTTACCGGGGGTTTATGGATCTCCATCTGATGAGGTCCTTAGACCAATGGTTCTCAAACTGTGTTCCGTGGAGTCCTTGTGGCTCCACAAAGCGTACTGAGTTTCCTTCTCCTCCCTCGGCCTCCTTCAAACTTTCCCTCCTCTTTCCTGTTCCTCCCCCTTACCCCACCTCCCTTGCTATGAAAAGTCTTTTTTCTCACCTTCCTCGCCACCCAGATTCTTTCCCCCTTGCCCTCCTTGCTTCAAAAACCCTATTTCCTTCCTACTGCTCAGGGGGAGCTTTGGTTGCACTTTTCTTGCATGGCAGAAGGGGGTTGGACTGGATGACCCCTGGGGTTGATCCTATTACTGTTATTACAAAGGTTAGGTGGCCATCTGTTGGGAGTGCTTTGATTGCACTTTTCCTGCATGGCAGAAGGGGTTGGACCAGACGGCCCCTGGGGTCTTTCACTGAAATACTACTAAACTTATGTTGGTTAAAGTTGTTCTTCATTTTAAATATTGTATTGTTCTTTTTTAGCACTATAGACGAGATAAGTGCAGTGTGCATAGCAATTAGTTCATGTTGTTTTTTGGTTTTTTTAATTCCCAAAATAAACTCCATCTATCTGCCACTGGCTTAGTCTGTCTGATAAATTCTAAAACAGAATGTGTCAAAAAGTTTGCTCATTCCTGATATATATGTATACAAACTAGGCTTGTTTGATTAAAAAATGGTTCAAAACTCGTTTCAGATGTAGGGGGCGCTGGTGGTTTGATTCGGTATTGAATTCCGAATTGGGGTGGGGGGATCAGAACTTTCGGAATACTTTGTTAATGGCAGACATGCCCCTTGTGATCCACCTTAAATCCATTGCCCCCCCCCCCCCCCCAAAAGGCATCTTCCCTGTTGGGTTTTCTGGAGACATTTCCAGCCCCGAAATTATACATGGAGGAGTAACCAAAAGGCAGCCTAATTATTTAACAAGGTTGGAGACAAACTTGACTGAAAAGGTGGAGAGAAAGTGGGGACTGACTGAGACCAGGCTTTGGGCACCTTTTCACCTATCTTTGGCAACTTTGGCTCAAAGTGACATTTCCCAAAACAGGAGACAGAAGGGAGAAAAGGAAAGGAAAGTGAGGGAGGGAGGGTAAAGAAAGGGAAGAGTAAGGGAAGAAAGTGGAGGAAAGGAAGAAAGTGAATGAAGGAAATAGGGAAAAGAAATAAGTTAGGGAAAGAATAAGGGAAGGGCAGGAAAGAAGGTGAAGGAAGGGAAGAAAGTGAATGGAGAATATAAGGAAAAGAAAGGAGTTGGGAAAAGAAGAAAAGAAGGAAAGGGAAGAAGGTGATTAGCAGATTATATGAGATTTCTTGTTCCCAAAAGTACAACATGTAACCCATACAGACAAAGGGGGCTCCTTAGTGGTATTTTGTGTGGTTCCCCGAGGAAATTATTTGTTCCTAATCCTGTCCTTCCCTTGCTAAGCAGTGGCGTGGCCCCTTTCCCACCCAAGCAACCTGCCTAGTCCCTTCCCATTCGCGTCCCCGGTTCGCAATGAGCCTACGAGGCACGCACGTGCTTTTTTAAAGGGCAATGGCTGCCGTGCCAAAACCCTTCCCCTCCCCACATGGATTTCCCTCATTGGCTGAAGGCAAGCATCCCAGCATGCAAGCTACTGCTTACGTCCAAATGCCGGGTCTTTTCCAATCCACTTCCTGAGTCGGAACAAAGATGGGGACAGTGGCTTCGAAATGGCAAGGATACTTCCGTGTTCCCAAATCGCTTCGAAAACACTTCAAAAAGGAATTTGATCCGAATTTAATTCGAATTATGAAGATTCCAACTGGACCTAATCATGCCTAATACAAACTATCTAAAAAAAGAACCCAGATTAACCAGAAATAGCTCTTAGTCGGCTGGGAAATTGATACAAGTGAAGATGAAAACAGGAAAGCAACAACTTGGTCGTTGTTACTTTGCTTTGCAGATATCCTGGGTCATCTCCAAAGAGAAACCAGCTTACTATACATTGATAGGATGGAAAATACAAGGAATACAAGGTGTTTTGAGGGTCTTTTTTACCTTTCTGAACAATGCTTTCAATAGGAAGTAAATAAAATGATGCTGTGTTTCTCCTCCCTGCTACCATTACAGGAACAAATTGGAGTAGTAGGAAAGCCTTGGCTCTCATGGGCTGAAAGCCTCCTGTGATCAAAATGCCAGCATGTCACTTTTTCCAGCTGTGGCGCTCCAGTGGCAAAGCAGGGCGCCTGAGCCTTCCTGTCGCCACACAAAAGATGTCCCTGGGGGGCAGAATTTCTTTCTATGCTTCTGGATTTCTAATGTGCTCAGCATGGGACTCCCTTTGAAAAGTGCTCAGAAACTTTAATTGGCCCAAAGAGCTGCAACCAGATTGTTAACTGGGGGGTAGCTAAAAGTACCACACAGCTCCCTTGTTGCAATATCTCCACTGAACTATCGGTCTGTTTCCAGGCACAATTCAGAAAGACCATATGTCCCTTTATGAGTCAATTGGAGC
This sequence comes from Anolis apletophallus, assembly GCA_030556195.1. Taxonomy (NCBI): domain Eukaryota; kingdom Metazoa; phylum Chordata; class Lepidosauria; order Squamata; family Anolidae; genus Anolis; species Anolis apletophallus. The sequence goes on from JARBWK010000002.1 coordinate 26,005,044, forward strand.
TTTAAGATCATCTGAAGAGGCCCTTCTCTATGTTCTATCATCTTCTCAGGCTCAGGCTCTGAGAATAAGGGAGAAGGTCTTTTCTGTGATTACTCCCATACTTTGGAATTCCCTCTTTATGGAGGCCAAGACGCTTCCATCCTTACTCAACTTTTGCTAACAAGTCAAAAAATCTTATGCCCTCGGAGGATATTGAGAAGATCTGTGGCAGGGCCTCCAGATATTGTTGGGCTGCATCTTTCATCACCCTCATCATAAGGAAGCTAGGGATGATGTGAGTTGGAGTTCAAACCCATCTGGAGAACCAAACGTTCTTCATCGTTACATGAAGTGTCTTGAGTACTAGTTCTGGAAGAAAAGTGAAATATATGTAAGTGCAGTAATTTACATCCTATAGCCCTGGAGCATCATCTGTCAAGAGCACAAAAATCCCTTTGGAGAGGTAACATACCAGAAGAAAACTTTCACTTGATGACAATGGAAGTTTTTTTCCCTCTTAGCTATTGTAATGCCTTCTCAAAGGCCATATCATGCAGGGTTTGCCCTCTCAAAGGCCAAAGGTGCAAGAGGTCTCTCCTGAGGTACCCAACATTTGTATTAGATCAGGGTAGAGAAAGTACAGTCTCTGGGCTGCATTTATCCCCCAATCTTTTGTGCAGCCCCCAAGTTCCTGAAAAACACCTGGGAGGGGGCAAAAATCTCTATGAAGTGGGATCAAAACTGCTAATCCATTCTCCATATCCTTCAACATTTCACAGATGGAAATAAGGATATGTGTGGTCAAGGAACATCACATTGTGGTCAAAGAGTGAAGCCAGACAATAAGAGGGAAAGAGTTATTGTTGAGGAACTACACAGAAAACTACTATTTTAAGAAAGAATCCTTGGAATATATGTTTTGAGATTATCAAAGCCTGAAAAATAAAAGGGAATCAAATCAATAAATACAATATTATTTGTGTGTGTGTGCGCACATGCAGCATAATTAAAAATACATTTATAACATTCTTTTAAAATTAAAATGTGCTCTAAACTACACTGCATTTACACCCATCCCCTATGTGCAAGGCACATGATAGATCAGGTCAAATCCCAGCTTTCATATAACATAACAATCATATGGTCACCTTGAGCCAATCAAACCTTTTTAAGATTCACAGTGTTTGTGTAAGGATAGAAAAGTGGGTGCATGGGTAGATGGCAGTGGTGGAAAACAGTGTACAACACTTTAGCCCCAGGTGATAAATGGAATGCAATTGCTTTAAAAAGAGATTGTTGGGAAAGGGACTATTTTCATAAATATATCTATGTATTCCAATGTCCTGTTAGAACAGGCATGGGCAAACTTTGGCCCTCCAAGTATTTTGGACTTCAACACCCACAATTTCTAACAGCCTACCGGCTGCTAGGAGTTGTGGGAGTTGAAGTCCAAAGGACCTGAAGGGCCGAAGTCTGCCCATGCCTGTGTTAGAATATCTTATTTAGGGTTAAATTCTGTAAACATTTACTTAGAAGTAAGTTCTATGTATATAGTTGGAGCTTACATCTCAATGCCTAAATACCCTAAAGGCACCTGATTCTATCTGATCTTGGAAGCTAAGCAGGGTCGACCTTGTTAATACTTGGAAAAAAAGACCAACAAGAAATACCAGGTCTTTCACAATATATTTCAGACAAAGCAACTGGTTTAAAAAGGGTTCTATGACATGAATGGGGTTGCCAGAAGTTGACAGGTGACTTGAAGGTATATCCAGATACATAAATCTGGATAGATAATCTATGATTGCATTGTTAATGTAATTGGAATATTGATCTGCTTAAGGAAACTCTAAGTTGGTAGCCAGCGTATCTCTCCACATGCTTTTGTTGCTCTGTGTCTTCATGTCATTTCCAACCTATCACAGGGTTTTCTGGGCATTATTTGTTCAGAGGAGGTTTGCCTTCGCCTACGTCTGAGGCTCAGAGAATATGACTTGCCCAAAATCACCCAGTGGGTTTCCAAGGCTAAGTGGGGATTCGACCCCTGCTATGCTAATTGAGTGCATTGTGTTCAATTGTAGCAGCTCTCAAATTGCAGGGTGTATATTTCCACAACTGGAGTCAGCATACATGTGAGTGATAGGCAAGAGAAGGGAAAACTCCTTAAGGCTAGCTGAGAATCCATGAATGCAAAGGACTAGCCATGGACATCTCAGTGGACTTGTGGTTGCTGTAAACTCTCCTAGTACATCAAAGCTCCTACCACATACGATATCAGAATGTGCTCAAAATGGTAAAGGTTATTAATAAGAAGCTAGGAAGGTAGGAAGGTTAGCAGCAGTTCACTTTGGTCTACAGGAAAGGGCAAGATTCCAGCTCCTCCTCATCTCTTCTCTCCAGTGAAAAAGTAGGGCAACAGAGGATTTAATAATAATAATAATAATGTTTTTGTATATCGCCCTATCTCCCCAAAAGGGACTCAGGGCGGTTTCCAACATGTAAGGCAAACATTCAATTGCCAGAAAGAAACCATACTGACAATTATATCAAAATAAACACATTCTACAGTATAACACAACCTAATTAAACCTAATAGACAAAATAAAGCATCATAATTCCAAAAAATTCTGCTAATACACATTAAAGATAAAAATATTAAAAACCCATTTAATTATAGCTCCATCAATAGAGGTTCAACAAAACCAGTAGCCAGGGTTACTAAATGGATGTGGGCCAAGTATAAAAGGACTGGTCATGGGGTAGTGCGAATAGCAAATCATAGGGCTGAGGAAGTGGATGAAGTGCAGGACAGAGTACTATCTGATTACCTGGGAACTGGGCCGAGGGACTAATCATTTTTGAAAACTTGCTGGAACATCCAGGTTTTCAACTCCCTATGAAGTGAGGACAATGTGGAGGCCTGCCTAATCTCCCTGGGGAGGGAGCTCCAAAGTTGGAGGGCCACCACCAAGAAGGCCCTTTCCCTCATCCCCACCAACTGCTCTTGTGACAGTGGTGGGAGTGAGAGGAGGGCATCCCAATAGATCTTAGAGCCCGTGCCGGTTCATAGGGAAAGATGCGATCATGATGACAGACAGGACCTGAACCATTTAGAGCTTTGTAGGTCATAATCTGCACCTTTAATTGGAACCAGAAATTTTTCAGCAGCCAGTGGAGCTGCTTTAATAGGGGTGTCGTACGTTCCCTGTAATTAGCTCCTGTTAGAAGCCTGGCTGCAGATCTTTGTACCAATTGCAGTTTCCGGGCCATCTTCAAAGGCAACCCCACATAGAATGCATTGCAATAATCCAATCTAGATGTAATGAAGGCATGGACTACCATGGCCAAGTCCGACTTCTCGAGGTACGATCGCAGCTGGCACACAAGCTCTCGTAACTGTGCAAAGCTTCAACTTGTTAGCCCTCATCCAATCAATTATGGCTGCCAAGCACTGGTTCAGGACCTGGGGAGCTTCCTTAGAATTAGGTGTAAAGTAGTAGTAGAGTATCATCTGCGTACATCAAGATGGTCCCTGTCAATTGTCAAAGTTGCATGGTATGTATGCTGCAAATAAATGTAGATTTCCAGTTATGTCCAGGAATCATATTCTTAAATATTCAAGGATGGGATGAGGCCAGATTCAATTTCAGATAAATGTTCAAGAGTTACATTTTAATCGTTGGTAGAGGCAAAGGTGTGAATCAAAAATGCCGCTGTATGTTATCATAAACCTCTTAACTCCTGCTAAGTATTATTTATTTATTTATTATTTCCAATACTTCTACCCCATCACTTCTCTGCCCCTGAGGGGGGACTCAGGACGGCTTACAATAGGCACCAATATGATGTATGCCTTGGGAAATTCATTTCAACCTTTTGTAATAAAATGGGGAAAATACAAATGATGAATACCACTACATGTTGGAAGAGAACACAGTCTTTTGAAGCTCCCAGGAGGGCTTTCATCTTTTCCTGGACCTCAGGGTCCCTACCTCTACTGGTCTTCAGTGGCATGATTGCTCTTATCTTCTGTCTTTATGGAGGGGTCGGGAACAGTTTATTAATTCCCATCACATAGAGAGACAATCTAAGAAATGGAACAAAACTGTCCCTTCCCTTTTCGTTGTTAAGTCTCTCTCTCTCTGCATTCAGTACTGGCTAGTGATTGTTTTATCCTTCCTCCCTTTCTGATGCAAGGGTCTAAATCCCCTAATGTGCCAGCTTTTGGGAGTTAAGCAGGGTCAGCTCTGGCTAGTATTTGGATGCAGAATATCAGGTGCTGTGGATTATATTTCAGAGGAAGCAATGGACAAAACCATCTCTGAATATTCTTTGCCTAAGAAAGCCTATGACATTCATGGGGTCACTCAGGGGCGGTCCTACAAGATAGGCCAAGTAGGCGGCCGCCTAGGGCGCCATCTGGGAAGGGGGCGCCATCCTGGCGCATGGGGCGCCATCCTGGCCCTGCCGATGTTCCTCAGACAGTGCTGCAGCTGCCTGCTTTTTGACCCCGGCCTTGTGCGCTCCGATGCCGCTTCTGGGCATGCGCGGAGGTTTTCACGCAGGCGCAGTTGCTCCGGAGCTGAAGTTGAGCGCAGGAGCAACTGCACATGCGCGAAAACCTCCGCGCATGCCCAGTAGCTCCCTTGCACAGAAGCCTGTAAGCAAAGCACTCCCTATCGGGCAGGCATGGAGTGCTTCCCCTCTCCCTTTGTCTCCGCCACGTGCACGCGTTTGCAGGGAAGGAGAAAAAAATCAGTGAAGGAATGAATGAAGGGCTTTCCTCCTCCTCCTCTGTGACCTCTTCTCTCCCTCCTTCCTTTCTTCGGCTCTATTTCTGTCTAGACCTGAGGGGCCTGAGGCTATGAGGAGTTGTGGGAGTTGGAGGCCAAAACACTTAGAAGGAGGGAGAGCGGGCCCAAGTTTGCCCAGGCCACGCTGCCTGTATTCGACCTCATTTGAACATTTTGGCTGTTTTTCTATTTACATTTACATTGGGATCCTAATTTTGACTTATGGGAGACTCCTATGAATTATGAGTCGGGTGATAGGTAATATATTCTGATTTTGATGCATTTACATTGCATTTCTTGTTGATTATTATACAGTTCTGCTTAATATTGTCATACAATATAATACAAATACAATATAACAATAGAATAATGATATATTTTATATTACATGTAATATTACAAACAATATTGCAGTATAGTGGTATTGTACAAAATAGTAATATATAATATTTTATTTTACTTTACTTTGGGTTATTTGAGTTTTATAGGAGTAATGAAAATATTTAGTAGAGGATAATTTTATTTAAATAAATAATGTTATTATTTTATAATAATAATATAATAGAATGTTACATTATATTATAATGTCAATATATTATAATATAATTATATTGTAATGTAGTATAATATAATTATGATATAATATAGTATGAGTATGGTATAATATATTGTATATACATTGATACAATATAATACTACTAATGGTATTGTGATATTATAATTGTATATTTGTTTTACATGGGGGAAATAATGTTTTTTGGGGGGGGGGCACCAAAATAATGTTCGCCTACCATTTAAAATTACCTTAGACCGCCCCTGGGGTCACTACGAATTGACAGGAGACTTCAAGACACACACACATCCCAAATCTGCTGGCTTCTTCTCTTCCACCTTTATTCAATCCTTATCTTTATCCTCATCTCCTTTTCTAAATGTCTTCCATTTGTATTCAGCTCTCAAAGGGGTTGCCTTTGAAGACTGTTCAGAAGCTTCAAGTGGTCCAGTGGGCGGCAGCCAGATTTCTCACTGAAGCAGCATACAACTCTTCTGTTTTGTCAGCTCCACTGGCTGCCAGTCTGCTCCCCAAATACAATTCAAAGTGCTGGCTTTAGCCTATAAAGTCCTAAATGGTTCCGGCCCAGCTTACCTGTCCAAATGTATCTCCCTCTATGAACCATCTCGAAGATTAAGATCTTCTGGGGAGGCCCTGCTCTTGGCCCCACCTCCTTCACAGGCGTGGTTGGTGGGAATGAGAGACAGAGTCTTCTCAGTGGCCTTCAGATAGTAATTGTAGTGCAATAAATGGATACGAAATATGTGCAATGACAACTGGAATGGCTCCGGTTTACGATCTTGGACTGTGTGGTTTTAATCATTGGTACAATGTTTAGATGTTTTAATTCTTTTGTTTTAATGAAAATGTTTATTTTAATTATATGTTATTACTATGGCATTGAATTGTTGCCTATGTATAAAGGCCGCTCTGATTCCCCTTCAGGGTGAGAAGGGCGGGATATAAATATGGTAAGTAAATAAATAAATAATGCCTGCACTGTTTCGTATGGGTCGTTTTTGTTATTGATTTTGGTTTAGAAGGACTTATGATATATGAATTGGAGAATTAACTAAAGGGGAATTTATTACATTCAGATAGGATCTGGATGGGGAGTGGGAAATTATCTGAGAGAGCAAACCCTCTCCAGCCATCCTTCATTGCTTTTGCAACAGCACTATGCACAATATTTGAAACTGAATTGTGGTGCTAAAATTGTTTTTAGGTGTGGGGGGGGGGGGGACACGAGAGATAAAGAGCCCGTGAAAAACCTACCACCTACTATCTTTTTGCATATTTCACACAATTGCATATTAATATTCATTTGTTTATTACCATTTCATCCTGCCCTGCAGCTAATAGGGCTCCCACAGTGTATTGCATACATTAAATAAAAAAAGTTAGTTCTAGCCTTCAGGTTTACTGTCTAAAAATAAACAATAGAAAGAGAAAGATGAATGATGAAGGGAAACTTTAAAAACAAAGGAGTCTTTCAGCAGGTCTATGCTAACAGCCTTGCCACTTGAGTCACTATCTCCAATTACAGTTTGCAGAAATTACTCTTGGTAGTAACTTGTCTTGATGAAAGATTTTGTAGCAGTGGCCTTTTGACCATCTCAACTCCAACCTCTGTTGGAATGGAAGATTAACTGAGAATATTATTCTGGTTCCAGTTATTGTTATTGGTAGGTTTTTTCTACAAAATTTAAATAAACCTGAATAATTTCTTTTTGATTTGCCTACATAAATATGAATTAGCTTATGCCTATTTTGCAGTAGCTTGTGACCTGTGTGCTTAAGACTCAGGTTTTTTAAGTGCCTAGCAACACTCGCAAACAGACACCTAAGAAAGTACCATACTCACATGTTCAGTGTGGGATTTCCAATGTCTCATAGAACTTCATCAGATGGAGTTGGGGAAAGCAGGGGAAATTGTCTTCTAGAATCATAGAGTTGGAAGAGACCCCATGGGCCATCCAGTCCAACCCCCTGCCAAGAAGCAGGACAGTCACATTCAAAACACCCCTGAGAGATAGCCATTCAGCCTCTGTTTAAAAGCCTACAAAGAAGGAACCTCCACCACACACCAAGGCAGAGAGTTCTACTGCTGAACAGCTCTCACAATTAGGAAGTTCTTCCTCATGTTCAGGTGGAATCTCCTTTGCTGTAGGTTGAAGCCATTGTTCCGTGTCCTAGTCTCCAGGGCAGCAGAAAACAAGTCTGCTCCCTTCTCTCTATGACTTCCCCTCACATCTTTATACATGGCCATCATGTCTCCTCTTAGCCTTCTCTTTTGCAGGCTAAACATGCCCAGCTCTTTGGGTCGCTCCTCAGAGGGTTTGTTCTCCAGACCCTCCTCTGGACACATTCCAATTCATCAACATCTCCCTTCAATTCTTGTGTGGGATCTATCTTTAAAGAAGACAAAAAAATTCCCCCCCAAAATCACACAAGACCGCTTCTTCCTGCCTCAACCAGGAGAACTGAAGCATAAGACAGACACCACTTCCGGGGTATTTGACTTTCCCTTTCGATCCTGTTACTCTCAAGGAGGCAGGAGGCATAATTCTTAAGGCAGACACCCCCCCCCCCCCCTTCCTCTGGGCTTCTCTCATTTCCTCCCAATCTCATCACTCTAAACTTCAAAAAGCTAGTAATAGCACAATTTAGAAAGCCAAGATTATTCTGAAGAAGAGATGACAGGAAAAACAAAGTGGTGATATTTTGAAATTTTGGTATTTCTAATGATTAATTTTTTTTAAAAAAAAAATTACCATGCCAGGCTCATAAAGCAGGATTTTGAGAGAGAAATGTCAATGCTTGGAAAGAGACCACCTATAGGAACGCTACTTACTTTGTGTCACTGAAGCAATTCAGCACAGCCAAATTTGACAGATCCAATCCCACGTGTTTTCGCCCACTTTCTCCCATTTCCACACAGAAGATGATTTCTCCCCATTTCAGAGTTCAGAAGATAATTTCTCTCGATTTCTTATGTGCCTCCCTCTCATTTCTTAACACTTCTAAAACAGTTCCCTGACAAAGCATCGCACACAGGCAGATGTCTGTGTTGTTTGACAGTGTCCGTAATGCAACCGTTTCAGAAACAAGTGGGTGACAGCATGAGATCATGTCCATAGACTCACTGCCAGTGGTTTTCCGGATGTCCACATAGCAATATTTCAAAGCTTTGGGAGAAACCATTTCTGGGATATTTCCCTTCCAATCCCGTTACTCTTGACTTGAGGCATTGCTCTACTGTCTCTGGGAAAGACAGTAAAGCAAAACCGACAGTCCTGTTTTAGAGACTCTAATAATAATGGCATTGCATTAAATATAGGAAAAGTTAAAATGGTGTCAAACTGCACTAAGTCTATAGTATAGATGCATCCTTGAAGTCCTGGCAGGTTAAAAATATTGATGATAGTGATAATACTGATGTCCCAAACTTGAACTCATCCAAGGAGTGAAACAGGAGCAGCCCAAGACTGGGCCAACAGCTAAAGGACTGTTACTTCTTCCAATGCTAGAGTATGCAAAATAAACAGAGGAGTGAATATAGTAATAATCATATTACATATTAGGATGTTGTGGAAAGTCTTGAAAGAGCTGGGGGGGGGCAGGAAGATGTAAGGTTTCTCTGAAGGTATTTTAAATGCAAGAGAGAGATGGGTGAAGAAGATTTTCCCTATTTCTTGACCACCCAAGAAACTAGAACATGGAGAAAGAAAAAGAGGAACATAGTCAAAAGAAAGTCTTGTCTCTAGAACTAAGGGCTAAGGTAAGCAGAAGCTAGTATGTACAAGCACAAGAAAATATCTTCTGTTCTTAGTTCAGCATTTTGGTTCAGCATTTTGTCAACCTTGCCGCATGGTGGCACTGGACCAGGGGTGCTCATTACGGTGATCGGGAGCACCTAGGTGATCTTCGGCCCTCTTCCAGGTGATCTTTGGTCCTCACCAGCCGGATGGCGCGCTCCTGCCATGCGCACACACGTGCGCTCCCGCCGCCGCCTTCGCGGGGCTTCTTTTGCCAAAATGAGGCTTTAGTGGGCGGGCCCTGGTGCTCGTCTTGCCACGCACGGTGTGGTGACATGACTGCCCATTGGTTGTTGCTGGGGGAGGGGGATGGGAGCAAGGCAAAGGCACGCGCACAGATAGGATGTGAGGCTGTGGGAGGGATGGAGGGAATGTGTGTGTGTGAGAGAGAGAGAGGCAAGGAGAGAAGAAAGAAATCCGGAGAACTTTTTCGGATCCTTTTTGGCAGGCGGGCGGGCGGGCACTGGAAGGAGAGAGGGAGAGAGGGAGGGAGAGAGAGGCGAAGGAGGCCGGGCAAAGTGGGGCAAAGCCAAGAAGGCCCCGCCACAAACCCTGCTGCTGCCCTCGAGACTCCCATTCCAAGTCGAGACCTGAGCAAGCGAGCTGCGTGGGGCTGCTTTCTTTTCTTGGTTGGGGGCGAGGAGGGAGGGTTCCGCCGTGTTCCTGGGGCTGAACCCGAGGAGGAGGGGGCTGCGGGGATGAAAACTCCACTTGCTGCTTCTGCTTGTGCCCTTGCCGCCTTTCTCTGCTTTGCTCTCCCTCGAAGGAGAAGGGCGGCGAGGGCCCACGAGAGAGTGTTGGAGACAGGGTGGCTCTTCCACTTGGGCGTCCTTTCTGAGTGACATCCTCGAAAGGAAGGAAGGTCCCCCCCCCCCGCTGCATCTGTCACTTTGGGGAAGCACCTCTTCCACTCTTCCTTCTCCTGCCCAGGTAAGGATGCCTCGAGGGAGGAGGGAGGGGGGGAGGCTGCCGTGGGGAGGCTCCAGCCTCACGTGGGTCCCTCGGTTGAGTTTCCTGGCCCAGGCAGCACCCAGGCAGCCCCTCTTCCCAGCCCTGCATCTTCCCGAGCCGCCGCCGAAGCCATATCTGGCCGGAGCGCTGGCGTGTGCGCCTATAAATACCCTTCTGCTGCATGCGTGGGAGGGGGCCTGCTGTGCACTCAAGAAGCAGGACAGGATGGGGACTTCCTGCTTCGCGAAAGCACGCAGCAGGAAGGAGGAAGGCAACGAAGAAATTAAGAGAGAGAGAGAGCGTGCAAGCAAGGAGGATCCCCTTCCCGGGTGCGTGGCGGTGAGTTCGTGGGCAGGCAAGAAAGAAGCCCCGCGTGGACGGAAGGCTGCAGTAGGGGCGTGCGCGTGCGCTTGCATGCTCACATGCACAACAGGTGATCCTTTCAACTTGATTGTTCATATAGTAGCTCGCATGATGAAAAAGTGTGGGCACCCCTGCACTGGACTAAGTACTTTATATCTTAGTTATCTAATTCTGGAGATGTCTGTATGGGCACTCACAACATGATTATAAATAATGTGATTATAAAGTATTTTTGTAAATATGTCAGTGAGTTCCTGGATAGATGTAGTGATATCCAGGAAAAGCAAGAATACTAGAGGGATGAGTAAACATTAACATCTTTCTTCAGAGTGAAATCAAATATTTTGCATTGTTTTCCCCATTGTCAGATGCCTCTGAAGTTTGATAAACAAATATGCTCACAGCCACATACATTTTAAATGGGATGTATTGAAATATTTAATATACAAGCAGTCTCCGAGTTACAAACATCTGACTTACAAACAACTCACAGTTCAGAATGGGGTTAAGACAACAGGAAGGGAAATTCACTCCTGAAACAGCTTTTATGGGGGAAAGATTTCTTATGGGGGAAAGGTGTCTCCACTGAAGTGTTATCTCCAATCACTGTTTCCACAACAAGCCACATTTTTCAAAATCCAATTAACACAGGGACAGAAAGTGAGGTGAAATCTTCTGAACAGGAGCACAGATAGCAAAACAAACATCTTGGGGATGTTAACCCTTCCCTATGCTATCTGAAGCTTATATGTATATGATGTATATGACTGGATATTACATTTTAAAAATGTATGTGTTCTGACTTACAAACATGTTCAGCTTAAGAACAAAGCTACAGTATATGTCTTGTTCATAACTTGGGGAGTGCCTGTATTTAATATTATTTTCCTGTTTATGACCTCGTCATACACATGGCAGCAACAACTTTCCTCGCGCTGCCCTGCCTCATTTCGCCAGGCTGGCACTGCTACCACATGGAGGGAAGTGAGGCACACGCGTACTGCGTGCAGCTTCTCCCCATGGAAGCAGCCTGGACCTGGCAACACGGGAAGCCTCCTGTGTTGCCTAGGTGGCTCAGGGAAACCAGACACCGCGTGCTCACCTTGCTTCCCTCTGTGGGATTGCCAGGACAACCTGCAAAGTTGAGTGAAAGGAGGCGAGGTGAAACGACCCCCTACGCCTCCTCCATTAAGACTGCTGGCCATCTGATGATGTCCCTAAACACTGTTGAATCAGTGTTTTAATAATACAGTGTTTTATTTTGTATTTTAATGGACATAATTTGTTATGTTTTATTGGGGAAAATATTCTGTAAGGTGGAGATTGAGGGATGAAAATCAAAAACATAAATAAATAACCATTCCCTGTTGTTTGTCACATACATACTAATTCTCACAATTTTACAAGCCCCAGTTAATCCTCTGTAGTCCCAATTTTTCAGAAGTTTTTTAAATGTTACTCCAATTTTTTGCCCTTTGATGTTAGGTTACAGTTATTGCAAACTAAGTTCAAAGTGCACCAATTAGTTCAGGAGAAGGGAGAGAATAAGAGGGGTGAAATCTTGCCCTTCCCAGATGGTTCAAGCAAAAGCAAAATGCTGCAGCTTCTCTTAGCTTTTGTTTTCTTCCTCATTAATGTTTGCCTTATTGACCACAAACTGATGTTTGGCACATGTGTCCCGGTTTCCATCTGTAAAGTGTTGAAGAGTAATGTTGCCTTGGCATCTCATTCTGCTTCTGAAAACTGAATGCCCCATTTGATTGTCAGTTTATAATGGCTGATAAGTATATCCAAAACTATTTATTACATTTATATAATAAAATGCCTGTCCTAACCTGCGGGCACATAATCTGTGATGGTCCATGGTCTAAGCCAGGGGTGCTCATTAGGTAGCTCGGGAGCTACTAGTAGATCTTCGGCCCTCTTCCAGGTGATATTCGAGCCTCACCAGCCAGATGGGGCGCTCCTGCCATGCGCCAAGACACCCCCTGCATGCGCGCGCTCCTGCTGCTGGCTTCTGCTCTTGCAGTGCTTCTTTCACCTGCGGAGCATTGCAGGAAGAAGGAAGCAGGAGGGAGCGCCCTGCCTCTCCCTCGTCCAGAAGCAGCTGTGCAGCCTCCATTGCCGGCGAGACAGGCAGGACGGAGCGCTCCCTCTGGATGCCCCACCTCGTGCTTTCTCCTTCCTGCAATGCCCGCAGGCGGAAGAAGCGCTGCGCTGGCAGAAAACAGCAGCAGAAGCACGCTTGGTGGCAAGTGCGCGCGGCGGGAGCATGTGGGAGCGCACGGCAGCGGGGGCAGGTAGATCTTTTGGACTTGGTTGCTTTAAGAGTAGCTCGCATGCTGAAAAAGTGTGAGCACCCTTGGTCTAAGCAGTGCTCAGGAAATGCCTCACACTAGAATGGGGGGGTACCTCCCCCAATTGTGCCACTATCCACTAGTGATCATAATCACACATTTCTATCACTCTTCTCCTTTAAAGTGTTTGGGATTAGAACATAAGAACATAAGAAGAGCCATGCTGAATCGGACCTCAGCCCATCTAGTCCAGCATTCTGTATCACGCAGTGGCCCACCAGTTGTACACGGGGATCTCGAGCAGAAGGGAGGGCAAAACCCTGACCTGCTCCCAACCCCCCACAACCAGTACCCAGGGAAATCCTGCCTACCTCAACCAACTCCGAGGTGGCACTTGAATGTCCTTTTCAGTAACTACCGATACACTTGGTATCCATGAATCTGTCTAATCCTGCCTTGAAGTAGTTCAGGCTGACAGCTGTCACGACCTCTTCTGGAAGTAAATTCCATAACCCAATGACCCTCTGGGTGAAGAAATATTTCCCTTTATTAGTCCTAATTTTCCTACCTTGGAGCTTCAGGGAGTGCCCTCTAGTCCTAGTGTTTTGTGACAAACAAAATAATTTTTCTTTATTCACTTTTTCTATCCCATGCATGATTTTATACACTTCGATCAAGTCACCTCTTAAACGCCGTCTTTCAAGGCTGAAAAGACCAAGGCGTTGCAACCTGATTTCATAAGGGAGCCGCTCCATCCCTTGGATCATTTTTGTTGCCCTTTTCTGTACCTTTTCCAGTTCCGTTATATCCTTCTTAAGGTGCGGAGACCAGAATTGTACACAGTACTCCAAATTTGGCCTTACCATAGATTTGTAGAGAGGTAATACAACATTTGCTGACCTATTTTCGATTCCCTTTCTGATCATGCCTAGCATAGAATTTGCTTTTTTCACTGCTGCTGCGCACTGGGTTGACATCTTCATTGAGCTGTCCACCAAAACCCAAAGATCCCTTTCCTGGTTTGTCTCGGAAAGCTTTGACCCCATCAATTTGTAGGTGTAGTTGGGGTTCTTTGCCCCGATGTGCATGACTTTATACTTGTTTAGGTTAAAATGCATTTGCCACTTTGTTGCCCATTCACTCAATTTCGAGAGATCTTTCTGGAGCTCTTTACAATCAGTTTCATTTTTAACTACCCTGAACAATTTAGTGTCGTCTGCAAACTTTACTACCTCAGAATTCACTCCTACATCCAGATCATTAATGAATAAATTAAAAAGTAACGGACCCAAAACTGAACCTTGGGGCACGCCACTTCTCACCTCTTTCCACCCAGAGAAATGTCCATTTATTACCACCCTTTGTTTCCTACAGTTTAGCCAGGTTCCAATCCAGGACAAGACCTGTCCTCTGATTCCATGGCTGAAGAGCTTATTTAGGAGCCTTTGGTGAGGGACTTTGTCAAAAGCCTTTTGAAAGTCAAGGTAAATGATATCAATTGGGTCCCCTTTATCTATGTGTTTATTTACACCCTCAAAGAATTCTAACAAGTTAGTAAGACCTGATTTGCCTTTGCAGAAACCATGTTGATTTTCTTTCAGCAATGGCTGTTCTTCTATGTGCCTAGTAATTTTTTCTTTAATAATGGTTTCCATCACTTTGTCTGGAACTGAGGTTAAACTGACTGGTCTATAATTTCCTGGATCACCTCTGGATCCCTTCTTGAAGATCGGTGTTACATTTGCCTCCCTCCAGTCCTCGGGTACAGTGCCTGATCTTAGAGAAAGGTTATATATCTTAGCTAGAAGTTCAGCAATTTCACACTTGAGTTCCTTAAGAACTCTGGGGTGGATGCTGTCTGGACCTGGTGATTTGTTGACATTTAGTTTAGTAAGGCATGTGAGAACATCCTCCTTGTTTATCTCTATCTGTTTTAATTCTTTTAATTCCTCCCTGAAAAAACTGACTCAGCTGCAGGCATATGTTGTCTGTCCTCCTGTGTGAAAACAGAGGCAAAGAAGTCATTTAGCCGCTCAGCAATCTCTTTGTCTTCACTGATTTTCTCTTTCTGACCATTGTCGTCGAGTGGCCCAACTGCTTTTCTAGTTGGGTTCCTGCTTCTGATGTACTTAAAGAAGTTTTTTTTTAATATTCTTTGCTATGTGTGCCTCAAAATCTCTCTTGGCTTTCCTGACTGTTGCTTTGCATTTAGTTTGCCAGAGCTTGTGTCCCTTTCTGTTCTCCTCGGTAGGAAGAGCCTTCCATTTCTTAAATGAGTTTTTCTTCTTTCCAATCACATCTTTTACTTCATTTGTAAGCCATACTGGTGTCCTTTTGGACTTTCCATGCCTCTTTCTTTTTATTGGAATGCATTTTAGTTCGGCCTGTTTTAAGGTATTTTTAAAAAGTTTTTTCGAAGCATTTTGGAGGGATTTGATTTTTTTACTGCTCCTTTTAGTTTGTTCTTTACAATGTTTCTCATTTTGGTGAAATTCCCTTTGTGAAAGTTTAATGTCTCCGTGTTAGTTTTCACTGACAGTTTGCTATCCAAACTTACATTGAAGGTTATTGTGTTATGGTCACTGGTACCTATGGGCTCAGTTACAAGGACATCTTGAACGAGATCTTGTTCATTAGTTAGCACCAAGTCCAGGATCCCTTTCCCCTGGTTGGTTCCATGACCATCTGCTCAAGGGAATAATCAGCTAGCATGTCGAGGAACCTTGTCTCTCTTTCATGCGTAGAACAAGAATTTGGCCAATCTATTTGGGGATAGTTGAAGTCCCCCATTATGACTAATGTATTTCTTTTTGAGGCCTGTTTAACTTCATTTTCCAGATAGCAGTCTGCCTCTGGAGTTTGGTTGGGAGGGCGATAGCAGATCCCTAGTGCTAGATTAATTTTTTGTCCTGGGACTTTTATCCCCTATGTTTCTGTAGGTGAGTTTGAAATTTCTTGAAGTTCTAATTCATGAGATTCTAGCTCTTCATTTATGTACAAGGCCACACCGCCACCATTTTTCCCTCTCCTGTCTTTCCTGTACAGTTTATAACCTGGAATCTTTGTGTCCCATTTGTTTTCCTCTGTCCACCAGGTTTCTGTTATGCCAATAATATCAATATTTTTTTCTTTTGCCAAATATTCCAACTCCCCTATTTTTGTTCGAAGGGATTGTATATACAGGATCCCTCCACTTTTTGAATTATTCCAGCAAGTATGTTGACTCTCAAGGGCACTTGCATTGCAAGTTATAGTTTCAATCTGGATTTCCTCAAACTGATTTGAACACTCTACCAACTAGAACATATTTGCTTTCAAATAAGGGTTGAGTATTCCTTATCCAAAATACTTGAGACCAAAAGTGTATTTGGATTTTTTTACAATAATTATTTTGGAATATTTGAACATACACAACAGATATATTGGAGAGAAGTTCCAAATCTATGCACAAAATTCCTTTATGTGTCCTATAGCTGTATACACATAGGCTGAAGGTAATTTTATATATGACATTTGTAATCATTTTCTACTTGAATCAAAATGTATGTGCATTGAACCATCGGAAGGCAAAGATGTTACTCTTTCAATGACCTGTGTGGACTTTTTTGTATTTTAGAGAATTATGGACTTCTTAATTCGACATTAATGATGTTGATTATATGGTGTATTTTAAAATTGTATTGTGGTGTTGCAGCCTTTAATGCTGCAAATGTAAGCCGTGCTGAGTCCCCCTGCGGGGGTGAGAAGCTACGGGGTACAAATACCATAAATAAATAAATAAATAAATAAGATACTTAACCTGTAATTCAGTTTAATTTATTTGCACATATACATCACACAGGCTTTTTTGATGTAGAAAAGCACTGTGTTTGAACGAAGTCTGTATACAAAGTAAGTAAGTATTACTTTAGGACCTCAGGTTATGAGATACTTTTAAAAGAATGTTAAAATAATACATGGTATTATGGCAGTGATTTGGGCTCTTTCATAGGCCACAGACTCAGCATGCCTTAATTTTGGTCTCATTTGAAAGACTGCGAATATGCTTACCATATACACTCATGTATAAATCTACCTGTATAAGTCGAGGGCAGATTTTGGGGCCAAAATTATGGATTTTGATACATCTGGCCACTACCCAGGCATTCGAAAAGGCTAGAAATTTCACCATGGTGGAGAGAGTAAATGGAGTTGATGATTCTTTTAGGTTCTCAAAGGATGGACTAAGTACTCATCTTTTGCCACTTAAAGAAGGGGGTGGTTCCTTTTAAAATTGGAGTTAAGGTAAAGTACTTACACTGGCCAGCGGATAAGTTGACCCAGATTTTTTGGGTTGATTTTTTTGACTAAAATTTATAGGCTTAAACATGAGTATATAGGGTAAGTATGAACACTGTGCCATGTTATGAGTTAACCTACATATTATTTTCCTCTTTTTTCGTTTCCAGACAAGTAAGGCCATCTCGAAGGGGGATTTCCACTTGGCAAGCTCAGCATCCCGGAGAGCTCTGTTTCTTGCTGCACTCGCCATTACGATCGGCACAGGCGTGTATGTCGGAGTCATTGTAGCACTGATTGCTTACCTATCTAAAGGTGGCCATGTATAATACAGACTTTTGCATGATGCGCATGATGGATAATTCTCCTGAATTACATACTTTCCTGTGAAACAGAGGACACAGAGCAGATGAGGATTGTGACAGAGCCTTTTCTATAGAGATCTGTGCTGAAATAAACCATCTATGTGGACTCATTATTTTTGCAGATGAACAATAGTGTGTGACCTACTTGGACTGACAAGATAAAAAATATACAGATGTAAAGACTCTTCATAGACAAGATAGCACAGTCTGAAAAGCCTGGATTTTGAGACTGCTGGGAAGAAAAGGGAGGGATGGGAGGGATTTCAAAATGTCTGCAGGGTGGTTTGAAACTGATGTTCTTGTGCGTTAGACTTGCTGTTTGTGAAGTTCAGTCACTCGTTGGATCCAAGCTTCTGTCTTACTCAGGGCACATGGTGAAAAGTTGTGAAATATTCAATTATTGTAAAGTCTTTCCTTTGGAAGATAGGACTGAGGGCTATGCAGGGATGGCGGAACAGTTTTTGTCAGGATATTCACATTTGATACCGACGATACTACCTGCAATATCAAATACTATTACTTCACCCTTGGGTAACTACCTATCATGAAGCCAGCTTTGATCAAAGTTCTCTTTCAGAGCCTTTGGGGCCTTTGCTCACATAATCTGCCTCTCAAGCTACAGCTCATGTTTCAGGCTTTCCCCACAGTCTCATCACATAATGATCTGACCTTAGAGAGTGACATTCAGCCATAATTTCAGTCTCAAGATACACAACTGTTTAGCCAGTGAAGACTAGTTTGAGTGCTATTTATTATGATTATTATAAGCAAGCACACTGATGGGGTCATTGAAAATCCTCAAGCCCTGCTAGTTTTTAAATTAAGTATTAAGCTTGTAGGTGTACAAAATCATCACAATGTGGAAAATTCAGAATAAAAGGTGCTATGGTATGACCGCGTTTTACAACACCCAGAAACAGATTCCACAATGTTGAAATTAATGGCCACAACTTGGAAAAAATACATCAATAAGACATGTTATGATTATTAGATTTTTGGTTTTTAAACATATTAGAAATTATTGAATTTTCCCCCCATGAAATGATACATTGTAATTAAATTAAAGTGGCAACTCTATATCCCCTCATGTACAAATAAGCCACATGGAAATCTTAAAACTGAGCTACACTGCTTTTGCAAAATTCCCATTTATTATTTTAATGGGCTTTTAATATGGACACATAAATCTGATCACATACATGAGATGTATGTGCCTTGTAGTTTATATCTAGTCAAACCTTTATTATGTCTTCACTGTGAAATCCTTCAGAATTTTGTTCCATCTACCATCTTGCTTAAGCTATGCATGCATTTGTTTAGTGAAATATTAATTTATTACGTGGAGGTATGGTGTAATTGGTATGCCCATTACACTTCCCTATATACCCTTTCCTCTATGCCTGACTTAAAGCTTAGTTTGGTCTTATCTATGAACCAAATAGGAGGATCCCATGAAATGTTTACTGACAAAAGTGTTCCAGTGTATGGATAATATATGTGTTGGCACATAATTCATGGTGCTGGGATTAATCTACAAAGCCTCTTCCTATATACACCCATGAGAGCTCTGTAACCATGTGATAACCTTTGGACGAATTAGTCATTGCTACATTATGCATAGAGCAGACTAATTGGTTTTTTCCCCAATTTAGTACTTGGGTGTGAAATTTCTTCTCATTAGATGGCTGATGAGGTGTTCTGGTTTGAGGGTTGCACTCAGGCTTTAGGAGAACTGGATTTGAATCTCAATCCAGGAAACCCAGTAGATGTCCTTGGGCAAGTCACATTCCCTTAATCTCAGAAGAAAGCAATGACAAACCCCAATCATTCTTCTAGAGAAAACCCTATGAGTGTTTTGGCAAGAGTCAGAGTCAAGGTGAAGGCATATAACAACAAAGAAAGGCCGACCTATCCCTGAGGATTTTTCCACACTGGCCAATATGCAGAATGAATGGGAATTAAAATTGCTGCTTCATGTTGCATTTTGAAGCCACACACAGGAGCAAACCCCACCTTGGGGCGGGAGGCATAGATCTCCACCCCTGCCAATGTGGAGAACATGGGATGGCTATGGGGACACCTCCTGAGTTAACAGGTGGTGATACCAGGAAGCAGTTTCCACTGTCCCCCATACCTGCAAAGAGCCAGAAGATCAAGGAAGATCTAGACCAGGGGTGCTCACACTTTTTCAGCATGCAAGCTACTCTTAAAGCAACCAAGTCCAAAAGATCTACCTGCCCTCGCCGCCGTGCGCTCCCCCAGAGGGAGCGCTCCGCCCTGCCTGTCTTGCCGGCAACGGAGGCTGCATAGCTGCTTCTGGACGAGAGAGAGGCAGGGCGAGAGAGAGGCAGGGCGCTCCCTCCAGAGGCCCCGCCTCGTGCTTCCTTCTTCCTGCAATGCCCCGCAGGCGAAAGAAGCACCACGAGAACAGAAGCCAGCAGCAGGAGTGCGCGCAGGGTGCGCGCGCGCATGGCAGGAGCACCTCATCCGGCTGGTGAGGCCTGAAGATTACCTGGAAGAGAGCCAAAGATCTACTAGTAGCTCCCGAGCTACCTAATGAGCACCCCTGATCAAGACCTTTGCAATTATTTGGTTTACTCCAAATTACCCTTTGGCCACCCCAGGCTTATGTCCCATCGGCATTGGATTATTTGCCAGTGTAGATGGGCCCTGACTCTCCAGACCTCTTGAAAGTATTGTCTTTTGTATTCACAAAGGCATTTGATGGTAAGGGATGTGTACAGGCACATGTTTCACTTTTTTGTTATTGTGTATCTACCTTTTTGTTATTGACGTTTCAAATATTAAATGTTTCAATGTGGTCGGAAACTGCCCTGGACCTCTTGGGGAATGGGTAGTGTAGAAATCGCAATGCATAAATAAACATGTTCAAATTCTGCAGTTAATCAGAAACAGATTAGATTCCAAACAGAGAAAAAATGTGAAGAGAAAAGAGGATGGAGAGATGAGGTGATTGGCTCCTTTTAGATTAAATAACTGGTGATATGCTAAACCGTACACCTCCCATGCCCAACCTGTATTCCCCAACCTGTATTTTTATAGGCAAAACAGAGCAGGTATGAAGCAAACTTACAAAACATTTCCACTATAGTGCCATGACTTTGCATAGCATTAAACCAAGAAATCCTCCTTTCCGGAGGCAAGGAATTAGCATTGGCTGTGTTTATAGCCTGCGGGAACGAATACTTACTTCTTAATAACCAAACCCCAGAAAAAATGTATTGAAGGATTTTTAGTTAAGGCTGACAAATAATCAAACAAACAAAACTCAACTACATCGTGTGTACTTCTTCCCGCTTCAGTTCTGGACAGAGCCTATACTGTGCTGCGTTCCTCAAAGAACGTGGTATTTATGGCTTTGTATTTATTTACACTCTAATAGGATAGCCATCAGGAACACAAAGGATTATCTCCTGAAAGAAATGCAAAAAAGAGAAAAACCAAGAGACCGGTGCATGCTTCAAGTATGTCTCCGAGACAGTACAAAAAAGCACAGACCTAAACTAGCAGTGTTGCCATAGAGATCTACCTTTGAATGGCCACCCAACCTCTCTTTCCACTGTATGAAGCTTGGGAGCGTGGGTGTCAGCAAAAGAAAAAGAGGATACTTCAAGGATAAAGCGACTTTGGAAACCAAGGCTTTGGGATGGAAGAAAAGGGCACTCGGAGGCAGGAGGGAGAAACAGAAAGGCGGATAAAGGTATGCTTCAGTTAACAAAATAGATCTGTTTCTTTTATCTCTAAGGCACAAATAATAGAATGGGGATACACACAAGCAATTCAATGTTTCATCAAACTTTTTATTCGGAGCTAACCATATGTACGTGAGATATGAAACTAGATCAGGCGAGCCTTCCATAAGTAAGCAAAAATATTTGAGTCTTCTGGAGACCACTGAATGGTTCTTCTGAAATAAAGGGATGAACTTTTTTTCACCAACTTCTATTTTTCTTATGATTTCTGTTTTGGATGCCAAACTTACAGATCTATGTTTAGTTTAGTTATTTTCTGACAGTTGACACATGCTCAATAAAGGATTGTGCAGTTGGCTGCTGTTTACCTTGCCTGTTGTAAGGAGTCACACATGGCTGCTGCAGAAATGGCTACTAGAATGCCATTCTTTCCAGATCATGCTTTATTGTATTTTTAACTGTAGAAACACAGCTGTAAACTGACATTTAAAAACTATGACCCCATATAATGCAGTTCAATGCAGTGTAACTGCATTGAACTTATCATATGAGCATACATTGGCCATATACAGCAGTTTCATACTGCATTATATGACACTGTCGTTTATTTATTTATGTATTTGACTTTTTAGCCGCCACTCCCGGGTGGCTCGGGCAGCTCACAAATTAAAGGATAAACAGAGCAACAGTAGTGCATTAAAACAGTAAAACACAACAGCAGTAGAACATTAAAACATTACATTAAAACAACAGTATTAACTAAACTGACATGTGTAGTTAAACTGACTCAGTTACAAAAGCCTGCCGAAATAGCCAGGTCTTACAAGCTTTCCGGAAAGCCAGAAGGTCACGGAGTGACCTGACCTCCGGCGGAAGGGAGTTCCAAAGCGTGGGGGCAATAATGGAAAATGCCCTTCTCGTCGACGTGAGACGGTAGGCCTTGGCACTCGGGACAAGAAGAAGAACCTGGTCTTCAGATCTCAGTGATCTCGTGGGACAGTATGGGGTAAGGCATACTGTACACCTCAGGTACACTGGCCCCAGACCATACAAGGCCTTGAAAGTCAAGACTGACACTTTGAAAGTGATCCGGAATTCAATAGGCAGCCAGTGCAGTTCCTGCAATACGGGTGTAATACGGTAGCCCACAGGCCTAGTCAGGGCCTATGTTTCTCCATTTTTCCATCGATGTCCTCCTAACACTGGTGCTGGCAAAAAATTGCAGCTAGACAGAGGATAAGAAGGAAAAGTGGGCTTTAAAATACTGTAAAAAGGCCCTTCTTTCTTAAGTGAGCCTGATTTTGAAAGGTTGAGGGAAAGAATGTAGAGGATAAATGGAAAGGAATAAGTTAATGAAACTGGCTTCTTGGCTATTTCCAGTCTACAACAGTGCTTGGAACAATGGAAATAATCAAGGAGGCTAGTACTTCCCACCCCATTTCTGGATACCTGTCATTATTTAAAGAAAGACACCTTTCACATATGGGCTGCATGCATTTATCTAATCTCTTTGCATAGCATATTGTTTAAGTTTAATAGTTCACCACTGATGTAGGAAGCAGGTTTGGAAATATACTTTCCCCCTTCTATCTTATCAACAAGGACTCGGTGTGGTATAGCAGAGTTCAAATCCTTTCTAGGCCCTAGAATTCCACTGGATGAGCTTAGTCAATTCACACTCCTCAGACCAAAGTCTCTTGCGCTGACCCGTGGCGAGTTCACCATAGAGTAGTATCTTTGGGAGGCGGTGGTCCTCCATCCTTCCTAATGTATCGTTCGCAACCTTCCTAATGTATCGACCCCTTAATATAGTTCCTCATGTTGTGATGACCCCCAACCATTAAATTATTTTTGTTGCTACTTCATAACTGTAATTTTGCTACTGTTATGAATCATAATGTAAATATCCAATATTCACAGGACCAAATCTGGCACAAATATCTGATACGCACAAATTTGAAAACTGGTGGGGTTGAGGCGCGATTGATTTTGTCATTTGGGAGTTGTAGTTGCTGGGATTTATAGTTCACCTACAATCAAAGAGCATTCTGAACTCCACCAATGATGGAATTGAATGAATCTTGGCACACAGAACTCCCATGACCAAGAGAAAATACTGAAAGGGTTTGGTGGGCATTGACCTTGAGTTTTGAAGTTGTAGATCACCTACATCCAGAAAGAACTGTGGACTCAGACAATGATGGATCTGGACCAAACTTGGCACAGATACTCAATATGCCCAAATGTGAACACTGGTGGAGTTTGGGGAAAATAAACCATGACATTTGGGAGTTGTAGTTACTGAGATTTATAGTTCACCTACAAAGAGCATTCTGAACCCCACCAACAATAGAATTGGGCCAAACTTCCCTCACAGAACTCCCATGACCAACTGTTTTTTCTGATGGTCTTTGGTGACCCCTCTGACACCGCCTCATGACACCCCCTAGGTCGAGAAACACTGGTCTAACCAAATCTTACCAAGGAATCCCTCTGATAGGTTTGTCACCGTGAGTCACCGTGAGTCACCGTGAGTGAGAAATGAAGGCATACAATAACAATCCCACTTACCCCATTTTGTTCTGTTGCCGCCACTCGTTTGGAATCATTTTGCCTCCAGTTGTCATTGGGCTGCAATTCCCAGCATCTTTAGCTTAATAATTCATGAGAAAAGCTGGAAATTGCGGTGCAGTAACGTATTTGAGGTTACATGATTTCCACTCTTTGTCTATAAAGAGTTCATGTTTATGCACCAAAGTGAAATTAAAAATACTCCGAAGTAATGTCATGTGTTCACCTATTTTTACCCTATGCATTCTAATAGGAAGTTACATTACAATACTTTTGGTATTAGGAATAATACTTCCTTAAAAAAGCCAGAGAAGACTTATTGTATCACCTTTTCCCTCTTTAGGTTTCACTTTTCATTTGCATTTACTGGCTTCTCACATCTGTGCCTGAAGGTACAGACTGGAGCCCTCTCATCCCTTGTCTTGGATCTTTCTGTGAACACTGTAGCTGTCCTGTGAGGCTCAGCATGTTCTGCACAGTTCAGATGTACATTTTATTCTAAAATGGCATGTTAAGGTTCTTAATTCTAAAATATTTGGGCCATAATGGGAAAAGCGCATTAAATCTGTTCAGAAGATTCTTCTGAAGGATCCTATTATGTTTTATATAACAAAAAGTAATAAAAGACCCCAAAAGAAGAGAACATTTATCTTTTGGACGTGATGTGGGAAAGAACATGGGGAAAAGATTTGTTATGGAAGACAGCACTAAATTGTTGGGATTAAGAAAGCCAGAAGGCCATTGTAAACTAGACAATAAGAGGAGGAGTGTCAAAATGGCAAGATTTATTTCTGACCTTCACAGATTCTGCTGAAGATCTGAACACCATTGTGGGTGGTAGTTGTGGGAAGTTCGTACAAGCAATTTCTTCCCATCTGTCCTTTTGTTCCACAACCTCGCCCACACCCCTGTGCCATGGACTCAAGGCTTGTCTACAGAGAGTTTTTTCATGTCAGGAGTGACTTGAAAAACTGTAAGTCACTTCTGGTGTGAGAGAATTGGCTGTCTGCAAGGACGTTGCCCAGGGGACGCCAGGATGTTTTGATTTTTTTACCATTCTTGTGGGAGGATTCTCTCATGTCCCCACATGAGGAGCTGGAGCTGACAGAGGGAGCTCATCTGCGTTCTCTCTGGATTTGAACCTCCGACCTGTTGGTCATCAGTTCTGCTGGCACAAGGGTTTATCCCACTGCACCAGCGGGGGCTCCAGTCTACACAGGGTCAAGAGACCAAAGAGACCATGAAGTCCAGAGCATAACTATTCCGCATTGGCTGAGGGTTAAGCTGCCGTTGTAGAGAAGCCTTCCAACTTAATATTTGCAGGGATTTTGAAGTCTACCTGTGTAGAAGCTGCAGGATGAACACATGGAGGTCAGAGGTGGTCCCTTTTCATTGTGCTTTTCTTCTCCAGGACCTCTTATATTAAATCTATAGCACTTCGCTTCTACTTCATCAGCTACAGTTCCATCCCGGGATTCCTAGTTTTATGTAGCATTTAAAATTCTCTGCCAGAGTACTCCAGTGCCTCCCAAAACTATAAAAACCAGGATTACATCAGATGCAGCCATGGCATTTATAGTACTGCAATTATTTAGCATCAGCTGAAAGCGGGTAAACAACGAGAAAAGTAATTTCTGTTCTTTAAAAATGGGATCTTCATGCACAATATCTTTTTAGGGGACAGTTACTGATGCAGTAAAGGGCGGCAAGCATTTTCCTTTACTTCTTTTCATGTCAAGCTATATTTTTTTCTGTTGGCTCAATATAACAGATTTTTCCTCAGTCATCAAGCCAGAAGCCATGCACATTTTAACAATATATTATGGCATACAAGTATGAAAGAATCATATGGTTTAACAGTAACTATTGGAGAAACATGGACATATGAAAATGAAACTCAGTGGTCAGAAAACATGTCAAGACATAGGCCTTCCTTTATGTCATTTAGTTCTTACAGAATACAGTCCTGGCTTCTAAGATTCTGGCTGTTATTTCTTATATTAAATTTAGAAGCCAAGAAATTGTGGATTGTCATTATTGTGGATGCCCACAAAACTGGAGCTCTGTGTCTGATAAGAATATATAGAACACAATCCAAAAAATATGCAGATACCATTTTTCCTAGGATACCCAAATAAATTGGGAACTAATTCTGCAAGGTGCATAGCAATTAGACTTTTAGTATTCCAGTTCCTAGTTATTCCTGCTCTCTTTCCAAAATTATCTGAATTGGGCCCATGCTGACTTTCACTTGCATTTTGTTGGGTAAGCTGAGCTGTTGGGCTCAAAAATAGCCCTCAGTTAGGGTAATTCCACCACAATATAGCCGAGTACCAGGAGTAAACTCCATAACAAGCAGAAACTTGCATGTGGTAAGAAGGGATAGCCATCTAATCTTTAGGATGGCTCAAGATTGCAGAGTCAGAACTTAGGGTTCAAAAATATTTATTAAGGTCTTGGAGCTAATTGGCTTACTAAATCTCGTCTTCTAAAGAAGGTAAATGGTTAAAAAAAAGTCCATGCAGCTATGTTTTGCCTACAGAGAGGCAAAATGCATCCTCACTGGGAGAAAGAAAAGCAGAAGAAGAATAGTGGAAACTGAATGGCCTTCCCAGGGCAATTTTCAAACTTAAAAGGAAGTTCCCTCACAGATTTCCATTACTATGTCCATTACTTCATCATCAAAAGAGAGGTGACAGTGGCTAGCATTAAAGACAATGACAAAGTCCTTTGGGAAATATGCACAGGAATGTGGGGAAAGGAATCCCTGAACTTAGCCCTGTCTCTAGCTACTCATTGAGGACTACAAACTTGATGACACAAAGATTTGCTTGCAGTCCAGGGAGGACACTCAATACATTTCAGTTGTGCTGACCCTAACTATTTAAAAATCAGATACTTTTATTTCCTTCAGGTCACAATAATGTCTGTCATTCAAAACCTGTAGTCAGGGCATGAGAAAAGATAATATTTTGTGGCTCAGTAACTTGATAAGAATCCTTTAAGAATCCAGACAGCAAGCTAGGCCAATGGCACATCAGCACCAATGCTCTGTGGTCCTTGGGGCCGCTGCCACTGTTTCACCTACCAGAAGCAGCTCCTTGACAGAGCCTCGCTGGCAAAGTCTCTTTTGACAAGGTCACAACAGGGCACCCAACCATGCAACTTCCAGAAGTTGCCAGCGAGGCTCTTCCAGGGAATTGTTTAGACTTGCTTCTGTCTGGCAACACAGGGGTGGGTCTTTTCGAAATGTGGAAACAGATGGCACCAGTCTGATCCAGCTATTCACAACTCAATAAATATTAGGATCATTCTGGAGCAGTCCTGTACATTCCAATTCACCTTGTTCTGGATTAATGGCAGGAATAGGCACTTAAGATGCAAAATCAGCCATGTGTCATCTAGTCTCCTTGCAGCAGTTACAAAATGAGTCCATTTAATTTGGCCCGTGTGGGCACTGCATGACCTAATCCTACATATCATGCTGTTAAACCACTATGCAAGAAGTCTCCATCAGTGGCTATGCTAGCTAATTCAGCAACATCTGGAAGGCAGGCCGTTGCCCACTCTTGAGCTCTGCCAAAGCATGCTCGGAAGTAGGCAATATTTCTGTATCATAGGCTCTTGTTTTATATCAAAGTGGAAGAAAGCTTTTCCTATCAAAGTCCACACTACCTCAGTTTAAATCTGTCAAATTTGCATTAAGGCAGGATTGGAACTAGAGTTGGCAGAAACAAAGCCAACATGGGTGTACTCTGTAATGTCAGGGGAGATTATAAAATAGACATTTGATGAAACTAGGCTGCCACCTTCCATATTGCAGATTCCATACATATTATAACTTTTCCTTGTGGAAAAAGTAGTCTGAGAAAATAAAATAAAAGGCAGAATTCCTCCAAATTCTGGGAAGCTCATAGACCCATTATTTTTAAACGACTAAAAGCAGCAGTGAGCTCCCCAACACAATATGTCGAATAAAAACATATTAAATTGTATTTTTTCTTCAGCTTGTCTTGTTTAATTGTGCTACAAGGAGAGGAACTTGCTTTGAAAAGTGCCGACAAAATTTGGAAATTGTTTTCCCACCAGCAATATGAATGTCTTTAATCCCAGAAGGACAGAGTTGAATGAGAACAATCCCTGGGGGAGCACTGGAGAAATAAGGATATTAGTTAGCAGCAGTCTAGAGGGGAATGTGTGGAAATGGAAATCCATAGAATCAGCATGGAGGCTGCCTAGGAATAACTTATTATAGACTCTGAGCGTCTGTTGAATCCCCTGGAGCAAAGGGAAGGGAAGCGAAAAGGAGAGAAAAAACAATGGTCTAGCGAACTGGCAGTTGCCGAGATTGTTTTAACAACTCATTTAAAATACAATGTCAGCCACTAGGGCTGTCATCTTTTCACCTGCTGCACCAAAGACCACAGGTTGTTTCTGAAATCTAAAACCTTTGGACTTGGTTTGCAAGACATATGTAATTTTAAAAGAACATATAAACATTAATCGCTGTTTATATTATCTTGGTAATCTCTATAGCTCTCCTCTAAATTAAGACAATATAATTATTTCCATATGCCTTACTGTGAACTGAAACTGGGTTTCTTGTCTGAGGAACACATGTATGTGTGTGTGTGTGTTCAAGGCTTAGATTAGATTTGAGAAACCCAGTAAGAACCTAAAAGGAGTCCTGTGGGTTAAATTGAGAGCCCAGGTAACCCAACTTTATTTTCCCTCAATTGCCAACCATGTAGATGACATGCCCTCTCCGTTGGCGTCCCCTTGTTGTGGGGGAGAGGCTTGCGTACCCTAATGAAGTTGTGAGCTATGCTGGCGGTGGCATAATAGCCACCAGTAGGGCCTCCCATGCCAGACAGGTCATGACCGAAGAGTCTGACAAAGAGCGTTAAAGGGCAGGATGGGCTTTCTAGCCTTTTGGCAACAATCCAAGAAGAAGGAAAACTTTGATTTCAAACTCGGGCAGATGGTGCTCGTCTAACCCTGTAAGGTCAACCATCTAAGAGAAGGAAACTCGAACCAAACCTACAACCTGAGGACCTCACTGCCACCGTCCCAGCTTGCTAGGCCCCGGCAGACGAACCTTTGGTTAAAAGGGTGAGGCCAGTTCTGTGCATGCTGCGCTCCACCAGAAAGGTCCATTGCACAGGCTCAAAGGACACATCCAACTTTTAGTCATCAATGCGCTTGTAGAAAGCGTGGGATGAGTCCTTCCTGAATCTTGGTTCGTGAAGAAATGCCAAGAAAAGATGACATGCTATTGTCTCCCACATGCACACAGGCATACACTGTGGTACTATCTACACTGCCCATCTAATGCAGTTTGAAACTAGCTTCAAACTGACTGCAGTAACCAGATAACAAACTCCCACAAAAGCGTGAGAAAGAAAGCCCTTAATGTCGTTTCTGTCATCATCATCTGGGCCTCAAGCTGATTCCAGGATTTCCTTACCATCTGCACAGCAAAACCACTTCCTTCAGTACTGACTTGAAATTGCATTAAATGGTTAGAGTAGATGTGGTTTCCATCCCACAAAAACAAACCCTAATGGGCCTGTACTGGAAAATTGCCTCTGCAGATGGAGTGGTCACTTTGATGTTCCGTTTACAAGGACATCCAAGGGGCCCTAGTCCATTTATCATTTGTGAAGGTCTCCATATCTGGAACTATCATATATACTCTTATATAAGTCGACCACATATTTAAGTTGAAGGCAGGTTTGGGGGCCAAAATTATGAATTATGAATTTTGATGTGGCCTGTTGATAAGTCAAAGGCCATCCTGTAGAGAGGGAAAAGCACTAATGTTCCTTCAGGGAGGCAGCTGCTTCTGCTTCCCTTTCCCCAGGCAGACATTTAAAAAGTCCAAAAGTGGTGCATCACCAGAAAGAGTTAAGAGGAGTTGGTGCTTCTTTTATGTTCTTCTGGGACAGATTAAGCTCTTGTTTTGGCTCTCTAATCAGAGAAAAGGATGTGATATTGACTCTAGACCACAATACAGTGTTTCCTCACTTATTGTGGGGGTTCCGTTCCAGGACTACCCACAAGAAGTGAAAATCCACAAAATAGAGACACTATAACAATTTTAATATTTATACATTATTTTATATATTTTATATATTATTTTCTTACTTGTGCTTCCTTGCCCGCCTTCCGGTCCATCCTGAGGGTGCTTGCTTGCCTCCCTGGCCTTCACAGACCCCAGCAGAGCCTAAGAACATAAGAACATAAGAAGAGCCATGCTGAATCGGGCCTCAGCCCATCTAGTCCAGCATTCTGTGTCACACAGTGGCCCACTAGTTGTACACTGGGATCTCTAGCAGAAAGGAGGGCAAAACCCTCAGAGCATTAGGCTGCCACACTTCCGAGGTCTGTGGAAGCCAGGGAGACAGGCCTTCCCCGCACTTCCAGCCTCAGGCTGCCGCACTTCCAGGGTTCCTGGCCTCCACTGGGCATAAATATTTTATATTTTATATTAATATTTGCAACAACAACAAAAACCACGAAACAGCAAGTCCGCATAAAGCAAACCACAAAGTAGTGAGGGAACACTGTACTTTGAGAATTCTGCCTGGCAAGGAATGCTAATGATTAATAGCCAAAGCTTCCAGACTAAAATAAACTCACCAAAGCAGCCTAAGACAGGGACAGAGACATTTTATTGTTCATCCTGATCAAAGATGGAGGCTGTGAGCTCCTACCCCAAAGAACAAGTCTGAGAAACATCTGCTTCTGTATGGAGTTAAATAGAGTCTGTTTCATTTTTACAATTTAAATCCTCCCTCCCTGGCCCAGGATTGGCTGAGCCTTTGATGATGCGGCTGGAAATCTCCTCCCAGCCAGGTGGAGACAAGGCTCTGGAAGGCGGGGAGGAGTCCACAGAGGGAAGGTTGGCATGTTCCGAGCAGGGAATGATGGAACTATGGGATCCACATTCTTAAGGACAACGGAAAACCTGGTCAGGAGGAAGCTTGACTTGTTGACAAACTGGACCCCTCTTTCTTTCCTGAGAAGAGAGATTTTAGTGGGGATTGCCCAATCTTTTGGGCCCTACAATTGTACATGTATTTTGGTGTTGGGAAATTAGTGCAACAAGTATGCGTATGTATGTATATATAATGCAGAAATAAAATATAGCAATTGTTTTCTTGGTTTTTCCCTGGCTGTTTGGAGATGCTTTCCCAGGATAGAGTATAGACATGTAAATGCCTTCTTTCACCCCAGCGAGATAAAAAGGCTGTGGAATTCTTTGTTTGTGAGACATTGCCTGGGGCTGGTCAAGCAGAGGCCAACTTCCCAGGTAGCTGGGATTCCAGCACATTTGCCACATGTTCATTTCTGAGATAGGTGGATGGATATATATATATATATATATATATATATATATATATATATAGTATATACATATATACTATATATAATATATACAGTGTATATATATATATACTATAACCAGTATATATATATACTAAATCAGATATAACCAGAGAGGAGTCCATGCTGCTGCTAGTTCTGTCATAGGGTGACCAAGACTTAACCCTTTTATACCATTTTAGCCAGATGTCCTTAGCAAACTATAGATCCTTTTTATGGGGGGTACCTTTCTATAAACCTTAAGTACTCACATTCACACATGGGTAAGTCAACCCAGATTTTTTGTGTTGAGTTTTAGATTAAAATTTCTACATTTATCTTGGTGTATATAGGATAAGGAGAGCTGGGCCTGATTAGCATTGAATACTTGCTATTTTCCAGTCTGAGTCCCTCTTCGGAGGTGAGAAGGCCGGGGTATAAAAGTTTTAAATAATAAATAAATAAATAATAAATTAGAGAATGCAAATTGATGGAGGCTATATTGAGGAGAAGGTAATGGCAAACTTCCTCTTACCTAGATAGATAAATAGATAGATAGATAGATAGATAGATAGATACATACATACATACATACATACATACATACCAGGGTCAGCATAAATTGCAAAACTTGAAAGAGCATAACAACAACAAGAAACTAATTGCCTAAAATAGAATAGATGAAAGCACCCATACTTGCTTGCTTGTCTGCCTGCCTTCCACAAGTATCAACTCTTGGGAATGTTTGAATGTGTATTCAGGAAATGTTGAGAATAGCGCTTGCCAATTTTTGAAAAGCTTCAAACTGTGTGTTGTTAATCCAGAGGCTATTAGGTTTTAACATGTTATACCAAAAACAGCAACCCAAAACGTAATCACCATATGAATCAACTCCATGACCGATTCTTTCCATTTTCTTGGGGAAATCTTTACTTCAATCTTGCTTTTTTATCTCTCGCCCCCTTTTTAATGTCCCATTTTCATTTGTGAAATATTTGATGATATGCTAAAGATTGTCAATAGCACCTCCTTATCAGAATAAATTTCCCCTTGCCACTACACTTTTTAACTGATTTTAATGAGATTTTGGGGGTAAGCTAATGCTAAGTCTTTAAAGGTTTTATAAAAAAAGGTTTTATAAAAAAAAGTCCTACCTCAAAAACTTTAAAAGGCAGCCAAGTTGAATTATTTGTGGTGACAATTTGAAATGTGTGCAAAAACAAATGTTATAGGTGATAGAGCAATAAATGACATATGGTTTGGCATATAAATGATCCCGAAACAACATGTGGTTTGGTGATACAGAGATGTGGAGAAAATGGAAGTCTTAAAATCACTCCCTGACTCACTACATCAGCTGAAACAGAAATATGATCATAGTTTTCTAAACAGAACAACAATGAAAACTATATACCTACAAAAATAGAATATGACATTAAAACAACTCGCAGTGACTTTTAATGCACCATTTTTATGCATACTTGTTCCAGGTCATACCCTCGAGGCAAATAAGGCAGCAGATTTGCTGAAGCTATATCCAGCCTGCATGAGAGACAGTCTGGGAATCTCCATATGCGATGCCTTGATTGGGAAAAAAAGGGTAGTAAAACTATGAAATGTGTATTTTTTGTATCCACATTTATACCAGCATGCAAAATATTTCTATTTAAGATCAGTTGCAGCAAAGTAACAGAACCCAACAACAACAACAATCTAATTTCTTGTTTACCATCTTGCAGTTTTGACAGAATCAAATTGGCACAAGGAAAGAAAAACAAAACTGGAGTTATGAATATGATTCCATACATGCCATCCCAATTACAAACAAAACAGTATTTAGGCACCCCAAAGCCCCCCAAATATACTCCTAAAAATAAAGTTAAACTTTCCTGGCCACTATAATGTTGTTCCTCCCCCCACCCCCCAAATCTCCTGGTGCATCATTCCCTCCTCCCCTCAGGAGAGTATGAGGAGGAATGTTATGGTAGCCAAGTAAATTAAAATTTATATTTAATGATACATTTGGGGCTTGGGTGGAGGGAGCAGTTGTCCTCTTGGTTTTTTAGGCTCTTGGAGCCTGAAAAAATGAGATGGTTATGTGGACTGGGCCTGGGAATCGTGTAACATGTTACCCAGGCCCAGTCCAAACAGGGCCCATACCTGGTAAGACCTGGATCTTACCTTTAGATCTTGATCTTACGATGTGTTTAATTAATTTGCTTTGCTCCAAATTAATTTGGATTTACTAGAAGTGTTGTCTGGATGCCATTGGTAAAACCAAGATGGATCCCACCCTATGGTCTGTCTGGATGAACCCATAGTGAGCTAGCTTAAAAGTCAGTCCAGTGTGCCAGCAGGCTAATATACAGACCCAACCCTCAACCAGAACAGCCAAAGAATCACTTGGAATGCCACCATTACAACAGTATATTGAACAGAATTCGTATATTCCAGAATTTCACAAATAAAAATAGGGACACGGGACCAAGAACATGGTGAAGATGGAAAAAAAGATTAATGATGACAATTATTTATTTATTTATTTATTTACGTTATTTATATTCCGCCCTTCTCACCTCGCAGGGGATTCAGGGCAGATCACAATGCACATATACAGGCAAACATTCAATGCCATTGACATACAACATACATAGACATAGAGGCAATTTAACATTCCAGAATTTTGAAATCAGGGCCATTCTACACATGCTGTAAAACCCAGAAGTAACTGGGTAAAGGGGGGGGGGGTTGTGACTAAACAACATTTAGCCAAAGTGTGAGAAGGATCGGGTTAAGAGATTTTTAAAAAAACATGTGTTTAAAAGATAACCCTATTAGGCCTGAAAAATGTGCACCTTTGCATAACTGTATATTGCTGCACTCGTGCAAAACACGTGCTTTCCTTCCCTGCCCCAGCGTAGACTGCACCAGTGCACGTGCACTTTTAAAAAGCCCTAAACAGCTGATCAGCTGATCAGACTGTGAAACAGACACACAGGTGGTTCAAGGGAAGCACAAATGGAAAGCAATTAGAATTCTCTGAAACTCTTTTCTATACACTTTATAATCTTAAACAGAGGTTAAAATAACAAGTGGGAAGAGAGAGATCCCACTGAAGTATTTTTTTTTTAAAAAATCCCTCCGTTATGTGCTGGATCTCATATGCACACATGTGAATCTGCTTATATTTATATTAAGCGGTCCAGCGCATAACAGAGTTAATTAAAAAAACTTTGGCCAGATGTCCCCCATCCACCCTCCACTTCAAAAGAAGACAGCGAGGATGGTGGGGGAGCATATCTGAACCCCTAGAGTTCAGAGCCCTTTACAAACTCCTGGTGCTCACCTTTAAAGCCCGGCACAACATTGGGCCTTCCTATCTGAGTGACCGGCTGACGGCCCAATGCAGCGAGAGGCCAGCACGCTCCATCAACGGTGACCGCCTGACTACCCCTGGAGTGCGGGAGGCTAGACTGGCGGCTTCGGCGGAGAGCCTTCTCCGTCGCGGCCCCTTCGACTTGGAACTCACTGCCGCCCACCCTCAGAGCCTCTCCGACTCTATCTGGATTCCGGCCAGCCTTGAAGACCTGGCTCTTCCGCCTAGCGTTCGGGACTGGCTCGGTACCCTGGACTACCTGAGCCACCCCTCCTGTTCATATTCCATGTTTTTAAACTGTTGTACATTGTTCACCCTAGGGTTTTAACTGTTGTAAGTCGCCCGGAGCACCGCCGGTGGAGGGCGACTCACAAATATTAAAGTATTATTATTATTATTATATCATGGGACTGACAGGTCTGTGTGTGGATGTGCTGCCAGATCTTGGGATTTTAAAACTCACTTTTAAAATGCAGATTTTGGCAATGTCTGGAAGCGCCCTCAGTTTGCCAGGGGTGACACAGCAGCGGGCAAGGAGAGAACTAGGACATTTCAAAAGCAAGAAATGGTGGAGGACAAAATGCTGCTAGAACACGGTCATACAGCCCAGAAACTACACAACACACCATTTTAAAAGCAGTTGAAAATGTGGGGTGGCAGAGGCTTAATTACAGCAATCCCTGACAAATTAAAATAGTTGAAGATTACAAAGATCTCAGCATTGCACTTCCCAGATTACTTCTAAAGTGATCAACTTATCTGTAGTTCCAGGGAAAATTAAAATTCACCATCATATAAACAAAGGCATTATCAGAAACACTTGCCATAAAAAAGGAAAGGGTAGAAATGAAACTTGAGCACCTTTAACTTGGGTCAGTTCCCACCTGACCAGTTTTGCCTCTGATGCCTATTTCCGCATTTATACAATTCCCCAAGGCATCAGAGCTGAAAAATACAGGCCACACACAACGCCCACAAATGGCCTGGTTGATTTAAAACTGGCCATCTTGCAGCTCTAAATTTAGTCTACCTCTCATAGGAAATCAGCCCAGTACCACCGAGCCAGTACAATTAGCATTCTGTGCTATCGCTGAGAAGTAGTTTTGAAAGTTATAATTCCTGTATTAGAATATTTTCACGCTTACATGCATATACATATAATTTTTATCTATTCATTTTTTTAAAGATGGGGATGATTATATCTTCTGATATTTGATGTCAAAAATGGATGTCAAAAAAACTGGAAGAACAGTAATACATAATTTGGGTTATTGAAACTCCATTAATTTGTTTTACCTATACCTAGATTCCACTGATAGAACTCTAGAGGTCATGTTTGTGCAGTTGTGTGTGTTTGTGTGTGTGTGTGCACTCTTTGTCCTAATTGCTCTTTCCTGACACTGGAACTTCAAAGCAAACGCCAATTAGTTTTCTTTATGCTAATCCCAGCCTGTTACATATGTAGCTAAATGCCTTTCTTCCTGAGTGTTGCTATGCTAAATCTCAGAGGGAATCTTCTGCAGAGCAAAAGCCTGTGTTTGAGAATCTATTATTTTTATCTATTTGCATTTATTTGATCAAAAGGACTTGTTGCCTGGTTGTTTTATAAAAAGTTTCCCATAATGGTCGGTCTCAAACTATCTGATGTTGTCAGCTCTCAAGAGCTATGGAGGCTAAAAATGTCCATGTAGATTTTTCCCTTTTAGTGTTTTGATGCTTCAGTACTCTGATATTTTCAATGTGCCATGAGGTAGAATTAAGACTTTTTACCTCCTGTGGCTATGAAACTATTCTGCTTTATATAAATCAAATTTTTAAGCTTTAGGTAAAACACTTCAATGTTTAATGTATAGATTAATGCTCACATTCTGCTGTTCTTAAACATTCTGTCAATGTCCATGATTGTGCTTGGATTGAGTTGAAGGAAAGACTGTGCAAATATGGATTTAAAATCCTAAAGAACCACTTAAGAAGTGATATATACAAGTATGAGCTTAATTTTTAATTTCAGCATGGTTTGGAAATTATTATAAATATGTATAGAGAGAGACATTCTTTAAAGCATTAAGGTTCCAGGCTGCTTAGGGCTTTAAATCACCTAGTAAGCATCTCCGATTGAAAGCACATTGAAATCAATGAGGTTTCTTTAATGTCAATGTTTATCAGGCTTCTTTGGATTCTTCAGGCTATGTTAAACATAAAGTAATCAGATTCTTTTCAGGTTATCGTTATTCAAAAAAATGTAGGGTGCAGGCAAACCTTAGGATTCAGTTCCAGTGATAGGACAACACTGGAGCTGATAAAATGGGGACCAATTAAGATTTTATCATCATCATCCATCTCGCCCTCCACCTTGTAGCTTCTAAGATGCACAATAAAATCTCTTTGGACATCAACTTAGTAGATTAAACAGCTGAAGATTTTCTTGAGACGAGCTCTCATATAGGGTGGGTACCACAGCTGATGCTGACAGGATCTGGTAGGTACAGAAGCGGATCGCGGTCCCAGTGAGAGAGGTATGTCGGCCCTTGACCATATAAGACTTTAAAGGTCAGGATCTGTATTTTATAAGCGATCTGATATTCGATTGGCAGCCAGTGTAGATGCTGTAAAATCAGTGTTATATGGTATCTCATAGATGTTCTCGTCAGTAACCTGGCAGCCGCATTTTGAACAAGATGAATACGGTTATGTAAACTATT
Organism: Anolis apletophallus; assembly: GCA_030556195.1. Taxonomy (NCBI): domain Eukaryota; kingdom Metazoa; phylum Chordata; class Lepidosauria; order Squamata; family Anolidae; genus Anolis; species Anolis apletophallus. The sequence continues at coordinate 26,042,171 of JARBWK010000002.1, forward strand.
TTATATGAATACAGATATGTAATATGGACAATGAAGAATATCAATTCATTTGAAATGTGGTGCTAGCAAAGAGTTCTGAGGTCTGAATGATCTGAAGTTGTTCTACTTTGGACATACCATGAGCTTGTGACTCACTGGAATAGACTATGATGCTCAGTCAAAGATAAGTCAATAAAAAAGAAAGAAAAGAGGAAAACCACACTACAGGTGGATTGATTCAACCAAGGAAGTCACAGCCCTGAGTCTGCAAGAACTGAGCAGGCAGTTCATAACAGGACTGTTAGAGGTCTCTCATTCATAGGGTCACGATAAATCAACTTAAAATCATAGAGTAGATCTAAATGGCCATCCAGTCCAACTTTCTCTCTCTCTCACACACACACACACACACACACACACACACCGAGCTGCCACACAGGATCACACAATCAAAACACTCCCAACAAATATCTATCCAGCCTCTGTTTATGATCAATTTGGTTGCCCTCCTCTAAACACATTCCAGCTTGTCAATGTCTTTCATGAACTGTGATGACCAGAACTGGACACAGTATTCCAGGTGAGATCTGGCCAAAGCAGAGATGTTAAACTGAAGGGGCAACAGAACAGAGCCTTCATGCCCCATGATCTAACAACCATGGGACACAAATCCTCTTGTGTCATTTTCTTTATGATAAATAATAATAATATATTTGTATTCTGCCCTCTCTCCCCGAGAGGACTCAGGGCGGATTTCAGTGTATACAGACACAAGGCAAACATTCAATGCCTAGAAACAATGAAACACAGACACACATATAAAAGAGAAGGCTTCCCCTTAATCTCTGGCTCTGGGAGGTGGGTGCTCATATCCATTTCTAAACCAAAGAACCTACATTGTCCATAGATACCTCCTAGGTCATGCGGCCGCATGACTGTATGGAGTGTGATTTATCTTCCCACTGATCTACTCACATTTTCATGTTTTGAACTGTTAGGTAGGCAGGAGCTGGGGCTAACAGCGAGAGATCACCCCATCCCATGGATTTGAACTGCCAACCTTCCAGTCAGCAAGTTCAGCAGCTCAGCGGTTTAACCCATTGTGCCACCACGGCCCCACATTATAGTCAATGATATCCTACCCTTTCCCCTATAATGGGATGCAAGGTAGGTTACAATTTCTTAAACCAAATACAGATTTAAAAACCACAGAAAACATCAGTAATGTGTGTGTGTTATTTAAAATCGTATTAAACAGCCTATAGAGTTAAAGCTATTTAATATACACTAAAAGACAATGGAAAACTGATAAAATTGCCTGCAAATTTCCTAAAACATAATACTTTCAGAAAGCGTTCTAGGCATCCTAAACTAGCATCACTTCCTTGGCCCAGTGACCTAAAACTCATTAATCTAGTACCTCTTCTTGTAGATAAAACCTCATTTAGATTTTTGGTTTATCTCCATTCTCTTCCTATTAAAAACAAGCTGCCTCCTTCCTTATATGTCCCTTTATCTTTGCCTGTAATTTCAAGTTGTACTCTAAACAACAAGTTTTAATCATAGAGAGTGGCTCCCTCCTGAGAGGGATGTGAAGATGGAGATCTCTTTTATGTGAGCCAGGTTTGCTTTGCTGCTGCTGCTGCCTATTAGGATGCTCCGAAAACAGAAAGTTATCAAAGAGAAGTGTGCTGGTGTATCTGACACCGATCTAAGATACTGACACGGCTGAGCCGAAACTGACACCGAAGGGCTTCCTGCTTTCCTTTCTTCATGCCATCCTTCACCTTGGCAGGATGCCCCAGATGACTTCATACAGACAGGAAAGGAAGCTGCTTACCAATCCCAGCCTTTGTAGCATCTAGGGCACTGGGGCCGCTTGTTTGGTTCATTAACTTGATCTATTTTGGTTTTGGTTTCACCCGCCAAAGAATGTTAAGTTCAAGCAGTGGAATGACAGATAGAAAAGGTTGCTGAACGTTGCCCATTGCAGAATATTCCCATTCCTTCTCTCCTGAATGATTGTGAAGGTCTGCTTTGGTCTCTACGGTTCTCTGTCTCCAAACAAGCCCATCAATCATGTGTGTCAGTTATTTTAAAATATGGCCCAGATCACAATAAGAAGAGTGGACTCCTCAACACAGACATGTCTCAAGACCTTTTCACACTACAGTTATAGCACCATGATTCCACTCTAATTGCCACAGTAGCACACTATGGAACCCTGACATTTGGAGATAAGGCAACTATATTCAGAATTGTCCGCCAAGAGGTTCTACAGTGTCAACAAAATACAGATCTCAGGACTCCGTAAGTTGCAGCCATGGCAAATGAAATGGAATTGTAGCACTATAAATGTGTTGTGTGAAAGGGCACCCTGGTTCTATTATTTCCCCAGGCATCTCCTCTATGGGTCTGAAACATGGGTCACCTATCGCCAACTCCTACGACTCCTCGAACGCTTTCATCAGCGCTGTCTTCGCACAATCCTAAATATACACTGGACCAACTATGTGACTAATGTTGCTGTCCTTGAGCAAGCAGGGATCACCAGCATTGAGGCCATGCTATTGAGAACATAGCTGCGCTGGGCAGGGCACGTCTCTAGGATGGAGGACCACCGCCTCCCAAAAATACTACTCTATGGGTCAGCACAAGAGAGGCGCCCCCAAAAAGAGATATAAGAACTCCCTGAAACAACATCTCAGGCTCGGCCAGATTGATCACCAACAATGGTCCACCCTGGCCTCACATCGGGAGGCATGGAGGTGCACTATCCACAATGCTGCAGCCTCTTTCAAGAAGACACGCCAAATGGGTCTCGAAGAGAAATGACAACGCAGAAAGAACCGCAACTTGGAAACAACATCACCCAAGGAGACTTTCTGCTGTGCTTTCTGCAACCGAACTTGCCTATCTCAGATTGGCCTTTTTAGTCATCAACGCACTTGTAAAAAGCGTAGGAGTCCTTCCTAAGAATCTTCATTCGCGAAGTAATGCCGAGACAGAGACTTTACCCATACCATCACTTAATGTTTATCTTTGATTTTCCTTCTGTGGCAGCCAATGGCAGCTAGAGCTCACTGTGTTACCAAAAAACCAGATCTTAAACATCAAACAAACATAAAAAAACAAGATTCTGGTAACCAGACTGATTAATAACTGGCAAATAGCGGGAGAAAATGTGGAGGCGGTAACAGACTTTGTATTTCTAGGTGCAAAAATTACTGCAGATGCAGACTGCAGCCAGAAAATCAGAAGATGTTTGCTTCTTGGGAGGAGAGCAATGACCAATCTTGGTAAAATAGTGAGGAGTAGAGACATCACACTGGCAATGAAAGTCCGCATAGTTAAAGCAATGGTATTCCCCAGAATAACCTATGGATGTGAGAGCTGGACCATAAGGAAGGCTGAGCAAAGGAAGATAGATGCTTTTGAACTGTGGTGTTAGAGGAAAATTCTGAGAGTGCCTTGGACTGCGAGAAGATCCAACCAGTCCATACTTCAGGAAATACAGCCTGACTGATCATTGGAGGGAAGGATAGTAGAAGCAAAAATGAAGTACTTTGGCCACATCATTTTTTAAAAAATCTTTTATTCAACAAATAATAAAAACATTATAGTACATTACATTGGTATAGATTACATTTTTCTCTCCCTCCCTCCCTCTCCCTCCCTCCTCAACCACAGTATATTTCTACTAATCTTACAGATCCAGCCACTGGTAAAGTCTTTGTGTTTTTTGTATGATGTGAACGTTGGCTCCTCCATTTTTCACCCAGTTGAAATAGATCATCCATCTATCTGTGATGTCCTTTTGTTTGTCTGTTCTTGTTGCTTGATTAGTCATAATTCCCGTAATATCTAATAACACTTGATCATACATATAATCATTCCAATTACTTAATGTCTATTTCGTTTTGTCTTTCCATCCTCTAGCAATCACCGCATGGGCTGCTCTTATTGTTACCTTAAATAACTCCTGAAATTTGGTTTTTATACTTGGATGATACTTTGGCCACATCATGAGAATATAGGAAAGCTTAGAGAAGACAATGGTACTGGGGGAAATGGAAAGAAAAAGGAAAAGTTACTGAACAGGACATTCAAGTGCCACCTCGGAGTTGGTTGAGGTAGGCAGGATTTCCCTGGGTACTGGTTGTGGGGGGTCGGGAGCAGGTCAGGGTTTTGCCCTCCCTTCTGCTCGAGATCCCCGTGTACAACTGGTGGGCCACTGCGTGATACAGAATGCTGGACTAGATGGGCTGAGGTCCGATTCAGCATGGCTCTTCTTATGTTCTTATGTTCTTAAGAGGGGCCGACCAAGGGCAAGATGGATGGATGATATCCTTGAAGTGACTGGCTTGACTCTGAAGGAGCTGGGAGTGGTGACAGCTGACAGGGAGCTCTGGCATGGGCTTGTCCATGAAGTCATGAAGAGTCGGAAGCGACTGAACTAATAAACAACAACAAACTTTTCCCAAACCATTTCTACTTTAGAACAATTGTACATGATTATTAGTTTACATTAAACTATGAACTAATCTACTTCAAAAAGCACATCCAAATTATCTCCTCCTCTAACAACTTTCCTTTAGCTTATAACTTATAGGGCAGCGTTTCTCAACCTGGGGAGGTTGTGAGGGGGTTTCATAGGGGTCGCCAAAGACCACCAGAAAACATATATTTCTGATGGTCTTAGGAACCCTTTTAGGAGAGAAGACTGAAGATCTCTCCACCTGTCTTTCTCTTCCTTTTTCAAAACAGATGGTGAATCCTCCCACCAAAAGCCATCCTTTGCTATGATTGAGAGGCCTGTCTCTAAGCCAAGGGGAGAGCTGTTGCGGAGATGCCAGGCAGGAAGGGGAGAGCAGGCATGCTCCACGCATGGCAGCGTAGTGATCATGTGCAGGCAAGAGAGCGTGTAAAGCTGGAGGGGGATTCGGGCAAGCGAGTCACTACAAGGCATGAGGATACGGTGTGGGAAGTTTGGCCCAATTTTATTATTGGTGGGGTTTATAATGCTCTTTGATTGTAGGTGAACTATAAATCTCAGCAACTACAACTCTCAAATTTCAAGGTCTATTTTCCCCAAACTCCACCAGTGTTCACATTTTGGCATATTAAGTATTTGTGACAAGTTTGGTCCAGATTCATCTTTGTTTGAGTCCACAGTCCTCTCTGGATGTAGGTGAACTACAACTCCAAAACTCAAGGTCAATGCCCACCAAACCCTTTCAGTATTTTCTCTTGGTCATGGGTTGTTCTGTGTGCCAAGTTTGGTTCAATTCTATTGTTGGTGGAGTTCATAATGCTCTTTGATTGTAGGTGAACTATAAATCCCAGCAACTACAACTCCCAAATGACAAAATTAATAACCCCCCAACCCCACCAGTATTCAAATGTGGGTGTATCAGGTATTTGTGCCAAATCTGGTGAATGAAAATACATCCTCCATATCAGATATTTACATTACAATTCATAACAGTAGCAAAATTACAATTATGAAGTAGCAACAAAAATAATTTAATGGTTGGGGGTCACCACAATGGGTTGCAGAATTAGGAAGGTTGAGAAACACTGTTGTAGGGTGTTGTCTTTACTATAGGGATTTGCATTCTGAATCTAATACTTCACCTTGATGGCTTTACTGAATTATGGAAATCAAGTGAGTGAGGCATGGCCATAGAGTGCAGAGTCCCTCTGCCCAGGGGAAGCTCTACTATATGGGCCACAAAAACAACCCCCCTAAGTTAAGGAATAGCATCATGGCTCAACTATGTATCTTCATACATTTTGAGGAAACAAAAATTAGAACATCAGACAAGCCAAGGACACTGCTCTGAAAATGAGGACAGATATTACGGTTTTTGCATAGAAGATTAGCCCCTATATCCCCAGCAACATCTCCATTATATCTGTAATTATCATCTTTTTTATTTTTCCTCTTCAGAACTGATTCTTTCCTAGCCTTGCAACTCTCTGCAGTATGAGAGTAGCTGTCTTCCAAAGCTCAATGTGTTTATTAATGGTGAATATTCTATCCCTTCTGTACTTTGCCACAAGGTTTCTTGGCCGTCATGAATGATTTATGGGGAAAGGATGCCTAACTACTGGCATTCAATTGCAACTAGTACTAATAATGCTTGAAAATAAATCTGGGTTTTTTCTGTTATTGAAAAAATTCTCTGGAATGCAGAAATACAAACAAGAGGGAGGGAAACACAGCTCCAAAATCCCATCTATGACTTAAGGCTTGTCTACATAGACTCAATATAGCCTGCATTGACCATAAATCGCTTCTTTCTAGCTATGTGTTGTCCAGGGACTTCTGGTCTTTATTGCAGGGTAAACCAGGTCAATCTGGTTTAGCACTGTGATAAGGAAATTCAGGGAATACTCCAGAATTTGGTTGAAATTCTGGAGCAACCTTGCAATTTATGCACAGTATTGACAATACGAAGTGGTTCAATGCAGACCAATCTGCTGACTGGGATAAGGAAAAGGGGATAGATTGGGTCTGTATTGCCACCACTGCCAAATGACCATAGATCTCCAGTAAAACTAATATCAGTCGAGGCACCCTCACAACAGTGGGGGTGCAGAGATGACAACAGGGATAGTAAGGTACTAGTCAAATGCAGTGGTTCTTACCTGTGGGCCATGGACCACCAGTGGGCTGCAAGGACAAAAATCTGTGAGCCTCTTTATTTCTTTATATTTTTTTATTTCTGCTCCTTTTGCACCACCTACCACTCCTTCCCTGTAACTGACCATGACATATGTTCTGTATCCAATCCACTTTTCTGAATCAGCACCCCAAACCGAATCAAAAGTTGAACAAAAACTGATTTGTAACCCTTTTGGTACGAACGTTGGAGAGTGGGCCCTGGTCAAGTGGTCCCTGGTCAAATAATGGTTGGGAACCACTGGTCTAATGGGACTAAACTGCTTTCAGCCCAGTTGGGCTGTATAGACTCTATCCTGCAGGTCAGGGAACTGGGGCCAGTTTGAAGAATTACTGCTCTGGACTGGCCAAGGATTATGTGGCAGTATCAATAATCCCTTAGTATACGTAACAACTGGGAATGGGGATCTGATATGTCACACTTATATTCCCAGTTTATCCTCATTATGAATATTTAAAACAACCTTTCCCAATCTGGTATCTTCCAGGTGACTGATAGAATAATTTAAGAAATAGAGGTAGAAGCGACTCAATAGGTCATCAGGACCAATCCCCAGTTGAATATAGGATCCCCAGCTATAGAGTCCCCAAGAGATAGCTCCTCGGCTTTTTTTTAAGATGTCCAGAAAGGAAGACTCAAGCACCTCTCTAGACATTTGGATATATTGTTAAATGTTCTCACTGTCGAAAAGTTCCTTCTCATCTCAATCAAAATCTGTCCTCTTGTAACTTAAAACCATTAAACCCAGTTCTATTCCATAGGGCAGCAGAGAGTATGTGTCACGATGCACGGACTTGACCGGCCCCTTAATCACACACACAGAGACGGACTAAAGGCTAACTACTTTATTGAATATAAAAACAGTTCAAAGATATTGTCCATAAGAGTATAAAAGCAATCCAAAAGGCTTGAAGTAACAATGTCCAAAATAACGTGGCAAATAGGCCAAAACTTGGCAAAGCTCCGCACGACTATGCGGATCAGGAAACACGGCAAGGCTCCGCACAACCAGGCGGATCAGGAACAAGGCAAGGCTTGATGACCACTGGCTAGCTCAGCTTCGTGGTCCCACTCCGCTTCACGCCTATTCAGATGAGACGTGGCCGGAGCACTGAGGATTCGTTCCCACGGATCCTATACTTAATCTCTCGGCCGAGGTCCCCGACGCTCTAGGCTTCTTCGTCTCCAATCCCTGCTGACGGACCTCGGCCGGTCTATGCTCTTGGACCATCCCCTTCTACTAGACTCGATGTTCCGTCTCCTATCAAAGGTTCGACCTTGTCTCTCAGCAGCTGTGTTTCTATCTCCCTGAGAGCTCTCCTCCCTAGAAGCTTCCCAGCCGCTTTCTTCCATGTTTTCACTTACTAGCTCCTGAGAATCTCTCCCACCCGGATGCTCGTAGCTTCCAGAATCACTGTCTTCCATCTGCACCTGGTTATCTATGTCTTCGCTAGGGCCAAACAACATTTCTTCCCATGCCAAGCTCTCTGTGGGCGAAAGAGGCCTGCCAGGGGAAAGCTGCCCTTCACCCCAGTCATCTAGCTCATCCTCTGAATCTGGTTCTGGTACTGCTGGCCCTAATGCTAATGGGACCCCTGTCCTCCAGGCACAAACGAGAACTGCTGTGCTACAGTATGACTAGAAAGGGGGTTTTTTTAACTCCAATTTTTTTATTTAAAAAAAACAACAAACCATCCAAAACCAACCAGCATAGCTGCTGACTATGCTTTCTGTGGATTATGGACACTCTAGGCCAGAGGTATCCAATGCATTTTCATTAAGGGTCACATCTATCTCATGGTTGCCCTTGAAGGCCCATTTGTAATAGTAAGACTAAAAATGTAACTATATTGGCTTACCATTGAAAACCACAGGGACCACATAAAATGATGTGGTGGGGACGTGGGGTGGATTCGGCCCACAGATATTGCATTTGACATGTGTTCTCTAAGCCAAAACATTTGGCAAGATACAGGTTATGTGGAAACAGAAATACTTATAATTAGAGCTTTATTCAATCTTCAATATTATTTACTTTCCCCACCACTGCAATCTCTCATTACTAACTTTTGCTATATTGACTACACTTTGATGTTTCTTGGACACACATTTATTTGAGAAATATCGGAAGTATGGCATTAATTAGCTAATCCCACTGATTAATCCATTAGCATCTTCAACATATTGTTCTGTATAATTACCATGAATTGATTTGTTGTGCTCACAATCGTGCTGGGATATAAGATGAATTTCCCAGTTTAGCTATATCTGACACATTTCACGATGACCCACTGCACAATCAATGAGCAAAATAACTGATTTCTTAACTGAAATTGTCTGCTGAAATATCCTCAGCTTAGTATTATATTCATGCTAACAGGAAGGTGTAGCTCGTAGCATGAAAATAAAAGCTTTCTGTTGTTTTTTGCATCCAAATGCTTCTTTGCATTTTGAAGTAAGCCAAGAAGTAAAAAAAAATGAACATCAAATGTTTTTTAAAAATCCAAGGCTCAGTTTAAAACTGAAATGAACGAAAATTGTCCCCAGCAAGGGCTTTGAAAACCCAGCTGTGTTACTTCCTGTTCCATCTGCCCTGTCTGCGCACGTAATGGAGTTTGGATAACAAAGCTGAAAGGCTCTTGCACTGTGCTCTTTGAGTCTTTCTATCAGAACAGAAGCTCAAACAGTGTTATTTCTTAATTTCAGAACCTGGGTGAGAGAGTAAAAAATACAGAGAAAGATGCATGGAGAGATGGGGAGGAGGTTGCTTTCTTTCCTCTTGACTGCAGAATCAATATTTTCCTTTCACAGAGACCCATAGTAGAAGTGTCTCATTATCATCGGATGAATTTTCCATTGCCGCAGAAAGATAAAATCTCTTAAAAACTCAACCACCTGCCCGTTTCCTTTTTTCTTTTCTCCCTTCCCCTTCCTCACCATCACAGTTTGTAGCTAGGAAGAAGAGCAGAGACTCGGCCTGTGGCATTGCCTTCCCTCTGGAGACTAGAGTTAGAGGATTTACACACAGAGAAGCCAATTACCACCCGTCACTCAAGCCTCAGCTACTGTAAAACCAGGAGAGTCATTAACACCCCTTTCCCAAAGGACATGGGTCACGATCTTCTGGTATAAGGACCTCCAATAGGAGTGTAACACCAATGGACAAACAGCAAACCTTCCATTTATATGGCACTCCAAACACAGAATTCCAATATCTTCACTGACTTCTGACCCAAAGTCCTATGTGCCTTCATTTACAAATAAGGAGTAGGCATCTAACCCTAATGGCTACAGAGAAACAGTGCCACTCAACCATATGGTCATTCCATTCTTTCCTGTTTACATTTTTATTACTTTTATTTACAGTACATTCTAAAGGGCTCACCATTATATACAAAGCAGGAAAATAAAAACACATAAGAAGGAAAACCATTGGTCATAACTAAACACATTAGTCACACATATGTTACTATAAACCTGATCAAAGGTCCAAATTTGTGTCCATTTGTATTTTTATACATCATTCTTTCAAATGTTGCAAGTGTTAGTTCTTCTATCTATTGAATCACAGGTGGAGAAAAAGTATGTCTTTAGTAATGAGGCATGGATCTTTTAACTGTCAAAATCTTCCATTGGCCATTTGTTAATATCTAAGAAACATGTAAATACTTTTTCAAAGCATGCACATTTCTGAATATCAAGGATCTTTCCAAAACTCAATTTAGTCATGTGATAATTCCTTTCCAAAATGTAGCTAGTACTATGGGACACCTTCAAAACATGCACGAAGGCAGCATTAACAGTCTTACATCTCCAACCAATATACCTGAAAGAGCAATTCCTATTGTAAGAAACAACATCAAAGATCTACAGCAGTGGTTCCCAACCTTTATTTGACCAGGGACTACCCTTGAAGACGGCCCAGAAATTGCAACTCGTCCAACGCTCAGCAGCCAGATTAATAACTGGGGCGACTTACAGGGAGCGGTCAACCCCCTGTTTAAGGAGCTTCATTGGCTGCCGTTTATCTTCCGGTCCCAATTCAAGGTACAGTTTCTTACCTATAAAGCCCTAAACATTTTGGGACCCGCCTACCTTTGTGACCGTATCTCCTGCCATGAACCACCCCGAGCTCTTCAATCTTCGGGGGAGGCCCTCCTTTCGCCCCTGCCAGTTTCACAGGCTCATCTTGTGGGTACAAGGGAGAGAGCCTTCTTCTCTGAGGCCCCCTAACTTTGGAACTCATTGTCCAGAGACATTAGGAAAGCCCCTACCTTATAAATCTTTTTAAAGAATCTCAAGACCTGGCTCTGCTATTGCACTTTTGGAGAGTAGCCACACTATCTTATGCTATTGCTCCCCTCAACGGTTTTGTCCTAGGAGTACACTTCCCCTTTGTACACTACCCCACTTTTCTATGAGTTCTTCCTTGTAAATAATTTGCTCCTTTTATCTCACCATGGGTTTTTAATCATTTTATTGTACATGTGGCCTGCTCTTTGTCATTATGATTGTTCATTGCATTCTTATGTTTTGTATATATTGCTTATTGTTTTTGTATTATTATGTTGTTGTTCACATTTTGGTTTTTATTTTATTGTATTTTATTTTATTGTAATTTTGTGTGGGTTTACGTGAGGTAAGTTGCCCCGAGTCCCCATTGGGAGATGGTGGTGGGGTATAAATAATGAAATGATGATGATGATGATGATGATGATTATTATTATTATTGACCAGAGAGTACTTGACCAGGAACCACTCTCCAATATTAGTACCAAAAGGGTTATGAATCAGTTTTTGGTCAACTTTAGATTCGGTTTGGGGTGCTGATTCAGAAAATTGCATTGGATAGACCACATCAGCTCTAGTTTCTGATACAGAACATATGCCATGGTCAGCGACAGGGAAGGAGTAACAGGTGTCATGAAAGGAGTGGAAATAAAATAAAATAAAGAGGAAGGAGGCTCGTGGACCAGATTTTCATCTTCGCAGCCCACTGATGGTCTGCGGCCCACAGGTTAAGAACCACTGATCTTTGGAGGCTTTTAAACAGCGGCTGAGTGCCATATGTTGAAAGTCTTTTGATTGTATATTTCTGCATAGCATGCAGCAGAACTAGATAACCTTCGTGGTCTCTTCTAAATCCATGATTCTAGTTACCAATGTTAAAATTGAAGGCCACTGCTTAGTCAAAACTGGATAATCCAATTCTCTATTCCATTCTTCGTATAAACTTCCCATGTCATATTTCTTTAAAGACAACATGTGTGTGTGTGTGTGTGTGTGTGTGTGTTTGGATACTTGGTTGGCTTCACTTAATATCTCTAATATTAAGGGAACCTCAGATGCACTAAGAACTGAACAGCCAAATCTGTATGGCAACAAATGTTTCACTTGCAGATATTGCCATGTAGTTTAAGCTGCTCTTGTAAAATTGAAAAGAGCGAAAACTCATCCTTAACACCAAGTATCTGATTTAAAGTAACAATCTTATTGTTAGGTCCATAAAAATGGTTCCTTATCAATCTTCAAATCTGGTTTCCTTCATAAAGTCAATTTGGCTTAAGAGTACGTGTTTTTCATTCTATAAAAAGGATGCCTTTTGCCAATAATATCAGCTGTTAAAACTGTGTGGCAAATACTGTCTAATCAGTTTGATTCATATGTTCATATAAATATATTTTGCTTGTTAACTTCACATTGTAGTAACAGAGATCAGGCCTCTGACAAAGATATGCTCTTTACAGGAATTTCAGACAAAACACTAGTCATGGAAAATATAGATGCTCTTGAAAGGCATCATGCAACATTTGGAGTTGTTGTTTATATGGTCATTAAAGTATTCTACCTTTCCACTAAATCAGTGGTTCCTTCCCAGCATTTGACCAGGGACCATTCTTCAACATTAATACCGAAAGGGTTACAAATCGGTTTTTGGTCAACTTTACATTCGGTTTGGGGTGCTGATTGAGAAAATTGCATTGGATAGACCACATCAGATCTAATTTCTGATATAGAACATATGCCATGGTCAGTGACAGCGAAGGAGTGGCAGGTGACATGAAAGAAGTGGAAATAAAACAAAATGAAATAAATAAAGAGGAAGGAGGCTTGCGGACCATGTTTTCGTCCTTGCGGCCCACAGGTTAGAACTACTGTACTAAATAGTACCGAAGAGGACTACTTCCTCTCTATAGGTCCCAGGGAGGGGAGGCAATGCCTTGAGCCATATACATTAAAGGTAATCACTCACAGTAAGTCATTTCAACAGTGATGTATTTAGTGTTTCAATTTCTTAGTTTTGTAACATACCTGCATACTTGTTTTTTGTTTTGTTTTTGTTTGTTTTTGTTTTTTGTTGCTTTTTTGTTGCTTTTGCTGCTGTGCTGTCTTTTATTTAAATATGCTGGGCTTTCCTCTGTCCGTCCCTTCCTTTTTCTTCCCTCTTCACATGTATCATCCAATGTTGCATAAGATTTCAAAAATCAATTTCCATTTAGCCTTTTTATTATAGTTATTCAAGAGTTATACTCACAATATTAAAAGTTTTATAGCAACATTAAAAGCACCTGGATCATGCTGTTTTCATGTTAACATTTCTCTTTCCCTCTGTGTCCTGGAAAATAAATAGCTGTGTTTACTATATTTACTAGTTCCAAGACAGCAGAAACAAAAAGGCAAGAGACTGATCCATTTCAATTAAGACAGTAATGGGTTCAAATTATTGCCTTTTTTATTAGAGGAGAAATCTTAAAAAAAATGCCACTATGATCTGGCAATATCCTTCTCCCATTATTTAACTTAAATGAAGAAAACAAAGATACAGCATGTCACGGAGCTCTAACCAGTTGACATCTATGCTGGCCATTTTGGTCGGGGTAACAGTGGATCGGTTTGTGAGTTTGCCACAGAACGCATACAAACTGGCTCGCATTAATTCAGGGAACGCCACTTAATGCAGCTGAACCTTGGGTTAAATTTGAACCACTGAGCTGCTGAACTTGCTGACCAAATGTAGCAACGTAGAGGTCGGACAGAGCAGGAAATATATCAAGACCTTGGATATCCCACCCCTGTCGACATAGAACATATATGTATGTACATGTGAGGCAATGAGGCGATACAAGGGAAGTAAGGAATCAAACCTTACAAACTCAGTGACTTGTAGTTCATGCTTGGAACACACTTTCTCTGTATCTGTGGTGCCTTTATGTGTTTGTTACAGGATGCAATCTTTATATGTCTGTGTATATTTCTTTTATGTATAATCCAAACCTGTAGCCAATATGTAGCTTCCAATTTTCCTCACAGGTTACCTCAATGTAATCACAGACTGACTGCCAGCTGTATAACTTTAGTCCTGTAACTTGACACGATACTTCAATCGTTGAAACAAAGAAATGTTTATTCATTAAGTTTTGGCACATAAGCTTATCTGTTGCAAAGTACTTTACTTCAGTTCCACTTGGATATTATTGCAACTGTCTCTCACTCCTTTGAATACATAAAATTGTTATCACATAACTTTCAAACGGTTAACTTGTTTCTACCCTGTTAGGCCACTTTCTTCTCCTTCAAAACATATTTCTCCTCAGCCTCCTGGCTGGCTAACTTAAGACTTTTAGTCACTCTCAGTCCCATCAATATTTTTGACTAAAATCTTATTAGTAGAGTAGCCACATAACCTTATACTATTGCTCCCCTCAACGCTCCTGTCTGAGGAGTACACTCTCTCCCCCTCCTCCCCCCCAATTTATATGAAGGTCTTTTACAATCCGTGTTTATACAAGCTCTCCATCACAAATGATCTCCTGTTATCTCACCCTAAGTTTTTAACATTTTATCTTGTACGTGTGGCTTTGGATATTACATTTCTATATATTGTATATTTGTATATTCATAGGTTTATATGTATTGTATATTTGTATATTTATATGTTTGCATTTTACTGTGTTGCTGCTTGTGTTTTGATTTTTATTTTATTGTAATTTGTTGTTTGGGCTTGGCCTCATGTTGTAGAGATGGTGGTGGGGTATAAATAAAGTTTATTGTATTATTATTTTTCTTTACTTCAGTATAACAATGGAAGCTACAAACTTAAATACTGATCCTCTTCCCTCTAGCTCTTGGCTAGAGACTCTCTACTTTTTAAAATCTTCCCCTGTGTTTTTATCTTGCTCCTCCCCTTTTCTTGCTAGCCACTCTCAAATGGATACATTTCTACTGAAAAGGCTATGTATCCATGGTAACCCAACAACCAATCAGATATAACTAACTCCTGATTGCCCTTGCCATATTATCAACACTAATAAACATAGACAATAAAACTCCAATATAATTAACTTTTCCGTTACACCAAAAGGTTAGCTGTTCGAATCTGGGAATGGGGTAAGCTCCCACTGTTAGCCTCAGCTTCTGCCAATCTAGCAGTTCGAAAACATGCAAATGTGAGTAGATCAATAGGTACTGCTTTGGTGGGAAGGTAATGGCACTCCATGCAGTCATGTCGGCCACATGACCTTGGAGGTGTCTACGGACAACACCGGCTCTTTGGCTTAGAAATAGAGATTAGCGCCACCCTTCAGATTCGGCCACTACTAGACAATGTAAAAGGAAAGCCCCGACCTTTCTTTATCTTCCCCAAAGGGGAATCAAAGCAGCTTAGCATAAAAGCACCAGCATAACCATTTAAAATACACAAATATATGAACATTAAAACAGGATTAAATATAAACAATACTTTAAAATTTCCAGTAAAGAACATTAAAACATTCAAAGTTAAAAACCACATACCTCCTGAATTTGTCTTTAAAACCTTCATTTTTAAAAGTCTGTCTGAATAAAAAGGTTTTAGCCTGCCGCTGGAAGGATAGCAGGGAGGGGGCCATTCTGGCTTCCAGAGTCGAGGGGCAGTCACCGAGAAGGAAAGCCTGTTCTCTCATTCCCACCAACCAAGCTTGAGATGGAGGTGGGGTTGAGAGAAGGGCCTCTCTTGAAGATCTCAGGGTCTGGGCAGATTCATACAAGGGGATGCTGTCAGCCAAATAGCCTGACTTGAGAAAGACCAAATCCTGATCTAGGCCTGAGGGCGGTTCCAGACAAGCCGTTTTCCCAGGAGCATCCGTGTTTTTAAAATGTGGATGTTCCCGTGGGCCCATCTACACACACCCCAGAAAGTGCACACTTTCTGGGGTAGGTGTTCAGATGTTCTCCTTGAACTTCCCAGGAGAACGCCTGGATGCTCTAACCCAGGGGCGGGCAAACTGCGGCCCGGGGGCCGGATGTGGCCCTTTGGCTGATTCTATCCGGCCCGCATAAGGGCCCCTGGCCTGCCTCCCCTGCCTGGCCTCTGCATAAAAATCTCCAGAGAAGGGGACTATAAGGAAGCATTATTTTATTTTAGTGGTTTTTATTATTATTGTATAATAATTTTATAACAATAATAAAATAATATAATAAATAATATAATAATGTTATATGATATATTATAATTTCAATATATTATGCTTATATATACTGTATATACTGTAATATAATAATTATGATATTAATACTAATAATATATGAATATTTCTTGATATATTAATATGTTAATATTAATGATGTGTAATATATAGTAAATATAGTAAGTGAATAAATAAATAAATTATGTAGATTAGCATGTAGTTCCGCCTTTAGGTGCGGCCCTCCATAATATTTTTTGGCTTTCGTGTGGCCCCTTGGAAAAAATAGTTGCCCACCCCTGCTCTAACCCCTCCCCAAAGACCCCAATAAGCCCTTTAAAAAAGAAAAGTACTTACCTGGCCGTCACTGGAGAGCTGCCACCGCTCTCCTATTACATAGAAATGACACGCCAGGAGAAAGGGAGGAGAGCAGGGGTGATTTTCCTCCCTCTCCCCCCCCCCCCTTTCCTGGTGTGCCATTTCTACGTGCCAGGAGAGTTCCAGCAGCTCTCCAATGGAGGCTGGGTAAGTACTTTTCTTTTTTAAAGGGCTTTTGGGGTTCTTTTGGGGAGGGGGGTGGTATTCCCCCAGTTTTCTAGGTTAATTTAGCCCGGAAAACCATGAGAATACTGTCTGGACTGCAGTCCAGACACAGGAAGTGTTAATTTTATCCCACGCCTTCCAAGAAGGCACAGAATAAATCCAAAATCAAATTAATTCACCAGAAACCTGGTTTGTGGCGGACTAATTCGGGTTTGTCCAGGATGTCAGCAGCAACAATGTGACATTCAAGAAAATATGGCTGGAATCCTATACATACTTACTTGAAGACCTATGCAATCAGAAACACTCAATTCCTATTCCACTGTTTTCCATACCTGCCTTTTCCTGAATTATTCTTGTATCTAAAATACTTCTTGCATATTCTTATTTTACTCAGAATCCCTAGGACTAGAAAAGCTGAATAAATGTAAAAAAAAAATAAGCACAACACTTTCAGTTTAATGAGGTTAGGCATTCACATACAAATACACACATATACAGGCACAGTATAAACTGGTAGCTCTTTCCTATAGTGGAAAGGAAGTGTTGGACAAGCTGTCCTTTGAGATCACTTTCAGGATGCACTCTACATGGTTTTATACCAGGTGAAATCAAGACTGTGGCAGCAGTTCATGTTTAATATACTTCCATAGCTTCACCTTAGCAGGCAAAGAGACCCCTGGGAAAATGGATGCAAAAATATATTCAGCTCCATCTCTCCTTGTCTTTTGTCTTGTCTTCCTGCCAGGTCCTGGGCCAAGGATGAGAAGAGCAGAGTGAGGCCTAAACACTAATCTAAGTGGACATATGTCACATACCGTGCATTGCAATGGAGGATCAATGTGTAAAAAGGAAGCCCATTGCCCTGTACTCCATGGGACACTCCTGACAAAAAGAATCAGGCAGTAAAGATGCTGGGAGCATAATTCATTTTTATTTATTTGCTGTATGTCAAATATAATAAAAGAAGAAGAAAAACTCACAGCTGAGAAAAAAAACAAGAGGTTCTTAATGCAAAATACTATGAATAGCAGCTCCTCTGAAAGACACAATGACTTCCTCGCTGCATTCATTCTCCCTCCATTAACTTTCTAAATAGCCCGAAGCCCTTAGCTCTCCTGCATAAATAGCAGAACACTGACCTAGAATCCTAATGGAAAGAAGTTGGGATAATAGGGGTGCTACTTTCATAGTCTGTTTCAGACTTTCTCAAGGGCCGCTTCCTCTCCAGCCGATTAGCATATAACCTTCTTCTGGTTTCTCCCCAGATAAGAGATCTCTCCACATTATGCATTTCCTCCTTTGTTGGGAGGTGTTAGCTGGTCCTGATTGATTCCTGTCTGGAATTCCCCTTTTTGAGTGTTGTTTTTTATTTACTGTCCTGATTTTAGAGTTTAATAGCAGTAGCCAGATTTTGTTCATTTTCATGGTTTCCTCCTTTCTGTTGAAATTGTCCACGTGCTTGTGGATTTCAGTGGCTTCTCTATGTAGCCTGACATGGTGGTTGTTAGAGTGGTCCAGCATTTCTGTTTTCTCAAATACGTAATACAGGCCATGTCCAGGTTGGTTCATCGAGTGCTCTACTATAGCTGACTGCTCTGCAGGGCCTTTCGTGTTCCTTGATTTGTGTTTAGGCAATCCTGCATTTGGTGGTCCCTATGTAGACTTGTCCACAACTGCATAGTATACATACATACATACATACATACATACATATATACATACATACAGTAGACTCCTGCAGAACACCTGATGAACTAACCTGGACACAGCATATTTCCAATTCGAATTTAAGACCTAAAGCTATATATCTGGATCTGCTAAGAAGCTGTTTTTAATTACCAGTGTTAACTCCTTGATAACTTTATACATGCAGTTCATGAAAAGAGGTGGTACTCCTCCTTGAAGTTTTACTCTTGCTTTTGGGATTAATTATCTTTGTACCTGCTGTGGTATTCATTTCCGATATGTTAAATGAATTATATTTGTTCATCTGTATTGATTTCTTTTGTTTTATTTGACTTCTTTATGATCTTACATATATTTGTCTTTATAGTCTTACATGTAGCAGTCTACTCATCTTGCCTTTGAATTAATGAAAAAGTTCTTTTTTTCAGAAAATATTTTATCACCTTGGACATTTATTGTCTTTGTGTCTTTTTGGCTGTTACTCTTCAAGTCTGACCTGTGCATACCAGTTTGTGTGGTTAATAATTCATAGGATGAACAGAGGCATACTCTTATTAATCTATGTCTTCTCATATATATTTAACTCCTTTCATAGAATCATAGAATCAAACTCCTTTCCTCATACTTTGATTTAAAAAATAAGTCTCCTTCTCCAATTTGGACAGGAAACTGACTCAATTCTTCAAACTGCCTTGATGAGAACTCAGAATTTCCCTTTTCTAAAAGTTCTGTCCTCCAAGATATTTTTCTACCAGGGTTAACTCCACGGCCAAGTCAATAGCCACTGTGCATGATTAACCTCCTGCATATGACATCAAGGTATAGTATAGTGGTTTGGGTGTTGGACTAGGAACCTCATCACATGGAGGTCCTTAAACTGGAGGACAGCAGGGGAATACTTGGGGCAGCATTGGGAAGCATCGAGCAGCACCCTGCAGCACGCCCTTACCATCACACTCGGAAGCTCGTCTGTCCCTGGCTTAGTCTATGACAGTAGTTCTCAACCTTCCTAATGCTGCAACTCCTTAATACAGTTCCTCATGTTGTGATGACCCCCAACCATAACATTATTTTCATTGCTACTTCATAACTGTAAATTTGCCACCTTTATGAATCATAATGTAAATATCTGATATCCAGGATATATTTTCATTCACTGGACCAAATTTGGCACAAATACCCAATATTCCCAAATTTGAATACTGGTAGAGTTGGGGAATTGATTTTGGGAGTTGTAGTTGCTGGGATTTATCGTTCACCAACAACCAAAAAGCATTGTGAACTCAACCAATGATGGAATTGAACCAAACTTGGCACACAGAACTCCCATGACCAATATAAAATACTGAAAGGGTTTGATGGGCATTGACCTTGAGTTTTGCAGTTGTAGTTCACCTAAATCCCGAGAGCACTGTGAACTCAAACAATGATGGATCTGGACCAAACTTGGCATGAATATTGAATATGCCAAAATGTGAACACTGGTGAAGTTTGGGGAAAATAGACCTTGACATTTGGAAGTTGTCATTGCTGGGGTTTATAGTTCACCTGCAATCAAAGAGCATGCTGGTGGGATAGATAGCCATCTGCCAGGAGTGCTTTGATTGTGTATTCCTGTGTAGCATAGAATTGAAGTGGATGGCCCTTGTAATCTCTTCCTATGATTACATTCTATAACACTGAATGCTAATAAAGATAGTAAAGGCATTATAAAGATATCAAATACATACAGCTTCTTGAATACAGTCAGTCAAAAGCTCAAAAATAGTTCTCCATTCTGGGGTTATCTTTCTTACAATGACATCTTTCAATATTTCTCTTGAGAGAAACTCTTGACTAAAACTATTATTACATGAAATTTGCCCACAAAGTTTTGTAGTTCCTTCAATACAGCAGATTTTAATGGGAAAATGCCCTAAGTCATAACAGGATGGCAGCCAAATGTCAAGAGGATGAGAAATAATGATTCATTAAATTTCTAAATACCAGCTTTGTAGGTTTCGTACTGCAGCTGTAATTAGATGAGTCAAATACGATCAGATATAACGAACAGCCCTTATAGACAAATGATAATACAGTCAATATTGTGATAAAGTGATACAGAGAAGGTCAATACTGTGTATTTTCCGGCTGATTTTAAAGACAATAAAAGTTCAAACTCTCCAGAATGGCAGAGGGGCCTTTTGTACTGTATTTATTTATTTATTTATTTATTTATTATTTGAAACTTTTATATCCCGATCTCTTCTACCTCCGTAGAGGGACTCAGACCGCCTAACACAAAAATTCAATGCCAACAATAGGAACACTTTAAAACATCATGCACAAACAATCTGTTAAAAATACATATAAAATAAAATGCCTATAAAACCATTCACCAAGATAAAATCATATCCAACTCAGTCTGCACATTGTGGTCAATAACTTTAGTCATAGCCGGTCTCAGCAGGCATGTAGCCGGGGGGGGGGGGGGGCTGGAGGGGCTCAGCCCCCACCCCCAAAAATTCTCAGGGTGGTCCATGAGAAGACCTTACTGGTACATTATTTAAACTGTTATGTGTATTCATATCATGATCTGATCACTATGCTCAATATATCCCATATGCATGGGAGTATTGGGATAATGGTACAAAAGCTTTGCTAGGGTAGATCCTCTCTCACTTGGACTCAGACCCCTCCCCCAATCAAACTCAGCCCCCGAATCAAAATCCTGGCTACGGCCCTGGGTCTCAGCCATCACTCTGCAAATGCCTCGTTCCACAACTAGGATTTCATGAGCTTCCTGAAAGTAAGGAGGGAGAGGGCAGATCTAATTTCATTTGGGAGAGAGTCTCTCACCAAACATGACTGCGAAAGTGGTGGGACTGAGAGCAGGGCCTCTCCAAAAGATCTTAACACTCTTGATGGTTCATAGGGGAGAATACGTCCGGACAGGTAAACTGGGCCAGAACCCCATTTACCTGTAAGTTGCTTTCAATCCAATTGAGAGTATGGTGAAGTGTTAAATAAATGAGATGACATTCTGCCAGCATCTTTCAATCCTTCTCATTATCTTTATTGCATCTGAAACACTGAAACATAAAATCATAGAGTTGGAAGAGGCCACATGGTCCATCAAGTCCCATCCCTGCCATGTAGGAAAAGCACAAAGTACTCCTGACAGATGGGCACCAGCCTGTGTTTAAAAGCCTCCATGAAAGGAGCTTCCACCACACTTCAAGTCAGAGAGTTCCACTGTTGAACAGCTCTCACAGTCAGGAAGTTCTCATGTGGAATCTCCTTTCTTGTAATTTGAATCCATTGCCCCAATTCCTAGTCTCCAGGGCAGCTGAAAACAAGCCTGCTCCCTCTTCCTTATGACATCATTTCACATATTTATACATGGCTATCATGTCTCTTCTCAACCTTCTCTTCTGCAGGCTAAGCATACCCAGTTCTTTAAGCCACTCCTCATAGGGCATGGTCTCCTTTGATCATTTTAGTTACCTTCCTCTGGACACATTCCAGCTTGTTAATATCTCTTTTGAACGGTGGTGCACAGAATTGGATACAATATTCCAGGTGAGGTCTAACCAAAGCAGAATAGACCATGACTTCCCTCAATCTAGGCACTATACCCCTTTTGATGCAGCCCAAAATCTCCAAAAAAAACCTGGTGGCACAGTGGGTTAAACTGCTGAGCTACTAAACTTGTTGACCGAAAGGTCACAGGTTCAAAACTGGGGAACACCATGCGCTTCCACTGTCAGCCCCAGCTTTTGCCAACCTAGCAGTTCAAAAACATGCAAATGTGAGTAGATCAATAGGTACAGCTCCGGTGGGAAGGTAAGGGCGCTCCATGCAGTCATGCCATCCACATGACCTTGGAGGTGTCTACGGACAATGCTGGCCCTTCGGGTTAGAAATGGAAATGAGCACCAAGCCCCAGAGTCGGGCATGACTGGACTTAATGTCAGGGGAAAACCTTTACTTTTATCCTAAAGGCAGTGTAAATGAGGTCTAGGGAAACTCTTCTCTCCTTCCTCTTTGCTGGAAAGAAACTATTTCCTTTTGTTTCTTTTTTTGAGGGAAGAAGCCTTCACAACAGGCACGGGCAAACTTTGCCCACGCCCCCCCAAGGTGTTTTGGACTTTAATTCCCACAATTCCTAACAGCCAGTAAGCTGACTGGGATTTCTGGGAGCTGAGGTCCAAAACACCTGGAAGCCCATGCCTGCTTTACAACATCCTCTTCAGAACTACAGTACCTTATCATTTCTAATTGCTATTAAGGTTATTAGTATTCTCCTCTGTATATTGTCAGCTTCTCCTATGTATCCCCTTGTAGCCTATATGCTTTGCACTGACTACACAATCCACAACATGTTGCAACAGCAATAGTTGCAGAAAGGCTTTCCCAATTCTTGAAAGCTCACAAACTTCCAAAAAGTATCTGATATTATATGCTCCAAACAGTACCAAGTATGCTTAAACACAGGGCCCCGTTGGCTGGGGGGGGGGGGGTGTCCATCTATTTCCCAAAAATAATGAACTGGGTTTTGCTTATGTGGTGCAAATCTAAATTGGAAGGCATTCTGTTTTAGAGCGATTCCAGACATAATGATAGATAGTCTATGGGAGTGTGCCACAAAGCAGGTAGGCCTACCACGTCTATCTCCTTTAGGGCCCAAGTAAATAAGGGGTCTCATAGCACAGAGCCTCGTTTTTCCTAAATCTGGCACTGGCTCCAATTGTCCTTTTCCCCCTCAGAAAGCCATGGAAAACACAGTTATCTGATTCAGAAAAATCACAGATTGCTTAGAGTTGCACCATAGTTTCCATACAAATACCCATTTCTGCCTCCTCTAGAAACCTCCTCCCCCAGCAATGTTGAATCACTGTGAAACTTAAGTAGTGCTGATAATCTTTCCATCGTGTACTTTCTCCTGCTTTTGTTCCAGTCACCACTTGTGCTTCATTCCCCTTTTCCTGAAACGTTCTGTTTTTCTTAACTCCCCTTCCTCCCCTTCATTTTGTCTCCAATCTATCAAAATGGAAGGAAATTAAAACACACTTTAAAGCCTACGCTCTTCAGGAGCAAAGCAGAATTAGGATTTTAACCTTCTTCCCAGCCCAGCCCATTAGTTCTGCTATATGTTGTTGGCATGGGAAGGAAGCAAACACTACTGAATAATCTGCTATAGCAAAACTCAGTTAACAGGTTTTGGAAAATGACAGCCATAACGTTTTGGGAAAACACCTTTTGGAGAACATAACTTTTAGAAAAGCATGACCTTTCAGAGCAGAGCAAAACACCCTTAAGAGTAGAATCTTGTCTTGTGGTATACAACCAGATATAATTATGCAAAGAAATGGTTTCAGTTGTTAGACTGAATGACCTGTTATCCCTGATCTGTTAGGAAAACATATGTTTGCCAGTGCATAAAACAGCAGAGCTTTAGAAGTGTTTTTCAGTTCATATATATATACACACACACATATACACACACACACACACACACACACACACACTAGGGTTGCCACTTTTTGATAAAAGAATAAGGGACAGGTACATTAAAAATAAGGAATTTTTCACAAAAACAGGGACATTTCATTAAAATGTGAAAGTCATCAATTGATTTTCAAGTTTTTATGAAGTGTCTCTTATTTTTGTGAAAAATTCCCTATTTTTGGTACCTGTCTCTTATTCATGTGGCAACCCTAACACACACACACACACACGCTTCCATAAAACAACTTGTTTTATATCATGCACTCAAGAGACAAAAATGAAGTGGACTTTGATTTAAAAATAATATATTTGGTTTATTTATTAATTTATTAAAGTATTTATATTTACAACTTTCATGTGTTCAGGATACACAGGTACAAAACTTATCAGGAACCATAGAGTAAAGGAAGCTGCATACCAAAACATACATACGGGAAACAGTAAGCAACAGGATCATAGATAAAGGTTAATAGAGAAGGCTTGAAGAAGGTTGTCATTTCCAACAATAGGCAGTTACAGGGCACCAGTTAGCCCAGATTTGCTCTTGCAGACTGTAGCATGTTAAAAGGATTGCAGTTTTCATCCAGTCCCAAGAATTATGGTTACAATCAGTGCATTGAAGAGGTAAAACCTGCCAGCAAACTCTAACTTTGCTCCTGCAGATTGCTGCTCGGATACTGAAGCAAATAAAAATTTCCAAAAAATTATACCCATAGGTCTTCAGGAAGAGAGGTGTGATCATATGTAAGAAAGACTGATTGGTGGGAGAGAATGGGGTGGCTTGTCTATGGTTATCCTTCTCTCTTGTAGCCAGTCAGTTGCCACATTTAATTTATCCACATGCCAGTAGCATAGCCAGCAAATGCCACTTAGAACTTAACACTTCTTGAGAAATCATGTCACATATAAAGTCACATATCTCCTCATCTCTCGCACTGCTAGTCCTAAGAGATTTCCAGCCCTAAGAGATTGTCTCGATAGGACTCTGCTCTAGAAATAGCCATCAAATATGTTAAAATGATGCATGCCACATTCTTCCAAGTACATTTTAAGAACTGTAATAGAATATGCCATTTTCTTAGAATGAGGTTACTAAGTGAGAGAAACTAGTCTGAATCTTTTCCACAGATCAGTGGGGACTACGTAACTTTGCGGTATTTTCCTCCAACAGAATGTTTCTATCCTTTTATAATTGCAAGTAAAGCCCATTTCAACCAGTCTAAGACAATGATAACTCTTTGTGTTTTGCTTTATATCAGATAGGTCTGCCAATGCTTCTCACTCACGCGTGCTAAATGGAGTCTCCATATGCAATAGCAGCATGCCTCAGCTTTCCAGATGGTAGGACACAACATACCAACAAGACCTATTTGCAAGCTTCCAGAGGCATCTGACTGTTGGAATCACTGTTGGAAGAGAAAATACTAGACTAATGGGGACTTGGAGAGTGACTAAATGTTGCAGATGCCTGTGGCATTTGCTGCTATAGTCCACTTATACTGCATTAAAAAATAACCATATGCTGTTTTGGTTGTCCTGTGTCAAGAGTTAAAGCTAGTTCACCAACTGCACCTGCTCCTGGAGAAGTCAGATCTGGCCACAGTAACGTACATTTTGGTTACATCCCATTTGAATGACTGTAATGTGCACTATGTGCAGTTCTGAAATTTCAGTTGGTCCAGAAAAGTGCCCAGAAATTCCAGCTGGTCCAAAGAACACAGCCAGATTGCTAACTGGGGTTGGCTATATAGGGAGGATACAATTTATTTGTGGTAACAGCCCCACTGGCTACCAGTCTGTTTCCAGGCAGCAATTATGTTCCCTAGCTGTTTAGTACATCAAGAAATGTATTTATTTATTTATCATATCAGGAGTGAACCAAACAGTTGTGTTGTATTTTTTAAAAAACAAAACAAAACAAAAAAACACAAAGTTTGCAAATTTGGCATTATATTAAATGGCCTTTGACCAGTAGCTGGCCACTTGGAGTGCCTCTGGTGTTGCTATAAAAAGGTCCCCCATTGTGCATGTGGCAGGGCTCAGTTTGCCCTGTAATAGGTGGTCTATGGTTTGCTCTTCTCCACACTCGCATGTCGTGGACTCCACTTTGTAGCCCCATTTCTTACGGTTGGCTCTGCATCTTGTGGTGCCAGAGCGCAGTCTGTTCAGTACCTTCCAAGTCACCCAGTTTTCTGTGTGCCCAGGAGGGAGTCTCTCATTTGGTTGTAGTTCTGGGTTTTAGCCTGCCACTTTTGGACTCTTGCCTGCTGAGGTGTTCCAGTGAGTATCTCTGTAGATCTTAGAAAACTATTTCTTGATTTAAGTCATAGGCGTGCCAGCTGATATCCAAACAGGGGATGGGCCGGAGATGTCATTGCCTTGGTCCTTTCACTACTTCCCGGCAGATGTCATGTGGTGCAATACCAGCTAAGCAGTGTAATTTCTCCAGTGGTGTAGTGCGCAGATATCCTGTGATAATGCGGCATGTCTCATTAAGAGCCACAGCCACTGTTTTAATGTAGTGAGATGTGTTCCACACAGGGCCTGTATATTCAGCAGCAGAGTAGCAAAGCACAAGGGCAGATGTCTTCACTGTATCTGGTTGTGATCTCCAGGTTGTGCCAGTCAGCTTTCATATGATATTGTTTCTAGTGCCCACTTTTTGCTTGATATTATTCAGGCAGTGCTTCTTGTATGTCAGAGAGCAGTCCGGGGTAATTCCCTGGTATTTGGGTGTGCTACAATGCTCCAGTGGGGTTCCTTCCCAGGTAATCCTCAGAGCTCGAGATGTGTGTCTGTTCTTAAAATGAAAAGCACCACTGGGGGCTCCTCCTCTTTATGTCCTTTAAAAAGCTGGAGAGGCTGCAAGTAGATGCAAAGATGGCACCAATGGGCACCATTGGACAATAAGCAAAGAGCTCTGTTACGCTCAAATGGAAGAGTCTTGTATCCGGAAGTTATGTATTTCTTGCTATAGTTTTCAGAGTAATTTTTAAAATTCCAAACAATGTTTCTGTTGTCCTGGATTATATTTTGGCAATTCCTGGCTCCAACTGCAGCAGTTTATTCACATTTTCAAGTGGATTTCTTTTTCATTATAAAAAAATCTGAACAATATTCTAGCTTTTATTTATTTATTTATTTATATGCTGTCATGCATCAAAGATGTGGCACATTTATACTATAATTCTTTTTTTAAAAAAGGAAATCCAGAGAAGATAAAAACTTGCTTTCCAAACCATAAAACTACCCTACTACACCATGCCTTGTTTTCAATAAGAACCTTTTACAATGCAGATCCATCAAATAGCTAAAAACATCACTGCCACCCGTAGGATGGAAGGAGTTGGTATAAACATCATAATAGCCAAGTAAACATGAGACCATCTGTATCTGCTCTTAGATGAATGTTGGTCCCACCCAATGAGATCAATAATATGTTCTCAATCTATACACTATTGTAGTTATTACTACTGTTATTGTTATTATTATCATAATCTTCATCATCATGCTTTCCGTTCTAAAATAAAACAATAAAACTGGCCAACCTCAAGCACTGGAGCCACATGCTGTCCTAAGATGTTGTTGTGTATCTTCAAGCCATTCTGACTTATGGTGGCTGTAAGATGAACCTATTGCAAAGATTTCTTGGCAATATTTGTTGACGGTAGGTTTTTCCTTTGCTTTTCCCTGAGGGTTTGCTAAGCTCCAGGATGGGGATTCAAACCCTAGTTTCTTGAGCCATACTCCCATACACCACAGTAATTTCAAAAACCCTTTGCAAGCATTTCAGTCATTGAGCAAAAGTAAGCTCTGACATGGGCTGGTCCATGAGGTCATGAAGAATAAACATCAATGCAAAAAGTAATGTTTCCTTCCTCTGCCACCTGCAGGACAGGTGAGAAAGGGGAAAGGAAGTGGGAGGGCAACATGAGAAAAGAAATAAAAGGAGGGGGTGATAGAAACACAAAATACAAGAGGTAGCCACTTTTGACTGGATTCATTACTTAGGCCAGTCTTTCTCAACCAGTGTGCCATGGCACACTAGTGTGCCGTGACGGACCTCCTGCTGTGCCGCGAGAAAAGCTCTCTGCCCCCCTTCCTCCCCCCTCCTGCTGAACACCTGCTGCTTGAGGGGGGCGGAAGGGCCAGGCAGTGGCGAAGAAACAGAAGAAGGGCCCGGGTGCGCCTCCTTCGGGCCCGTTTCCTAGCCAGCCTCCAATCCGCCATTACTCCCTCCATGACTCTCGCCCCTCGCTCGCTGAAGGTGCATGGAGGAGGAGCCCCGCCCAATGAAGCCCGCCCACCGCTCATGCTCCTCCTCTGTGGGAGCGCTGATGCTGGGGGGGGGGGGCGGGGCATGGCGCGGCATGGCTCTGCCCCGGCGGCACTCCCAGCAGCTGCTCCAGCCTTGAGGGACAGTGCCAAGCCAGCATTGTGCTGGCTCTGGCACCGCTGGCTTGGCACTGCCCAAGTGCTGGAGCAGCTGCTGGGAGAGGTGAAGCCGGGGGTAGGGGGCGGGGCATGGCGCAGCCTGGCTCCGCCCCCGGCTTCGGCACTCCCAGCAGCTGCTCCCAGCAGGCCACCAACCCCCAGCCGTTCTTTACTGTGTTAAGAGTGTCATTTTGTGTCATTTTGGTTGGTGGGGTGCCCCCGGATTTTTTTAATGTTAAAAGTGTTCCGCGGCTCAAAAAAGGTTGGGAAACACTGACTTAGGCAATCCCTGAGTAAGATTGTCATCTAAGTTCGGTGTCCTGGCGTTGCGTACATAGGTGACTGTGGAGCCCTATTCTTGACCTGCATGTTCTCCCACAGTGAGGACATCAGTTTCCAGGTGGAATGCGGTCCTGGTGGGATTTGGCTTGATGCACCTTCCTCTTTGCACGTTTCTCTCTTTCGTCCTCCATTCGTGCCTCTTCAAATCCTACAGCATTGCTGGTCACAGCGGACCTCCAGCTAGAGCCTTCAAGGATCAGGGCTTCCCAGTTCTCGGCGCCTATGCCACAGTTTTTAAGGTTGGCTTTGAGCCCATCTTTAAATCTGTTTTTCTGTCCTCCAACATTCAGTTTTCTATTATTGAGTTCAGAGTAGAGCAACTGCTTTGGGAGACAGTGATCGGGCATTCGGACAACATTGCCAGTCCAGTGGAGTTGATGGCGGAGGACCATCACTTCAATGCTGGTGGTCTTTGCTTCTTCCAGCACGCTGACATTTGTTCATCTGTCTTCCCAAGAGATTTGCAGGATTTTTTGGAGGCAACACTGATGGAATCATTCCAGGACTTGCATGTGACGTCTGTAGATAGTCCACGTTTTGCAGGCATATAGCAGGGTTGGGAGGACAATAGCTTTATAAACAAGCACCTGGTATCCCTACGGATGTCCCAGTCCTCAAACACTCTGTGCTTCATTCAAAAAAAATGCTGCACTCGCAGAGCTCAGGTGGTGGTGTATTTCAGTGTCAATGTTGACTTTTGTGGAGAAGTGGATGCCAAGGTAGTGGAAATGGTCAATATTTTCTAATGTTCCACCATTAAGCTGTATTTCTGACATTGCAGATGGGTTGGTTGGTGACTGCTGGAAGAGCACTTTGGTTTTCTCGATGTTCAGTGACAGGGCGAGCTTCTCGTATGCTTCTGCAAAAGGTGTTTAGAGTGCCTTGTAGGTCTTCTTCTGAATGTGCACAGATGAAGTTGTCATCAGCATATTGGAATTCTATAACAGATGTTGTAACCTTGGTTTTAGCTTTCAGTCTGCTGAGGTTAAATAGCTTTCACTTGTCCGATAGATGGTTTCCACTCTGGTGGGAAGCTTCCCATTAACAAGATGATGTATCATAGCAATGAAGATGGAAAATAAGATTGGGGCGATAACACATCCCTGTTTAACACCTGATTCTCACTTTGGGAGCCATTGCTGCCCAGGACTGTTGCCATCATGTCACCATGGAGGAGCTGCAGGATGTTTACGAATTTGTCGGGGCACCCGATTTTTTGGAAGATGGTCCAGAGAGCACTGAGATTCACTGTGTCGAATGCCTTTGCAAGGTCAATGAATGTCATGTACAGAGGTTGATTTTGTTCCCTGCATTCATAGACTGTTAGTGTCAGCCCCACGATATAAAGTTCCTCACCTTTCTTATAGATTAGATAACATCAATCATTCATTGTCTTCTGCAGGAAAGTTTGAGTGTTCCTTCATTCTCTTTGTATCCATTTTCTCAATAATTCATTTCATATCTGATGCAACCCCCCACATAACACAACAGGAATCTTCTGAAGGATGAGCCATGTGCTGTTTTAGTAATCTGCCCAGGTGAATCAAGGTATTTCTAGAAATCAGAATATATCAACAGCATGCTGTTTTCTGTAGCTGGAAGCAAGCAAAGGCAGAGAGGAGTGAACACTGCATGTATAATACAGGTGATGGCTTCTATGGGATTTGCTTAGTAGCTTTTGTTTTGCGATATATCATTCCCAGGTAAACTGTGTCATTAAAGTTACATCTGACACTGATACCTCCCAAAAACTTACAATTTTTGGCACTCCACAAAGAGAATTTTCAGGTGCTAGGAAACATGAATAAATGTTATTATTATGTGGCTTTTGTTGTTTGTTGTCTGCCTTCAAGTCATTTCCAACTTATAGCAATCATAAGGTAAACCCATCACCTTAGATTTGTTGAGAGGAGGCTTGCATTTGCCTCCGTCTAAGACTGAGAGAGTGTTACTTGCACCTAACAGAGGCTGGATCTACACTGCCCATTATCCCAGGATCTGACCCCAGATTCTCATTGGTACTGTTCCATTATCTTCTTATTCCAGATTAGATGGCAGTGTAGACTCATATAATCCAGTTCAAATCAGATAATCTGGGATCAGATCATGGGCTATGGATCCAACCTAAGAAGGGATTCAAACCCTGATCTCCAGAGTTGTAGTCCAATGCTCAAATCACTATGGCGTGCTGACTCTCAAATGCAGTTTACCTAAAATAAAATAAAACCATAGTAATTACATAAGCATTGTTTTATATGTTAATATTGCTTTGTGGCTGAATATCTTTAAAATTGGTACTACTCAAAGTATAGTGGGAGGAGTGGTTAAGTTACAGAAAAGTTACAGGGCTCACCTTCCCATGCAGTCTTACCTACAATGCATATGATATATGGGGGCAGTTTTTCCATGTCCAGTGCTACTGCTGGTTTGAGGATTAGTAAAAGACTTATCAACGTCCCTCCAGATTTTTATTTCCATCCCTACACCACTGCTACCAGAGTATAGCAAGAAGACCCTATTGTTGTTGTATGTCTTGACATCTGGGGCTGAGAATGTGACTTTTGTGCACATTTTCTGGGCTGAGCAGGGACTCAAACCCAGGTCTCCAGAGGCATAGTCCCACACTCAAACCACTATACCATACTGTTCCAAATGAAAGAGTGAACCCAAGTGTATATACTAGCCAAGGGCACATTTCAGCCCTGCAGGTGTTTTGGACTTGAACTCCCACAATTCCTAACAGCCTACCAGCCTACATTCTCTCCTCCAGCAGTGTTTCTCTTCTTCAGATTCATGCTCTCAGGTAGAGATCTGGAAAAACACAAGAATTGAAAGAGTTTGGCTAGTGCCACAACACTTAGCAAACCCCAATTCCTGAATCTACTGCCGGCAATGTAATTGGATGACTCCAGGTTCTGGTATTACAGAAGAGGGAGAAAATATCTCTGTCCACTTTCACCACCCCATAAATAAATCCACAAACCTATTTTATGTCTTCCCTTAACTTAGTGTTCTATTTCAGTTGAAAATACTTTGGATTGGGAAATTGTACTTGCCCAGGTTTTGGGCTTTCCTTTTGAGGTTATACTCTTCAGACGACACACAAGAGACTCTGGTAACGTCAACAGTCTTCTTTATTACTTCTGAATAGAAGAATTACGATTCACATTACTTTAGTTTCAAGACCTCTAAGTCTCTCCTGGATCTTGAGGATAAAAAAGAAGACTCTAGATATCTGCAGACTCACAGCTATATATATATACGTATGTGTGTGTGTGTGTGTATATATATATATAGATATATATATACGTATGTGTATATATATATATATATGTATGTGTGTGTGTATATATATATATCAATTTCACAAAACCCTTGGTCATTGCAATTTTTCTGATTTTTTCCACCCAACTCTATATCTTTTTGGAAATGACATGCTGAGAACAGTATGCAAAATTCCAAATACAACTGCACTGTAGCAGGATAGGAAGCATAGCAACTTGGCAATTTTTGCCATCATTTTCATAGAGCTAGCCTTCTTTACTACCATCACTAGTAACATTGAGGTATCTTCTGTTGCTCTGAGATCATTTTCCCAGACAGTAGTTCTTTATTCAGATCATCAATATATACTACAAGGAAGCCATTTGGTCCCAGGGCTATAATAGAGCTTTGGCTGGACTTGCCAAAAATTCTATTTGAATATTTCTGCACCTCCGTGGATGCGAATATAAAAACTGAATGCCCACCTTACAAAGGTGTAAACTTTAAGGTGTTTGAGAGAGGAATGGTACGTGATATTGGGTATGCCTTCATGAAAATTCACTGCACATGAATCCCAGCCACGGATGCTCAATTTCTGCACGGACTCAGCTCTGGATTGGTTTCTTTCTGTCCTGAGGAAATGTAGGGCTAGGA
Source organism: Anolis apletophallus (assembly GCA_030556195.1). Classification (NCBI taxonomy): domain Eukaryota; kingdom Metazoa; phylum Chordata; class Lepidosauria; order Squamata; family Anolidae; genus Anolis; species Anolis apletophallus. The sequence continues at coordinate 26,074,698 of JARBWK010000002.1, forward strand.
ATTTGGATTAGGAGCCTCTTATCTCGCAGTCCTGCACATAGACTGGCTGTTTTAAGCAGCATGACAAATGGGGATGAAATGTGAATTAGCTAAGCTGAGAACAGTTCCTAAATCAGAGGCAGGAAAAGCAAGGCTGTGTTTGTGGGTGTCCACTCCATCTCCCTTTCCTTCCCTCCATCACTTTCTGCATTTTCATCTCCCTTTACTGTTTTCATTCCTGCCTTTGCTGGGGTTGGGGTTTTTAAGTACCGTTCTGTGAGGGATTTCGCAGGTGATACTTGAACTAAATCTTCTCCCCCACATACAGAAGAGAGAGATTTATAGGTCCAAGACTGACAGCAATGTGAGGAGCAGCTGGGGCTGTTTGAAATTCATCTCTTCCCTGTCAGCTCAACGAGAGTTCACGGTGATGGGGATAAATTGTATGTTATGTTTTCCCCCCCAATTAGACTCCACTCAGCCACAAACTACCTCAATAAATAAAAAACGCCCACTAGTGAACATTAACACCAGGAAACCATATCTGTCCGTATCCCCCTGGACAGGCTAAGCAATAAAATATCACCTTGTTACAGTGAAACGGGGAAGAAGACAAATGGTGCCCAGGATGGGGAAAGGGAGCTTGTCAGGCAATACCCGGGCAAGAGCTCTAATTTAGGGGACTAAATGTGCTATTGACACTTTCAATACTTGTAGAGTGCTTGATCTCATCAATATTGCTCTCCAAGACTAGGAGAGCCAATCTAAGACTGATTCGAATCCACTTTTCCTCCCTCAAGACATTTCCTGGGGTATTTAACCAAGGATCTACATCTGACTGTGGAACATCTGTAGTCCATTTAACTTAAAGCAGTTTCAAGCTGCTTGATCCATTTTTTGTGGGATAAGAAACCCTGAGATCTTTAGTTTCAAGATGGCCATGTAAATCATTAAGAGCCGATTGCTCAATTACACAACACTTGATGAGGCTAGGGCTTAATTGAAAAGCAATGTGCTGGAGGGGAAACAAGCTTCTTAAGTGTGATGTTTGATTTATGTTAACTCATATGTACAAGCTATCACTTGATGCCTCAGTACCAGCCGAGATATTACATCTACTTTGTAGAATTAATGCAATCTAAAACCACTGTAACTGCTGTGGCTCAATATTATGGAATCCTGGGAATTGTAGTTGGTGAGTCTCTTTTTGGTAGAGAAGGCTAATGACCTTGTAAAACTAAAAAAATCCTGTGATTCCCTAACATTGACACAATATCACAGAGTGTGGGTTGTAAAGACAGGTGAAGGTAACACTACAGGGTCAATCCAGTATAAAAGTATTCGTTTATGCAAAAGCTAGAGCAAAGGTATACAATACATCAAGACATACCAGACCCCATAAACATCTATGGAAGTTGGGGCGAATCGGCATGTTTACACGGATAATCTGGATTAATAGCAGCTTCACAATATATCGCAGCTTCACAAAATATCGCAGCTGCGATTATCCATTCCCTAACATTGAGCCATGGCAGTTAAAGACCCATCAAACTGCATTAATTCTATAGTGTGGATGCACCCCTGGTGATATCAGTGAAGTAATCCTAAAACAGGATTCTCAGTATCCATCACAAAATGTAAAAAAAAAAAAACCCTGTGGTTAGAATTATATTGCCAAAGCAAGGAAGTTTGCACACTTGCATGTAAAGTCAGATCAATGACATGTTGATGGAACATTTTGGTAACTTTACTTCCAGCTTTTGATAATGAGGTTTCACAACATTTAACACAGATCCTATTAGCCAAACTTCCTTTTTGAGAGGAAGTTTGGATGCGGAAGGAAACTAGTTACAGGTTATTTGTTTATTGTGTCAGAAGTGAATTGAGAATACAGTTATAATGAATAGAAAAACCATAAACAAAGTTAAAAACTTGGCATTATACTAAATTTCTTTTGACCAGAAGCTGGCCAGCAAGCAGTAGAACAGACAGTAGGAGGAAACCTTTATATTTATGTACCAGTAAATTTATTTATTTGTTTACAGTATTTATAATCTCATAATATCTGACTTATCTGGAATTAAACCCCTTTCCCAACTTTCCAATAATTCAAATCAATTGGACTAGAATAGTAAAGATGGTGTTACTTTTCATAGGATTAACTAGCACATAGGAGCCCCCGGTGGCGCAGTGGGTTAAATCCCTGTGCTGGCTGGACTGAAGACTGACAGGTCGCAGGTTTGAATCCGGGGAGAGCATGGATGAGCTCCCTTTATCAGTTCCAGCTCCTCATGCGAGGACATGAGAGAAGCCTCCCACAAGGATGGCAACACATCAAAACATCCGGGCATCCCCTGGGTAACGTCCTTGCAGATGGCCAATTCCCTCACACCAGGAGCAACTTGCAGTTTCTCAATTCGCTCCTGAAATAACCAAAAAAACTAGCACATGACCTGCTGGTATATGTTCAGACTATCAAAAGCTGTATTTCATTTCAGCTCGGTGGAGAAATCCAGTTGGGCAGTGGAATTATGCAGCAGTGCTTAGGGGGAAATTAAAATATAGGTAGAGTTCATCAGTGTATCCCCTTTTCTCAGTTGGGGGAGGGATGATCTGTAATCTACATTGCCTCAAGTTTAGCTCTAACTATAGCTTTCTCATTTTTGCCCTTTGTTGTGACTACATAAAATACATCATATTGTCATGTCTAATTATGCGTACAAATTAGGAATCTAGCAAGATAATGAGTTTAAACAAATTCGCCTGAAAAATCAACTCTCTGGTTTTCAAAACAAACAAGGCTCACACAGAGATGGGAGAGAACGTAAGCTTGCCTTGTCGTCAATAAAACCACCCACCCCACCCCCAAAAAAATCCTGCTTGAAGAAGTTACTTGATGAGATCAAGATAGTAAAACATACACACTTCCATTCAAACAATGGTAATGCAAAAGGCAACATCTAGCCCTGATAAAATTTTGATTTGATAAGGAAATCTAGGAAAACTGAGAAAGAACACTTTACCTGATATTATCTGTATATATTATGTAAGCATCTGTGATACCAAATGATGAAGGACCTCACTGTAATCGGCACAATATGGATTAATATATTTTGACTGCAGCCCTCAAGCAACCTACAGGCATCTGCCAGTCTTGAATTAAATCATGGGAAAGTCTGTGGCTAAGCTTAACAACAGTCTCACTGTTTCTGTCTAAATGATTCTGCAGTTTACCCATAAGGTTCTGTCATAAAGTTATTAGTTATTCTATGTTTTATCTATATATATAATTTTTATTTGATTAGTATAATCTGTTAATTATTCTGTATTATGTTTATTGCTGTAAAGTCTTGGTATATGTCAGGCATTGAATATTTGCCTTTGTATGTGTAAACCAACCTGAGTCCCCTGGGGGAGATAGAGCGGTCTAAAAAATAAAGATTATTATTATTATTATTTGAAATATAAAAGATTAGGGTAAAGGTAAAGGTTGTCCCCTGACATTAAGTCCAGTCATAATTATAATATATGAAAGGCAAAGGGGACACACCAATTCACATACAGTACCAAGGCAGCATTGTGCTGGCTCTGCCCCCTCAAGGCTGGCAAAGCTGTGGGAGTGCTGAAGCCGGGGGGAAGGGACGGAGCCAGGCTGCGTCATGCCCCCCCCCCCCAGCTTCAGCTCTCCCACAGAGGAGGAGCATGAGCAGTGGACGGGCTTCAGTAGGCAGGGCTCCTCCGCGCGGCTTCAACATGCAAGGGGCGAGAGTCATGGCGGATTGGAGGCTGGTTGGGGAAACGGCCGAAGGAGGCGGCGCCCCGGTCCCTTCTTTTTCTTCACCGCCGCCCAGCCCTTCCTCCTCCTCCCCCAAGCAGCAGGAGTTCGGCGGGAAGAGGGGGGAAGGAAGGGGGGCAGAGAGCTTTTCTCGCGGCACACCTGATGATCGCTCACGGCACACTAGTGTGCCACGGCACACTGGTTGAGAAACACTGGTGTATTGGATTATGCCTAATTGACATTGGGGACTCAGTTCTTCCTTTCACGGGATCGGAACCTTTTGCAAACGATATTCAGATGACTACGGACTAAATACAGACTATATCCTGGATTTTCCGGCTTTGGAACTTTGGATACCGCGATTGGTCATGTGAGACAATATCCGTTATTTACGGCTCTGTATTATGCTTTTCGTTCTGTATGTGAATTGGTGTGTCCCCTTTGCCTTTCATATATTATAATTTTGATATTGAAATATTGCCTGAGTGTAATAGCTTAGCGTTCATGCAACCCATGCTCAGTTTTTGTTGTATTAAGTCCAGTCGTGTCAGACCCTGGGGGTTGGTACTCATCTCCACTTCTAAGCCGAAGAGCCGGTGTTGTCCAGTAACTATTGATCTACTCACATTTCCATGTTGTCAAACTGCTAGGTTGGCAGAAGCTGAGGATGACAGCGGAAGCTCATGCTGCTCCCCAGATTCGAACCTCGACCTTTCAGTCAACAAGCTCAGCAGCTCAGCGGTTTAACCCACTGTGCTACTGGAGGCTCCTACAACAAGATTAGTACACAGCAAACAAGGTTACTATGCTGCCTGTTGTATTTGATCACACGTTGGACTCTTTCCAAGTGTCTAGGACTGTGTGATGTATTGGTGAATAATGCATGCAGATCCCAGTAAGGTGGCCTTTTGCAGCTGACAGATGGTAATTTTGTCAGCGCCAATTGTGTTTATGTGCAGGCCAAGGTCATAGGCACTGCACCCAATGTGCCGATCACCGCTGGGACCACCTTTACTGGCTTGTGCTGGAGTCTTTGAAGTTAGATCTTTAAATCTTCGCATCGTGTCAGCTTTTTCAGTTGTTTTTCTTCAATCCTGCTATCACCTGGGATTGCAACATCGACGATCCATACTTTGCTTTTTAGCACGATTGTAAAGTCAGGAGTATTGTGCTCCAAAACTCTGTCAGTCTGAATTTGGAAGTCCCAAAGTAGTTTGATGTGTTCATTTCCTGTAACTTTTTCAGGCTTGTGATCCCACCAGTTCTTTGTCACAGGCAAATGGTATTTATTATTATTATTATTATTTTACTGGCACAAAAACACAGTACGACACAGTAAACAAGATATATAAGCTGGATTTCGTATCACAAGATTCGTATCACAAGTTGAACACTTCCCAAGCATTTACGACTGTGTGATGTATTTTCGAATGATGTGTGCAGATCCAAGTAAGGTGGCCTTTAGCCTTTGACAGATAGTGATTTTGTCAATCTTTATTATTTTCAAATGCCAGCTAAGATCTTTTGGCAAGGCTCCCAGTGTGCCGATTACCACTGAGACCACCTGTAGTGGTTTATGCCAGTGCTTTGCAATTCGGTTTTGAGGTCTTGATAACGGCTGAGCTTTTCCTGTTGTTTTTCCTCAATGCAGCTGTCACCCAGTATGGCGACATCAATGATCCCAAACTTTTTTTTCTTTTCCACAATCATGAGGTCTTGTGTATTGTGTTCCAAAACTTGGTCAGTCTGAATTCGAAAGTCCCACAGCATTTCTGCATGTCCATTTTCCACTATTTTTGTAGGTTTATGATCCCACTAGTTCTATTATTATTGGGTTGTTTTAGGTTTTTTGAGCTATATGGCCATGTTCTAGAAGCATTCTTTCCTGACATTTTGCCTGCATCTATGGCAAACATCCTCAGAGGTCGTGAGGATTATTATTATTATTATTATTATTATGCAGAGTAGTATATTCTCCTTAGAGAGGGTAAGCTTAAAAAAGCTTAAGGGAAGGAGGCATGAGAAACTTTTTAAATCCTCTTTTTAAATTTATTGTTATATAATGATAATAAAGCTATACTAGGACTTCTTTCTATTTTAATGTTCATTATATCCTCTGTTTCTCTAAATACTTCCCCCAAAAATTACTTACATATTTACATTGCCACCACATATGTATATATGTTCCTGATTCTTGGCATCCTCTTCAGCAATTTTTTGAATAGTTTTTATTTGTATTTGAAAAAAGAGGATAAAGATGCAATAACAAACTTATTAACAATAGAAGACTGCTTATAGCAAGGAATTGGAAAAGAGAAATAAATATACAAATAGAGGAAGTATGGAAATTGGTAATAAATGATAAGCTGACATGTATATCAAAAGTTAAAAGAGGTATATTGAAACAAAGTGATAATATACACTTGTGATAATACGTATAAGCAGGAAAATAACAGTAGACGCCAAAAGTTAAAGTATGGTAGGTTGTATTGAATAATATGTATCTGCTGTAAAACAAACAATGTACAATAAATGTATTGAACTATGATAAAATAAATATTTTTTTTTAAAAAAAGAGAAACATTTTAAATCCAATATTTGATTCTGCTTGTCCAGCACTTGATGTAGTGGCCAGTTCTCTAAAATAACTGAGCAAATTCTTACTCCAGGCATGATTATATCCATGATTCACCCAGCATAATGGATAGATGCCCTTCTAACTGTAAATCCAGGCTGTAAAGTTCAGGGATGCTATAATTGACTCCTTCTGGAATCCTAGTATTTCCTTCAGACATAGCACATAAAGTTAAGCTAATATTATATAGATATACTCAGGTTAGATATAGTGAAGCCATGGGTCAAGGATCTGTGCTATAATGAGCTGAGGGATTCTGTGGGGGAGATAAAAATGCACATAGTCATTAGTATATCCCAGAGACAATCTTGCTCTGGTTTTTTTTTGAAAATGTGAAAGTGTTTGGATTATGCTTTAACAAGTGTCAGGTCTACGTATTAGTGTTAGATGGTATCGGTCACCAAAGGTTATGATGTTGCCAAGACAGCCAAAACAAGCCTTCTTTCATTTAAATCAGGGGTGCTCATTACAGTGATCGGGAGCACCTAGGTCAGTGGTTCTCAACCTGTGGGTCCCCAGGTGTTTTGGCCTCCAACTCCCAGAATTCCGAGCCAGTTTACCATCTGTTAGGGTTTCTGGAAGTTGGAGGCCAAAACACCTGGGGACCCACAGGTTGAGAACCACTGACCTAGGTGATCTTCGGCCCTCTTCCAGGTGATCTTTGGGCCTCACCAACCGGATGGCGCGCTCCTGCCATGCACGCGCACGTGCACTCATGCCGCCGCCTTCGCGGGGCTTCTTTTGCCAAAATGAGGCTTTAGTGGGTGGGCCCTGGCGCTCGTCTTGCCACGCACGGTGTGGTGACATGACCACCCATTGGTTGCTGCTGGGAGGGGAGCAAGGCGAAGGCACGCGCACGGATAGGATGCGAGGCTGTGGGAGAGATGGAGGGAATGTGTGTGTGAGAGAAAGAGAGAGCCAAGGAGAGAAGAAAGAAATCCGGAGAACTTTTTTGGATCTTTTTGGCAGGCAGGCGGGCGGGTGCTGGAAGGAGAGAGGGAGAGAGAGAGAGAGAGAGAAAGAGGCGAAGGAGGCCGGGCAAAGTGGGGCAAAGCCAAGCAAGCCCTGCCGCAAACCCTGCTGCTGCCCTCGGGACTCCCATTCCAAGCCGAGACCTGGGCGAGCTGTGTGGGGCTGCGAGGAGGGAGGGCTCCGCCATGTTCCTGGGGCTGAACCCGAGCAGGAGCGGGCTGCGGGGATGGAGACTCCACTTGCTGCTGCTGCTTGTGCCCTCGCCGCCTTTCTCCACCTTAACCTCCCTCGCCCTCGAAGGAGAAAGGCGGCGAGGGCCCACGGGAGAGAGAGAGAGAGAGGGTGGCTCTTCAGAGCCAGCTAGGAAGAGCCAGCCCCTCTCTCTCTCTCTCTCTCTCTCTCTCTTTCTCTCTTTCTCTCTTTCTCTCTTTCTCTCTTTCTCTCTCTCCCGTGGGCATGGACTGCCACCAGTGGGAGGGGTCCTCCTTCCTGCCAGCCGTCTACTTGGGCATCCTTTCTGAGTGACACCCTCGAAAGGAAGGAAGGGCGCCCCCCCCCACTGCATCTGTCACTTTGGGGAAGCACCTCTTCCACTCTTCCTTCTCCTGCCCAGGTAAGGAAGCCTCGAGGGAGGAGGGAGGGGGGCAGGCTGCCGTGGGGAGGCTCCAGCCTCATGTGGGTCCCTCTCTCTGTTGAGTTTCCCAACCCAGGCAGCAGCCAGACGGCCCCTCTTCCCAGCCCTGTGCCTTCCGAGCTGCCGCCGAAGCCATATCTGGCCGGAGCGCTGGCGGGTGCGCCTATAAATACCCTCCTGCTGCGTGCGCAGGAGGGGCCTGCTGTGCATGCAAGAAGCAGGATGGGATGGGGACTTCCTGCTTCGCGAAAGCACGCAGCAGGAAGGAGGAAGGCAACGAAGACATTAAGAGAGAGCGCACGCGCAGGCAAGGAGGATCCCCTTCCCGGGTGCGTGCGGCGGCGAGTTCGTGGGCAGGCAAGAAAGAAGCCCCACGCGGACGGAAGGCTGCAGTTGGAACGTGCACGCGCATCTGCGCGCGCATGCTCACATGCACAACAGGTGATCTTTTCAACTTGATTGTTCATATAGTAGCTCGCATGATGAAAAAGTGTGGGCACCCCTGATTTAAATAGTATTTTCTGCCCGCAAACATTCTACTGCCTTTCCAGGGAATTAGATCTGCTAGATTTAAGGGAAATAAAATAAAATAAAATTCCGTACCTTGGGAAGTCTGATCTGGCTACGGTCGTCCATGCTCTGGTCACATCCCAAAAAGATTACTGCAACACACTCTACGTGGGGCTGCCTTTGAAGACAGTACAGAAATTACAACTAGTCCAATGGGCGGCAGCCAGACTAACTGGAGCTACATACAGGGAGCATATCACCCCCCTGTTGTGTCAGCTCCACTGGCTGTCTGTCCACTTCCGAGCTCAATTCAAAGTGCTGGTTTTGACCTTTAAAGTTCTATATGGTTCTGGCCCAGCTTACTTGTCCGAACGCATCTGCCGCTACGTCCCACCTGGTACGTTAAGATCATCCGGGGAGGCCCTGCTCTCACTCCCGCCAACTTCTCAAATGCGGCTGGTGGAGACGAGGGAGAGGGCCTTCTCGGTGGTGGCTCCCCGTCTGTGGAATGCGCTCCCTAACGATATACGATCAATCCCTCCTGACATTCAGGAAAAAGTAAAAGCCTGGCTATGGGACCAGCCGTTCGCACAATAGCACAAGGCAGTATTTTAGACTGGATTTTAATGGAAGTCGTTGAATAGGGCTCAATTGCTTTTTATGGATGGAACACTGTTTTTAACATAAATGAATGCATAGGATATGTTAATGTAATAGTATTTTAATGTATTTATTGTTGAATGTTGGGGTTTTATACTGTGTTTTACTGTGTGGGCATCGAATTGTGCCTATTTGGAAGCCGCTTTGAGTCCCGTCCCCCACGGGGGGGGGGGGGGGTTGAGAAGAGCGGGGTAAAATGCCAGAAATAAATAAATAAGACCCCACTGTAGATGTGATTGAAGAAAGGACATATACTACAAGCTTTTTGTTGCATTATTATGATTTTATTATTTACAGTATTTATATTCCACCTATCTTACCCTCCAGGGGACTCAGGGAGGATTACAATGTACATATTCATGGCAAACATTCGATGCCATAGACACACAGCGTATATAGACAGTAGGGGTGGTTGATCCATAAAAAAATTGATTCTAAACTCATGGGGGGGATTTCTGTTGCTGGGTCGTTATGGAAATTATTCCGAAAAATTTTAAGTACATTTCGTAATTGAAACGTAATTACTAACGAATTTTCGTTATTATTCCTTACGCCAGCTGAGATGGAAGAATGGAGGGCAAGCCCTGCACACTTCCTCCCCCCAGCTCAGAAGCATCGGGATTAAATTTAACGCGGGATGGCTCTGAGCTGCGGGGGAAAGAAAGGTGTCTGGATGCAAGGCACGCACATACATCTTCCTTCCCCCGTCCCCTCAGTGCTACCCCGCGTTATATTTAACACGGGATGGCTCTGAGGTGTGGGGAAAGTGTGGAGGTGAGTCCGCACCTCCTTCTCTGCTTGGGAATAAAGCGGGACAACCCTTGTCCCACTTTATTCCCAAGCAGAGAAGGAAGTGTGGCGGTGAGTCCGCACCTCCTTCCCTGCTTGGGCATAAAGCGGGACAAAGGTTATCCCGCTTTTTTCCCAAGCAGGGAAGGAGGTGGGGACTGACCCCCACACTTCCTTCCCAGCTTGGGAATAAAGCACCCGCCTCAGCTGTCAGCTGGCGAGAGGGGAAAGGAGCGTGCTGCTGCCCTCCAGCCTCCTCTTGCGAATTGAGAACTGAGAGGGGGGGAAACGAACTAATAACGTGACCTTTACAAAAAATGGCAATCCTGGGTTCGGTTTTGAAACTTCACTTCTGGGTTGGATGCCAAGGGTCGATATAGGGTCAAAATAATTTCAAATACGAATTATTAACGGATTTCAAAGCATTTTAATTGGAGATATCCACCCCTAATAGACAGATACACAGAGGCTATTTAACTTTCCAGATTTCATGAGGGTATTCCGGCCACCAGGAGAGCTGTTGCTTCACCATCCATTTGTGACACTGAGGGGGTAACTTCCTCATTCTTTTACTTGCTTGCTGGAAATTTTATGGCGTTGTAAATTATTTAAATTAGTCTCCCTACATAAGTGGTACCAAAATTTCCTACTTAACAGATGCAACTCTTTCAGGCTACAAAGGTCGACAGCAAGCTACACAATGATTGGAAGCTCACTCCATCCGGGCTGGCTTTGAACTCATGACCTTTCGGTCAGTAGTGATCTTAATGCAGCTGACTCCCAGCCAGCTGCGCCACAGTCCCGGTGCATTAAGAAGTGGTGGATACAATGATTCTCTGTTTTGCAGCTTCTGTTACAGTCTCTGCTGGGTTCAGCACAAACCACCTATGAATACTGGGCCAATGAGAAATCTACAAATGAAAGAACCAGGGGCATGGCTCTCCAAATATGTTTTTGAGACACTCTAAACCAGGCATGGGCAAACTTCAGCCCTCCAGTTGTTTTCAACTTTAACCCAGCTGTTAGGAATTATGGGAGTTGAAGTCCAAAACACCTGAAGGGCCGAAGTTTGCCCATGTCTGCTCTGAACTAAAAGGAAGTGAATTTTAATTTCCTCCAAAATTGGTACCTTTTGCCCTGGCTGAGGTTGAAATGTGAGTGGGGGATTAGAATGCCTCCAGGTTTAATGTCATTTGAGTGGAAAATCCCAAAGTCAGAAGACATAGAGCAGAAGACAGACTGTTTAAATTGAGAAGGGTTTTCTCACATCACACAACATCATGGGATTTCTGAACTACCATCTAGAATTATCATGTTAGTGTCATTCACATCTTTTACAGGAAAAGGTCAGATTAAATTCTAAATTCAGAAAATCTGGGCAGTGGTCAAGCAGCCACAATGTCATCGAAATATTAACAGCACCCAAGGGCAAGGAGGCCAGCCCTTGGTTGGTAGAGGGATAGAGGAGACAAAAAAATGATCATGGATGCTGAAGAAAGACTAAAGCAGTGGTTCTAGATCTTTGGCTCTCTGGATGTTTTGGCACTCAGCTCCCAGATACTTGATAGCTAGGGGTGCATCTACACTGTCAAATTAATGCAGTTTGACACCACTTTAACTTCCATGGCTCAATGCTATGGAATCATGGGAGATGTAATTTTGCATGTTTTTTAGCTTTCTCTACCCAATAGTGCTTGTGCCTCACCAACTGCAATTTACATGATTCAGCAGCAAAGCAGGTAAAGTGGTGTCAAGCTGCATTAATTCTGAAATGTAGATCCACCCAAAGACTTCTGGAAGGTGAAGTCCAAAACATCTGGAGGGCCAACGCTTAAGCATCATTAATCAAGTTTATATGTTGGGTTGTTTACATTTTGTTAGTATGGATGTATTGTTGTTGTATTTGGGCATTAAATATTTGTCTTTTATGTTTGGAATCCACCCTGAGTCCCTTCAAGGAGATAAAGTGGAATATACATAATGTTTTATTGTTGTTGGTGGTGGTGGTGGTGGTGATAAGTGAAATGGGTTTTCAGGAAAAATATATTTAAGGCAAGATAAGTGAGGAAACAATGGGTTAAACCCTTGTGCCGGCTGGATTGCTGAACAAAAAGTAAGTGGTTCGAATGCAGGGAGCAGAGTGAGCTCCTCCTGTCAACTCCAGCTGCTCATGTGAGGACATGAGAGAAGCCTCCCACAGAATAGTAAAACATCCAGACATCCCTTGGGCAATGTACTTGTAGACTGCCAATTTTCTCACAACAGAAGCGACTTGGCAGTTTCTCAAGTTGCTCCTGACACACAAAAAAGTGAGAAAACTGCAGAATACAGAAAAGGGGAAGATAGCAAAGGGCTTAAACGAGGAAGAGATGGTGACACATAAAGCATGGGAAGTAGGGCCATGAGAGATCACATCATGGCCAACTAGAATTCTGGCCCTTAATCCTGAAATGGAAATACAGAGTGATGCTTCTCGGCATTTACCTTATCCACCCGGGTGCTTTAGCTTCAATTTTATTCTGGAAGTAATGCTAACTGTTCTGTGGTGTGCTTTGAAAAACTAATGGAGCATTATCTTCTCGCACATTCATTACTTTTAAGTAGGATCTGTCATTGCAAGCCAATCCAGATTTACTGAAAATTGCCATTCCAGACATGCTTACTTTTAAAAACAAGAATGTTTAGAACTACAGCCTATGTTACATTTGCAAATCTGTCAGCATCTAAAATGTAAAAGACAGATTTATATTCTCTCCCTCTCACCCAAAATGACTTACCAAAAGTAAAGTAAAAGTAGGCCAAGCAGTTCAATGTTTGGATCCATGTTCCATTTCTAAACACGTCTTTTTAAAAATGCAATTAAAGGGTATTCAGACCAACACTTATCACAGTTTGTTAAACATTTCAGCTTTCGGTTTCTTAGAATTAAGGCCATAAATATTCATTTTCCCCTCCATATTACTGCAAATAGAGAAGGTCCTCAGAATTGGATTGTGAAGCAGCTGATTTCATGTCAGCAACTTCTGGACAAATTAATCTGGGGAAATGGATATGAAACTTCATTGGTGAAATCTCTCTCTCAACATGAAAGGCAGCATGATACTCTGAACAAATCTAGAGCAATCACACAAAGGCATGGAAATGCCTTCAGTTTTTGCTTAAGTACACACACATAACCAATTGCGTCAAGCAGCATCCCTGTTGCCTGGGTCTTGTCGGGTAACAGTAGTGCTCTTTGGATAAGCTTCTATTCAGGGGTGGTCTAAGGTCATTTTAAATGGTAGGCGAACATTATTTTGGTGCCCCCCCCCAAACATTATTTTGCCGCCCCCCATGTAAAACAAAAATACAATTATAATATCACAATACCATTAGGAGTTTGCAGGCAGCGTGGGTCGGAGTGAGCTTCCGGCCAATTGTGTAGCTTGTTGTCGACCTTTGCAACCCCAAAAACAGTTGCATCTGTCAAGTAGGAAATTTAGGTATTACCTTGTGGGGAGGCTAATGTAACTAATGTATATACAATATATTATACCATACTCATACTATATTATATCATAATTATATTATACTACATTACAATATAATTATATTATAATATATTGACATTATAATATAATGTAACATTCTATTATATTATTATTATAAAATAATAAAATTATTTATTTAAATAAAATTATCCTCTACTAAATATTTTCATTACTCTATAAAACTCAAATAACCCAAAATAAAGTAAAATAAAATATTATATACTACTATTTTGTACAATACCACTATACTGCAATATTGTTTGTAATACTACATGTAATATAAAATATATCATTATTCTATTGTTATATTGTATTTGTATTATATTGTATGGCAATATTAAGCAGAACTGTATAATAATCAGCAAGAAATGCAATGTAAATGCATCAAAATCAGAATATATTACCTATCACCTGATAATTCATAGGAGTCTCCAAAAGTCCAAAATTAGGATCCCAATGTAAATGTAAATAGAAAAACAGCCAAAATGTTCAAATGAGGTCGAATACAGGCAGCGGCCTGGGCAAACTTGGGCCCTCCCTCTCCCTCCCTCTAGGTGTTTGGACTCCAACTCCCACAACTCCTCATAGCCTCAGGCCCCTCAGGTCTAGACAGAAATAGAGCCGAAGAAAGGAAGGAGGGAGAGAAGAGGTCACAGAGGAGGAGGAGGAAAGCCCTTCATTCATTCTTTCACTTACACTTCCTTCACTGCTTCTTTTCTCCTTCCCCGCAAACGCGCGCGTGGCGGAGACAAAGGGAGAGGGCAAGCACTCCCTGCCTGCCCGATAGGGAGTGCTTTGCTTACAGGCTTCTGCGCAAGGGAGCTACTGGGCATGCGCGGAGGTTTTTGTGCATGTGCAGTTGCTCCTGTGCTCAACTTCAGCTCGGAGCAACTGCACCTGCGTGAAAACCTCCGCGCATGCCCAGAAGCGGCGTCGGAGTGCACAAGGCCGGGGTCAAAAAGCAGGCAGCTGCAGCACTGTCTGAGGAACATCGGCAGGGCCAGGATGGTGCCCCCTTCCCAGATGGCGCCCTAGGCGGCCGCCTACTTGGCCTATCTTGTAGGACCGCCCCTGCTTCTATTCTATATATTATTATTATAGTATTATTATTGCTTATTATAGTATTTATCCAAGGGCAAGGAATATGAAGGGCAGGATTTCAAATAAACCAATTCAAAAATGTTATCAAGATTAAACAAGGTCTTTCTTTTATCATCTGAGGTCCTGCTGCAATTGTGTATAAGGGGTGATTTATGAAACTTGCTTTAGTGTGAAACAGGGTCGCACCCATTTCCACCTTGGCACAACCCTGATAGAGAGGCTCCTATAGTTATATATTAGAAGGGCTCTCATAGCATTTCTGTATTTATAGGTGTCCTCTATCTGAAGACCTCTACAGTTCAAGTCCAGTTTAACACAGAAGAATAGAAAGGAGGGATTGTACGTATTTGGAATTTTACATGATGGACTCTAAAAAAAAAAAAAGAGCAGGCCATGGGTAATCTGGCCAGTCTTCCCCACTATGTTGACACAGGAATATAATAGCATTTAAATTAGAATTATTATTTCTAAACGTGCACCTGTGTAGCTAAATAAGCACATATACATTTTAGGGGAATAGGCAAATGGCCATCTCTGATTTTAACTGTGAATTTTGAGTGTTGTTTGTGTTTAATTCCGTTTTAATTTTTGTATATTTAAAATTATATACTAATGTTTTTATGTTGAGCTGCTTTAAGTCCCCTTTGGGAAGATAACTGAGGGTATAAATAATACACATTATTATTATTATTATTATTATTACCCTACTTTTTCTTCCCAAAGTGGTCTCAAACCAGCTTGACATAAAAACATTTGATTATTATTATTATTATTATTATTATTATTATTAAACTGGGATAAGCCCCAAGAACAAAAGTAAGTACAGGCAGTCCCTGAGTTACAAATGACTCATAGTAAAGAACAAGGGTAAGACAATAGGAAGTGAGGGAAATATATCTCTAGGAAGAGACATTCACTCCTGAAGGAGTTATATTGGAGAAAAGGTGTCTCTACCGAGGCTTTATTACCAATCATTGTTTCCACAACAAGCCATTTTTTTTCAAAATCCAATTATCACAGGGACGGAAAGTGAAGTGAAATCTTCTGAACAGGTGCAAAAACAGCAAAAGAAACACCACAGGCATGTCAACCCTTCCCTATACTTTCCAAAGCGTGTGTGTATGTGCATGTGGCTGGATGTTGCACTTAAAAATGTACCTCTTTTGACTTACACACAAATTAAAATTAAGAATAAACCTACAGAACCTATCTTGTTCATAACTTGGGGACTGCCTGTAATATAATAGGATGGATACTGCCATTTTTATGAAATATCACCCAAAGGCATAATGCCATTTATGCCATAATGCAGCCCCCTAATCCTGCAAGGAAACCCCACTTTCCTAACTATACCTTGATCCCTTCTTCCATGCTAAAAGCAAGACAGAATAAATATGGACAAAAGACAATGAAGCAGGCGGCAGAGCATATGTTTCATTTAGTAGACTGACAGAAAGAAGCCTCGGAAAAATCCCATCATGGCTTTCCTGATCCCACATGGGTTTTACAGTGTGACTTTGACCACTTTCCATTCCCTTTTGTTAAAAAATTGAAGTATGTTGCCCTATCTCAGGAGATAGTTGAAAACAGGGGCCCCTATGACGACAAAACATTGTTAAAACCTATCTACCCAAGCCTCTCTTATCAACTGGAAACAAAGAGACAAAGTCCAAATCGACAAAAGATCTTTTGAACCTAACATTACTAAAGGAGTGCAGTCTTGAGAAATAAATCCCATTTAATTAAACAGAGCTGACTTCTGAGGTTGCACTTTTAGGAATTCATTACAGTAAAGGAACAGTGATCCTATGTGCCTGAAACACAGGACAAAGCTGTCTTCTGAAGCTAACTAAATCAGGGCATATGACCTGAAAAATCCAAATACGCACTTTGAATTTCATGATGGAAAAATGAAGAATGCATCAGTCCAATAAGTAGTGCCAAGGAGTAAGAGAAAATTATTGAAAAGAGTTTTAAGTAATTCTGGTGCATATGTGGGAATACTACATAATAAAATTGATAGCCATGCAATGTCTGCCAAATTGATTCAGATTTTTTTTATTAAACTGCCAGCCAAGATTTTAAATAATTACTCTCAATGGAATTTCACCTAACTGCCTCTGAATAGAAGACCACAGATAAGAGGATATGAAGCTAGGTAGCAAACAAGCCATTGCGCCTCTGGATTTTTAGTGTGCAATGCAAATGGTTTGCCCCAACAAATCTCTGAGGACTTTTTCCCACAATGTTTCTGGTACACTGAGATATAGACTACCTGGCAACAACAACATGTTGCTGCTACAAGTGCTAGCTTGAACTGATTGGAGTAGCAGTTCAGCAGCATATGAAGAGACACAATTTGCAGAGTCCTGATTTGCGCCGTGGCTGACTTTTCAACCACTTCACATTTTAAAACAGGCTGGATCAAGCCAGAGTGATCCATCAAGCTGCAAACTGCAGAAAAGGCCATGCCACTCAGTGTCGATCTGTCTCTCTTGTCTCAGGGTAACATAACCAATTGCAACCTTTTGTTAAGTGGCAAGGAGTATTTTGGCACATGTCAGGAACAGATGTGGGGAGGAAATGGTGATCTATCTCTATCTCTATCCCTAAACAAGTGCTGAAGCAATCCAATGGTTATTCCACTGGGAATAAGTGGCACTACACTTCGTACCACCAGGTTTTCTATTTCACTATGTGCATGTGTGTGCCTTCAAGTCACCTGTCAACTTATTATGGCCCCATGGATTTCTTTTTTTAAAATAAAGTCTTTATTAAATTTGATACAATACATTAAACGAACAAAACAGACAACACATCACATCACATAAAGGGGGTATCTAAGAAAAGTATGAAAATTAGAACCGGGTGGGAATGCTGACAGCATCCCTACATGTACAAGTAAAGAGGGTCGGAAAAAGGGGGTTAAAACATTATTAAAGTTCTGGGTGGGTGGATTTTCCTTATTCCACTGCCTCGGTTTCGACAACCCTACATTTTCCTCTTGAAACTTCCTAGAGTGCCTGTGGTGCAAAAGGGAAAGAGAAGGCATAACTATTTTAACTCTATATCATTATTATTAATCACTTATTCTTATATACATTATCAATCTCGGTCTAGTAATAGGGTGGTGCTAAGCTCCCTTTGATAATATTCAGAATGCATTTCCAATCCTGTTTTTTATTTGTCCCTGCTTCATTCTTTTTTTCTTTAATTGATTCTGATAGCCATTCCATTTGTATAACTTCAATTATGTTTAAGACCCATTCATCTTTTGTTGGGGATTTATTTGATTTCCAGTACTTTGCATACAATATCTTCGCCGCGGTGGTTAAAATCAAATATTTTTTTTTTTTTCATTTTCGGTAAGCTTAGACGTGGGGTCAAATATGCCTAATAATAGATTACTCGGTGTCTTGTCCATCTGTATTTTAAAGATTTTCTCTAATTCTGTGTTCACCATACTCCAAAACTTCCTGGCTTTCCGGCACAGCCACCACATATGGAAAAAGGTGCCATTTTTTCCCGCGCAATACCAGCAATTTGGTTTAGATGTTTTATACATCTTTGCTAATTTTGCCGGGTCTAGGTACCATCTATATACCATTTTAACCCAGTTTTCCTTATATTTGGTGCATCTCGAAGCACTTATATTCCTTTTCCAAATTCCTTTCCATGTATCCTTATTGATTTTAAACCCAATATTTCTGGACCACTGCTTCATATAGTCTTTTATCCTACTATCTTCTCCCATTTTATCAATTATCTTTTTATAGATTCTGCCCACCATATTTTTATTTTTACCTAGGAGGATTTCCCCAATCTCGCTTTCCTCCCCGTTGAATCCCCTTTTCTGGTCTTCCTTGAATTTTTGTGTGAGCTGTAAATATGCAAACCAATTTATTTGTTTATTTTCCATTAATAGTTGTTGTCTAGATTTCAATATATAATCTCGTCCGTCCCATACCAGAACTTCCTTATATGTTAGCCAATTATTATTATCTAGTTGTCTAATTCTGAATGCCTCCAGTGGTGATGTCCATAACGGCGTTGTTGTATATAGTAGCTTATAATATTTCTGCCAGATTTTGATAAGCGCACTCTAAGAAAATGATCTTTAAACCCCGGTCGGGCTATCACTTTATCATAACACATATACCCGTGGAAACCAAATCTAAGATCATGTCCTTCCAAATTTAGTATCTTCTCATTCTCTAATTTGCACCATTCCCCCACCCACGCTAAGCAGTTTGCCTCATAATATATCCTCAAATTTGGTACAGCCAATCCCCCCCTTTCTTTGGAATCTTGAAGTATCTTCATTTTAATTCTTGGCTTTTTGCCTCCCCAGATGAATTTAGAAATATCAGCCATCCATTTTTAAATATATCACCTCTTGATGATCGGCAGGACAGAAAATAAAAAATTAATTTTTGGAAGGACCATCATTTTTATAGTTGCTACTCTACCGAGCATTGATAGGTGGAGTTTTGACCAATTGTCCAGCTCCTTAACTATTTCCTTCCATTTTTTAACATAATTATTTTTAAACAATTGTGCATTATTGGTGGTTAGATGCACCCCTAGGTATTTCACCATCGATGTACTCCGCACACCTGTTACTTTTTGTAATTCAACTCGTTCGCTATCTTTCATATTCATTGTCAACATTTGAGATTTAGCTATATTAATTTTGAGTCCCGCTATCTCCCGTATTTCTCAAACTTCTCCGACCATTTTGTCCAGTTTTCCTCTGGGTTTTCTACAATTATGGCTAAATCATCTGCGAACGCCTGTACTTTATAAATTTCATTTTTAATTTTGGTCCCACTAAGGCCGTATCATTCCTGATCTCATCTAACAAAATCTCAAGTGACCATATATATAGAAGAGGGGATAGGGGACATCCCTGCCTCACCCCTTTCTCTATATGTATCTTGTCCGATTTATTTTGGTTTACAATAATCCTAGCAGTTTGGGAATCATATATGGCCTGTATAACATTTTGAAATTTAAAGCCCAAATCCACTTCACTTGCTAAAATTTTTAAATATTGCCAATTCACGTTATCAAAAGCCTTTTCGGCATCTAAAAAAATGAGTGCCACTTTTTTATTTATATTTTTTTTATAATATTCAACCAAATTAATCATTGTCCTTATACTGTTTTTTAGATATCGTCTTGGTAGGAAACCATTTTGATCCGCCTTTATTTTGGTGTTTAAGAATGGTTTTAATCTTTCGGCCAATATACTCGCATGGATTTCTTACTGTTTTCTTAGACAAGAAATATCCAGAGGTGGTTTGCCATATAGCACCTGATATTCAGTAGTGGTTTTCCATTCAAGTACCTTGGAGCCCCTGGTGGCACAATGGGTTAAACCCTTGTGCCAACAGGACTGCTGACCAAAAGGTTGGTGGTTCAAATTTGCGTCTGGCAGCTCCAGCTTCTCATATGGGGACATGAGAGAAGCCTCCCACAGGATGGTAACACAACTGGGCATCCCTTGGGCAATGTCCTTGAAGATGGACAATTTTCACACCAAACGTGATTTGTAGTTTCTCGAGTTGCTCCTGACACACACACACTCACACACACACACACACAAATATCCAAGTACCAAACACATCTGACCTTCCTTAGCTTCCAAGATCAGACAGGATCTTATATCTGTAGTGTATTTAAACCTTATTGCCATACAGCATATATCTAAGCAGTCACATACACTCACATTTTAGCACCGATCTCTGATACGCACAAGGCTTTGACAGCACACAAATCTGTATTCATATTTTACACATTAGCATATTACTGGAACAAATGATACTCTGATTTAAAGTACCACAACTGCTGTGTAAAGTGTGGGTCACATATCCAATGAGTCTATTTTTAAAGAAATAGATAACTTCAAAACCTGTATTAGAATGTCTACTTTCCAAAAACTACACAAATAGTGTAGTGGTCAGAGAAGGCTCATTTCCCCCCAGGAAAACTGATTCATGAACCATGCCTTCCACATCAAATGTGCATGCACTCATGTCTTCAACAAGTAACCTTTTGAAAAAGGGTTGGGTCCAACGGAAATAAAATACAGAAATAGCATCCAGTTCATTTGGGAGTCCAGATGTAAGTATTATAGCAGCAGTTCTGCTGCCACCGAAAGCAGATGAACTTAAAGCGCCTCCGGCACAGAGTTTGCAGACATGGATAATCATTCTGAAGTAATTACCCGCTTGCTGCCCCAAAGGATTTTCACCTGTGAGAAGTCACTGAGAGCTAATTACTCCAATTACTCCCTTGAAGAAGGCAGCCTCGGAGAGGCTAGAGCAAGCAACCTTCCTCCCAGCCTGGTAGCCTGCTCCTTCCCATTAGATCCCAGACCTCTGCCCATTTACTGAGTATTACTACATAGCCTTTCACTCCAAACACTTTGTACCACAATCTCAAGCCATGAATTACTCTCCAACCATAATTTTGCTTTCTCCTCCTACGTTTTCCCCCCCTGCTTTTCCCTCTGCATAGAAAAGAAAAATAAATGAAAAAATGCAACCGGTCTCAACGGCTTAAGCCGTTAGTAAAAGGAACGTATGCTGTTTGGATAGAGGCATGAAAAAGAAAAAGTCAATATTGCAGTGCTGAAGAGGGAATGAGGCATATCTGCCAGGGACACAGTGGCACAGAAAAATATAGCCAAACTACTGCTAAAGAGACTGCATGAGCCTTCATGGAATTATTTTGTGCGTTACCTCAAATGCACTCAAAATGGCATCTAGGAGATGTGGGGTTATTTCCATCCCTTTTTGGATCGTCTGTGGGCCATTTTAGATTCAGGAGGAGCCTGTTTCAAAGCAGAAAGGAAACTGGAGCTGACCCTGGATAATTTCCTATTGCACCAAAGGCCTCTCATGGCTCAAAAAATTGTCGGGGGGGGGGGGGATGAATTTTTATGAGGGACTACAGCCCTTCAAGATCTCCCAGGAGGCTAATGCCCTACCCTCTAATATTTGCTGACATATGTGCCAAGCGAACCATGATGTTCAAACCTGGCTGAAATCTGTCACTCTGGCTTACTTCCCAACAAGCCAAAGATAAACCCTGATTCTTTATCATGTTCTTTCTAGGGGGGAAGCTAATGTGCCAGTTCCTGCTGTTTGGATATGATAAACAATTAGGCCTCCAAAGGCGACTAACTGGAATTACTTTTATCCCTTCCCCATGTTTGCAAACAGGTTATTACTTTGAATTTTTGCAAATAACAGTCCTTAATTTCTACCGTACTAGTCTTCCAGGGTGCCCAGACCATTATTATCACTTAGATAAGAGATTATTTGAGAATTTCAAGAAAATGTTTTACATTCAAGATTTTTAGTAACTATACATCATTGAAGGAGCCCCTGGTGGTACAGCTGGTTAAACTGCTGCGCTACTGAATGTGCTGACCGAAAGGTCGGCGGTTCAAATCCGGGGAGTTCAGCTTCTGCCAACCTAGGAGTTTGAAAACATGAAAATGTGAGTAGAACAATAGGTACCGCTCCAGCGGGAAGGTAGTGGCACACCATGCAGTCATGCTGGCCACATGATCTTGGAGATGTCTACAGACAACGCTAGCTCTTTGGTTTAGAAATGGAGATAAGCACCACCCCCAAGTTGGACACAAACAGACTTAATATCAGTGGTAACCTTTACCTTATACATATTTATCATAAGAATCGTTTTGTTAATAAGCAATTTTTTAATTGTTCCCACAATAGGTGATATTTTCATACAGTATTGTCTTAAACATTATTCCAAAAAAATGAAATATTTTGAACTTTTGGCACAAATAGTATAAAGAGTTTACAGCATGGCCCTTTGCATATTCACACAAGGGTATATCATCCACCCTGCCTTTGAAACACTCCCTGGGAAATGTGTTCAAAATAGCAACTTCAGTCGCCTTGGGTGTCTTGGAGTGATGAAAGATTTTGAAGGCTGTGGCATTCTTATACCCTTCCAACCTCTATACGCTCAAATCCACTATAATAGGTATCCTGCCCACCACAAACTCCCTACAGAGTTGATTATTATGGAGACAGACAAATACAAATCCTGTCATTTAGCACGCAAACACAAAAAACCTTCTGTTCTTTCTTCCCCTGCCTGAAATAGCACAGATTTCTTCCAGCAGCATGACAATACCCCAGCAGTAAGTATTAGGAACATAGTCAAGTAAAATGAATAGCAGGGTTGCTGTGAGTTTTCTGGGCTGCGTGGTGAAAAGAAATAGCAATTGGAATCCTTAGAAAGCCAGATAAAGTTAGACCAGATGCAACAAAGGTGCACAAAATTAGGAACAGCCACATTACAGTTTTCCTTACAGTGCCAGTGCCTAATCCTAACTTTTATACCGCAGATTACTCAAATTAATATTGCAACACATTCAAAAATAACTACAGGGTAAGGAATTGATTGCAAACTTCACCTCTCTTCCCAAAAAAGAGCCACTTTAATAAAACAACCACTTAATGTTTTGCGAAAAGATTCTTCTTTGCAATGCATGTGAAGGCAGAAGGCAGTGCCCAGGCTCAAGACTATTATTAGGCAGCCCAGTGGTCATCTCTGGATGCAAATGTTAGGAGGCAAAATCAAAGTACTGGATCTGAGAGCTGTGTGCTAATCTGCCTGTGCCTCATAAATTGGCCTGCTACTGAAGGTGCAGTGGAGAATATTGCCCATTACTACAGCTGAAGATTCATCTGCCAAAGTCCGGTTGGCATTTGTGCATAGAAAGGAAAAAGGTACCTTTGTTTCTTCACCTGCATGTAGATCAACCCTACCTGTCTTTAAAATAAGCACTGCTTTAGAAAACCCAGAGCATGATGTTTTCTAAACTCAAGCTGCAGCAGACAGAACCTGAGGCTTGGGAATAATTGTACCTTGAACACAAGCATCGTTTGACAGCTATCAAGTGGCTACCAGTCAAAACCTTGTCCCTACTATCATTTAAATAGAGCTGATCTATATTCCAGATTTGCATGAATGCACTCCAAAACTATGGAAATATTGGCACAAAAATCCATTCTCTTCATGATTTTTACTCAAAGCAAGAAGTAAATAAGGACTGATGAGTTCCAAGATTATTAGATTACACCTGAGCACCACAATTGAAGAGAGATATTGACAAGCTGGAGAGCAACTCAAATGATCAAGGGTCTGGAGAACAAGCCCTATGAGGGGCAGCTTAAAGAACTGGGCATGTTTACCATGCAGAAGAGAAGACTGAGAGGAGACAGGATAGTCATATATATCAATCAATATATAAATATGTGAGGGGAAGTCATAGAGAGGGGGGGGCAAGCTTGTTTTCTGCTGCCCTGGAGAATAGGAGGTGGAGCAATGGCTTCAAACTACAAGAAAGGAGATTCCACCTGAACATTAGGAAGAACTTCCTGTGAGAGCTGTTCAGCAGTGGAACTCTCTGCCCTGAAGTGTGGTGGAAACTCCTTCTCTGGGGGCTTTTAAACAGAGGCTGGTTGGCCATCTGTTGGGGGTTCTTTAAACACCATTGTCCTGCTTCTTGGCAAAGGGTTGAACTGGATGGCCCATGAGGTCTCTTCCAGCTCTATGATTCTAATACTGAAAGTGGCCAGCTAATGCCCAGTGTAATTGCAGAAGCTACCAAGGAGCCGTGACAGACATCCAGTGGTCAATCTGGACTTCAAACACTGCTGTCTCTTTCTGATACCCAGCTAGAGGCTAAACCATGTAATAATTAAAATGTGCAACTTATGTTCACATGCAGGGGCGGTCCTACAAGATAGGCCAAGTAGGCGGCCGCCTAGGGCACCATCTGGGAAGGGGGCGCCATCCTGGCCGCATGGGGCGCCATCCTGGCCCTGCCGATGTTCCTCAGACAGTGCTGCAGCTGCCTGCTTTTTGACCCCGGCCTTGTGCGCTCCGATGCCGCTTCTGGGGCACGCGGAGGTTTTCACGCAGGCGCAGTTGCTCTGGAGCTGAAGTTGAGCGCAGGAGCAACTGCACATGCGCGAAAACCTCTGTGCATGCCCAGTAGCTCCCTTGCGCAGAAGCCTGTAAGCAAAGCACTCCCTATCGGGCAGGCAGGGAGTGCTTGCCCTCTCCTTTTGTCTCCGCTGCGCGCGCGCATTTGCAGGGAAGGAGAAAAGAATCAGTGAAGGAAGTGTAAGTGAAGGAATGAATGAAGGGCTTTCCTCCTCCTCCTCCTCTGTGACCTCTTCTCTCCCTCCTTCCTTTCTTCGGCTCTATTTCTGTCTAGACCTGAGGGGCCTGAGGCTATGAGGAGTTGTGGGAGTTGGAGGCCAAAACACTTAGGGGGCAATGTTTTCTATTTACATATTATGACATTTTGAATACAACAATAGAATGATATATTTTATATTACATGTAATATTACAAACAATATTGCAGTATAGTGGTATTGTACAAAATAGTAATATATATTTTATTTTACTTTACTTTGGGTTTTATTTATTTATTTATTTATTGTTCACTTTTGTATTCCGCTCCTCCCAGCAGGCTCGGGGTGGATCACAGCAAAAAATATACATGGGCGGCATGTTATTTGAGTTTTATAGGAGTAATGAAAATATTTAGTAGAGGATAATTTTATTTAAATAAACAATTTTATTATTTTTATAATAATATAATAGAATGTTACATTATATTATAATGTCAATATATTATAATTATATTGTAATGTAGTATAATATAATTATGATATAATATAGTATGAGTATGGTATAATATATTGTATATACATTGATACAATATAATACTACTAATGGTATTGTGATATTATAATTGTATATTTGTTTTACATGGGGCGGCAAAATAATGTTTGGGGGGGGCACCAAAATAATGTTCGCCTACCATTTAAAATTACCTTAGACCGCCCCTGTTCACATGTTTTCCTTTTTCCTGAGAAACAGAATGATTTCAGAGGATCATAGAACTAGGCTACAGTACAAGGCGGACTTACCTGCAAGTAAAGCCCAACACAGGAAACTTTGCTTCAGCTGTATGTGTGTTTTTTTTTCTTTGTGCAAAAGATTAGGTTGAGTAAACACAGCAGAAAAGGCTCTGAAGACTCCTATTTTGTTGACTCCAATCCAACCAAGGCTGACAAGCTATCTTTGACTCCCCTTGTGGGGCCTTTTGATGTCCAACCCCTTTTGATAATCTGTCACCATCAAAGTTTAGAGAAACTAACAGAGAGCAACACAGGTGACAGATCGGGAATAAAGGCAGGCTGCTCTGGAAATTCTTTATTTCTCTGCCCACACTCCTTAGCTATGAACTCTAGTACATAACAATGTGCATAGGTGACATGTTAGAGAAGCACACATCTCATTTTCCATTAGCTGAATTTCCGAGAAGCCATCTATGTAGGTTGCATGCAACACACTGGATCTCTGTGGCACCATTCCCCCATTGAGGATATGAAGTAGGAAGGACTAATGGATTGTAGGGAATGAGGTATACTTAAGAGCATTTCCTTTCAAAACGGCCGTAGCCACCTGGAAATGGCCTGAGGACACAAAGCATCATTCTCTTATCAAATATATTACCTGAGATGAGGAGACAGGCAGGAGGAGAATTATGGAGATTGAAAACAACATACTTGAAAATCAGTGACAACCATCTTTGAATTCCACATTACGAGAGTGCCACCTGCTGGGTCTGAACAAGTTCTGCTTGAAAATACTCTCTCGGATGCTATCGACTTTTAAAAAATCAATAACTAGAAACTCTCTTACAGATAGTAACTCACACTGAAGGAAACTCAAACCAATTATGCCTCTTTTGTGAATAGGTACTTATTAATGTTGAGTGTCTAGAGTGGAACCTTATATGCCTCATGAATATGTAAAGAGTTTTTCAGATTTTCGGTCAGTTTTCCCTGACCTCCTCAAGCAGTCACCATACCGGAATATAAAGAGCTAAAGAAAGATTAGGGTATACATGTATGCATATACACAGCTACTTAAAGAAATAAACAGCAAACATTCTACGTGGAATGTTACTTCTTTTACATGCATCTTCATCCACTTCTCCAGCCCAGAATGATATGTTTGCACTATCCCTCACCCTTTTAATTGATAGGTCCACTTTTAGCACTCCTGTTCATTGCTATTGTTGAACTTCAGCTGATGGAGTCTGATGTATTCAGTTTTATATTTTATTTTTAGTGTGTTTTATCAGGTTTTTTGTATTTTATGATGTTTTTACTTTATTATTTGATTTCTTATTTTTATTTTTCTCTATTTTGATTAAGTTATAGTTATGTTGTTTTCTATTGCCTAATGTGTTTTATCCTGATGTAAATATTTTGTATGGTTTTTCTTTGGGCATTGAATGTGTTGTTTGCCATATGTTCCCTGAGTCCCTTCAGGGAGATAGGGCGGTCTATGAATAAATATATTATTATTATTATTTGTGTGGTATTGTATGCAAATATGTGATCAGATGGGAACAATCTCAAGGGACTGTTGACGGCAACTTTCTATGCAGCTCATGCTGCCACGAGAGAGTGTGCAACACAGAAGAACTGAAAAAGTTTTTAAAAATGGGGCGGGGGGGAGGAGGCACTCATTTCTGGGTTGTGCAAGCTTTATCTGGGTATTGTAACCACCTTAATATTAAATTGATGTTTCCCACAGTAAATGTGTAATGATGGCCATATTCCTCTATATCAGCCTTCCACCATCTAGATTTGTGAGACTACAACTGATAGCATGCATGGTCATCTTGCTAAGTGTTATAGGAATAGTAATCTAAAATACAGTGTAATGGGGAGATGGAAAAGGCTGACACAAACCATAGACTGGACTGTGTCAGAGGTATATTTTCAATTGAGTTGTCCCAAATGTTATTCCCTCTATTAAGTCTCAACCAGGGTAGTGGTTTTCAACCTTCCTAATGTTGCAACCCCTTAATACAGTTCCTCGTGTTGTGGTGACCCAAAACCACAAGGAAGAGGACAGGTGGAGAGATCTTCAGCCTTCTCTGCCAAAAGGATTCCCAAGACAATCAGAAATATATGTTTTCTGATGGTCTTTGGAAATCCTTCTGAAACCCCTCTCCTGACCCCTCCCCCAGGGGTCCCAACCCTCAGGTCGAGAAACACTGGTGTAAAGCAAATAAAAAGGAAAATATTCAACTCAGGCTGGTCAAAATACTATACTAGCCATCATATTAATAACTTAGAAGGCATGCAGTACTTTCTGAAAGTGACAATAAAGCAGATCTGTATCTTTCCCCTCAAAAATGTCAGTTCATAATCTCAAAACCGAAACTTAACTCTGCACACCCACCTTATTACTACACTTGAACAGTATAATTTCCATTACAGAGGATTTAATTATCTTTGCTTGCATTCATGTATATACATGTAGATTAGATAGCAGCACTGTAATACACATTATGTGCAGTGGAACTGGAGAAACCAGCAATCTATTTAGAGAGCAAGGTAGACATATGGACCTAAAACCCAAAAGACCATGGATCACACTTACATCTGAAAAACAAATACATAGTTCAAAGTTAATGAAATGTACTGAACCCCACCACCACCAATAGTTTACTGACCTATTCACTAAAAATGATAAAAAGGGGAAAACTAAATGTGGCCCAGTACAAAAAACAATGTCTCTTGCTTAAAGTCCTTTCCACTTTTTTCTGCAGATCTAGTGGCTGAGCCTTTGCAGTTAGAGTCTAAGTTTGGAAACAAGGAAAGAAATACAACAAAACTTTAAAGATGCTTGTGGGGGTAGTATTTCATAGTGGTAAGATGGCAGCACCTTCTAGGCCTCTAGGAATCCACGAGAGTCAATCCGTCATGCAGTGCACGCTTCCACATGTAGTAAGTAGAGCGTGCTGTTAGGGGGAAGCGGGCTCTGAACTCCTTGTAAGTTGGGAAGGTCTTTGACTCAAAGCGTTGCTGGAGAAATAGCTTGGCCTGGGCCTTGAACTGTGCTGTGGCAATCACATCCATCACAAACATGTCGTCATTGGTGACTCGCTCCGCCATTTGATAACCTGGTTTCATGGCACTGTGGGGTTGAGCCATTTGCTTATCCACTGGAGCTGGGACAGTTTCCTTTTGCTGTGGTGAATGGAATTCCAACTGAGTCTTCCCACCGGTCTCAGTAGTAGCCTGTTCGAAGTTTTTGGAGGCCCCATTTGGTAAAGTGGAATGCTTTTTCGTCGGGCTGATGTTACTTTTCCTCCAGAACCAATAGGCTGTAGAAGAGACACCTGGATGGCGAAGGCGAAACTTGCAGAAGGGCATTTTCCATTGGCAGACATGTTTTTTGGCTAAATCACGAAGTTGCTTTTGCCAGCTGTACAGAGATGGCTTGATATGAACTTGAATTTCAGGTTCTGGATGGTATCCATTAACCATCTTCCCAACAGGAAAATTTCCTGGTTGAAATGGCAGGTGTGGCTTCTTTTTCATAAGAGGCATCTGACTAACACAAAGAGACTGAGAAGGCTTGACGTTTGGGTTCTCCTTCATGGCTTTTCTCCTCCAGTTATAATAGGTAGATCTGGAGATGCCAGGAAAACTCCGCTTGAAGCTCCTATAGGGTACAAGGGTATTTGTGGAAATTGAATTTTCCAGGTAAGACTTGGCTCCTTGCATGGAGGTCCCATTTTGATTCAGGAGAGGGCCTACAGATATCAGGCCTCCATCAGATTTTGGAATACTGCCATCTGTACCAGCACAGATCTTCTCTGGTTTGTGTACCTGGGGAGCCTTTGACAATACACCGTCAGCAGGAGAAGAAACATTACCATTCAGCATGCTTTGCAGCTCATGCTTCCAGGCATAGTAAGTGGAGCGAGAGATTTCTGGAAACATTTTCCGGAAATGCTGAAGTGGGACAATATTTCCCTCTTGAAAGCAGGTTTGCAAGAAGTGTTTGGCCGCAAACCTGGCAGCTGCTTTCTGTCTGTGCTCCCGGGACTGGCGCTTCCACCGATAGAAAGTACTTTTGGTAATGCTGTATCTCTCACGTAGGTCAGAATAAGTCACCTGAGGATCCTTGTTCAGCAACTCCAGTGTCTTCACTGGCTGCACTTGAGGTTCAGGAGGCGAATTGTTAGGTTCCAGTTCTTCTATTTCTTCCAGCCCCACAACAGGCACAAAGCACTGAGCCTTGAAAACCTGACTGGAGAGCTGTTGCCCTGACCACATGATGTGAAGTGTGGCGACTTGCATGCTACATGTTCTGGGTCGGATCAGTCGGTTAAAGTATGGTCGGATCTTTAGATTGCTCATTGGATAGATGGAATAGATGGTACATTTCACCACAGAAGCAAGGGCATAGACATGCCACATATTAGCATAGGTCCCAGGGAAGCAGGTGGCTTTGATGTCAGCATCGAAAATAGCCTCCAGGACAGCCAAAGGTAAGCTAGTCATCTCAGGAGATTCCTCAGTGCAAAGCGAATAGCGAGCAGCCTGGAGCATCACTTTAGAGTCAATCATGCCTTTTAGGTAGTATTGCTTGTGAAGTAACATTTCCACTGCTGTACGTACTTGTAACTCCAGGCTTAGGCTGGTATTTCCCCACAAAAGCATGCTGGCAGCCTCAAACAGGTGGTTCCCTTCACCTTTGCAAATCAAAGGCAACATACGGGCAGGGGCATCTTCTGGATAGAGACTTCTAGCAACCCGGTCAATTTCTAGCTCTTGCTCAACCTGTCTTCCGCAGTAGTTAGGTAAGGAGAAAGAGGACAAGGTTCTCTCGGCCTCCAAGGCTGCACTGGTTAGCCCATCTAGCCCAAAGCATTCAGTAGCATCCTGTAACTCCTGAAGCACAGACTGCACTAGCTGGTGTCGCTGGATCATCCTGAAATACAGAGAATTCAATGAAAATGAAAATGTTACATGTTTAGCTTAACTTAGACCTTGCTTACACATCATTAATAAAGTGACACTATTCAGCTGCACTATCAAAGCAAGACGCAGAACAATAACTGCAACAATAACCTGCAACCAAACATAGACTAGGATACCTGGTTGCTTGATTTTCTGAAAATCGATGACTTCATCTCTTAAAATTCTCTGACCATGTGATATTCAACAGTACAATTATGTCAGTTTTATTTAAAAGTCAGTTCTACTTAAACTCATTAGAACTTATTCTTAAATAAGAATGATTCCAACTATAATCCCATTAAAATAATGGATGTAAACAAAGTTAATTGGACACAGGATTACAACCCTAATCTAGTGTTATATCTAATTTATGGGCCAGTCACTTCCTCTTTATTATTTATTTATTTATTTTATTTATAAATTCGATTTGGTAGACCGCTCTCTCTGGAGCCCAGAGCGGTTTACAGCATAAAATCAATAAAACATCAATAAACAGATAAAAGACGTATACCCAAAAGCCCCCCTCCCCACAAATGATCCCGGCAAGCAATAATACGCAGAGGCAATACATGGCATTGAGGTTCCCCAGACTTATAGTTCTGGGGGACTTCAATGTCCACGCCGACACAGCCTCCCTTCCATCTGCAGCGGGGGACCTTGTGTCGACCATGGCGGCACTGGGCCTCTCCCTCTTAAACTCGGGCCCCACACATCGGGCTGGACACTCTCGATCTGATCTTCTATGCAGGTGTCCAGTGTCCGTCACCTCTGTAACCGAGGTGCCATGGTCGGATCACTGTGCTCTAAGAGTCGGGTTGAGACGCCACCACCCCCGGCAAGGGTGCCGAACCAATTTGGGTTCGCCCGAAGGGACTTATGGAACCAACCAGGTTCCTGAATGCCCTGAGGATTTGGAGCCTGTCAGCGTCTCGCTCGAGGAGCTAGTCACCACCTGGAACTGTAAGCTATCCACGGCTCTCGACGGTGCCCCTAAGCGCCCTCTCAAACCCCGCAGCGATGCTCTCCATGGTTCACCAAAGATCTTAGAACCATGAAGCGGGAGAAGAGACGGCTGGAGCGCATGTGGAGGAAGCTCCGTGACGGGCCTTCGCAATCAGCTTATAAGCTCTTTAGTGAGGCTTATGAGCATGCAGTCAAGGAGGCGAAAAATTCTCATTATGCCTCCTTGATAGCGTCTGCAGATTCACGCCCGGCCCAATTGTTCAGGATAATTCGGCAGTTGACGATGGTCCCTACCATCCCAAAAATGATGATCGGGCCCTTTCGCCGAGGCTTTCCAGAATCATTTCGCAGACAAGATTGCGACGCTCCGCCGGGACCTCTCCGCCACGGTTGATACAGTACAGGAGCTTGAGACCCGTGGCCCTCCGCCGGGTCCACCTTCGACCGGTTTCGGCCACTGGACGCAGAGGATGTTGACAAGATTGTCGCAGCTCTTCGACCAACCACCTGCTCCCTCGACCCGTGCCCTCCACGCTGATTCGAGCTTGCGTGGAGGGTTACGAGGCCCTCTGTTGAATATAGTCAACTGCTCCCTTGAGCAAGGAGCTTTTCAGAGGAGTTAAAAGAGGCGGTGGTTAGTCCATTGCTGAAGAAGCCGGGTTAGATCCCATGGCTCCCTCAATTACCGCCCAGTGTCCAATTTACCGTACCTGGGCAAGGTAATTGAGAGGGCAGCAATGGACCAGCTGCAGACATTCCTGGATGATGCAACCTGGCTTGACCCCTTCCAGTCCGGCTTCCGTTCAGGCCATGGGACAGAGACCGTCCTGGTCTCCATCACAGACCTACTCCGTTGCCACTTGGATCGAGGCGGATCGGCGCTGCTCGTGTTATTGGACCTCACGGCAGCGTTTGATACTGTCGATTACCAACTTTTGACACACCGCCTCGCGGTGGCGGGGGTGAGGGGACAGCCCTCAACTGGCTGTCCTCCTTCCTCCAAAACCGCCTGCAGCGAGTGAAGTGGGGAGGGTGGTCTCCGAGGGCTCCCCTTACATTGTGGAGTTCCTCAGGGGCCATTCTCTCCCGCTGTTATTTAACATCTACATGCGACCACTCGCCCAATTGGTACGGAGTTTTGGGCTGGAATGTCACCAGTACGCTGATGACACCCAGCTCATTCTGAGGATGGACCTGGGGTGGAATCTGCCCGATAATTTCCATCTCTGCCTTGAAGCCGTAACTGGATGGCTGCGAGCCAGTAAGTTGAAGGTGAACCCGGCGAAGACAGAGATCTTGTGGCTAGGCCGCCCGGAGGGGTAGAGACCCAGTTGCCGGCGTTTGATGGTGTGGCACTTCTCGCCCACAGCCCCTAGTTAAGAGCCTTGGGGTCCAGCTAGACACCCAACTGTCGATGGGCGCATGGATTGCCTGCGCTTGCAAGACAGCGTTCTACCATCTGCGGCAGGCGAAACGTCTGGCTCCTTACCTCTCCCGCTGCGACCTGGCCACGGTGATCCAAGCCACGGTCATCTCGAGGCTTGATTACTGTAATGCGCTGTACATTGGCCTACCCTTGTCGGTGATCCGGAAACTTAAGCTGGTGCAGAACGCAGCAGCGCGCCTGCTGTCGGGAGCCCCAAGATCTGCGCATGTGACCCCACTCCTGCGTGCACTGCACTGGCTTCCCATCGAATTCCGGGTCTCCTTCAAGGTGTTAGTTTTAACTTTCAAGGCCTTATATGGTTTGGGGCCAGTGTACTTGAGGGAGCGTCTTACCCCATACAAACCCAGAAGATCACTGCGCTCAGAGGGGCTTAATCTACTAGAGGTCCCTAGTATTAAGATCTGTAGGCTGTCGAGCACCCGGCAGAGAGCATTTACAGTGGCCGCTCCGACCCTCTGGAATTCTCTGCCGGAGGAGATATTAAGCATATCAATATCTGATAATCCCAGATTTCTGCTCTGTCCTGGATCATTGTACTTAGAATCATAGAGTCATAGAACTGGAAGAGACCTCATGGGCCATCCAGTCCAATCCCCTGCCAAGAAGCAGGGAAATTGCATTCAAAGCACCCCCAACAGATAGCCATCCAGCCTGTGTTTAAAAGCCTCTAAAGAAGGAGCCTCCACCACACTCCAGGGCAGAGAGTTCCACTGCTGAACAGCTCTCACAGTCAGAAGTTCTTCCTAATGTTCAGGTGGAATCTCCTTCTTGTAGCTTGAAGCCATAGAAGGGTGGAAATGACACAATTCTCCAAAAGGCATCAGATCCCTGTCTGATCTAGGAAGGGAAGCAGGATCAGGTCTGGTTAGTAATTGGATGGGAGACCACTGGCAAATGCCAACTGCTGTAGACTATATTTCAGAGGAACTTACACACCACATCTTTTCACTATACTCAGATTTGTCTAGTGCTTCCTAACACCCATAATTAATTTTTTTTAAATAATTTACAATTTCATTAAAACATCCGTTTCTTACTGAATTCAGAAAGAATTGGCTAAAATTCTAACAGCATCCACCATCAATATCGGACCATATAGTTGGAGATTGCTATTATGAATACTTTTTATTTTTAAAAAAACCCTCTATAATCTAGACAAATCTAAAAGAGCACAAGGACACAGCAAACAATACACAGCTGTACTTTTCTAAATACAGCAGTTTTTACTATCTGGCCTTGGTGATGGTGCACAGCCCTGAATAGGCTGCACTTGGCCTGTTTTGTTAATGCAAGACTCTTCAGAGACATCTTCTGGTGGATGAGTAGAAAAACGTGACTGGCCTTTAGTGAGTGAGAAATGCACTATGAAATGTAAAATAGTCTACAGTAAATGCTAATAAATACATCAAGGTTAGTGCAGTTGGCATCACAAACGTCTGGGAAGAACTTGAGAGGAATACACTTTCTAAACAAAGAATAGAGTGACATTAAGTTTTAGATGTGTCCGACTCTTGGGGAGGGGAGTGCTCATCTCCATTTCTAAGCCAAAGAACCAGCATTGTCCATAGACGCCTCCAAGGACATGTGGCTAGCATGACTGCATGAACCGCCGTTACCTTCCTGCTGAAGTGGCACCTATTGATCTACTCACATTTCAAAAAGATTTTTTAATTGTATATACTTACATGGAAACATACAATTTTCAAAATTAAACAATCAAAATACAAGTATTTTTCCCCAATCCTACCACCTCCTCATTCCCTCCTGAGAACTTCTACCCTTGACTTCTCTTTACATAATTCAAACATACAGGAATACTATTGAATATTTATACCTCTGCAATTGAGCATTGAATCATTTTACCCTGGTTTCTCAATCTATTCTATAGTCTAATGCTTTTATCCGCCATCTGTTGTGTCGTATCTATACACTAGTCTTTTAATTCATTATGTGATATTGTGTTTTAATCTGCCATTGTTTTTAATTGCTACTGTGTTTTTACTGTGTTTGTACGGCGCTTGTGAGCCGCCCTGAGCCCCCCCGGGAGTGGCGGCATAGAAGCCTAAGTAATATATAAATAAATAAACCAGGTATGGGCAAACCCAGGCCTGGAGGCCAGATGCGGCCCCTTTGGCTCTTTTCTCAGGACCCCCCTCTCTCTCTCACTTACCATCCTATCCTTCCTTCCCTTTTTCCTTCCTCCTTTCCTTCCTTACCTCCCTCTTTCTTTCTCTCTCCCTCCTTCCCTTCCACCCTTTCGTCCTTCCTTTCTTCTCTCTTTTTCTTTTATTCCTTCCTTCCCTTTTGTCTTTCCTTCCTCCTTCCTTCTCTTTTTCCTTCCTCCTTTCCTCCTGGGGGATGTTTAGGTGGGAGAAAAGAAGGTAGAAAGAGAACATGAAAACCATCTTTCAAGATTTAAAAGGGTATCCTATTGAGGAAGGGGGGGGACCTGACTTTCTGCTGCTCTAGAAACCAGAGCACAGGGGATCAATGGTTTCAAATGGTAGGGAAAGAGGTTTGACTGAAACTATGGTACAGAATTCCTGCACAACTTTCAGGGGTTTTTTTATACCAGGGATAAAGGACAGGTGTTGGCATGGTTGTGAACAAATAGGGGGGTTTCATCATATGATATGGGAATGTGATTGAGTGCATGAATACTGGAGAATGACTGAAGAAGAAATCAATAGAATGTTAAATTTACAAATAGTAATAGCTAATAGAAATGTATGACATGCACGGATAATAGAAGTGAAGAATATACATAAAGAAAAAATGGTTGACAACTCAATAGCGTGTGCACAAATTGTTTTAGTGAAGGGTTCGAAAGATAAAACAAAATGGATATTGACTAATTGGTATAAGTATATAGTTAAATGTGGAAATAACAAATTGCAAATGGAATAATATAGATAAACTTGTAAAGGTTACAATAACTAAGAGAATGTGGGAACCAGTTAGGAATTATTTACAGAATGTGCTAAGATGTGGAGTAGAAAAATTAAGACTGAGACTGATATTTCAAATGTAACTTCTGTAGTTTGATGAATAATTACATGAACAAGGAGGGGACGGTGAGAGTGGGGGGAAAGCAATGTAAAATGGGGAAAAAGACTGAAAAGATTAGGAAGAACTTCCCGAGTGTAAGAGCTGCTGAAGAGTAGTATAGGCTGCCTGGGAGTGTAGTGGAGTCTCCGGAGGCTTTTCTGCAGAGGCCATCTATTGGGAGTGCTTGGATTATGCCTTCCTGCATGGCAGGGGGTTGGACTAGATGGCCCTTGGGGGTCTCTTCCAGCTCTAGGATTATAGATCAGGAATAAGCAATACAGAGTCTAATGGATAGACTTTTTAATCTCCTGTCCACTATCTCATCCTGGTAAGGACTAACCCTTTTGGGATCCAAATGTTTCCTGTCTTTCCTTCACTTTCTGCCTCTGAAGGAGAAGAGGAAGGGGTGTAAAGGGCAGGGAGGGGACTTGGGGAGAACCACTTTCCTCCCAGCCCGCCCAGCCTGCTCCAGCCCACCATGCGCCCCCAAGTTAGAAAGTTTGCCCATGCCTGGGCTAAACACAATGGCAATAGATTGATTATAGCTCCGTCTTATTAATATTATACATACCACCTGTCTAAGGTTCTCAAAAGTATTCAGAGGAAAGAGGGGAAATGGTGTAAAATGGGATACATGATGTTCTACTCACATTTGCGTGTTTTTGAAATGCTAGATTGGCAGAAGCTGGGGCTAACAGCAGGAACTCACCCCGCTCCTACATCTGAACTGCTGACCTTTTGGTCAGCAAGTTCAGCAGCTCAGCAGTTTAATCCATGGCACCACCAGGGGCTATATTATATTATAAACCCACACCTACACTGTATGGTCAGTTGGTTATCATGGATTGGATCCTGCTCTTGGGTAGCATCTCTTCCCCAACCAGAACAACTTACTAAATGGCTCTGGTTTTACTCTGGGAATACGCAACAATAATAATCAGGAAAGACCTGAAACTTGGTAGTGGAGTGGGGTGGAAAGATCCACCATACTTTTCAATCCATGTTTCTAAATAGAAAAGAAATACAAGTTGGGCCAGGAAAATAATCTAAAATCCAAAACACTTCCAGTCCCAATTGTTGTATCATCCCTCCCAATAGCCGAACGTAACATCCATTTATCAGACCCCTTTCACCATGAATGGTACTTCCAAGTACCAATAAACTTTTCTCTTCTTCGGGAAAAATAGGACTCAAATGTGTATAGTTTAGCCTTAACAATTCAGCCAAGGTGTCATTTAGGAAGAGGGAGGTCAATCTCTCCACCTTTTGTAATTCAAACCACCTGTCATTCTCAAAGAATGCTGCTGGCTAAATCACTAGTTGGTTAATTCATACACAAACTATTATAAACAAATTTAAACAACCCTGTAATAAGTATGTCTACTAAAGGAATGAATCTCCTTTCTAAATTAAAAAAAAATACTGCTTGGCTTATGTTCACTAATCAAGTATTATATAATGAACTTTTATCCGGCTGCAGACAAATATGCTATAAAACGGAGTGGCTTGTTGAGTACTTAGCACAATGACCTTAATCTTATTTTTCTTTTGAGTAATTTCCATAAAGATAGCTTCTTAGTCAGCTGCAAAGCACAGCAATCTTGTGGTGGCTTAAGGAAATTGAAAGCTTATTATACAAACTATTAGTTTAAGAGCACTGTGTTGGATAATTTGATATGCTTTTAAAAATAAATTTGCAACTGTTGCATGACATTCTTATTCCAAAATAAACACCAAGGACAAGCAGCGCTTTCTGAAACTACCACACATTTGTAGGAAGTATTTTATTAGAAATGATAGGCACTGAATTAATTATGGCAAAGAATTAAGACATCCCCTAAATAAGATTATTATTAATAGTTCATGATGGAAACATCTTTTGAGTCTGAGTCTAGGAGCCCCCAGTGGCACAAGGGGTTAAACCTTTGTGCCGGTAGGACTGCTGACCAAAGGGTCGGCAGTTCGAATTCAGGGATTGGGGTGAGCTCCCATCTGTCAGCTCCAGCTTCTCATGCAGGGACATGAGAAGCTTCCCACAGGATGATAAAACATCTGGGCAACGTCCTTGCAGATGGCCAATTCTCTCACACCAGAAGCGACTTGAAGTTTCTCAAGTTGCTCCTGAGACAAAAAAGAAGTCTGAGAGCACTTCCACACAGCCCTATATCCCAGAATATCAAGGCAGAAAATCGCACATTATCTGCTTTGAACTCTGTTATCCGGGTCCACACTCAGATAACGTGGGATATTCTGCCTTGATATTCTGAGGTATAAGGTTGTGTGGAAGGACCCCGAGTCTAAACTCTGTACCAAGCCAATGAAAAAGAGAGGATAAGTGGCTTATGTTTTACAGGTTCCAGGATTGCTGGAAACATTACTTTGGCCCCTTCCACACAGCTGAATAAAATCCCACATTTTCTGCTTTATGGCTTTTTCTGCATATATGGCAGTGCGGACTAAGATAACCCAGTTCAAAAGTGATATTATGGGATTTTCTGCCTTGATATTCTGGGTTATATGGCTGTGTGGAAAAGCCCTTTGAATAAATATTGCTTGTGGATCTGAAGATAGAATAGCTATGTTAAATATGTTAACAGCTGTAAGAGATGCCAGAATACCCTCCTCGTAAGTATGGAAACTACTTGTTCAGTTTACACAAGTAATAAAATAAGCTCAGGCCAATGAATCCTAATGCTTCAATAAACCCAAGTACTTTGTAAGAATTCCTCATTCTTAAGAATATCAGTTTATTCCATCCCAGACAGTTGAATACTCACTTGACAAGATGAGTATCTCTTATCTGAAATGCTTGGGGCCAGAAAAGTTTTGGTTTTCAGGTTTTGGAATATCTGCATTTGCATATACATACATAATCTTGGAGCTGGCACCCAAGTCTTAATATGGAATTCATTAAATGTTTCCTGTATATTTCAAACACATAGCCTATGGATAATTTTACATACAATATTTTAATAACGGTTTGCTGCAGGATTTGAAAGAAGACCAAAACCACAGCTGTTGTGGGCTTTCAAATCGTTTCAGACTTCAGGCAAACCTCTTAGGATTTTTCCTTTGAGACAGAGAAGTGACTGACCCAAAGTCACCCAAATCAAGAAATAGCTTCCAAAGATCTACAGCAGTGGTTCTCAACCTGTGGGTCCCCAGATGTTTTGGGCTTCAACTCCAAGAAATCCTAACAGCTGGTAAACTGGCTGGGATTTCTGGGAGTTGTAGGGCAAAACACCTGGCGACTCACAGGTTGAGAATCACTGATCTACAGAAATACTCACAGGAACACCTCAGCAAGCAAGAGTCCAAAAGTGGCAGGTTAAAACCCAGAACCTCAATCAGTGGCTGTGACTGGAACAGAAACTCCCTCCTGGGCACACAGAATACTGGGCGACTTGGAAAGACAGGCTGTACTCTGATATGAGATACAGAGACAAACTTAAGAAATGGGACTACAAAGTGGAGTCAATGACATGCAAGTGTGGAGAAGAGCAAACCACAGACCCCTTACTACAATGTGGCCTGGGACCTGCCACATGCACAATGGAGGACCTTCTTACAGTGACACCAGAGGCACTTTGAAGTGGTCAGCTTCTGGTCAAACGAAATTTAGTGCCAGTTTTTAACTTTGTGTTTTTTCTATACATTATAACTGTATTCTTAATTTGCTTCTGGCACGATAAATAAAAAGAAAACCCAATAGGTTTCCACGGCAGAGTAGAGATTTGAACCTTGGTCCTGGAGTGCATTTATACCAGAGATTTAATGCAGTTTGACAATACTTTAACAGTAACTGTCATAGCTCAATACTATGGAATCACAGAAATTGCAGAGCCCCCTGTGGTGCAATGGGTTAAACCTTTGTGCTGGCAGGACTCAAGACCAACAGGTCAGAGGTTTGAATCCGGGGAGAGCACAAATGAGCTCCTTCTGTCAGCTCTAGCTCCCCATGCAGAGACATGAGAGAAGCCTCCCACAAGGATGGTAAAAATACCAAAAAAAACATCTGGATCTTCTCTGGGCAACATCCTTGCAGAGGGTCAATTCTCTCACATTGGAAGCGACTTGCAGTTTCTCAAGTCGCTCCCGACATGAAGGAAAAAACAAACAGAAATTGTAGTTTAACAATATCTTTAGATTTATGTTCCAAAGAGAGTGGATGCCTCACTAAACTTCAGAACCATGGCACCTAAAGTGGTCTCAAATTGAATTAAATAAAGTGTAAATGCACCCCTGGTCCAACACTGAAACTATTATCATGCATGGAATCAAATGCATGAACCAAACACTGCAAAGTCCAGTTTAATCTCGGGTGTGACTAAAATTGCCAAAGATTGCCCAAGAGCTGCCAGAGGCCAAGTAGATGACCAGGCATGGGCAAATGCCAGACCTCCAGGTGTTTTGGATTTCAACTCCCACAATTCCTGGCTTTGGGCCCTTTTCTTTTCCCCCCTCAGCCACTTAAGGCCAGCAATTGTGAGAGTTGAAGTCCAAAACACTTGGAGAGCCGAAGTTTGCCCAGACATGGTCACTCTGCACGATAAATAAGGCAAACACTCATGTTAGCAATCTCACCTCCAACAAACACCAAACACAGTCATATCATCCAGATTATGAATGCAGATAATCCAGATTATCTGCCTTGAACTGGATTATGTGAGTCTACATTGCCATATAATCCAGTTCAAATCAAATAATCTGGACTTGATATGGTAGTGTAGAAGGGGCCAAAAATCAGGTTGAGCCTTGGAAGTGAAAGGCCCTAATCTATGGTTTTCAGAAAGGCCAAGAACATCAACAGTGCAACTTCATTACATAGCCCTAATATTTTGTGTCCCCTGTAGTGCTGGAACCCATTCCTTGGGATTTACAGTAAGGAGGAAACTCCAGAGAGGAATTTGCAAAGAATGGGTTTCGGAAAGACTTGTGTCCACTCAAAAACACGTGGCTTGCTCAATGTTTGCTCAGAGGAAAGGGGACAGTCCTAAGCCTTTAACACCAGAAGCCCGGCTTCTAAAGTTTTCATAACAAGCCTAAAACCTCACAACCTCTGAGGGTGCCTGCCATTGATGCAGGCGAAACGTCAGGAGAGAATGCTTCTAGGACATGGCCATACAGCCCGAAAAACCTACAACAACCCAAGCCTAAAACCAAGTGGAACAGAGTTATAGCAAAAAGGGCCTGCAAAATAGGCGCCCAAGAGGGCAGCCAGAAGCCCCATCCAATTGCTCAGGAAACTCTCATAGAAACAAAGATGCAAGTGGAGGGAAATTGGAAATCAAAAGAGGGGAAACATGAATACTTGTAGCACCCAGAGAGGAAACGTTAAAGAGTTGTAACGATTCCACCGGTGATTCTTCCAAGGCCAGGAGTTGGAATGATCAGAGCAAGAGACTTGACCTTAAATCTGAATTAACTACTCCTGAGAGTAATAAAACGCTACAGTGGAGAAAAGGTGTGGTTGGAATGGCAACCTTCGTTACATAGCCCCGTTCCTGCTAAACTCTAAAGTGGATTACCTCGGATCCAGCCCAGTCTAAGGGAGGGGGCAGGGGCCAAGACTGGGAATCCACATTCTCTCACCAAACCGGCTTGTAGGCTTTGGAAATTCCTCCAAACTCACCTTTGAATTGTTGGTGCTACTCCTAAAGAGTTGCCTGCTCTTCTTTGGTCTCTTCTGGCAAGACTGCTTCCTGGACATTTAAATCCTGGAGCAGGAAGCGGAGGAGGCTCCACTTTCTCAGCTGGGTGTCCCACATTCAGACTGGAACTGGTTTCAAATCTGGAGTGAACCAATTGGAGTGGCTGGCTGGTGTGAGAAAGGGTCTGGGCCCCTCCCCTGCCCCCTACCAGGAAATAGTCCATCCCCAAGTGCTCTGGGATTCCCAAGATGAAAGGACTGCAGATTCAAGAGGTCACTTCCAAAGTTGGAGTTGTCCTTAAAGGGGCAAGTGCCTTACTTACAGTGTTTAAGGAGTCTTACTGTTATTTATTTATTTACTGCATTTATATACTGCTTTTCACACCCCAGGGGGGACGCAAAGTGGTGTATATCAAGTAATGGCAAGATTCAATGCCAACATTCATTCAAGCCAAAGCATAATATCTAAAACGACAACATATAACTATACATTAAAACAGTGATTCTCAACCTTCCTAATTCCACGACCCCTTAATACAGTTCCTCATGTTGTGGTGACCCCCCACCATAAAACTATTTTTGTTGCTACTTCACATCTGTAATTTTGCTACTGTTATGAATTGTAATGTAAATATCTGATATGCAGGATGTATTTTCATTCACTGGACCAAATTTGGCACAAATACCCAATATTCCCAAATTTGAATACAAATGGGATTGCAGCGGGATTGATTTTGTCATTTGTGATTTGTAGTTGCTGGGGTTTATATTTCGCCTACAAGCAAAGAGCATTCTGAACTCCACCAATGATGGAATTGAATCAAACTTGGCACACAGAACTCCCATGACCAACAGAAAATACTGGAAGGGTTTGGTGGGAATTGACCTTGAGTTTTGGAGTTGTAGTTCACCTACATCCAGAGAGCACTGTGTACTCAAACAAAGATTGATCTGGACCAAACTTGACCCGGATACTCAGAATTGT
The DNA here is from genome assembly GCA_030556195.1 of Anolis apletophallus. Taxonomy (NCBI): domain Eukaryota; kingdom Metazoa; phylum Chordata; class Lepidosauria; order Squamata; family Anolidae; genus Anolis; species Anolis apletophallus. The sequence goes on from JARBWK010000002.1 coordinate 26,117,283, forward strand.
GGAGTTTGGGGAAATAGACTTTGACATTTGGGAATTGTAGTTGCTGGGATTTATAGTTCACCTACAATCAAAGAGCATTCTGAACCCCACCAATGATAGAATTGGTCTAAATTTCCCACACAGAACCCCCATGACCAACAGAAAATACTGTGCTTTCTGATGGTTGTTGGCGACCCCTCTGACACTCCCTCATAATCCCCCCAGGGGTCCCAACCCCCAGGTTGAGAAACGCAGCATTAAAACCATTAAAATAGTATTAAACGCAAAACATAAACAAACATTTAGCAAATGAAAACATAGAAATATACTACATTTTGCAGAACCTACACAAAGACCCAAAATAGAATAGGAAGGGCCAGCAACGAGCAAAGGCAAAAAAGGGCTCTCTATAGGTGTGTTAACATTGCAGAATTACTCCAGTTTAACACCATGTTAGCTGTCATAGATCAATGCAATGTTGTATTTAACTATGTTTTTATTTTAATAGTTTTTGTTTTGAGGGATTGTTTTGTATTTGCGTCTGTGGGCATTTTGTCCCATATGTAAACCACTCCCCTTAGGGGAGATGGTGGAGTATAAGAATAAAGTTGTTGTTGTTATGGGAGTTGTAGTTTTACAAAGTACTTGGCCCTCTGCTGATGCCTCACCAGGTTGACCTCACTTTAAAAGTCATGACACAATGCTATGGAATACCAGAATTTTGTAGCATTGCGCCATGACTTTTAAAGTGCCACAAAACCGCATTCATTCCAGTGTTGGTCACCCTAGAAGCAAATTGTGTATTCGTGACAAAAAAATGACATAGTAACAGTTTTCAGATGTAGTTTAGTGCAGCTGCTTCTGTTGGTTACACAATTTTCTCAAAAAGAGAGAAACATTACTAGAATCTTGTGTATTCTAGAACAAGACGCAGAGGATTTCGACCAATATGGTTCTTTCCTCTCTTCCCCCCTCCATTAGTTTAGAGAAGCATCATTTTGTGTATATCTTTTTTTTATAGTAGAAGGAGATGGAGTATTGACATTTTAAATTAATGTAGTTCAATTTTAGGATTGCCTAATTCCCTAAAGGCAGCAGATCCCATCTGATTTTTGAAGCTAAGAATGATTGACAGTGGTTGGTGCTTGAAAGGGAGACTCCCAATGAATACCAAGTGCCGTAGGCTGCATTTTAGAGGAAGGAACTGGTAAGACCACTTCTGCCTAAGAAAGCCTGATAATATGCATGGTTATGCCATATGTTGATAGGTGACTTGAAGTCGCATACACACATATAGACATCTTAACTGAGAAGTTTTGAGAAAGGTCTTGATCTAGAGCAGGCATGAGCAAACTTCAGCCCTCCAGGTGTTTTGGACTTCAACCCCCACAATTCCTAACAACCTCAGCCCTCTTTCTCTCCCCCCCAGCCGCTTAAAAGGAAAGACTTTGAGGTTACTAGGAATTGTGGGGGTTGAAGTCCAAAACACCCGGAGGCTCGAAGTTTGATCTAGATAGAAATTGTATTAGAATTTCCTCAAATGTGTCTCTCCCCCAACTCTGCCCCGATTCCCCTACTCCTTTGTCTCATGTACAGGTTGACTATTCCTATCCCAAAATGCTTGGGACCAAAAGTGTTTTGGATTTTGGAATACCTGTACTTGCATATATGTACATAATGAAATATCTTAGAGATGGGACCCAAGTCTGTATACAAACTTGGTTTAGGTTTTATATACACCTCATATGCATAGCCTGAAGGTAAAATAACCTTTGCATGAAATACAATTTGTGCACACTGAACCATCACAAAGTAAAGTTGTCAGTATCTCAGCCAGCATATGGATGATTTTGGCGTATTTCAGAATTCCAGAAAAGGAATGCTTAACCTGTATAAGTCTAGAAACTTGTCAATATAAGCCTACTTCATCAAGCTCAGGTATGGGCAAACTTTGGCCCTACAGGTGTTTTGGACTCCAACTCCCACAATTCCTAATAGCCGTTTAAGCAGGTGAGGGGGAAACTTTCCAAACTCTTAAGCAGTCATAATAGAGTCAAAAACAGAATTTTTTGACTCTATTATAACTTTAGCAGTCAAAAACGGAATTTTTTGACTCTATTATGACTTTAGGAGTCAAAAACAGAATTTTTTGACTCTATTATGACTTTAGGAGTCAAAAACGGAATTTTTCCAAGCTCTAAAATATAGTAATATTCAGGACATGGAACTCAGTAAATGACCCAGTTTCAGGAAAATGGTGAAACAAAAATACATTCGCAAAAAGTATTTGTCCGTCATTTTTTATTATTAATAATAATAATATGAATAATCACAATAGTGCAATTGTGTCACTATAGGGTCCTATAGTGCATCTACACTGAAGAATTTGAGCAGTTTGACATCTCTTTAAATGCCATATGCATAGTGCATCTACACTGAAGAATTTGAGCAGTTTGACATCTCTTTAAATGCCATGTCTCAGTGCTATGGAGTCATGGATATTGTAGTTTTACAGGAACTTTTGCCTTACCTATCAGACTCTGCAGGGAGTGACATGATCTACCATAGTCCTAGTAGTTCACCATCTACACATTCCGGGATTCCATGGCAGTTAAAGTGGTTCTTCATTCTACAGTGTTGATCAGGCATGGGCAAACTTCAACCCTCCAGGTGCTTTGGACTTCAACTCCCAGCATTCCTAAGCTTAAACTTGAGGCTGTTAAGAATGGTGGGAGTTGAAGTCCAAAACACCTGAAGAGCCAAAGTTTGCCCATGCCTGGTGTAGACACACCTTTGGTGTCTTTTCATGTTACGAACAAAGGATACTTTCTGAGTCATCAGCTGGGTCAGTAATTAACCTAGGAAGCAGAGAAGACACAGAAAGAGATATTCTGACCCATTCTGATATGCAGATAGCTAGCTCTACAAGGCTTTCAATAAACAAATCCGTAACTCTTTTTCAATCATTAGTGCCAACCTTCATTGTGTTTAGTTTCCATTTTATTTTTGAGGAGTTTGCTTGTACAGTGAAGAAACATTCTGCTTTGATTGTTGTTTTATATGTATTTTCTTTGGTAGGGAGGGGTAAAGCTCTTTAGCATTCAACAAGAGTAGAAAAGGATTGATTCTCTTTATGTCAATTTACATTTTAGGAAAAAGAAGAGATGGTGAGCAAGAAAATATTAATGGGGTGAAAGAACAAAGCTTGTGAAAGTTTATTTTTTGTGTATCATTGTTATTCCTAGACTCTTCTGGCTAGCATGGCCTGAGGCTGTGAGATTGTAAGAGTTGTAGTCCAAAACATAACTTTTCTAAGCTTTGTTCTCCCAGCTGGATTGAATTTACTGTGCTGATTTACTAATGGTTACAGACAGGTATACTCAGACCTAGAAGAAGAAGAAATATTCACTTCTAGAAAAGAAGGTTACTTCTTTGTTGTTGTTTTGTTTTGTATTTTGTCCCATTTGTTGTTCTTCTAGGTGAGAACTGAAAGACTCAATCCTGACTGTCAGATCCTCTTACTGTATGGGATGTGCTCAGACACCGAAGATTTCACAAAACATCCAAACTTTCAAGATTCTCTTCTGAGTTATAGCAGGTTGGAAAGAACTGGACAAAATGTGGTATAACAAATGTTATTGGACTCCAAATCCCATCATCCTTCATTAATGGCTGTACTACCTAGGACTTGTTTTGATGTTGAAAGGTTCAGAAGTCCTGCTCCAATGTCCAATATTTTGATTTTTCAGCTTGTACATGGAATGGCACGAGGAATTACAAACAGTGATAGTGCTACACTATGAGTAGGAGGAGGAAGAAAATAACAGAGCAACAGGCATGTAGCCAGGATGGTCCGCGAAAAAGGCTTTACTGGTACATTATTCAAACTGTTATGTTTATTCATATCATGATCTGATCACCATGCTCATTATATCCCACATTAATGGGGTTATTGGGATAACAATACAAAAGGTTTGCTAGGGTAGACCCTCTTCCACCCAGTCTCAGCCCCCCCCCCCCCGAACCAAACTCAGCCCCCTCCCAATCAAAATCCTGGCTATGGCCCTGCAGAGCAATAAAGGGGATTTACAGTTAGATATTAATTTTGATACTGGCTACAGCCCTGATAGAGTGTAAGAAGCAAAGTTTCAAGCCACTTTCCAGTTATTAATTCAGAGGTAGGGAAAACAGCAGAAAAGAAATCAGGATGATGCCAGAAAAAGTTTTCCTCCAGCTTGTCCTTCTCCTTCTTTCTATTGCATTTATGACTTTTTGCTTTCTTTTCTTCCAGCATTTTACTGTATTAATAACAGGTACCCAGAACACAAGGGATAAAACATCAGGTATTACAGGTAATAAAAATGCAAAAAAGGCAAGTCTGGGTGCATGGAAACAGGGTTATTATATATTGACCAGCAGTCAGTCTTGGGATTCTTCTAAGCCTGTGATGAAAAGACATTTTTCAACATATTAGCTGTTTTTAAATGTATTTTGGGGTATTGAATTTGAAAAACACAGTAAAAGTGTTCATTCTCAAATTCAGTGACATTTTACATCATAGAAACATCATAACAAATTGTTATGAAACTGGAGTGTTATTTTTGGATTTAAAATGTCAAATTCCTATGAAACCAACATATGTTTTAAAGTTTTTATGATGTTCAGTTTTGAAGACATATAAAGAGTGCAGAGCCTATATTTATTTTTATTTACAGTATTTATATTCGGCCCTTCTCACCCCAAAGGGAACTCGGGATAGATCACAGAACATACATATGCGGCAAACACTCAGTGCCATTCTGTACACAAACAAGACAGACAATTATACATAGATTATATAAAGACATAGAGGTCTTTATTGGCTTTTCCCATCTTTGGCATTTTGGAGGCTTTGTACTTGGTTCCAGCCATGGGGGTGGGGTGCTGTCACTCCATCTCCCTGCCGAAGAGCTTTGTTTGTAACTTCCTCCTTTGATCGAATTGCCACATCCCTTATGGGTGCCTCGGAATACCTCCTCGCTTTTAACCGGTACCTATTTATCTACTCACATTTTGCTTTTGAACCACTAGATAGGCAGAAGCTAGGCTAAAGGCTGGGAGCTCATCTTGACCCATGCTTTGAACTGGTGGTTTAACCTGCTGTGCTAAAGCCCGGCCCGGGACTTTATGCATATAAACACAATAAAAGCATACCACGGTTTCACAGTTTTTTCTGCATGAATAAGTCCTTTGGAGGTGTAGATCTGGTAAGAAGGTTTTTCCATGATCATTTAATTAATTCTGAGAAAGAGAGTCCACCTGAAGTTCTCCAGTGCTTGGTTCTCTCAAGTGAACAATGAAATCCTTATGTTACAGTTTGCTGTTTGAGTCTATATAAACATAGAGCTCTGCAAAATAATACAACTTGATTTTTCATATTGAATAAGAACTTTAGGATTTTTCTCTAAGAACTTAGTATTTTGAGACACAACAACCACATATTTTTTTATTTTAAAAAAAATTGTATCCCGACCTTCTCACCTCCATGGAGGGACTCAGACCAGCTTACAGCAAATTCAATGCCATACAAATTTAAAACATCTTAAAACAACATACTAAAATGCATAAAAACAGAGATACATAAAAACCAGATTGCCACTAAAACCACATTCAACTCGGTCTATAAAAGTGGTCACCCATTTCAGATTGAAATCAATCTCAGCTTATTCTGGGAAGGCCTCGTTCCACATCCAAGTCTTCACCCGCCTCCTGAAGGTCAACAAGGAGGGGGCAGATCTAACATCGCTTGGGAAGGAGTTCCACAGCCGAGGGGCCACAACAGAGAAGGGTCTCTCGTCCCCATCAGACGCACTTGCGAAGATGGCGGGATCGAGAGCAGGGCCTCTCCGGAGGATCTTAATGTCCTTGATGGTTCACAGGGGAGAATTCGTTCAGACAAGTAAACTGGGCCGGAACCATATATGAGAAGGGATCCAGTTTAGCCACATTTCTTCCAGCATTTAGAGGCAAGTGACATTTTCCCATCAACATTACAGAATAGCAATAATTTTAGATGACTTGGATGGTGTTTAACATTTTAACTCCCAGTTCTCCATGATATGTTGAAAGAAATTTGAAGAGTGAAGATATCCAGGTTTTACTCATTGCCCATCATTGAATTCTACATCCAACTCAGGTTTCTATAACCATTTTAGCTCACTGATTATATTATATGCAGAGAAGTGTAATAATCAGCAGCAGATTCTGAATACGAAACCCAAATACTAGAGTTTTGCTGAGCTCTTTTAAAATGCAAGTGCTCTGGGTCTCCTTGATAATGCAAAGAAAGTAGTTTGTGAAACTGTAGGTCCAGAAGTGGCACAACTGTAAACACTGAGACCAGGCAGTTTGTGGTGTCTTCTGTCTAGTGTAATTGGCTTACATGTTTGAACGAGGTCTTTAATTATGTATGTTCCTCTTTTCCAGATATGAACTTTTTCATGCTCCCTTCACCTGCCAAGTTTCGCATGGGAATCACAGTGGTATGTCTTCAAGAAAGGGGAGAAAGCAATGGTGCCTTGCAATTACAAATTAAACAGCTGAGTGTGCCAGAACACTGTAACATTGCAACTGTATACACACCTACCTTAAGAATAAGTCCCATGCTGAACTCAATGGGATTTGAATCTGACCAGATATGTCCACGGTTGCACTAGAAATTTCCAATAAGCAATCAGTGTAAATTATAGATGTACTTACATGGAGGAATTGCAAGAATTGCAGGAAGATGGGAGAAATGGCAGTGCCCAGTCTCATTCCTGGTGGATAACTATCTTTCTGCAGAATATTAAAAGGCACATAAAATAGAAGAGCTCTGTTCCTGTTTAAGTCCTTCTATAGGACTGGGAAGGGCTGAGTGGGGAGCCAGAGTGCTGTGCGCAGTGAAAGAAAATAGAGGTTGAAGAAATCATTTTAAAAACCTCAGCTTTTCACTACAAACATGTTGAGATTATATGGAAACATATACCACTTGAAGCTATCAGTAAATAAACATCTAGCATGCCTAGAAGCATATAGTGAGAATTCATTTCCAATAGTAAATCTTGAAGTGCATAGTGGCGCGCACAGTATTCAAGGAGAAACATCATTTTGCAGAGTCAATAAACCAGTTCTAAGATCTTTTCCAGGGTGGACGTCCTCAGTAAACTAACTGGTCTGAGGAGTGCATCTATACTGTACTATTAATGGGGTTTTAATTTCCATGGCTCAATGGTATGGATTCATGGAAGTTGTAGTTTTACAAGGCCTTTTCTGCCAGAGTTCTAGTGCCTCACCAAATTACCAAGGTTTTTTTGGCATAATATATTTACCAAGCTTGGGAGTGGGGTGAGCTCCTGCTGTTAGGCCCAGCTCCTGCCAGCCTAACAGTTCGACAACATGCAAGAGTGAGTAGAAAAAGTAGTAGACTTTTCCTAGGCACTCTGAGAGGACGTCCTCTCAGAGTGCCTAGGAAAAGTTCTGCCGAGGACGGGTGGACGCGCCTGGCTGAGTGCGCACGGGCAAAACCCTCGCACGCGCCAGCTGTTCGCACAACCTCCTCCTCGCCCCCTCCTTTCCCCTTCCCCCCTCCCCCCATCATTTCCTCCCCCAGTGCAGCGATGGAAAGGAAGGAAGGAAGCAAGGGTGCTTGTGCTGCCCTCCCCCCTCTCTCTCTCGCCCCGTAGTGCGGCGCTGCTTGCTCCTCGCCTCCTCCTCTTCTCCCCCTCCCTTCCCCTCTGTTGCCCGCTGGCCGGCGGGCCGGATTGAACCGACCAAAGGGCCGCATGCGGGCTGAGGGCCGTAGTTTGCCCATGCCTGGTGTAGATGCAGCTCAAATCCTCCAAAAATAGTTTTCATTGCAATAAGTTCATTTTTTTCCTTTTTAGCAGTTCCTAATACCCATAGAACTTTTTTTCAGCACTTTATTTTAAATAAATTTATAAGAATACATTGGTAAGGAGAATGTCTACTATAAGTGTTGTTGAAGATTTTCATGGCCAGAATCACTGGGTTGTCGTGTGTTTTCCGGGCTGTATGGCCATGTTCCAGAAGCATTCTCTCCTGACCTCACAACCTCTGAGGATGCCTGCCATAGATGCAGGAGAAACATCAGGAGAGATTGCTTCTGGAACATGGCCATAAAGCCCAGAAAACACACAACAACCTCCTGTAAGATCTGCAGATAAATGCTGAGAGAACAGGGACACTTGAGAAAGATGGCAGATGACACGATGCTTGCTACTAATTAAAAAACCCCCAGTACTGTGACCCTGTCCACTACACTACTGCCTTTCTCTTCTAGCAAGAATGCTGTTTTGCTTTTCTTAAATAAGCCCTGGCTTGCAATTTTGGCTTCTGAAGGAAATGACAAACCAGAGGAACACGTAGACTAAGTAAGATGTCCCTTGAATTTCCTTTTTATTGTTCTACATAAACAATATCTCACACATTTGCCTAATTTACAAAATTGCTGGGGTGGCAGGAATTATATCTGCTTCTCTGAGCTCTTTTGAAGAGAGAGAAGTTGTTGTTTTTTTTAAAAAAAATGCAAGTACGTAGAAATAAATAACTATATGGCTCCTCTTTAAGCTACACCCAGGCAAACCTCCTTTGAACACAATAACAGGAGGTGGGTTTATAATTGGTTAAGTAACTGATCTCAAAGGGTGTTGACCAGGCATGGTCAAACTTTGGCCGTCCTGTTTTTTGGACTTCAACTCCCACAATTCCTAACAGCCTCAGGCCCCTTCCTTTTCCCCCTCAGCCGCTTGCGGCTGAGGGGGAAAAGGAAAGGGCCTGAGGCTGTTAGGAATTGTGGGAGTTGAAGTCCAAAACACCAGCAGGGCCAAAGTTTGACCATGCCTGGTGTTGACCAATGGTTCATCATCATCCTGAAAAGAAGTGACTAGTGATGTGCCACAGGGTTCAGGCTGGGACCCAGTACTGTTCGACATCTTTATTAATGACTTGGATGAAAGTTTAGAGGGCATGCTAATCAAGTCTGCAGATGACACCAGTTCATCAATCAATCAGTTGCCTTTATTTCAGTTAACAAACCTTAGGCAGATACAGAAAAATATAATACAGATAAATGTCACATATAAAACACAATACAGGTTAGACACCAGTTAATTATAAGCCATTGAAAGGAATAAAAGCACAGACGTCACATCCAAAAGTCAAGTAAACCCTACCTCCTGTACAAAGCAGATTGTCCTTTTGCCAAATTTATGCAGAGCAGAGATTAAAGAAAGGGGGAAATCCTGGAGAGTTGTAATTGATTACACTGGCCAACACACATTTTGGTGCCTCAATTTCCCCCCTGTTTTGGGGTATATTTGACCTGCTGATTCCATAAATGGCACCAGTTTCCCCCTTTCAGTTCTAGTTTTTGAGATACAGTTGCCATCTACCAGTCTTCATCTACTCATCCATAGAAAACCATGATAACTATATCTAAGAAATTATAGTTGATCCAGTCTATAGGCCTAATGCATTCTATTAGCAAGCCAAATAACTTCAGGAACAGGCCTAAAAACCAAAGGGGCTTCCAGATAGCACTAAATCACGAGTTTTAAACGGGGGCAAAAAAAATCCTAGGACTTCAGAAGAGGTCTACATACAGACCTGTTGGTCCTGAGATCTCCGTTGTCCAGACTTGATTCTTTGTTGTAAAATTTAGAGGTTCCCAAGATGGCCGCCACAGAACTTCTGCCAGAAACTTCAGTGGTTTTTTTTTAAAAATCTCAAAAGGTAGATATTTGAATATGTGGAGAATCACTGCAGCGAATCACTGCAAACGTTCTGTGTTTTGTTCTTGGCCAGAGAAATTGTGTCCTCCACACATTTCATGAAGTTTCTGACACGCAAGGTTTTTGCCTTTTACTCAAGTGTCACCTTTTTTAAAGGAACTGACAAACATCTTAAATCCAAGAACTAATCCAGATTTTAAAATCCCATAATTTCTGATTGCAGGGACATACAGACATGGTAAGATCTGCATATTAGCTCAAAACTGTGATATTCTCACACCTGGAAATCTTGCGTTTTTTTGCCTTTTGAAGCGATTGCTTCCATGCTTACAGGGAGCGGTGTCTGGCCACCCTCCTGTTTGCTGCAGAAGCTCCTGGGATAAAGGTACTGTCTGGATGGGTCCCACTAATAAAATTGTTTGGGTTAGGCAGTGTAATGAACAAGTCCCACAATCTACACACAGAATGGGAATCTCAGCTCTCCAAATGTTGATGAACTATAATTTCCACTATCGTTGATTGTTTGGATCCTGTGATTTGTGTCTTTCTGTTTAATAAACAAAGGAGAGTTGCATGGTTCTCCAGTCTAAACTGAGTTGTGAAATAAACACAGTCCCTTTGTACAGAAAGAAGTGCTTGCATAGCACATCTCTATAGGACAACTTTAAAAAAAACCTTGCCATGCCACTATGTATAGACAATGGCCAATCCTTCCCTGAATGCCACTCACCTTAAAGTTAACTGAGGACAAAAGTTCTGCATCTTTCCCCAATTAGTCAGACCCTGAGCATGAGCAACATGTCTCCCAGAGGAAATGCTTTGCACTCCATGTAGCTGGATTGTTTCTTTGCTAGATAGTAAGTCCTGTTGTGCCTTGGAGGCATATGGTCAATATGCATTGATAATGGTTTGCACTGTAACCTCCCCCGCCCCCTTTTGTTTGTTTGTTTTTCTGTGCAATTGGAATTCAAGACAAGAACATCCCTGGATTTTCCAGAATCCCTTCCCCCAGTATTTTGGATGGCAAATCAATAGGACATCTAATGATATACCACCCAACACTTCTAGCATTGCTACAGGTTGGATATCCCTTATTCAGAATGCTGAAATTTGACATGGTCAATGTGGGTGGCTGTCTGAGATAGTGAAAACATCTATGTGGTTTGTTGTGATAGTGTGGTTCTGCTCGATCCCATAGTTTCTGGAAAACATAGTGATTCTCTCTTCTTTGATGTGAGAAAGAAATTCTTAACTGTACGAGCTGTTCAACAGTTGAACTCTCTGCCTCCAAGTGTGGTGGAAGCTCCTACTTTGGAAGTTTTTAAACAGAGACTGGATAGCGATCTGCCAGGAGTGCTTTGATTGTGCTTTTCCTTCATGGCAGGGGGTTTGACTGAATGATCCATGTTGTCTCTTTCAACTCTGTGATTCTATGATGTGTCACCCCAAATTCCTGAAAAAATCCTTTGGGGCTGTTTTTTTGTACCAAAGAAACTAACGGGTAGAAGGAACAGGAGGGGGGAAAACCCTCCGTTCCCAGAGCCTTTATTTTGAAAGTACAAAATTCATGGGCTGTTGTAGGTTTTTCGGGCTATATGGCCCAAAAAACTGAAAAAGCTATAACAGCCCAGTGATTCCAGCCATGAAAGCCTTCGACAATACATACACCATTCATTCTTACACATCATTGGCATATGCTTTTCAAAGCACACCAATAGCGTGCTTTGTCCCCATATTTACCATCTTTGTCACAAATGATCAATTTTATCTGTGAAATTGGTTCATATGTTTTGACCTTCTTAAATCCATTTAATATTTAGAATGTCTAATTTTATTGCATGTCTCTTGAGATTTCTGGATAGAGGATGAGATATAGCAACAACAATAATAAGAGCAATAACAACAACAATAATAATAATAGGCAGCACACAGTTAGCCATGTGAAAAACTTTGAAAACATTGAGATAGCAGAACCAGATTACACAGCCCAACCATTTTTTTTCTTAGTGTCTTCATGTTAAAGCCTATTTCTAGGGTTATCTGGGGTGCTGATTCAGAAAACCGCATTGGATAGACCACATCAGCTCTAGTTTTCTAGATAAGCCTATTATGGTTTTCTATGGGAGAGCAGATGGTAACTGATTTATGGCCTATGTTCTATATCTCAAAGACTAGAGCTGATAAGGGAAAACCGATGCCATTTGTGAAACCAGCAAGTCAAGCATACCCAGAAACAGATATAACTTTTGAGGCACCAAAATGTGTGTTGGCCAGTGTTCAAATTGAGCAATTGAAGGCAGTCATGGATAGTGAGATCTGGACCGCGGATAGCAAAACCCAAGCCACAGATACTGAGACCTGTTAAGCAGATAACTGGTACCGGCTGCAGGCTAGCTGTGGATCCATGCCTGGCAAGACGAAGAAGATATAACCCAATGTTCCCCAATCAAGAAGTATCGCCAGTTGAAGAAGAAGCCACCAAGGTATTTAATTCAGTCCAGCTGGAAAGAATGACAGCTCGTGGTAAGCCGCAGAAGGAAGCTGACATGTTTTGTACAGGTAAAACAGTCATTTTTAAACACTAAGTTCTTTTGATTTTCTCATGCCCGCAAACCTGGAGCCATCTTTGCTCTGATTGTTGGAGCCGCATTGATGTCACAACCAGCTGGAGAAGATACTTTCTGTGAGGCAGGACTGCTGCGACCACTAGCCAATCAGACAGCATTCCCCACTTCCAATGCGGATTTCTACTCTCCAATTGCCGACAGGGAACAGGATGACCTGGGAGACAAAAGAAATGCATAGTTTTCTGAGTGGATTATCAGGTCCTATTCTTGGGACAAACAAAGAGGGACCATTGAGTACCATAGGCTTTATTGTCAGGATAATTGTGTCATAAATACTGAGCGAATGAGTCTAACGCCTCCAGTGCTAGTGTCCATTGAGTTCCAGATTAAAATATTGTCCACAATGAGATGATTATAAGAAGTTTGTTCCTGGGAAAGGGGAAATGGCAATGCGGATGACCGGAGCAGAAACTCCTGGTGTCCTGAAGGAGCGTCGGGTGATTAATGGTTTCTTTGAGTCCAGATGACTGCATAAAGGGCAGGCAGCCTGGCGTATGGATCTTGTCAGCCTCTGCACATTTGAGGTCATAGGAATCCATACATCCCAGTGATAATGGGTGCTTGAATCCTATTGTTGCAGTGGTGACCAGGAAGCACTGGAGGGGACTCGTAGGTCAAGAGGTGTAAGTGAAAGATTGCCTGAGCTTTGATCTAGTGGCTTGATTTCTAAAAAAATTATATATGAAACACAAAATGTGGCATTATACACACAAGAGGGTCCACGGATACTGGGGGCTCCCAAATGCAGGAACCGGGGTACCTACGGGCGTGAGAGTTGGCAAAGGGGTTGGTTGGGGTGCAGGGAGTTATCTTAAGAGGGAAAGAAGGAAGAGAGCCCTGCTATGAGGGATGTGGAGGCTATGGGGTCAAGCAGTTACCGGGTCCACCTGCAAGAGGCGAAGAGGGGAGAGAGAAGGACACAGGAGGCAAAAAGAGATACAAAGAGTCAAAATAAGAGGATAACGGACCATAGTGCACATTTATTGAAGGGTTATTTTGTAATAAAAAGGGGAAAGAAAGTATCCAGGATGCTGGTAGCTGCTGCTGGGCCCCTCCACTCCTCCAAACATCCACATAATTGATCTCAGTGAAGCTCCGCACTCTCGCTCTCCATGGCTTTTTCTGCTGTGGCTCCAACCATATTTTATTAATATCTTGACTCAGGTGGTCGCGCTCAACTTCAGGGTTATCACTTTAAAATAAAGAGAGAAATCCATCCAGAACACACAAAAAATGAAATACAATGATGTTTAAAAGCAATATATTTGTTATCTAGAACTCAAACAAAAAGGGGGAGAAGAAGCTGGAAAGTTGAAAATCATAACAAATGTATTTCATAAGCATTGATACCAATATCTTTTCAACAGATATATGTATGCATATTTGTTTTACCCTCAATTTAGCTAAGGATCAATGACCCCCAAATTCTGCTAGAATTCAGGGTTTAAACTGTGTATGAAGGAAAAATGAAATGCAAAGATACAGAATTGGGGGGTGGGGGTGGCCTGGCTCGACAGCAATATGTGTGAAAAAGATCTTGGAGTCCTCGTGGACAAGAAGTCAAAAACGATCCAAAAATGTCATGTGGCGGCAAAAAAAAAAGGCAAGGGGATTTTGGCCTTCATAATAGGAGTATAGTGTCTATATCCAGGGAAGTCATGCTACCCATCTATTCTGCCTTGGTCAGACCACACCTGGAATTCTGTCTCCAGTTCTGGGAATCGCAATTGGAGGGAGATGTTGACAAACTGGAATGTGTCCAAAGGAAGGTGACTACAATCATCAAGGGTCTGGAGAACAAGCCCTATGAGGAGTGGCTTAAAGAGTTGGGGATGTTTAGCCTGCAGAAGAGAAGACTGAGAGGAGACATGATAGTTATATATAAATATGTGAGGGGACGTCATAGGGAGGAGGGAGCAAGCTTGTTTTCTGCTGCCCTGGAGACTAAGACATTGGACAATGGCTTCAAACTACAAGAAAGGAGATCCCACCTGAACATGAGGAAGAACTTCCTAACTGTGAGAGCTGTTCAGCCATGGAACTCATTGCCCCTGAGTGTAGTGGAGACTCTTTCTTTGGAGGCTTTAAAAGAGAGGTCAGATGGCCATCTGTTGGGTGTGATTTGAATGCAATTTTCCTGCTTCTTGGCAAAATGGGGTTGGACAGGATGGCCCAAGAGGTCTCTTCCAACTCAATGATTCTGTGTGTCTATAATTCAATGTATGTTCAAGCCCCATGGTAACCATAGGGTTTTCTTAAGCAAGGTATATTCAGAGGAGGTTTTACTAGTTACTTCTACTGAAATATAGATTACTACCCATCCAAGTAGTAATCAGGTTGAACCCTATTTAGCTTCAAAGATCAGAGAGGATTTGGTGCCTTTTGAATCTGGCAGTGAAATGACAACCAAAGAAAAACGTTTAATTGAATTTTCTCCCTGCAGAATATATATGGGGGAAAGAACTGGGAAGGTGGGAGGTTCACTGCAGCGTGACACTTCGCAGCATATTAATTTGCAGAATGTCATGACACAAAACTACAATGTGTCAGTGCAGTGTCATTCTGCCACTGGGCTGGAGAAAAGCAAACAAGCCTCTCTGGAGAGCAGAAAATGTGTGTTTAGTTTGAGCTCATTGTTATCTAAGGAGATATTGACAAATCAGAGAGGTCAAAGTCTGGAACAAACTGCTCAGGTTGTTTATGACTAAAGATTAAACTGGTTTATTCTGCCTATCTGTGCTTAAATGATGATTGAAAGGAAAGGATTCCTAGAAGGTGTAAATCTTTAAACAGGTGAAAGGCATTAATTTATTAGGAGTGAGTAATGCATAGTTCATGGAATATAATTAAAAATAGAGAGAAATACCACCACTGACTGAATTTTAGAAAACTTTTCCTGACAGCGAAGACAGCTTGAACTTGGGAGATCAGTTGCTTCAGAGGAACAAAAAAGAAGAGGAACCCCCTGCAATTAAAATTGGTTTGTACTGTGTGTCGGAAAAGTGGCCATGTGACAGATTCCAGTACTGTTGGATTACATATTTTAAGGAGTACTGTAATTTTGTAGCAGTGTGACTGAGCACTGGACTATGGCTCTGGAGACCTTGGTTCAAATCCCTGCTCAGTTATGGAAACCCTCTAGGTCAGTGTTTTTCAACCTTTTTTGAGCCGCGGCACACCACCAACCAAAATGACACTCTAACACAGTAATACATATAGTTAATATGTTTTTAATGTATTTATACACTCAGTGTGAAACCTGTTTCGATGAACACAACATAGATATCCTGGCAGGAATGGCAGAAAGACACACACGAAGGTCTTGCTCAACAGCTGGGAGTTATAGTTCACCCACAATCAAAGAGCATTCTGAACTCCACCAATGATGGAATGGGATCAAACTTCCCACACAGAACTACCATAACCAAGAGAAAATACTATAAGAGTTTGATGGGCATTGACCTTGAGTTTTGGAGTTGTAGTTCACCTATATCCAGAGAGCACCGTGGAGGGGAGAGACATGGGGCGAGTCTGCGCAGTAGCGCCCACATGGGTCATGTCTTACTCCCTCCCCCCTCCCGCAGAAGCAGCAGCATGAGCAAAGTGAGCAGAGTGAGGCTGGGAAGAAGGGAGCCCGAGTGGAGAAGAAAATGTAAGTGTTCAGCAGGAGGGGGAAGAAAGGGTATTGGAGGTTCCAATTTCCCACGGCACACCTGATGATCACTCACGGCACACTGGTTGGGAACCACTGCTCTAGGTGACCTTGAGCAAGTCACATTGTCTCAGCCTTGGTGGAAGGCAAAGGGAATATCCCTCACAATAAGTGTTGCCTTTTTTATCATGTCAGAAGCGAACGGAGAATATACTGCAAGTTGCTTCTGGTGTGAGTTGGCTGTCTGCAAGGACGTTGCCCAGGGGACACCTGTCTATCATGTCCCTGAATGTTGCCAATAACATTCTGTGGTAAGGTCAGATGTCCAAAAATGACTTGAAGGTGCACAACAGCAATGTTTTATAAAGAACAGCTTGAAAATTACTTGAGATCCAGCACAGTGTACTTGTTTAAGTAGAATTATTAGATTTGGAAGAGATCACAAGAGCTGTCCAGTCCAACCCCCTTCTACCATGCAGGAACACACAATCAAAGCACTCCCAACAGATGGTCATACATCCCCTGCTTAAAAACCTCCAGAGGAGGAGACTCCCCTGTTCTCCCAGGCAGCATATTCTACTGCCGGACAGCAATTGGACTAAGACTCTGGAAGAATGGGGTTGCTCAGCCACAAAAATCTGCCAGGTGTTCTTGGAGGTCACTCTTTCTTGGCCTCAAGGAAAGGCAATGGCAAACCACTTTGAAATGTTTTTGCCAAGGGTCTCCATGAACCGGGAACGACTTGGAAGGCACACAAATTGTGTGAAATGGTTTAAAGAAAGTGGCAAGTATAAAGCAGAACAAAATATTTGATTTAAAAAATCTGTATGTCATGATTTACTCCAAAATTAATTATAAAATACAATTATAATTTTTTTAATTATTCCAGGTTTAGTCGCAAATCAGTGTTGAAGATGTAGTGGCAGGCACTGACATCTGTCACTGATAAAAACCAAATACGATGGACTACATAATTTGTGCAGACCAGTGCATGATGTCTGAAAGATTGTTGAGGAATTTGGCTGTGGTCACAGTGCCGTCGAGCAAATTATTCTCAACCTTATTTATTATTATTTCACCTGGCATACAGGCGAGTGATGCAGAGTGGGTCCCTTATCAATTTACAGCTGACTTGAAAAGGAAGAGATTCTGTGTGTACTCAGAACTGTTGGCAGCATTTAAAATCCATGAGGACAATTTCTTCAGGAATGTTTGCTTTGACTATGAGAACAAGGCATATCTGTATAATTCAGAGAGTAAGAATCAGTTCATGGAGTGGCAGCACTTCACCTTCCCTAGACCCCAATATTTTTTTTTCAAAAGTCAGTGCTCAGCACAGATTATGGTGAATATATTTCTGGGATAACAAGAGGATGCTTTTGCTTGACTTTGATGAGAATGGGACAACAACAAACAGCGACATCTCCATTGTGTCACTCCAGGATCATTGAGAAACCATCCATAAGAAAACACTATAGAAACAGCTGAAAATAATCAAGTTACACCACAGGTTCTTTGCTCAAATGGGGTGACCAGTGATATCTAAATAAACACAAAATAATCTATGTAAGGAGAAGGTCTAGTGTCCAAAGAGCATATAGTATATAATATTAAATATTACCAAAATCCTCAGTACACAGCTCAATTCAGTGGCATAAAGCAAAATGAAAAGGAGCAGCCACTCTCAAACAAAATAGTTTTGAATCTGATATAGGTCCAAATGTATATAGGCTCAGGCAGGCATGTAGCCAGTGGGGGCTTAGGGGGCCCCCCCAAATTCTCAGAGTGGTCTTACTGGTACATTATTTAAACTGTTATGTTTATTCATATCATGATCTGATCACCATGCTCATTATATCCCACATTAATGGGGTTACTGGGATAACAATACAAAAGGTTTGCTAGGGTAGACCCTCTTCCACCCAGTCTCAGCCCCCCCCCCCAACCAAAATCCTGGCTACGGCCCTGGCTTCAGGGGTACATGTTCAGTAAAGAAACCTTCCAGACGAAGTAAACAGGTGATGAGTCATGTGGCTATATACAGTCTAGAGAAAATAATGAAGATGGATACACCTTTTAAAACAAATAAAATCATAACGGTAATATCAATATAGAAACCCTACTTCCTTCTTTGCCAAAGCGGAATCTTGTTGTAGCCCTTTACTTTTTAGACGGCAGGAGAAATCCAAAGAGCATATGTGGAGGAAGAGCTTTTGCTGGGAACTGTGAGGGGTTCAAAGTCAAGATGAAAGTGCTTCCCTTCTGAATTCCTCACACTCTTTTGCCCTCCCACTTGCCCATAAAAGCTGTCCTTGCTCAGCAGGCTGCCAACTCTAGAAAGGGCAGGCAATCCCCTGCCTTTCCTGTGTTATCAGCAGCTCCATCCAAAGATGCCATGGAACCCTGGGAACCTTCTTCTTTCTCACCTCCCACTGTTCAAAGGGGCAAGAAAGACTATCAGATAGCTTCCAAAACAATACCCATTAGTCCTTGTCCTGAATCAGGAGTATGGGTGAAGCATCTAATCAAGCAAAAAATCAAGACACCCCCATCCCAGAAAATGTCATCATAAAGCAATGATGTATGAGTAATATATATAATACTAATTTATCAACACACACACACACTTCCACATAATGAATTACAAAAATTGTTGAGTGTTCCAAAATCTAATGCAACATTCAGTGTGTTGTCGAAGGCTCTCATGGCTCTCATGGCCAGAAACACTGGGCTGCTATGAGTTTTCCGGGCTGTATGACCGTGTTCCAGAAGCATTCTCTCCTGACATTTTGCCCACAACTATAGCAGGCATCCTCCAAGGTTGTGAGGTTTACTGGAAACAAAACAAGTGGGGTTTACATATCTGTGGAATAATGTCCAGGGTGGGAGAAATAACTCTTGTCTGCTTCAGGCATGTGTGAATGTTGCAATTGGTCACTTTAATTAGCATTGAATAGTCTTGCCTGCCATAGATGCGGGTGAAACATGATGAGGGAATGCTTCTGGACCATGGCCATACAGCCCAGAAAACTCACAGAAACCTACTACATTCAGTATTTATCAGCGCATGTGCAAAAAAAAAAACAAGTGCCCATATGACATATCACATGGCAAGTAACTGAGATTTCATTTAGGCCTACTGGAATGAAATCAGCTACCTAGGAGTAAAGTAAATTATGTTTTCCTGATACTAATGGAATCCATAGGGATCCTATCCATCTGATCCAGAGTGGTGGATAAAATGCTGAATGGGGGAAACGGAGCTCACATACTTACTTGTATTTCAAATTTATCTGCAAAATCTTGGGCTAATTCCAGTTTCTCTCACCCAACCAGAGCTTTTCTGAATAACAATCCCTCACTGGTCATGCTGGCTGTAGATTCCATGGAGTATAGTTCAAAAAAGTTAACTATCCCAGTCTTAAATGCCTATGTAATAAAACTGTATAATAAAACTCCCATGTGCTGTTGTTTTTATTGTGTGCCTTAGAGTCGTTTCCAACTGATTAAGGCGAACCTATTACAGGAAGATTTCTACAGAGGGGCATTCCCTTTGCCTGAGGCTGATAGTGTCATCTTCTCCCTTCAATTGCAGTGCCCAGAATTGGACACAGAATTCCAGGTGTGGTCTAACCAAGGATAGGGGGGTAGCATGACTTCCTTGGATCTAATTCATGGTAAACTTCTGATTCCCCAGATTATTTATGCATTGCTTCAATATAACAATAATCTTAAATGTGCCACAGAAGTTTCTGTTACTCAGTTTTATAGGAAACTTTAATATTACTATTATTATTATTACTATTAATTATTTATTTACTTTTATCCCGCTTTTCTTCCATGGATAGGCCTCAAAGCGGTGAACCAAAATAGAAAAAAGACAACTACATAATGCAAAAGAAACCATAATCCCATCCAGCCTATAACCAATAAATCAGACATTGCATAAAACACAAGTTACATCCATATACATAAACATAAAAATAATCACATATATCATTATCATTAAAATCCTGCACCTCAGGCCACTTAGGTTGTCCTAACAGTTAAAACATTAGACATTAAACTGAGCAACTCAAGGCTCCAGGTGAGGCTTGTCTGATCCTAGTTGTTGGAAAAGGCCTGCTTCCATTAAAAAGTTTTCACCTGAAAACGGAAGGCCAGTAACGAGGGGGCCGAATGAACAGTATCTCTTTGGGGAGGGAGTTCCAGAGCTTCAGGGCCACTACCAAAAAAGGCCCCCTCTCCCATTCCCACCAACTGTACTTGTGATGATGGTGGGACCGAGAGGAGGGCCTCTCCTGATGATCTCAGGGCTCAAGTGGACAGGTAGGAGGAGATGCGGTCTCTCAAGTAGGCTGGGCCTGAACTGTTTTGGACTTCATAGGCTAAGCCAGCACATTGAATTGTGCCCAGAAACAAACTGGTAGCCACTGTAACTGCTTCAGGAGTGGGGTAGTTCTTTCCCTGTATCCTGCTCCTGTAAGCAGTCTAGCTGCTGACTTTTGTACCAGTTGCAGCCCCACGTAGAGCGCACTTAGTCTAATCTACATATGACTAAGACATGTACCACCATGGCCAGATCAGGTTTTTGTTTGTTATTGTTATGGCAATCCTATTAGGTGTTTGTGGTGGGGTGGTTGGAAAGATTTGTTTGGTGGTCAGGAGAGAAAGGGGGCTGCCCTTGCCTTCCTCTGAGGTTGAGAGAGTGTGATTTGCCCAAAGTCACATAGTGGGTTTCCATCACTGAGAGGCAATTCGAACTCATGTCCGATGCTCAAACCATGACACCACTCTGGTACTTATATGTACATCTCCCATGTACATCACTGGTATGAATCCAGACAGAAGAGTGAGATGCAAGTCAAGCACCAGAAGAACCGCTATGAATACAAAATAGCAGTTTCCGAACGCTCTTCTGGAGCAGCCCCACGTAGAGCATGTTACAGTAGTCTAATCTGGATATGACTAAGGCACATACCATCGTCGCTAGATCGGGCTTTTGTTTGTTCTTGTTATGGCAATTATATTAGGTGTTTGTGGTGGGGCAGTTGGCAAGATTTGTTTGGTGGCCAGGAAAGGATGGGGGCTACCCTTGCTTTCCTCTGAGGCTGAGAGAGAGAGAGTGATTTGTCCAGAGTCACATAGTGGGTTTCCATCACTGAGAGGCAATCCTGGCCTGGTCTACAGACTCATCGTCCAATGCTCAAACCACTCCAACATACTGGTACTCATATGTACACTCCCATTTACATCATTTGTAAGAATCCAAACAGAAGAGAGGGATCCAAGTCAAGCACCAGAAGAACCACCAAAAAAATATAAAGCAGCCAACTATAGAATTTTGCAGAGTTCTTTAAGGCTGGGAAGATTCCAAAGCAGAAAAAGAAAGTGAGAAGAAACAGTCATTTTGGTGTGTCTTACAGAGCTGCTGGGAGAATAAAGAGGGGGGAGGAGACACATCTTTAGTTCTTTGAAGGAAAAGGTGGGATCTAAATCTGATGTAAAAAAAATAAAGAAGATAAAGGCATTGCTGGTTCAGAACATGAGAGAAAATCTCAGACTGCAGAAAAGTGAAAAGAAGGAATGGATACTCACCTTCCAGAAATATAACAAACACTACTGCATCATCCACTTACTGGGATATTAGTATCTATAGATTTTTTTTTCACTTGAAAGCCTTCAAAGCAACTCACAAATTTAACAGCAAATAAAAATTCTCAATTATGTGATTATGTCTTTAAATTTAATCAGAGGTTACAGCTTCCTTGAAAGGTTTTTGTAATAATAATAATAATAATAATAATAATAATAGCAGCTATTTCATACTCATTCAGCCAATATTGAGTTTAAGTGTTGGATTAAGACACTGGGAGCCGGTGGTTCAAGTCCCTGCTCAACAATGGAAACCCATTGGATGGCCTTGGGTATGTCACATCTTCTCAGCCTTAGAGGAAGATAAAGGCCAATGCCCTCTAAATAAATTGTGCCAAGGAAACCCCAAGATTTGTGTCCAATCATTGTATATAAGACTTTACTTGAAGGCACAAAACAACTATGACAATAACACTGTTTTATAGTATAGAATTAACGTAACTTTTTTGCTGGTTTGTCCTTAAGCCTTGAGAGACAAAGTTTCCCAGGAATGTCAACAGGATTATGCATTTTGAGAAGATCTGGCGCTTTGGCTTTTCCCAGTGACTTGTCCTGCAACAGACAGTTGTTCTGCTACTGATAAAGAAGTGTGAGATGGGAGGAGAGTGTTGTGTTGTAAAATATGCAAATGTCTTGGTACTGTGCTTGGCTCCAAAGGTCTAAGACAACCGCTCTCGGAGGAGGGGGAAAAGCAGAAAGAGAAGCCCAGAAAACACTTTCCTCCTTTGTTCTTGGATTTGGATGTGTCAGGGGGGGCCATGGAAATTTTTGGAACTTACACACTAAATGGAGCTCACAGCAGGTGTTTTAGCTGGCACCGAAAAGACAAAAGGGCTGGTGGGGAAGTGCTTGGAATGGACAATTGCAAGCTCAGCATGTCCTGTGTGTGTCAAATCCCTCAGCTTCCAAGAGTGGTCCAGTTTTTTCACCACCAGATTGTGCATATCAAAGAGCCTTGATGTCTTGAAGAGATGAGAAGTACAAAACATCTGGGTCGGATTCACGTGGGAATCACTACAGTCACAGAAGTCTGATGGACAGGTCAGCAGCACAAACATATTTTTCAGTGGCCACAGCTATCACCACCGGTGCTAAACCCCAGAGCTGTTGCTGTACAATATGCATTCATTAGTGCATTTAGGAAACTTGTATCAAGAATTTAGTTGGGTTGTATATTAGTGTTGGAAAATCCTTCAAAGTATCACAGAGTTCAAACCAATCAGACCCACTTGGTCTCCCATTTAATGTGCATTTACTGGCTATACATCATGTAACTTGACTGAGGTGGACCTGTGCTGGAATGCTAGGTAAGAACTACCTACATTCCTTTATGTTTGCCCTAACCCAACAGATGTGACAGAGGGAAGAAGAAAACAATAACACAGAATTACTACGAAATACCTACACCAGTGGTTCTCAACCTTCCTACAGTATGAATTTCAATCATCTAAGTGCTGAGGCAAGTAATTCTGATGCCTAAAGCAATAACGTCAGAGGGGTTTCTACCTGTGACTCCTCATGAGGAAAAACCGCTTAATACAGTTCCTCATATTGTGGTGACCTCCAACCATAAAATTATTTTTGTTGCTACTTCATAACTGTAATTTTGCTACTGTTATTAATCGTGATGTAAATTTCTGGTATGCAGGATGTATTTTCATTCACTGGACCAAATTTGGCACAAATACCCCATATGCCCAAATTTAGATAGTGGTTGGGTTGATGAGGATTGATTTTGTAATTTGGGAGTTGTAGTTGCTGGGATTTATACTTCACCTACAATCAAAGAGCATTCTGAACTCCACCAACGATGGAATGAACCAGTCTTAGCACACAGAACTCCCATGAACAAGAGAAAATACTGAAAGGGTTTGGTGGGCATTGACCTTCAGTTTTGGAGTTGAAGTTCACCTATCCCAAGAGAGCACTGTGGACTCCAACAATGATGGATTTGGACCAAACTTGGCATGAATACTCAATATTCCCAAATGTAAACACTGGTGGAGTTTGGGGAAAATAGACCTTGACATTTCGAAGTTGCAATTGCTGTGAATTACAGTCAATCTACAATCAACGGGCACTCTGAACCCAGCCCACAATGAATCTGCACCAAACTTAGTACACTACCTACATAGCCAACATTGAATAATGGTTTTTGAATTCTGGGAGTTGTAGTTCACCAACACCGAAAAGAAAGAGAAGATAGGCAGAGAGATCTTCAGCCTTCTCTGCCAAAGGGGTTCCTAAAACCATCAGAAATTTGTGTTTTTAATAGTCTTTGGCAACCCCTCTGAAACCCTCCTCACAACCACCCCCCAGCACTGACCTACATGCAAGAAACTGTAATTTTATTTAATTGTTTTCTTCTTTGTTCAGTTTTTTTTCCTTTTATATAAAATTTTTAAGATTTTAGGTACAGAGTCTCTTGTGATGTTTTAACCAGTCTGTAAAACTATTTAAAGAATTGAATAAAATACTTTAAATAAATGCCAGTACTTAGAACATATATAGCACTGAAGAGTATTGGAAGCTACCTTAGTGCACTTTGAAGTAGGTTAGTATTATTAAAACAGAATGCAGATGGAGAATTGTGGCAGAGGAAGTTTCTTTCAAAAACTATTTAATGAATTCCCAGCAGAGGTGAGATTTGAATCCTTGACTTTCTGGTTCACCTCTCAGTCTCTCAGCCACAAAGCTACCCTATTTATCTGTCTGTCTAATAACTGACAGGTCCAGAAGTTCATATAAATATATGATGCTCCATAGAGATTGACCTCTGAAAAACAATGAATGATAATTAGTGAAACAAAACAGTAACAGCGGGATTCCTAAAGAGAAACAACTGAGGTCAAATAAAGCAATATTGACGGCAAGGAATAAAGTGTATTCATAACAGTCTCTGGTGAGAAACCTGTGGATGCTGAGGTACACGTATACACAGATTTTCTTTTTCCTCGTGAGGAGTCACAGGTAGAAACCCCTCTGACATTATTGCTTTAGACATCAGAATTACTTGCCTCAGCACTTAGATGGTTGAAATTCATACTGTTGGAAATAGCCCAAAACCACAGTGGACATTAAGTTAATTTGTTTTTCAAATGATGAGACACAAGGCAACAAGATACTGAGAAAGCAAAAATGGAAAGGAACAAGGTCAGAAAAGAGATTTGATAAAGGAGTGGGAGTGCTTAGTGTGTGAGAAAACAAATATTGGCTTCAGACATGAGCTGAGGAGAGAAGAAAATACATTAGACACCAAAGACAACATAAGCAGAGAAGACCAGATCTAAACTCCAATGGTCATAATGTTGATATATTCCTGGTTCCTGACATGAGACCAAAAACTGCCCAGTATTCGAATATTATGTTTGCGAAGTGGTGGCCAATCTGTTGTTGTTGTTGTGGTTGTTATACAAGGGTGGTTCAATAAGTCCGTGACTTTTTGAATTTCCCGCCTCTTAACTGAAAAGGCAACACTGCTCCTGTCAACAGGCATCTGTCAGTTGACTCCTGTCAAAATTTGTACAAGCTGCGTCATTTAGTTTGTGTTTGACAGCCATTGATAGCAGACTACCGCGTGATTTGAGGAGAAAATGGAAAAAAGTTAATTTCATGTGCTCATTAAGCATTTTTTTTGCAGAAAAAAACCCATCACTCAAACCAAGGCTAAGCTTGATAAATACTATGGGGACTCTACACCATCAATTTCAATGGTAAAAAAGTGGTTTACCAAATTTTGTTGTGGATGTACAAGCACGTTGTGTATGTACAAGATGCCGAACGTTCTGGACGCCCAGTTGAGGTCTCTACACCCGAAATAATTGGAAAAAATCACGATATGGTGTTGGCTGAGCGGAGATTGAAAGTGCGAGAGATTGTGGAAGCCATAGACATATCACATGGCTCAGTGGTTGAAATTTTAAATGATCACTTGGGTATCAGAAAGCTTTCTGCAAGATGGGACCAGGACAATGCAAGGGTGCACCCAATGCAAGGATGCATACATGTGCAGTTTCCATGGCAACAATCCATGAATTGGGATACAAATTGCTCCCTCATCCACCCGATTCTCCGGATTTAGCCCCGAGTGACTATTTCTTGTTTCCAAACCTGAAGAAATGGCTCAGCGGAAAGAGATTTTACTCCAATGATGAAATCATCTCACAAACAAATACCTATTTTGATTACCTCGACAAATCTTATTTTTTGGAAGGGATAAAAATTGGAGAAACATTGGACAACGTTTATAGAGCTCAAAGGAGACTACGTTGAAAAATAAAATGATTTTTTATCCATACCTGTGTATCCAAACCTGTGTTTCATTCAAAAAGTCACGGACTTATTGATCCGCCCTTGTATTTATTTGTACCCCACTTCTTCTCTCCCAAAGGAAAATCAAAGCAGCTAAAAATAATACTTTATGTAATTATTTATTTATTTATTTAGGGATTTATTAATCGCCCATCCCAGATGGCTCTGGGCGATTTACAGTAAAAACACACAGCTAATACCTAAACATCTAAACCATCAAAGTATCTAACATCTAAAAACATCTAAAAGCAATTAGCATCTAAAAACATCTACAAACAATTAACGGTCTAATTATAACCCAACGCATGCAAACATTAAAATAGAATTAAATACAATGCATACGAGTTAAAACCAAAAAAGTCATTTAAACACCAGTTGACTCTGAAAAGCCCACAAACAGAATGGGAATACAGCTGTACCGTAGCTTCCCTTGTGCCTCCAGCATCAGGTTAACCAAAGAACACCCCCTTAATGCTAAAAGGGCCTTTTGATGATCATAATTTGGTCCAGAAGTCAGTGGTCAATGTGGAGTCAATGACAGTACTTCACAGCATGGTGTTAGTCTGTTGCTTCTCTTTAGATCCCTGCAAACTCTTCTGCAGAGGTTCCACCAATTGACCTAAGAAGATAATTCATTATGAGGAGGCAGATAACAGGAGGACCCAAGCACTGTAATTTTCTAAGCCTGAGCATAACAATTTATTTCAAATTACCTTCTCTGTGTAGGCCTCCTTTAAAATTCCCCACACCTCAAAACATAATGGGAGGATCCAGAGTTTTGTTTTATAGAGCACTGCTTCTTAAACTGTGGGTCCTGACCCCAAATGGGATCCTTTTCCTTAGCTCAATGTTGGGATTCCGAAAAAAAATTGGCAACAGTAAAAGTTTCTGAACATTGCCTAGTGGCTGTTTGAGACATTTACATGAATCTGTTGTGCAGAATTTCAGTGGCCTCTGCAGAAGATAACATTAGATTTATTTTTTTAGATTTATTGTAAAAATGTTAATATAAATGGTTTGCCTCTGTAGTGCAATAATGGTGTCATCCAGACCTATCCTTTGGAAGGTACTATTCAAATAACTTTTCCGCATTGGGATGTTTTCCAAACATCATCCCTCTGCTTTCCTGAAATATTGTACGTACACAGCATTGTTACTGCCAAAGGGCAGGGCCGTAGCCAGGATTTTCTTTCGGGGGGGGGGGGCTGAGTTTGGTTCGAGGGGGGCTGAGACTGGGTGGAAGAGGATCTACCCTAGCAAACCTTTTGTATTGTTATCCCAATAACCCCATGAATGTGGGATATAATGAGCATGGTGATCAGATCATGATATAAATGCACATAACAGTTTAAATAATGTACCAGTAAGGCCTTCTCGCGGACTACCCTGAGAATTTCGGGGGGGGGGCTGAAGCCCCCTTAGCCCCCCCCTGGCTACATGCCTGCCAAAGGGTTACCTTTTTCGGGAGGAAAATGTTCTTAAAAGAATTTATATTGTTATTGTTTTATATGTTTATGTACTTGTGCATTTTATATGTGTTGCACTTCTGAGTGCTTTTGTGAGCTATCCTGAGTCCCTTCTAGGAGATGGTGGCGGGATATAAATAAAGATTATTATTACTATTATTCTAAAACAGGGACTCATGGAGAAGCAGTTCATAAATGAAACCACAATAGGACAAAAGTGTTGGTGTGAGGAGGGTGATCTTGATTTAAATGGAAACTTTCACTGACCAACATGAGAAAAGAAACAAGACAAGCATGTAATTGTAGCAGTGACTCAGACAGAAGAAGTACCTGGAGTCAACAAAGGTAACTCACTATATTTTGCTGATACTGTATATATATTGTTATCAACTGAACATTGCTGCTGCTAAATGCTTGTTGGTGTACAATGAAATTGTAATTGGAAACCCAATCCACATGATAAGGTGACAGAAGACAAATTTGGGAAAGGTTGTGGCACTGTTAGGATGAGAGCCTGGATCAATTTGGAGATTTTATTTTTAGATGTTAAGAGGAACAGGCTAGAGCAGGCATGGGCAACCTTTGGCCCTCCAGGTGCTTTGGACTTCCTCACTATTTCTAACAGCCTACCAGCTGCTAGGAATTGTGAGAGCTGACGTCCAAAAGACCTAGAGGGCCAAAGTTTGTCCATGCCTGGGATGGAGGGGTGGAATACAAAAGCCTCAGCCAGAGCCGTACCCAGGATATTGATTTGGGAGGGGCTGAGTTTGATTGGGGGGGGGGGGCTGAGTCTGAGTGAGAGGGGATCTACCCTAGCAAACCTTTTGTATTGTTATCCCAATAACTCCATGCATATGGGATATATTGAGCATGGTGATCAGATCATGATATGAATACACCTATCAGTTTAAATAATGTACTAGTAAGGCCTTCTCGCGGACCACCCTGAGAATTGGGGGGTGAAGCCCCTCAAATCCCCCAGCTACATGCCTCCCTACAGCTGATATGTAGTTTATGTTGCAGCTTGATCAGCAGTAGTCAGCCCTCCACATTTGCAGGTTTGACTTGTAGATTTGATTTAATTGTTTTCTCCAGTAATCTCCAGGTTCTTCAGTGCAACTGTATGGTTAATTTCTGCCACATGTTGAACCAGAGAGGATCTAGAATGATATTCCTAGGAAGGTGCTTTCCCGGGTATGTTATCAACCACAAATCTTAAGACTTTCCCCAGGAGTGACAGCAACAAAAATCCTCCCTGCATCATTGGTAAAACTCACACCCGGCACACCAGGACTAAGATTGTACAATAAGCAAAGAAATTATCTATATATTGGTTTTATTTTGTTTATTATCCCCCTTTTCCTTTAAGAAAGCATTAGCTCCAAACTATTAAGGCAGACCTTTCCAAATTGTGTGTCGCAAAAGTTAGTGTGTCGGTTGCACTATGTAAGTGTGTTGCATGAACGTAACGAGAAACCTTTGCGTCTATGTGAAATAAGTATTAATGTTATTAAAATGTTAATGAAAAGTTTTCATGAGATATGTGTACCAGGCTGCCCTTTAATGAGTTGCACTAATCCACTTTAGTTAAGACCTATGAATTATTAGTAATATCACTGTGCGAGTGTTATAACTGGGGGACTAGATGAGTGGTCTATATGTGGAGGGGGGCTGTTGAGACATCTAATACAGGCTAGCACCTTACACTTTGGAGAGGGTCATCAGCTGATTTTTGATCCTGGCTTTAATTGCATTTGTTCGGATGGCTTGTTCCTGGGCTGCAAGAATCAGGCCTCCTATCTCCTTCTTCAAGGTTCTTCTCCCTGTCAACTTTTTCTTCAATTTTGTCAAGGAACTGCCCATGTAATGCTTTGTTGTGCCAGCTATCAGCTCTGCTTTGGAGTGCAGTTTTCTTGTACTGACTCTTCGTCTGCTGTGCTTTGAGAAGTTTCTGATTACTGGCTTCAATTAAAGCAGGTTTTTTTGCTTTCCTTGACATATTCTGCTAGGGCAGTGGTTCTCAACCTGTGGGTCCCCAGATGTTTTGGCCTTCAGCTCCCAGAAATCCTAACAGCTGGTAAACTGGCTGGGATTTCTGGGAGTTGTAGGCCAAAACACCTGGGGACCCACGGGTTGAGAACCACTGTGCTAGGGCATGTTTTTCTTCTTCAACTGCTTGTTTGACTTAAGAGTCCTCTGCCACCAGACCTTCTATTATTATTATTATTAGACTCTAAACTATTATTATTATTATTAGACTCTAAACTATCTACTCTGTGAGCTGCTTTTTGCTGACGATGCTGCCCTTGTCGCCCATACAGAAGCAGCTCTTCAGCGTCTAACATCCTGCTTTGCAGCAGCTGCAGAACTGTTTGGGCTGGAAGACAACCTGAAGAAAACGGAAGTTCTCTACCAGCCCGCATCACAGGAAGAACACCATCATCAGCATAGGCAAATCTGTGCTTAAGTCCGTTCAGCAGTTTATCTACCTGGGAAGCATCATCTCTTCAGATGCCAAGATTGACAAAGAGCTAGATCACAGATTAGCAAAGGCATATAGTGCATTCGGAAGGCTTCACAAAAGAGTCTGAAGCAACAAGCGCCTGAGGCAAAGCACAAAAACCAGTGTGTACAGAGCTATTGTACTGTCTATTCTCCTTTATGGGTCAGAAACATGGGTCACCTATCGCCAACACCTACGACTCCTCAAACGCTTTCATCAGCGCTGTTTTAGCTCAATCCTAAATATACACTGGACCGACTATGTGACGAATGTTGCTGTCCTTGAGCAAGCAGGGATCACCAGCATTGAGGCCATGCTATTGAGAACTCAGCTGCGCTGGGCAGGGCACATCTCTAGAATGGAGGACCACCGCCTCCCATGGCCAGATTGATCACCAACAATGGTCCACCCTGGCCTCACATCGGGAGGCATGGAGACGCACTATCCACAATGCTGCGGCCTCTTTCGAGAAGACATGGCAAACGTGTCTCGAAGAGAAACGACAACGCAGAAAGAACCGCAACTTGGAAACAACATCACCCAAGGAGACTTTCTGCTGTGCTTTCTGCAACCGGACTTGCCTATCTCAGATTGGCCTTTTTGTTCATCAACGCGCTTGTAGAAAGCGTGGGACGAGTCCTTCCTGAATCTTCGTTTGCAAAGTAATGCCAGAGAGAGAGAGAGAGAGAGAGAGAGATTTTTAAGAACGAAGAAGCAAAATGAGAGGAACAGAGTGGAACTGTGACCCTGAACACATCCTTTTATGGGGTTTTCCTCTGCAAGAAAGAATTCCCTCAGAGTTGTAGTTCAAAACTAACTTTCTCCAGGCTCTGCAATAAGGATAATTCCATTTGTCTTGTGCACAAAGAGAACATGAAAGAAAGATGCCCTGCTTCTTCCTTCTGCAAGCAACGCCTCCCTCTTGCCACGCACATGGAGGAAGCTAAGAGCTGCAACAGGGAACCGGAAGAGTGGGTTAAATCCTTGGCGACTGGAGCCCTTTGTTCCTTTCTGTAGGTGGGTTCCGACTCTAAGCCTTCCTGAGAGTGGCCTGAAAGCTCCATAGGCGCACGCGCTTAGCGGCAGCCTGCGCTCATGAATAATCAGGAAGGTGATGAATATTAATGAGATCGTGGAATGCGGAGGGGGTGGGCGGGCGTGGCCTTCTGCCTGGAGTCTGGACTGTATGCTGGGTTTGCAGCCATGGCTCCTGGGCGAGCAGCGGTGGGGCTTGGTGGCCGGTGAGCCTTTTGGGGGTCCAAGAAAGGAGGGGATCCGGGAAGGGGGCTTTTTCCTTTTTTCCAAGGAGGCAGGTTGAGAATGCAGCTACACTGAAGAATTAATGCAGTTTGACAGCGCCTTGGCTCAATGCTTATGGATCCCTGGGAGTTGTAGTTTCACAAGGGTCTTCAGCCTTCCCAGCCCAAGAGTGCCCGTTGATTGTAGATGGACTATAATTCACAGCAATTGCAACTTCGAAATGTCAAGGTCTATTTTCCCCAAACTCCACCAGTGTTTACATTTGGGCATATTGAGTATTCATGCCAAGTTTGGTCCAAATCCATCATTGTTGGAGTCCACAGTGCTCTCTTGGGATAGGTGAACTACAACTCCAAAACTGAAGGTCAATGCCCACCAAACCCTTTCGGTATTTTCTCTTGGTCATGGGAGTTCTGTGTGCTCCCAGGATGCCATAGCATTAGAGCTATGGCCAAACTGGATGAAACATAGTTATTGCCAAGGAATTAGAAGAATATCAGTCCTTGGTAGTTGGAGAAAAGAGAGCCCTTCACCAGTCAGAAGCAGGCCCGGATTAGCATCTTCGGTCGCCCGAGGCCAAGACGGGAAGCCACGCCCCCAGGGCGCTGCTGCACATGTGCGGCAGCAGCCCCGGCCGTGCGGCTTCCGTTGCCTCCTCGCGCCCTCCTTCCTGTCGCCGCCTCCTACCGCGACCGTAAGGAGGGCCCGAGGGGGTGGACAGAAGCCGCGCGGCTCTGGCCCCGCGGCTTCCGTCCACCTCGCGCTTTCCTTTTGCTCGCGGGAGGAGGAGGTGGACGGAAGGCACGCAGCACTGCTCGTGGGGCTTCCGTCCGCCGCCTCCTCCCGCGACCGAAAGGAAGACGCGAGGAGGAAGGAAGTCCTTCCTCCTCCCTCCTTTGGTCGCGGGAGGTTTAGGAGGCGGCGGACAGAAGGAGCAGTGCCGCGCTCTCCTTCCGTCCACCTCCTCCTCCTCCCGCGACCGAAAGGAAGGCGCGAGGAGGAGGAAGGGAAGTCCCGCCCTCCTCCTCGCCGCCTGGGCCGCCCTCTTGCAAAGGAAGGAGGCAGCCAGGAGGAGGAGGAAGGGAAGCCCGCTGGCGGGCATGTGTGCGCATGCATGCATGCCCACCGGCGGGGCTGAGCTTCCCCTTCCTGCTCGCCGCCTCCTTCCTTTGCAAGGGGCGGCCCAGGAGAGGGAGGGCGCCATTCCTTCCGCCCCCTCGCAGCGCTCTCCCCCGCCTCTCCCGAGGTATCATGACTCTCTCGGAGAGAGCAGGGAAAAGCGCTGCGGGGGTTTTTTAAAAAAATGTTTTCGGGGGGCCAAATCCGCTGCCCCCCAAAACCTGCCGCCCGAGGCCATGGCCTAGTCTGGCCTTATGGGTAATCCAGGCCTGGTCAGTAGTCATATAGGTAAATGAGAAGCCATTGAGCTTACCTGTCCCAACGTCTCTCTCCCTAGGTCTCTAAGATCGTCGGGGGAGGCCCTGCTCTCGGTCTGCCTCCTTCGCAGATGCGATTGGCAGGAACGAGAGACAGGGCCTTCTCAGCGGTGGCCCCTCGGCTATGGAACGCCCTCGCTAGGGATAGCTGATTGTCCCCCTCCCTCCTAACATTTCGAAAAAGAGTAAAAACCTGGCTTTTTGAGCAAGCATTTGCAAATGCAGTGTAACGGGCTAATTTAGATCCGCAGAACGATTGGACGATGCGACTGGAAAATGATTTTAGTAATGAGGCGCCGAGGACTTGTGTTTTATTGTTCTTATTGGTTTTTATATGGTTTATATGTTAAAATTTATGTTGTTGGGGGCATTGAATTATGCCGATTGTAAATTGCCTTGAGTTGCCTCCGGGCTGAGAAAGGCGGTATATAAATATGGTAAATAAATAAACAAACAAACAGAACAGGGAGCAGGACACACAAGGATTCCTGGCTTCCACAGTGTTGTCTGTACAAACCTAGACCTTACTACAGAGATGTATCAATCCAGATGTTTTGGAGTTCAACTTATACAATTCGTAAGAGCTGGTAAACTGGCTGGGATTTCTGGGAGGTGAAGTCCAAAACACCCGGAGCCGCAGTTTGAGAAACACCATGTTAGAGGAATAGCCATTGCCTTTCATATAATCATAAGAGTTGGAAGAGACCTCATTTATTTATTGGTTTTCAGCATTTCTACCCCACTCTTCTCAACCCCCGAGGGGGGACTCAGAGCGGCCTAACAAAAGGCACAATTCGATCCCCACACAGTAAAATACAATATGAAAATCAAACACATTCAGCATTAAAATACATTAAAATACAATTAACATTAACACATCACACACATTCTCTTGAGTTAAGACAGTATTTCGTCCATAACAGGAGCATAGAGCCATATCCATCAATTTGCCATTACAAATCCAGTCCAAAGTGCTGCATTGTGCTAATGTGCAAAAGCCTGGTCCCATAGCCAGGATTTTACTTTTTTCCTGAATGCCAGGAGGGATGTGGTCGATCGTATGTCGCTTGGGAGCGCGTTCCACAGCCGGGGAGCCACCACCGAGAAGGCCCTCTCTCGTCCCCACCAACCGCATTTGAGAAGTTGGCGGGAGCGAGAGCAGGGCCTCCCCGGATGATCTTAAATTACGAGGTGGGACGTAGGGGCTGATACGTTCAGACAGAGCTTTAAAGGTCAGAACCGTATAGAGCTTTAAAGGTCAAAACCAGTGCTTTGAATTGAGCTCGGAATTGGACAGGCAGCCAGTGGAGCTGACACAACAGGGGGGTGGTATGCTCCCTGTATGTAGCTCCGGTTAGTAATCTGGCTGCCGCCCGTTGGACTAATTGTAATTTCCGAACTGTCTTCAAAGGCAGCCCCACATAGAGTGTGTTGCAGTAATCTATTCGGGATGTGACCAGAGCGTGGACGACTGTAGCCAGATCAGACTTCCCAAGGTACGGGCGCAGCTGGCGCACGGGTCTTAACTGTGCAAAAGCTCCCCTGGCCACCACCGAGACCTAGGGTTCCAGGCTCAGCGATGAATCCAAGATCACTCCCAAGCCAACCTCCTGCCAAGAAGCAGGAAAATCGCATTCAAAGCTCCCCTGACAGATGGCCATCCAGCCTCTGCTTAATAAAAGCCTCCAAAGGAGGAGCCTCCACCACATTCTGGGGCAGGGAGTTCCATTGCTGAACAGCTCTCACAGTTAGGAAGTTCTTCCTCATGTTCAGGTGGAACCTTCTTTCCTGTAGTTTGAAGCCATTGCAGTATGACAACAGTATATGTATTTTCCCTTTAAGTTCTCATATTTTAGAAAAAGCACACATTCAAAACATATTCAAAAAGGAAAGGGTCTGAACCTGTTAGGAAGTGTGGGAGTTGAAGTCCAAAACATCTGGAGGGCCGAAGCTTGCCCATGTCTAATTTAAATAGTGACATGCAGAGCCCACCAGCAATGCGTGTCCTTCTCTGGAGAGATCGTCTATCTGTCTGTCCTGATCTTTATTGTTAAAATTCTTCCTGGATGAAATGTTGACCGACAACTTTATATCAAACTAGCTGTACCCGGCAAGCGTTGCTGTGCCCTATTTAGGAGATGCGAGAAAGTCTGAGTATGTAAGGGTTGGAATTGTTCTTAGTGAATTGTATGTTTTATGTTTGTGACTCAGCTCTTTGCCTGCAGTCCTTCTGACAGTTTGTTATGGGTCGGAATGTTCATGTTGGCTGGCCAGTACAGCAGTTATGCAAATCCGTCCTTATTGGCAGCCAATCATGTTGTCAGAATGTAGAGGCTGGGGGAGTCTTTGGCAGCCCCGGAGGATGCTGGGAAATGTAGATTTTTTTTAACTCGTTGTTTTGAGGGCCTTTTAGGTTTTGGGGGGGAAAGTTTCTTTGCTACAAACGTACCTTGCTTGAGGCCTATTTTTGTTGGCAAGTTTTGTGTTTCTGCGTTGTAAGGTTTCTCTGTTTGAGGTAGTCTTCACATGACGACTGTTCCTTTATATATATAGATCGTTTGCTCTTGAAGATTTTAGCTTTGTTTGGTGCTGTTTCCTGTGTGTGTTGTGTGTGATTTAAGTCTCTTTGTTTTTATATTTTGTGCTCTTTCTTTTTTAAATGACTATATATGATGTTCAGATAAAGCACTGATTAAAGCTATTTAAAAGTGAATGTTTTGCCATCCAAAACACTAGGGATAATTGCCTTCCACGCCCTTCTTTTGCTCATTTCCTGTTTTCTTTTGCAAGAAAGCTGCAGCATCAGCATCTGGAAAAATAACCCAGACAGATTTGCCAGCTGTCCTAACTTTGTTTAGCTGTGACAGGAGAAGTGCTTCAGCTTTCTTTCCAGCTGCCGCAATAAGCAGATTAGGATATTTCAAACTTTTAGCACCAAAAACCATGCTCAAGCTGTAAACCGAGAAGTGTTGCTACTTTATGAAACCTCTTACAGGTTGCCATGAGGAGTTCTCACATTGTGCACATTTGGGCTCTTTCTGTTGTCCTTATATAGCAAGCATGGGCAAACTTTGGCCCTCCAGGTGTTTTGGACTTCAACTCCCACAATTCCTAGTTTATTTTTTAATTTATTTTCCAACATTTCTACCCCGCTCTTCTCTACCCCCGAGGGGGGACTCAGAGCGGCCTAACAAAAGGCACAATTCGATGCCAACATAATAAAATACAATATAAAACCAAAAACATACAGCATTAAAATACATTAAAATACAATTAACATTAATACATCATACACATTCTCTTGAGTTAAGACAGTATTTCGTCCATAACAGGAGCATTGAGCCATATCCATCAATTTGCCATTACAAATCCAGTCCAAAGTGCTGCATTGTGCTAATGTGCAAATGCCTGGCCCCACAGCCAAGGTTTCACTTTTTTCCTGAATGCTAGGAGGGATGGGGTTGATCGTATGTGGCTTGGAAGCGCGTTCCACAGATGGGGAGCCACCACCGAGAAGGCCCTATCTCTCGTCTCCACCAACCGCGTTTGAGAAGTTGGCGGGAGCGAGAGCAGGGCCTCCCCGGATGATCTTAAATTACGAGGTGGGACATAGAGGCTGATGCGTTCGGACAGGTAAGCTGGGCCGGAACCGTATAGAGCTTTAAAGATCAAAACCAGCACTTTGAATTGAGCTCGGAAGTGGACAGGCAGCCAGTGGAGCTGATACAACAGGGGGGTGGTATGCTCCCTGTATGTAGCTCCAGTTAGTAATATGGCTGCTGCCCATAGGACTAGTTGTAATTTTCGAACTGTCTTCAAAGGCAGCCCCACGTAGAGTGCGTTGTAGTAATCTATTCGGGATGTGACCAGAGCGTGGAGGACCGTAGCCAGATCAGACTTCCCAAGGTATGGGCGCAGCTGGCGCACAAGTCTTAACTGTGCAAAAGCTCCCCTGGCCACCGTCGAGATCCGGGTTCCAGGCTCAGCGATGAGTCCAGGATCACTCCCAAGCTGGATCACTAACAGTCTACTGAAACCTTTTGCTTGGTAGATTTTATTATTGCTGGTGATTTATCAGCTTTGCTAAATTGCTGGCATGTCCGCATGGGCGGTACCTATTTATCTACTCACATTGCTGTTTTCGAACTGATAAGTAAGCAGAAGCTGGGCTGACAGTGGGAGCTCATCCCAACCTGGTCTTGAACTGTTGACCTTTTGATTGGCAAGATTTTTCTGTATCTGGTGATTTAACCCGCTGTGCTAAAGCCCGGCTCACATTTAATGTCATATATTTTATTTTATTTTTATTTCTTGGATTTCTACACCGCCACTCCCGGTGGCTCGGGGTGGTTTACAGGTAAAACTTTATGTAAAACAATAGCTAATAAAACAACTGAGTTATAAAAGGAATTAAAATTCAAGACTCAAAGGCCTGCCTGAATAGGTGGGTTTTACATGCTTTGCGGAAGGTGTTCAAACTTTGCAAGGCCCGAGTCTCAGGTGGCAAGGCGTTCCATAATACCAGGGCAATGATGGAAAAAGCCCTTCGGCGGGTTGTTGTCAGGCAGAAAGATTTCACACTGGGAATATCTAAGAGGTTCTGGTCTTCTGACCGTAGAGATCTCGGGGGATTATATGGGAACAGGCGATCTCTTAAGTACACTGGCCCCAGACCATACAAGGCCTTAAAAGTCAGAACTAACACCTTGAAAGTAATCCGGTGTTCAATAGGTAACCAATGCAGACCCTGGAGAACCGGTGTAATACGACAACTTGCAGGTTCCCCTGTGAGCAATCGGGCTGCAGCGTTCAGCACTAGTTTAAGTTTCCGGATCACTGTCAGGGGTAGGCCAATGTAAAGAGCGTTACAGTAGTCAAGTCTTGAGATGACAGTGGCCTGGATCAGTGTTTCTCAACCAGTGTGCCGGGGCACACTAGTGTGCCGTGAGCGATCATCAGGTGTGCCGTGGGAAATTGGAACCTCCAATACCCTTTCTTCCCCCTCCTGCCAAACACTTTTTCTTCTCCACTCGGGTGTAGGTGAACTACAACTTCCAAACCCAAGGTCAATTCCCAAGCAAACCCTTTCAGTACTTTCTGTTGGTAATGAGAGTTCAATAGGCCAAGTTTGGTTCAATTCCATTGTTGCAAGAGTTCAGGATGCTCTTTGATTGTGTGTTAACTATAAATCCCAGAAACTGTAACTCCCAAATGTCAAGGTCTATTTTCCCCAAACTCCATCTGTGTTCACATTTGGTCATATTGAGTATTCATGCCAAGTTTGGTCCTGATCCAACATTGTTTGAGTCCACAGTGCTCTCTGGATATAGGTGAACTACAACTCCAAAACCCAAGGTCAATGCCCACCAAACTCTTATAGCATTTTCTCTTGGTTATGGGAATTCTGTGTGGGAAGTTTGTGTCTTTCTTCCATTCATGCCAGGATATCTATGTTATGTTCATCGAAACAGGCCCAGGTTTCACATGAGTGTATAAATACATTTGAAAACATATTAACTATATGTATTACTGTGTTAGAGTGTCATTTTGTGTCATTTTGGTTGGTGGTGTGCCCCAGGATTTTGCAAATGTAAAAAATGTGCCACGGCTCAAAAAAGGTTGAAAAACACTGGCCTGGATCACCGTGGCTAGGTCATTTCGGGTCAGATAGGGGGCCAGACGTCTTGCCTGTTGCAGGTGGAAGAAAGTTCTACTGACAGGAGATTTGAGCCTACACACACACACACACACACACACACATATATACGCACATGTCATATATATGTCTCTAAAGAGGTTTAGATAAATTATTCCCAATGTGCGAGGCAACTTCCCCAAGTGCAAAGCAATAGGTAGGCAGTTGGGAATGCAAATTTAATTGTTAGAATGTCACATTCTTTTTGTGTGCATCTAACCTCAAATTGCTCCTGAGTGTGAAATTAAAGCCCATATGCGTCTCTTTCTATAGCACTTTGGTATCTTTCCAGTAGAAGCTATGTTTCAGCCTTCTGACAAAAAATTCTTATCAAGTATGAATCTTTCATGAATGTGGTTGTGTTAGAATTAACCCCTCCTGCTACATTTCCTCTTCAAGAGAGAATATTTTGTAATTTTATTTAGTTTCTCTTTCAAGGTAGTGGTCTATTTAGACAACTACCTTGAAAGGCAGAGTTGTGTAGGGTTTGATGTTTGCTTGCATTACCTCCTACTCATCTTGTATCCGTCTCTTCCAGGCCCCGACCCCGGCTAGACCGGCAATTTCTCCGACGTTTTTTTAAAATCCAGAAAATTTTATTTTCTACATGGTCCTCCAAGAATACCCTGATGTTCCTAACCTTGCTGGGAGTTGCCCTTTTGGGTAAATGAGTTTCCTTCTATCATGATCCTTGGTTTGACTGCTTTTATACCAGCACTTCCTAACCACTCATCCCTTTTATGTTTCTTTCTTCTCTCCCGTAGAACAGCTGATTATTTACCAAGTGGGGTTGATCCCCAGCCAGTATTATGGGGTTTTGGGGAGCAAAGACTTCTTTGGATTCCAAAAAATAACCATACTTGCTCTGATGCTCATTGTATTGAACTCTATGGTAAGTTAGCCCTCTCTTCTATCAATATATACTGTATATATTCAAGTATAAGCCAAGTTTTTCAGCCCTTTTTTAGGCTGAAAAAACCCCCCTCGGCTTATACTTGAATCAAGATTATTTATTATTTTACTCTGTTATTATTTTTATTTTTATTACATTTATTATTTTACTCTATGTATTATTATTATTAGATGTACTATTTTATTCTAGTTTTATTATTACATTTATTATTTTACTCTCGTTATTTCTATTATTACTTTTACATTATTTTACTCTATTATTATTTTTATTATATCTATTATTTTACTCTATTATTTTTTATAATTTTTATTGAATTTTTAAAAACTAATTACAGCGAAAGTGGATGAAAACATGAGATAGTGATAAGAACAAAATGGAGAGTGTGTAAGATTGGAGAAAAGAGCAAAAAGATGAGTGTGTGTGTATCTATAAAAGGGGAAAAAAATAAAAAGTTGACTTCCGAAAGATTAAAGAATTTAAGATTTAAATTAAGATTAAAGAATTTCATTTAAGATTAAAGAATTCCGTGTTGATTGTCCAAGTTGGTATCTTCTATTGACTTTAATCACACATCCAAGTGATTTTTTGATTTTGTATAAAGTCTTTAAAGCTGGTCCAGACCGTTTTTTCTTTTATTCCCTTTAATCTCAAGGATAATGTTTCCATTTGAATTATATCACACATTTTAAGAATCCATTCTATACTTGGGAATTTCTTTTGCTTCCAAACCTTTGCTAATTTTAATCTTGCCACGGTGCTTATCAGGAAGAGCATTCTATCTTGACTTTTGTTTTAATTTTATATTTGAGATACCTAATAAGTATGGCGCTCGAGGGGAATTTATTTTTAATATCTTTTGTGTATATGTGTCTATTTTTTTACAAGACCACCATTGGTGAAAAAAGTGCATAATCTTAGAGTAGGGTAGCACGGGTATTTATGGAATGACAAAAGAAAAATAGAAAAAAAAATAGTAATCACTATGTAAGGGCCTCTCTAATAAAAACATGGGAAAAGTGCAAATCTAGACTATA
Organism: Anolis apletophallus; assembly: GCA_030556195.1. Lineage (NCBI taxonomy): Eukaryota > Metazoa > Chordata > Lepidosauria > Squamata > Anolidae > Anolis > Anolis apletophallus. Next base: position 26,157,584 of record JARBWK010000002.1, read on the forward strand.
TAATAAAACTCCACTATGGATCTCACCGATTGAGGTGAGACATAAAAGGGAATTACCAGAAGAAAAATGGCTAACTTACCAACAAATTCCTAAAAAGGTGGACAATTCTACTTTAATAATAAAATCTTTCAAAGAAATCAAACAAATAAATCCTAATACAACATGGTTTCAATATTATCAAATTACACAATGTTATAAAGAAGATAAAAGAACTGGTTTTAATCAAGAAGCAGGGCTGTGGGAACTGGTTATGCAAAAAGAAAAATAATAATTTGAATTCTTTATCAATTGCTCCTAAAGTGGTTTACTGAAGAAGAACAAATTAAAGACTGCCAAGAGAAATGGGCCAAGGATATAGGACATAATATATTATTAAAACAATGGGAATAAATATGCAATATAAAAATAAAATATACATGTGCAACTGATATCCAGGAGAACTGGTACAAAATGCAGTTTAGGTGGTACTATACACCTAATAAATTTAATAAAAATATTTCCAATAAATGTTGGAAAGTATTTTACTCTATTAATATTGTTATTATTTCATCTATTATTTTACCCTCTTTATTATTGTTATTACTATTATTATTATTATTATTATTATTATTATTATTATTGGAAGGATGCATAAGCACATTTACATTGAAGAATGTTTTAAAAGTTTTTAAAGTGTGCTTTAGACCTAAATAGAACTCCTTCACCAAATGCAACCATTGAGTGCAGAATGCCTCTGATGAATATTTTTGCTGTCATGTAATCTGTTTTTATCTCTCTCATTTTTGAGTCTCATAACTGTCTCTCTCTTTCCTTCTCTCTCTCTTTCACCTCTCCGCCCTTCTCAGTTAAAGAGCTTTGACCAGTTCATCTGTAACTTGATGTATGTGAGTTGGAGGAAGACACTCACGGAATACCTCCACGGCTACTACTTCCAGGGCCAGGTGTATTACACATTGAATATTCTGCATGAGGAAATTGATAACCCGTAAGTGGCTGAATATCTTCTGCAATGTTCCTATCCCTTTCAAACGTGTGTGGACCCCATCTTACCTTCCTCCATGACTCATAGGGGTTAGCTTCCAGTGCCCATATGTAAATGATTCTCACCCTCTAGTTATCAGGACTGTAGTTGAATTGAGTTTTCATCACATACATGCCTAATGTCTAGTGATTAGTTCTGGCTAGAGAAGGCCTGTTTAACCAGAAAAAAAGGAAAAGGGCTATAGAACTAGCTAAACTAACACACAACTGAAGGGTTTAGAAAAACCAGATAATCATTTTATTATTTATTATTTATTAACTTCGATTTAGTATACCGCTCACTCCGGAGCTCAGAGCGGTTTACAGAAGAAGCATAAACACCGTGAGTAATAAAACAGATTAAACAGTTAAAACACATTAAACATCAAAGCAGTTAAAACATATTAAAAACACTAGCCTCAGCAAAGGCTGGGGGGACGAGATAAGAATCTGGGGGGGGGGGAAAGGCGGCATGGCACACAGTGTGGTTGAGTTAAGGGCCAAACGCCTTCCTAAAGAGCCAAGTCTTCAAGGCCTTGCGGAAGGGCAGAAGAGCGCGGATGGCGCGGATCTCCTCCGGGAGGCCGTTCCAGAGACTTGGGGCAGCTACAGAGAATGCCCTCCGCCGTGTAGTGGCCAGTCTGCAGGTTCCAAGGGAAGGCACCTCAAGGAGGTTAAGCTCCTCAGAGCGCAGTGATCTCGCGGGCACATAAGGGGTAAGTCGCTCCCTCAGGTACACTGGCCCCAAACCATAGATGGCCTTAAAGGTGAGAACTAACACCTTGAAGAGGACCCGAATTCAATCGGAAGCCAGTGCAGCTCGCGCAGGAGTGGGGTCGCGCGGTCAGATCTTGCAGCACCCAGGAGGAGGCGGGCTGCGGCGTGCTGCACTAGCTTAAGCTTCCGGACCATCAACAAGGGAAGGCCAATGTAGAGCGATTACAGTAATCGAGCCTCGAGATGACCGTGGCTTGGATCACCGTAGCAAGGTCGCGTTGGGAGAGGTAGGGAGCCAGGCGCTTAGCCAACCGTAGGTGGTAGAATGCTGTCCTGCAGGTGCAGCCAATCTGCTCCTCCATGGACAGGTGGGCATCCAGCCGGACCCCCAGACTTTTTACCGATGGCTGAGGGCAGAGGGCCACACCATCGAAAGTTGGCAACTGGGTCACTACCCTCGGCGGCCCAGCCACAAGATCTCCGTCTTCGCCGGGTTCACCTTCAACTTACTGGCTCGCAGCCATCCAGTAACGGCTTCAAGGCAAAGATGGAAATTATCGGGTACAGAGACTGCCCCGGGTCCAACCTCAGAATGAGCTGGGTATCATCAGCGTACTGATGACACTCCAGCCCAAAACTCCGTACCAGTTGGGCGAGTGGTCGCATATAGATGTTAAATAACAGCGGGAGAGGATAGCCCCTGAGGCACCCCGCTCAGCGGGAGCCTCCGAGACCGCCCTCCCCACTTCCCTCGCGGCTGGCGGCGGTGGAGGAAGGAGGACTGCCAGTTGAGGGCTGTCCCCCTCACCCCCGCCACCGCCAGGCGGTGTATCAAAAGTTGGTAATCGACGGTATCAAACGCTGCCGTGAGGTCCAATAACACGAGCAGCGCCGATCCACCTCGGTCCAAGTGGCAGCGGAGTAGGTCTGTGATGGAGACCAGGGCAGTCTCCGTCCCATGGCCTGAACGGAAGCCGGACTGGAAGGGGTCTAGCCAGGTTGCGCGTCATCCAAGAAGGTCTGCAGCTGGTCCATTGCTGCCCTCTCAATCACCTTGCCCAGGTACGGAAGGTTCGACACTGGGCGGTAATTGAGGGAGCCGCGGGGTCTAATCCGGCTTCTTCAGCAATGGACTGACCACCGCCTCTTTTAGCTCCTCTGAAAAGCCCCTTGCTCAAGGGAGCAGTTGACTATCCTCAACAGAGGGCCTCAGAACCCCCTCCACGCAAGCTCGAATCAGCGTGGAGGGGCACGGGTCGAGGGAGCAGGTGGTCGACTTAAGGGCTGCGACAATCTTGTCAACATCCTCTGCGTCCAGTGGTCGAAACCGGTCGAAGGTGGACCCGGCGGAGGGCCACGGAGTCTCCAGCTCCTGGACTGTATCAAGTGTGGAAGGAAGGTCCCGGGCGGAGCAACGCAATCTTGTCTGCGAAGTGATTCTGAAAACCTCAGCAGAAAGGGCCGAATTGTCATTGTTTGGGATGGTAGGGACCATCGTCAGCTGCCGAATTATCCTGAACAATTGAGCTGGGCGTGAATCCGCAGACGCTATCAAGGAGGCATAATAAACTTTTTCGCCTCCTGACAGCATGCTCATAAGCATCCATAAAAAGCTTATAAGCTGATGTCGATGGCCCGTCATGAGCTTCTTCCACCTGCGCCTAGCCGTCTCTTCTCCCGCTCATAGATCTTAGTGCATCTGTGTACCAAGGTGAACAGGATGTGCGGGGTTTGAGAGGGCGTTTAGGGCGATCTCGCCGAGAGCGGAGGACAGCGCGTGGTTCCAGGTGGTAACCAGCTCACCGAGCGAATCGCTGGCAGGCTCCAAATCCTCAAGGCATTCAGGAACCTAGTTGGTTCCATAGGTCCCTCGGGCGAACCCAAATTGGTTCGGCACCTTGCCGGGGGCGCGGTTGCTCGACCCGACTCCCAGAGCACAGTGGTCCGACCATGGCACCTCTGTAACAGAGGTGACGGACACTTGACACCTGCATGGAAAATCAGATCAAGGGTGTGACCGGCCCGGTGTGTGGGGCCTGACTCGCAGAGGAGAGGCCGAGTGCCGCCATGGACGACACACAAGGTCCCCCGCTACCGATGGTGAGGAGGCTGTGTCGGGCGTGACGTTGAAGTCCCCCAGCACAACTAGGCTAGGAAACCTCAACGCCCACTCCGCCACAGTCTCCAGCAGCAGGGACAGGCTCCCGCTGGTGCGCTAGGGTGCACGGTACACCAGCAAGAAGGCTGTACTCTCCGGGCACCCCACATCAGGCCGACACTTTCAATCCCATCTGCCTCCAAAGCAGGGACCGCTCTGAGGTGTAATAGGTCACGGGAGAGAATTGCCACGCCTCCCCCCCGCCTCCCAGTCCTGTTCTGGTGGGTAAGCGCGAAGCCCGGGGTGTCAATTCCTGAAGGCAGGTGATATCACTGTCCTGGAGCCAGGTCTCCGTAATGCAGCAAATATCAACCTGTCTGTCTTGAATAAAGTCCCGGATCGTTGTCGTTTTATTCCGGACTGAGCGCGCGTTTACTAACACCAGGGAGGAGGGGGAGGAAGTTGGAGACCTGACAACAGTGTCCTCGGGATAGGTCGCAGGTCAGAGGCAGCCCGGTCTTGGCACGACTCAGGGAGCCTCTCGCACTCGGCCTGCGCCTATTGCGACAATACCCCATGCCGGAGATCACTGTAATCGGGGCCCCCCTAGTAGGAGAGTTTACAAGTTGGAGTTTAGTGGGAAAATTCATGAGAAATTGCATAATCCTAATAAAATATATTAATTGGTAAATCGCATTTAATAGCCACACATATGGTAGCAGAAAATAGTGACTCCAATACACATCAGTAAATACACCGAAGAGTGATAGCAACAATAGAAAAAATGGCACTTAGGCAAGGAACACCTAAATAAATAGCTACAAATAGCTTATAAAAACAGCAACCGCAAAAATAGCGAAAATGGCAATTTGGCGAAGAACACCTAAGTAAATGAATGTCTATCAAGTATAAACAGTGTATCCAATCCTCTGTTATAAAAATACAGTCGACATATAGTCATGGTTACAATACCTCACCTATCTGACCGAGGAGGGGTGAAGGATTCAAAAGGTCCTAAGGAATCCTTATCCGCTGAGTAGTTGGAAGGAAATCTTAGTATGCTCCAAAGTAAAAATACAAACTTCTCCGGAGTTCCCCAGTTTGACTGTAAGATCCAGCGTGGAATCGGGGGGAGGTCACTCAATCGTGTACGGATAGGAAGTCAAATATGAAATCCACACAAGTAAATAAATAGAGGAAAAGGATCCTTAGAACGCGTTGTCTATCGCCCATGATAGCGGGAGGGGGTGCCAAAAAGCGGCTGGAGTTGCTGTAAACCGGTCTCTTGGAACGCATCGTATATTGCTCGACTGGAGGTGCCGGAAAGTGGCTGTTATAGCAGTAAATCTGCTTGATAGTAGGTGGAGGTGCCGAAAAGCGGCTGGTGTTGCAGTAAACCGGCCTTAGTAGGTGGAGGTGCCGAAAAGCGGCTGGAGTTGCAGTAAACCAGCCTGACGGTATGAATTGTAGGCCTCAACCGTTTCGCCAATAATCTGGCTTTTTTGAAGGCGGTAATGAGGTAGTACACCAAATCCTCAGCAGCCACAAAACGTGCAATAATCTCATATAATCATCAACAGTATCGTTGGATCAACTATGTCTCCCGATGTTGATGACCAATTTCTCCTCCTTGCAATTGAAAGTCTACAAAAGCAGAACATTTCTACATAAGAACATAAGAAGAGCCATGCTGAATCGGACCTCAGCCCATCTAGTCCAGCATTCTGTATCACACAGTGGCCCACCAGTTGTACACGGGGATCTCGAGCAAAAGGGAGGTCAAAACCCTGACCTGCTCCCGACCCCCACAACCAGTACCCAGGGAAATCCTGCCTACCTCAACCAACTCCGAGGTGGCACTTGAATGTCCTTTTCAGTAACTACCGATACACTTGGTATCCATGAATCTGTCTAATCCTGCCTTGAAGTTGTTCAGGCTGACAGCTGTCACAACCTCTTCTGGAAGTGAGTTCCATAACCCAATGACCCTCTGGGTGAAGAAATATTTCCCTTTATTAGTCCTAATTTTCCTACCTTGGAGCTTCAGGGAGTGCCCTCTAGTCCTAGTGTTTTGTGACAAAGAAAATAATTTTTCTTTATTCACCTTTTCTATCCCATGCATGATTTTATACACTTCGATCAAGTCACCTCTTAAACGCCGTCTTTCAAGGCTGAAAAGACCAAGGCGTTGCAACCTGGTTTCATAAGGAGCCGCTCCATCCCTTGGATCATTCTTGTTGCCCTTTTCTGTACCTTTTTCCAGTTCCGTTATATCCTTCTTAAGGTGCGGAGACCAGAATTGCACACAGTACTCCAAATGTGGCCTTACCATCGATTTGTAGAGAGGCAATACAACATTTGCCGACCTATTTTCGATTCCCTTTCTGATCATGCCTAGCATAGAATTTGCTTTTTTTTCACTGCTGCTGCGCACTGGGTAGACATCTTCATTGAGCTGTCCACCAAGACCCCAAGATCCCTTTCCTGGTTTGTCTCGGAAAGCTTTGACCCCATCAATTTGTAGGTGTAGTTGGGGTTCTTTGCCCCGATGTGCATGACTTTACACTTGTTTAGGTTAAAATGCATTTGCCACTTTGTTGCCCATTCACTCAAGTTTCGAGAGATCTTTCTGGAGCTCTTTACAATCAGTTTCATTTTTAACTACCCTGAACAATTTAGTGTCGTCTGCAAACTTTGCTACCTCAGAATTCACTCCTACGTCCAGATCATTAATGAATAAATTAAAAAAGTAACGGACCCAAAACTGAACCTTGGGGTACGCCACTTCTCACCTCTTTCCACCCAGAGAAATGTCCGTTTATTACCACCCTTTGTTTCCTACAGTTTAGCCAGGTTCCAATCCAGGACAAGACCTGTCCTCTGATTCCATGGCTGGAGAGCTTATTTAGGAGCCTTTGGTGAGGGACTTTGTCAAAAGCCTTTTGAAAGTCAAGGTAAACAATATCAATTGGGTCCCCTTTATCTATGTGTTTATTTACACCCTCAAAGAATTCTAACAAGTTGGTAAGACATGATTTGCCTTTGCAGAAACCATGTTGATTTTCTTTCAGCAATGCCTGTTCTTCTATGTGCCTAGTAATTTTTTTCTTTAATAATGGTTTCCATCACTTTGCCTGGAACTGAGGTTAAACTGACTGGTCTATAATTTCCTGGATCACCTCTGGATCCTTTCTTGAAGATCGGTGTTACATTTGCCTCCCTCCAGTCCTCGGGTACAGTGCCTGATCTTAGAGAAAGGTTATATATCTTAGCTAGAAGTTCAGCAATTTCACACTTGAGTTCCTTAAGAACCCTGGGGTGGATGCCGTCTGGACCTGGTGATTTGTTGACATTTAGTTTAGTAAGGCATGTGAGAACATCCTCCTTGTTTATCTCTATCTGTTTTAATTCTTTTAATTCCCTCCCTGAAAAAACTGACTCAGCTGCAGGCATATGTTGTCTGTCCTCCTGTGTGAAAACGGAGGCAAAGAAGTCATTTAGCCGCTCAGCAATCTCTTTGTCTTCGCTGATTTCCCTTTCTATTAGATACTGGACTGATTTTAATGAAAGGAAGGAATACCCCTTTTCTTTTTATAATTTGTAGAAAGCAGCATGTTTTGCAAATTGCTCCCTAAACAGTCCTTTTAAAGTCTATGTCCACGCAGCCAGGATATAGACTAGAATAGAATAACTTTATTGTCGTGGTACATCGTACAACAAAATTAAATGATATCCCCAATCACATACATGTACAAATTACAAAACCAAGTACCCATCCTTCCACATTCTAATCGCTATTGCACAATCCCAGTATGAAATATCAATGTAGTTTCTGTTCTGCAATGGTGTTTCAAAAGAAGGTAATGGCCAGAAACCATATTGTGGTTCAAGAGTGGTTTGCTGATTTAAAGGAACCACGTTTCACCAGCTCCAAAAGGAACAGATTGTTCTCCTCTGTGGAAGAACTCTGCTGCTGCTAACATTAAATTTTGTTTTGCTGTTCTTGCTATTGTGCTGCATACTAGTTTAGGTGTTATCTTTATTCTTCAGAGACCAACGAATCAGTCAGGATGTGGAGAGATTCTGCAAACAATTGAGCTCTATGGCCAGTAGGCTGGTTGTCTCACCCTTCACACTTGCATACTACACCTATCAGTGCTTTTACAGGTAAGAACAGTCTTAATCCAGGGCAAGCATGGATTTGGAGGTCAAGGTTTCATCGCTAGGACATATTGTGGACCAACCAACCCTTGAAAATGAAATCAGATGTTCAACTTTGTCATGGTTTGGGGAACAAAATTTCAGAATACAAAATGTAAACAAATGGGGGAGATGACTTTATATTTCTTAAACGCTGTTCCTACAAGCAGCTATAAATCCTTTTTGTTCTGGCAAGCCTTAGAGAACTGATTTTTTTTTTTTTTAGAGAAAGCAATGCTGGACTTCTATTGCCATTTTAATCGTTGATGTTTTAATTTTATTGCAGTTTAATTGTTTTTTAAAAAAAAAAAAACCTTTTGTATAGTGTGTACTTTAATTATATTTATTTTAAATGTTGTGACCCACTTTGAGTCCCAAACTGAGATAAGGGTAGGATATCAATACGACGACAACTTAAAGGCACTTGATTTTCCTTTTAGAAAAGCAAAACTGGGGGAGTGGATCTCTAGAGCAGGGCTGCTCATTAGGTAGCTCGCGAGCTACTAGTCGATCTTCAGCCCTCTTCCAGTCGATCTTCGGGCCTCACCAGCCGGATGGGGCGCTCCTGCCATGCGCGCACACGCGCGCGCTCCTGCTGCTGGTATCCGCTCTTGCGGTGCTTCTTTCGCCTGCGGGGCATTGCAGGAAGAAGGAAGCACGAGGCGGGGCCTCTGGAGGGAGCGCCCTGCCTCTCTCTCGTCCAGAAGCAGCTGTGCAGCCTCCGTGGCGGAGCGCTCCCTCTGGATGCCCCGCCTCGTGCTTTCTCCTTCCTGCAATGCCCCGCAGTTGGAAGAAGCGCTGCGCTGGTGGAAAACAGCAGCAGGAGCATGCGCGGTGGCGGGAGCACGCAGTGGTGGGAGTGCGCGGGAGCAGGTAGATCTTTTGGACTTGGTTGCTTTAAGAGTAGCTCGCATGCTGAAAAAATGTGAGCACCCCTGTTCTAGAGGTTCCTGGCATTTAAATATCCCCTGAGGCTTCATGTCAAGCTGAAGGGTGAGCCAGCAAGAAGGACTCTGTAGATATACTGTATATTCTCAAGTATTAGCCCACCCAAATATAAGCCGAGGCACCCAATTTTACCATTAAAAACTGGGGAAACTTATTGACTCAAGTATAAGCCTAAGGAGCCCCCGGAAGCACGGTAGGTTAGAGCAGTGTTTTTCAACCTTTTTTGAGCCGCGGCACACTTTTTACATTTACAAAATCCTGGGGCACACCACCAACCAAAATGACACAAAATGACACTCTAACACAGTAATACATATAGTTAATATGTTTTTTAAATGTATTTATACACTCAGTGTGAAACCTGGGCCTGTTTCGATGAACACAGCATATATATGACTTCCTCTCACATACTTATACATGGCTATCATGTCTTCTCTCAGCCTTCTCTTCTTCAGGCTAAACATGCCCAGCTCTTCAAGCCGCTCCTCATAGGGCTTGTTCTCCAGGCCCTTGTGAAATTTCACCATGTTGATGAATTGGGCAGTGAGTGAACCTGGGAGCATCGGGAGGCTGAAGCAGCCCTGAGCGGGAGCTGGAACCATGCTGAGTTGAGTCTCCTGAAGGCTTCCTCAAGGTGGGCCTGGCCCTGGCATTCAGCGGAGCCCTTCCTTTGCCTCGGGGAGGATCTTTGGGGAGGGAAAGAGGTAGAAAGAGCTGCTAGGAGGGGGAAGAGTGCCAATTTCCCACGGCACACCTGATGATCACTCACAGCACACTAGTGTGCCCCGGCACACTGGTTGGGAAACACTGGGTTAGAACACTGAGATGTTGATCTTGCAGACCGAAAGATTGCAGGTTCAAATCCTGGGAGTGGCATGAGCTCCCGCTGTTAGCCCCAGTTTCTGCCAACCTAGCAGTTCGAAAACATGCAAATGAGAGTAGTTCAATAGGTACCGCTTGGTGGGAAGGTAATGGCACTCCATGCAATCATGCCAGCCACATGACCTTGGAGGTGTCTGCAGACAATGCCAACTCTTTGGCTTAGAAATGGAGATGAGTCAGACACGACTGGACTTAATGTCAGGGGGAAACCTTTACCTTTACTATAAGCCTAAGGTGAGAAATGCAGCAGCTACTGGTAAATTTCAAAATAAAAAATAGATACCAATTAACGTAATTACAGCTTCTCCTCTTCTCTCAGCACAGAGATCCAGCTGGGTTGCTGTGCTGAAAAGGGGAGGAGGCACGCAGATGGTACATACCCTGCAAGCAGATTTGGTAATGTCATTCTATTTCTCCTTCTTAGCACTGGCTGGATTGGTCCAGTGAGTATCTTTGGTTATTTTTTCATTGGGACCATTGTGAACAAGATCTTGATGAGCCCCATTGTTTCAAAACTGGTGCAACAGGAGAAGCTGGAAGGTGATTTTAGGTGAGTGTATTGAGCCGATCTTTGACCCTGGAGTCCATCACTGTACAACAACCACAGTCCAGCGTTTCATGTCCCAATTTGTTAGTGTTGGTAGTGACTTATAATGGGAAGAGTTATGGAACAAGACTTCTTGAGAAAATCATTCAACCTGGGTGGATAACAAGACAGTTCCAGACAAGTGGGATTTATTTATTTAAAACATTTATATCCCGCCCTTCTCACACCGTAGGGGACACAGAGCGAAGCACAGCATATATATGGCAAACATTCAGTGCCAGAACATAAAACCATAAATATATACAAACATTAAAATCACTTGTATCCACATTAAAAGTTGCTTAAAACCATATCAGGACATCATTTCAGGATGCATTTGGTCAGGTAAACAAAACAGTTCATAGAATCAAAGAGTTGGAAGAAACTACAAGGGCCATCCAGTCCAACCCCCTGCCTTGCAGGATGTTTTTTCTGTGTGTATGTGTGTGTATATATGTATACACACACACACACACACACACTCCCTGGTGGCTCAGTGGGTTAAACTGCTGAGCTACTGAACTTGCTGATCAAAAGGTTGGTGGTTTGAATCCGGGGAGTGGGGTGAGCTCCCGCTGTTAGATCCAGCTTCTGTCGACCTAGCAGTTCAAAAACATGCAAATGTGAGTAGATCAATAGGTATCCCTTCTGCAGGAAGGTAACAGTGCTCCATGCAGTCATGCTGGCCACACAACATTGGAGGTGTCTACGGAAAATACTTGCTCATTGGCTTAGAAATGGAGATGAGCCCCAGAGTTGGACATGACTAGAAATTGTAGGATGGATGATAGACTTTTAACAGTAGGATGGATGATAGACTAACATTTGGGTTTACAGTATTGCAATATTACATACATACAATGATAAAAAGTGGCTTTGTTGGTGAAACACCAACACACTGAGATGACAGCAGTGGTTACAGAGGCGGTGGGATGTGGGTCATCTGGAGGGCAATAAGGCTGCCCCACTCCTGGTGCAGCAAGGAGGCAAAGGAATTGTTGGTGCAGGCTGTCAACACTGCCATCAAGCCAGCACTATAGTTAAGTGCAATAATGACTTTCCATGACTCTCAAGGAGCAAGAAAGCAGTGCTATGGTGGAAAAGTTAGAGTTGGTCAGTGCTTCTTTTAGGTTTTCCCAGGTCATACAAAGGCAAGAGTTTATTCTGTTCCTGCAGAACTTAAATGAAATACTCCTTTCCACACTTCCACAGAACCATTTCCCTGCCCAGGTTACATTGACACAGGTTTTGGGGTTGTGATTTAAAAAACAACTTTCTTGATTATACATGAGGACATACAGTAGTTACATCTATGCTAAACTAAGAAACAGGACTTGATGCAGGTTGCCTATCCCTTATCCAGAACTCTGAAATCTGGAAGACTTTGAAATTCAAAGTTGTCCACATTGTTGGCTGAGATAATGACATATTTGTATTCTGATGGTTCAGTTTCCAAAATGATTAAAATATTGAATTGCCTTCAGACTGTGTACAGGATATATATGAGACAATGAATTTTGTGTTCTAAAATGTAAATATTGGTATTCTGATATTTTTTAAAATCCAAAATATTTACTGCTCCAGGAATTTTGAATAAGGGATACTTAACCTGTAACCTAGTGCTTGTATCCACAATTTGCAGCTTTTCTCATGAGTGCTATATAGGTTGGATTGACACTGTCATATAATCCCATTCAAAGCAGATTATCTGGATTCAGAAACAGGATTATATGGCACTGTAGATGGGGCCATCATCCCCATGCCCTCTTCATTACTACCTACCCCTTCTTGACGTAGGGATAGTAATGGGAGAACAGAGGAAGATGAAGCTTTCTGTTTTCCACAGTAGCCAGGATCAAGTCTGCATGTGTCCCTGTTCTTGTGTATACCAGCGGCCCATTATAGCACTGTAACAACATTTTCACTGTCATGTCTGCATCCTATGGAATCCAGGGATTTGGAGTTTGGTGAAGCACATACTTCTAAATATCACTCTCAAAAATGCAAATCCCATAATTCCAAAGACTAGAACCTTTGCAGTTTTAAAGTGGAATCCTAGTGCAAATAGTGTGTGATGTGAAATGGGCCGAGAAGTGGCTGCGAAGATATGGTTCCCCCATAAGAATCAGATCTTTTCTGTGCCTTCCATAGGTTTAAGCATATGCAGTTACGGGTGAATGCTGAATCTGCTGCTTTCTACAGGTAAAGTGGTTCTTCCCATTTTCTTGGAACAGCTCCTGAAAGCAAAGGAGAAAAAATACACTAGTGTTGTTTACTTGTTTTGCTTTGTTTATTTTATTTTTTGCATTTGTCTACCAGATGGTGGCAGCAGAGAGACAGACAGAATTATCACACTGTTCCAGATTAGCAATTTTGTTTTAACAGTTTCTAAGCACATACCAGTTCATTGGAAGATAGTTTGTTTCTTTTGTTTTGGGTCCTCTCAGCCTTTCATTCCAGAGACCCAAATACTTCTAAACACTATGGAAATGTAGCCATTATCATTCTCTCTCTCTCTCTCTCTCTCTCTCTCTCTCTCTCTCTCTCTCTCTCTCACGCGCTCTCTCACGCGCTCGCGCTCTCGCTCTATCTCTATCTCTCTCTATATCTATATATCTATTATCTATATCTATATCACTGCTTCTTAAACTGTGAGTCACAACCACTTAGCTCATTGGGTTGCTGTGAGTTTTCCTGACTGTATGGCCAGGTTCCAGAAGCACCCACATCTGTGGCAGGCATCCTCAGAAGTTGTGAGGACTGTTGGAAAGTAGGCAAATGAGGTTTATATATCTGCGGAAGGTCCAGGGTGGGAGAAAGAACTCTTGTCTGCTTGAGGCAAGTGTGAATGTTGCAATAGGCCACCTTGATTAGCATTAAATAGCCTTGCAGCTTCAACGCCTCGCAGGTTGTTGTCTGGGGGGATCCTTTGTTGGCCGGTGTTAGTTGGCCCTGATTGTTTCTTGTCTGCAGTTCCCCTGTTTTTTTTTAGTGTTGCTCTTTATTTACTGTCCTGATTCTAGAGTTTTTATATACTATTATCTCAATGTTGGGGTAATGAAAAATTTGGCCGCAATTAAAGGTTTCTGAACTCCACCCACTTACACAAATCTGTTTACAGCAGCGTTCAGTTTTTACAGTGGACTCTGCAGAAATTGCTTCAGCTGTAAACCTTTAGCATGCCTTACAGAAATGATTATCTGTAAATGTTTGATTATATACCTATTTAATATATCTATATACCCCAAGTCACAAAAACTCAAGTGGAAAGGAGTCATCAGAGGAAAATGTTTAAGAAGCTCTGAGCTAGATGATGAGCATTATTATTTTTAGCTATTCAGCTCAGAGAACCTACTATGCCTGTGTGCCAGATAGCAGAAAATGCTTGCACTTGATTTAACAATAGGACAGGAAGGGGGGCAGAAGTGAGCAGCAGACCAAAATACATGCCTTGTACTATTACACATCTTGCCACATGAGGTCACTCATGTTATTGAGTATCTCACTAGAGAAACTCACTGTAATTTTAAAAGCCTTGAATTCCTTTGATCTGGAACACAGGGAGACCAGCTATCAGCCAAAATATCTAAAGGCAAGCATATACCCCCTGGTTTAGATATTTCTCAGATCAAAAGAGGGACCTTATAGCCTTTTTTCCTTTTGCGTTGTCGAAGGCTTTCATTGCTGCAATCACTGGGTTGCTGTGAGTTTTCGGAGCTGCATGGCCATGTTCCAGAAGCATTCTCCCCTGAACAGCCAGCCTTTGAAGCTGCAAGGCCATTAAATGCTAATCAACGTGGCCATTTGCAACATTCACACTTGCCTCAAGCAGACAAGAGTTCTTTCTCCCACCCTGGACATTCCACAGATATACAAACCTCAATTGTCTAGTTTCCAACAGACCTCACAACCTCGGAGGATGCCTGCCATAGATGTGGGTGAAACGTCAGGAGAGAATGCTTCTGGAACATGACTATAAGGCCCGAAAAACTCAAAGCAACTCAGTTTTTTTCCTTTCATTTTGTTTAGTTATTCAAGGAAATCATTGTAGCAGAATTTCAGTACATATAACACATTTCTTATTTGAAATGTGGTTTAGCTTCATCATACAACAGACTATTTCACTCTTTTAAGCCTGGGAGAATCTGGGCTCATGTAACTACCTACCCTCATTTTCTGCAGCCTTTTGCTGCTCACCCTCATAACTTGTTCAATGGATTCTGGGTCTAACTTTTCTTATTCAGACTGTTCTGCTGATTTGCAGAGCTGGTGAAGTGGAGCACATGAGAACTAATCGCAGGCTGCAAAACCTTCTGCAAACTCAAAGGGAACTGATAGGCAAGGAGCTACTGCTATACAGTAAGAAGCACATTTTTTCTTAATTCATAGGCAGCTGTTCTAGCAATTTCAGTCTCAATCAAGACCAGGTTCTTTTAATAGGCTTATTGTGCCTTAGTTGACTTTTCTAGAACAAATTACCTCCTAAATAAAATAAAAATAATAAATAGACCATGATACAACAACAACAAAACTTTATTTATATACCGCTCTATCTCCCCGAGGGGACTCAGAGCAGGTTCCAAGTAACATCATCAATACATACGAAGTACACAACATAAACATAAAATTAACAAGACAACGTAAGCATCAAAAATCACAATAGCACATATATATTTAAAATAATCCTGCCTGTTCAAGGCAATTTAAAAGGCCAGGCCGAGGCTACTGCAATTTGTAGAGGGCCCGGGAAATTAGGTGTGATGCTATAGTAGGCAACAATAATAATAGGTACAGTCTATGGCTGTTCATTTCTGAGTCCTAATAGGAAGAAGTGGTCTAGGTAATTGGTAGAAAAAGATACGGCCATATTCCACAGTATCTGGGGCTGAGCTAGAACTAGTCATTCTCAAAGGCTTGTTTAAACCACTAGGTCTTCAAGCTCTTACGAAAGGAGGGGAGGGATGGGGCCTGTCTTATTTCTCTAGGAAGGCCGTTCCAGAGGCAGGGGGCCACCACTGAGAAGGCCCTCTCTCTCGTCCTCACCAACCGTGCTTGTGATGGTGGTGGGAGCGAAAGGAAGGCCTCCCCAGAAGATCTTAAAGTTCACGCCAGTTCATAGCGGGAGATGCGATCACGAAGATAGGCGGGGCCCGAACCATTCGGGGCTTTATAGGTCATAACCTGCAACTTGAATTTGGCTCGGCAACTTATTGGCAGCCAGTGAAGCTGTTTTAAAAGGGGTGTTGTATGCTCCTTATAGTTTGCTCCAGTAAGGAGCCTGGCTGCCACCCGTTGTACCAGTTGGAGCTTCCGGTCTGTCTTCAAGGACAACCCCACGTAGAGTGCATTGCAATAGTCCAATCTGGATGATCCCTTTCTACAAAGGTTCTTATTTTCATGCTTGCCTTTGGAAAGAGAACCAATACATGGTTATGGAGCCATTCTTTTGACTAGTAAAGTAACGCAATACAAGAAGTAAATATGGAATATGTGTAATCAACATCTGGACAAGCCTGGTCTATGAGTTTGGATCATGTGATTTTAATGTTTTATTAGATGTTTTTAATTTTTATACTTCATGTTTAAATGTCCTATTATCTTATGAGAACTTGTTCTATTATATTTTATGCTTAGTCATATGTTGTTTGATTTATATTTATTATTTATTTACAGTATTTATATCCCACTCTTCTCACCCTGCAGGGGACTCAGGGCGGATCACAATGCACATATACATGGCAAACATTCAATGCCATAGACACACAACATATATAGACAGACACACAGAAGCTATTTAACTTTCCAGCTTCATGAGGGTATGTTTTGAATTCTGGTCACCGGGGGAGCTGTCACTTCACAATCCACTTGTGACACCAATGGAGTACTTCTTCATTCTTTTGCATGCTGCTGGAGATTTTTATGGGTTCGTAAATTAGTTGGATTAGCCTCCCCGCTTAAGCGGTACCTAAATTTCCTACTTGACATATGCAACTGTCTTTCAGGCTGCAAAGGTCGACAGTAAGCTAGGCAAATGGTCGGGAGCTTACTCCAACCCGGGCTGGCTTCGAACTCAAGATGTTTCAGTCAATAGTGATTTTAATGCAGCTGACTCCAAATTTATGATTTGGTTTATGTACATAAGGCATTGGATATTGCCATTATTTTGGTAAACCACTTTGAGTCTCCCCATGGGTGAAACAAATGATATATAAATAAATAAATAAATAGGTCCTAAGAATGTAGTATGATGTGATTTTAGCCCCGTTATTGAGAGTAAGCTCCAGTTATTGACTGGCTGATATTCATGTGTTTCTGCTCAGTTGGAATCAACACCTTTGACTATCTGGGAAGCATCCTGAGTTATGTGGTGATTGCCATTCCCATATTTAGTGGCATCTATAATGATCTAGATCCAGCAGAACTGAGCTCCTTGGTTAGCAAGGTGAGTTTTTTTTTTCTCATGGGATAAAAGACTGATGCTGTTTTGTGTTTATTATGGCACTTTTTGCCTTTTCTAATTGTCTGGGATTTTTGTAACAACTACTGAATGTAGCAAAAATTCTGAAAAGATTTCTTACTCCTCCATCCCTTAGAACACAGAGAATTATACTGTGGAGATCAGAGTTAAGATTCCCTCCCAGCCATGGAAACCCAACTCATGTCACACACTCTCAAACTCTTTCAGTTTTAGAAAAGGCAAAAGCAAACCTCTTTGAACAAATCTAAAGCTTGCTTTAGGGTCGACACAAGTCGGAAATGACTTGAAGGCACTCAGTAGAACATCTATGGAGGAAATGGCTTCCATAATGTTGCTGCTGCTCTGCATAACCATAAAAAACATGCGTTCATAGCATGATGCTTCTCATCAGATCGAAAATTATTGCAAGCAACTCAGTCCAACATTTGCCCAAAGGCTGGGTCAGCCTTTCCCATACCACTCTATACAATATGGGTGGAGAATGTATTTTTGGGCTGCAGTCCTCGATCCCTTGACATTGTTTGTGCTGGTTAGGGAAGTGAGCTGTAGTTGTAGCCTAACATCTTCTGGAGAGCCATGCATTCCCCAGCTCCAAAAAGCAATCCAACCCAACGCATCCACATAAAAGAGACTGAATTTATTATAGAAAAATGGCAACTCAAATGCTACTAATGCACCTTCGGGAGAGAGGGTGGGTTATAAATTTGTTGTTGTTGTTGTTATGCCCATTGTAGAGCTGCTTTATGGGAAATATTGCCCTGCTTTTTAGGGATACTCTTGCTTTGTAAAAGAGGTGCAAAATAAGAGCAACAAGTGTATGGAGGCATGTTGCCTGAGTGAGAGACTGGTGCATGTGCTTGGTAAACAAGCTTGTCATCAGATAGCCAAGAGGACGAATTTATTGCTTCACCTGTTGAGAGATAGAGATGACTTTCCCCTGAAATGAAGGAGGCAATGTAAGTCAATTCTAATGGAGAGACTGTCATAACCTACGTAATTCCTTTAGATATTAAAACTGTCTGAAACTAATCACATAGATCTAAAAATAACAGGATTAGCAGCTGCAGCTATGCCGAGAGAGGTTTCTTTAGAGCGAAAAAGGACAGCTTCCTTCGTGGCCATGTACTTTCAAGTGCAGAAAACAGGGCAGCTTTCTTTAGTTAAGGGTTTCTATGCAAAATTAATCCCAATCTTACATTTGCTACAAAATTTACATTAGCCAAGTTCCTACATCATCTCAACATAACATCAATGTCTGCTAGTGGAGTTACAGTACACTAGAACTATGCAATTCCTACATTGAAAACTGCTGAAGTGTGAACAATTTATGAAAAATGGTGTGTGTGTGTGTGTGTGTGTATAATTTATTTATTATTCAAACTTGTACGCTGCCACTCCCCGAGGGCTCGGAGCGGCTCACAGTCATATAAAACATCACAGAGAACAAAACAACAAATTAAAATTAACCAGCAGGGTTATAGCATACTCAACAATCAAACGCTAACCAGAAAAGATGGGTCTTGCAGGCCTTACGAAAGGATGCTAGGTCTTGTAAAGCCCACACTTCATTTGGGCTTTACAAGACCAAGATCTTCATTGGAAGAGTATTCCAGATCGAAGGCGCTACCACAGAAAAGGCTCTGCACTGTGTAGATGTTAAATGGACAGATTTGAAGCTGGGCACTTCAAGGAAGTTCAGTTGTTCAGAGCGGAGTGGCCTCTGGGGTTGGTATATATACGCACACATACACACACACACACACACACACTGATACAATGCACAGTAATAGGCTCGTATTATAAACTTTATTTATACCCCGCCACCATATCCCGGAGGGACTTGGGTTGGCTCACAAAGCACTCAAAGGTGCAAACATGTAAAATACAAAAACTGCAGAAACAATAACAGCCAACATAATAGAGTTGGGTTGGAAGAGGCCACAAGGAGCATCCAGTCCACCTCTTGCAATGCGGGGACACATACTCCCAACAAGTACAAGTACTCCCAACATATTTTTCTGGGTGTACATTGACATAGTATTCTCAGTACAAAGAGATCTTGTAGCATCTCAGGGACTGAAAGACAAGCAGGTAGAATAAACTTTTGTAGACTAAGCTACAGTACATCTGAGGAAGTATATTTAATCTACAAAAGCTTATGTCACCAACTTTATTATCTCAGTTAGGCCCTAAGGTGCTACAAGAGCTCTTTGCATATTTCGGACTAGCATGACCATGGCATTGTATTCTGAGGGCATTATTGCACCATCTGCATGGAAAACTCTGCTCCCGTGGAGCTAGATATGTCCGTTTTACAGTATCCAAAAAAGTCATACAATACATGTAATGCAGATTAAACCTGCATAAGTTTCCTACAGGGATCTGACCAATGTGTGCTAAAGAACAGCTTGTCAGTGGGATGAATGTCTTACTTTGGCAGCTTTAACAGACAATTTGTACAATGGCCTTGCAATAAGGGGAAGAGTGTATTCATTCACACCCTGCTAAGGGACACCAGGGTTGCTTTTGAAAGCTGGGTTTTTACTCCGTCCCAATTGGATAACGCTTCACTTCATTGTATTGTGGAAGGCTTTCATGGCCGGAATCACTGGGTTGTTGTAGGCTTTTTGGGTGATATGGCCATGTTCTAGAAGCATTCTCTCCTGACGTTTCATCTACATCAGGGGTGTCCACACTTTTTCAGCTTGCGAGCTACCTTTATGACAACCAAGTCAAAAAGAACTACCTGGCGTGCTCCCGGTCCTTCCGCCCATGCGGGGCTTCTTTTGCCAAAATGAGGCTTTAGTGGGCGGGCCCTTGCACTCGTCACTTGACACGGTGTGGTGACGTGACCGCCCATTGGTTGCTCCTGGGGGTGGGGGCAGGATCAAGGCGAAGGCGCGTGCAGGGATAGGATGCGAGGCTGCAGGAGGGAGGAAGTGTGTGTATGTGTGTAAGAGAGAGAAGGCCTCGCCGGTGGAGGATAGTCCCCGTGGTGGGGCTGCAGCTGAAGAGCGCGCCCTGTTTCTCACTCGCCTCGGCCCTCGGGGACCCAGTGCTGAGCAACCAATGGGCGGTCACGTCACCACACCGTGTCAAGTGACGAGCGCCAGGGCCCGCCCACTAAAGCCTCAATTTGGCGAAAGAAGCCCCGCGCGGGCAGAAGGCGGTGACGGGAGCGCGCTCGCGGTGCGCGCGCAGAAGCACCCCATCTGGCTGTGAGCTACCTCAAATGGACTTGGGATCAACTAGTCGATTACTATCGACTTCCTGAGCAGCCCTGATCTACATCAATGGCAAGCATCCTCAGAGGTTGAGAACATCCATCCTCTTTTGATGTTCAAAAAGGTAAGTCTTCCAGGTCCTGTGGAAGAAAGAAGAGGGAAATCATGGGCAGCATTTGATGAAAGTTTTGAAATCGAGGTCTTGAAAAGCTTTCTGCCTACCACAGGCTCATGCATCCCTCTGCTCACTTTCCATTATTATACTCTCCAGTGTTCTCTCTTGGCCAAAATTCTATGAATACAGTTTGCAAAGTCTGTGCAAAATGATGACCTAAATAATTTTCAGTGTAGACTATGAATTTCCTCAGGGTGGAATTTGGGGTTCATGGGCGCAGCTAATTCTCTTAGCCAAGGAGATGAAAGTTGTTCTTCCAGCTCATTGAATAGCAACAAGGTGAGCAAGGTTCAACACCTGTTGTCCTCCTTGTATTGCTTTCCTAAACCTCACTTAAGTCTCTGGAATATTTTTGGTCTTTTTCTCCTTGCAGAATGCCTTTGTCTCTATTTACCTGATTGGCTGCTTTAGTCAGCTCATCGACCTCTCCACCACCGTGTCGGATGTAGCTGGGTACACACACAGGTGAGTCCTCTTGTCTGTGAGCTGCTTGAAAGGCAGTATTATGATGGCAAGGACCTTTATTTTGAACTCTTGTAGAACACATGAAGCCCCTGCTTTTCATAGATTTCAGAGGTCATTATGGCTCACGGGAATCTTTGAATCCCAGTACACTTGCCGTATCATAGGCTTTCTTTTAAGATATCTTTTGAAGAGAATCAAACAAGCTTTTGAGAAGCAACAGACAAGAAAGCACACCTCTTCTGTTCAGGCATAAAGGAGTGAACTTTTAAGGCAGAAACAGAAATGAAAATCGGAATTATTCCTCTTTGAACTGTTAGCTTCAGCTGGCTAGTGTCTTGGCCTATGCTCCATTCGTATCTAGATGGATACCTATTTCAGGTATACATTATAACTGTATGACCAATGTTATCTACTATTTGTATGTTTTAATCAACTTTTAACTACCACCACACTTTGCTTTGAATATAAAGTATGCTTTGGGAGTAAAATTGCTTTGGGGATTTAAAAAATAAATCACTACAGATGTTTATTCAAGAAATAAGCATTTCTGTCTCCTTCCCTCTTGTTTCCCTTCATTTAATGATTTTGAAGAATTGGGGAACTGCAGGAAATGCTGCTGAAACTATCCAAGAAACAAAATGACTGTGAATTGCAGGCCAAATGGGATTTCAACAGGTGAGTAGCAAAAGTTATGATGTTTTAATATGTTTAATGGTTTTAATTCGAATTTATGTTTATTGATTTTTAGTCAATTATGTTATGTATTGCTTTTTTCTTGTGTATAATGTGGCATTGAATTTTGCCAAACTGTAAGCCGCTCTGAGTCCCCCTCTGGGTGAGATAGAGCGGGTTAGAAATATAGCAAATAAATAAATAAATAGGAATAATAATAAATGAACAAAATCTGCTACCAGCATTTTTTTAAAAAACTCTAAAATCAGGACAGTAAATAAAAAGCAACACTCAAAAAACAAGGCCAGCTAACACCTCCCAACAAAGGATTCCCCCAGGCTGCAATCAGCCAGGCTTTGAAGCTACAAGGCAATTACATGCTAATCAAGGTGGCCAATTGCAATATTCGCACTTGCCTTAAGCAGACAAGAATTTTTTCTCCCACCCTGGACATTCCACAGATATATAAACCTCTCTTGCTTAGTTTCCAATAAACCTCACAACTTCTGAGGATGCCTGCCATAGATGTGGGTGAAACGTCAGGAGGGAATGCTTCTGAAACATGGCTGTACAGCCTGGAAAACTCACCGCTACCAATAATAAATCTTTATACCCTGCTTTTCTCCCTCAGGGACCTAAAGTGGCTTACAACATCTTGCAATCAAACTAATAATAATAATAATAATAATAATACAGATAATAAATATAAACATAATAAAATAAGCAATTTAAAAAACCACATTTTTGAGGCATCATGTCTAGTTATATTGCACTATTACAAACACCTGATGTGAGATAAAAGTTTGCTTCAGGTGTGGGATAACCTGCATGTTCTTGGCCTGTGTTTGTGTTTCCCCAGCCCAAAAGGTTGGAAGTGGGGAAATATCTAAGAGGGCTGAACACTTTGGCCTTTCTTCTGGCGTAATAGGACTATCCTTCGAGAGATCTCTTTACAGCTCAGATGCATACTTCATTTTAACTCTCTCCCTCCCTGCTGTTTAGGGAAAAGAGTCAAGTCCTTCACAACAAACCTGGAAAGTTCCAAGATTAAGGACCAAAATTTATTGAAGGCCTGAAGTTCAGAAAGGTTGTCTGTTTCTCATTCCTTCTGCTTACTTATCTTCTTTTTCTGGATTCTGCTAGTCTTTCCAAAGAGAAGATGGACCCCAGTGATACAGCCTTCGTCCTGGAGCATGTCTCTATCTCAGCTCCTTCAGAGAAGCTGCTTATCAAGGACATGAATCTGAGAGTCACACAAGGGAACAGTCTGCTAATTACTGGCAACACTGGCACAGGGAAGTCCTCTTTACTGCGTGTCCTTGGAGGCCTCTGGGACAGCCAAGAGGGTGAGTGCCATCATCTTCTGTGAAATGATGCTTTTAAGAATGGAGGTCCTTCAGCAGGTGGTGAGTGGAACTCTGTCCATTGTGGGCTGGTGGGCAAAGGTTGGGTTTCGACTAGTGAGAATCTTTGTGCAGAATTCCTGCCGGAGGATGAGTTCTTATTGATGTTCTTTGTTCAGCAGTCAGGCCTTCCCTTGCCCCATTTAGACTTGGTGAAGAATTTGATTATTCCTTGCCATGTTAACGCTTCTTTTAAGTCTCCAATTTTTATTTTTATTTATCATGTCAGAAGCGACTTGAGAAACTGTAAGTCGCTTCTGGTGTGAGGGAATTGGTCTTTCTAGAGATCTTGCCCAGGGGACACCTGGATGTGTTACCATCCTGTGAGAGGCTTCTCTCATCTCTCTGCATGGGAAACTGGAGCTGGCAGATGGGAGCGCACCCTGCCTCATGGATTCGAACTGCCAACCTTCAGGTCAGCAGTTCAGCCAGCACAAGGGTTTAACCCAGTGGTTCCCAAACTTTTTTGGCCTACCGCCCCCTTACCAGAAAAAAAATTACTCATCACCCCCCTAGAAACTATTTTAAATTTTTTTTAATAGCAATTAAACAGAAAGCTATTTGTATTAATGCAGTGGTTCTCAACCTTTCTAATGCCATGACCCCTAAATAAGGTTCCTCATGTTGTGGTGACCCCCCAACCATATTTTCGTTACTACTTCATAAATAATTTTGCTACTCTTACAAATTGTAATCCAAATATCTAATATGCAGGTCAAAGCGAAGGGGACAGGGCGGGGCCAAAGAAGAGGGCCACGTGACCCCTCCTAAATGGCCAATCGTTCACCGCCCCCTTAAAGGGGTTCACCGCCCCCCAAATTCCCCTGAGCCTCCCACCCACCAGGGGGTGGTACCGCCCACTTTGAGAATCAGTGGCTTTAACCCAGTGGTTCTCAACCTGGGGTCCCCAGATGTTTTTGGCCTTCAACTCCCAGAAATCCTAACACCTGGTAAACTGGCTGGGAAGTCTGGGAGTTGTAGGCAAAAAACATCTGGGGACCCCAGGTTGAGAATCAGTGGCTTTAACCCATTGTACCACTGCAGCTCCTCCAATATTATCATATTATTATATTGGAGCAGCACTCATCTGTTGGATCTAATCACAAGTCTTTTTACAGTGTATGTTTTACCCACCCATGTGTGTAGGAATATGAGGTGAATATTTTGTTATTACATGACTGGATGCCAATGCTGGGGCAGATAGCAATACAGTGGGAGGCTTATATATAGCTACTCATGTAGTCAATATGTTTAAAGGGCAGGAGGGGTTTACCAAGTTATAAATTCAGTACATGGTTTAAGCTAGTCACTTCTACGCTTTTTCAGTCTCTGACATCCTTTCTGCTTCCCAGAATCTGCAACATGATGGGTGATACATCATTTATAAAATAAGTCATCTTAATGACTTACTTATTATTTATTAATTTACTGTATTTCTAACCCGCCCTTCTCAACCAGCACCACCACCCACCCACCCCCCGGGGGGGGGGGGGGTGCTCAGGGCGGCTTACTCATATAACTATTTAATGACTTAAAATTATGTATATTCTGCTACCCAGCTAAAATAGCTTTCAGAGCACATTCAGTAATTAAACTTCCAGTCTAAATTTAGGATTTGTGACACAAGAATTAAGAGGTAGAAATGGGGGTAGGTGGGAAGCCACGTCCACACTACAGTTCTTATAATACCCAAATGGGATGGAAATTGTTTCATTTGCCTGCTAGAATGGCATCAGCAGGTGACAGTTGGGGAAACAGGCAATAATCACCAAGTGAAAGGATATTTCTGCATCTACCAAGCAAGGAATGCTATGGAGGTAGCATATCTTATTACCTTGATTTCAGTAAGGCCTTTGAAAAGGGCCCCCATGATTTTCTTGAAAAAAAGTAAAATGTGGGTTAGACAATACTACTGTGAGGTGGATTTGTAATTGGTTAAGCAACCAAACCCAAAGAGTGCTCACCATTGAGCAATGGGTACAAATTACAGGAAAGGGGATTCCACCTAAACATGAGGAAGAACCTCCTGACTGTGAGAGCTGTTCAGTAGTGGAACCCTCTGCCTCAGAGTATGGTGGTAGCTCCTTCTTTGGGGGCTTTTAAACAGAGGCTGGATTGCTATCTGTTGGGGGTGCTTTGATTGTGCTTTTCCTGCAGGGCAGGGGGTTGGACTAGATAGAGCTCTTCCAACTCTATGGTTCTGCCTAGTTTATTATGATTGTTTCTGTTGCATCTTTGCAGGTAATGTTCACATGCTAACTTGCTTTGGCCCCCATGGAATGGTGATCTTGCCACAGCGGCCTTTTTTCACAGATGGGACCCTGCGAGAACAGGTAGGTTAACTTATTGCAAGACTCAAGGATAGATAGACATCTCACTGGCCACCAGGTATTTGTTCCCAATGCTATAGCAGCAATATCCAGTCTTTGAATATATTCCTCCACAGAGAGATCAGGGCCCAGTGTATGTTATCCAGGGGCCCTAAACAGACAGGTATTGTGGTTGACTGTTCTCTTCCTCATTTATATGATACGAATTATTCTCATTTGGAATTTGTCTGGTTTTCTCCAATTTAGGTGATATACCCCTTGAAGGAAATCTATCCAGATTCAGGTAAACGATAATGGAAGAGTTGCCTTCTAATTGACTGAGGTTGTTTCTGCAAATACTGTATTTTTAGGCTTCCAAACCTTCTATGCAGTTTTGCTTCAGTGTCTAATAGCTAACATGTTTCTATTATGTTGCACCTCGATTAACACTAACTTAACATTCCTCTAATTTCTTAGAGGAATGTAAAAACAGGAACTTCTGTTCACTGATTGCAGATGTTGTCATATTTGAGATTCTTGGCTTAAAATGCAGACATCACTGCAAGATTTCTAAATGCTCTTGCGTGTACTGAAGATATTTGAGATTGTGGGTTAATGGGAATACCTGTTAATACTAAGCATGCTTGTTATTGTTACCAATGTTAACACAACTGCAGAAAAACATGGCAGCAGGATCTGAGGGAGGGAGATGGTCCTCTGCCCAAAACTGCAGACACTTTTACATACTAAGGATCACCAAGGATCGTTTTCTGAAGAAAGTTGTCATGTTCCTTCGCCTTTCTCTATCCTCCCCCTCTTCTGCAGATAGAAAAAAGTGACTAGGTACTGAACATTACTCATGAGGGATAGTCTAAAGCAGAAATTTTCCACCTGGTATCCCCTATTTAAGAGTGATCAATACCACCAAGAGTACTTGCAAGAATTAGCCATGGTGACCCTCAGGAAAGCCTTTACAGCCTTGCGGTTTCAGACAATGCCTTCAGCCTGGCTGGAGGGAAGAGATAGAGGCAGCCTTCCTTCCGCGCGGGGCTTCTTTCTTGCCTGCCCACGGAGGGTGAGGCGGAGAAAGGCAGCGAGGGCACAAGCAGCAGCAGCAAGTGGAGTCTCCATCCCTGCAGCCCCCTCCTCCTCGGGTTCAGCCCCAGGAACACGGCGGAGCCCTCCCTCCTCACCCCAACCAAGGAAAGAAAGCAGCCCCACACAGCTTGCTTGCCCAGGTCTCAGCTTGGAATGGGAGTCCCGAGGGCAGCAGCAGGGTTTGCGGCGGGGCTTGCTTGGCTTTGCCCCCCACATTCGATGGAATCAATGGTTTACATATGTTGGTACAGCGATATAAACACAATGGTCATATTCTCATTGAGAGTTAGCATCAATGTACAACACAATATACATAAACAGTTCAATAAATCATAATACAGTGTTAGATTAGTGAGAGAACAATTAATATAATCTCACGTCCTGTGAACCTGTTGCTGGAGTATTCTCCGTTTATCTGTGGCTTGTATAACAGGGAACAGGAAAAAAGCCCGTGCTGGACGGAAAACGACTCTATGACCACTATAGTAGCCTTGGGCATGCAATGCGCATGCGTCGGTTCGTGTGCTTCGAAACCGCAAGGGTAGCTGGTCAATGTAGTCAGGAAGGGACGCTAGTAGATGGGTTGGAACAAACGCGGCGTCGCTATGGTGACTCGCCGCGGAGGCTGGTGGGCCTTGTAGTTTCGAGTGAGTTGTTCAAGCGTCTTTAGGAAATAAAGGGCTGACAGTGCAGCGGAGGGAAAAGCTGCCCCTTGTTCGTCTCTCCGGAGTGAGAGGAACGAAGGGGGGGTTGCTTGACGGCAGGAGCTCTCTCCCAAGCCGGCGGGGGCCATTTCGTCTTATGGACTTCTTCAGAGGCTGTCACGATGGGCGTCCTCAAATGAGTAGTAGTCTAAGTTGTAATAAATAATATGTATTGGTTTTAACCTAACTAAAGGTGTTAAGAAAGGCATGCAAAAGTCAATAGTATCAACAAAAAAATGTAATTACCTTGGTAAGCTTTCAATGTAGCATGGAGGACGGACCATTCCATAGGCAGGATATGGCACCGGGGATCAGTCAATGGGAGGTTTATATAGTGGTTGCAAGGGAAGAATTTAAAGGGACCTTAAGTTCATTTGTTAAGGAGCGCATTGATGGATAAAGGGTCATTAAGACCACCTTTATGCTTCTCTGTGGCCATCTGTACTATCCAGTGAGTCTCTCTCTCTGCTTCAAAACATTGGCTTTGTCACTATGTGGTGGGAACTTTAGCTTTTCGATGACTTGGATCTTGATTTGTTCAAAGGTGTGGTTGTGGGATTTGCCCGGCCTCTTTCTCTCTCCTTCTCCTTCTCTCCTTCCAGCGCCTGCCTGCCTGCCTGCCAAAAGGATCTGAAAAAGTTCTCCAGATTTCTTTCTTCTCTCTTTGGCTCTCTCTCTCTCACACACACACACACACACATTCCCTCCATCCCTCCCACAGCCTCGCATCCTATCCGTGCGTGTGCCTTTGCCTTGCTCCCCCCCCCCCAGCAGCAACCAATGGGCGGTCATGTCACCACACCGTGCGTGGCAAGACGAGCGCCAGGGCCCACCCACTAAAGCCTCATTTTGGCAAAAGAAGCCCTGCGAAGGCGGCGGCGGGAGCGCACATGCGCACGCATGGCAGGAGCGCGCCATCTGGCTGGGGAGGCCCAAAGATCACCTGGAAGAGGGCCGAAGATCACCTAGGTGCTCCCGATCACCATAATGAGCACCCCTGATATAGAGGAACACCTTATTCCCAAAGATTATGTATATGTGGTTCAGGAGCGATTGAGGATCTAATACATTACTTACTACATTGCCCTCTGTATAAGGATCCCAGAAAGAAGATTCTAGGAGGGCTTCTGGAGGATAGGGTGGCTTGGCAGCAGACAGCAGTGATTAAGGATTTGCTAGCAGACTACTCTAA
The DNA here is from genome assembly GCA_030556195.1 of Anolis apletophallus. NCBI lineage: Eukaryota > Metazoa > Chordata > Lepidosauria > Squamata > Anolidae > Anolis > Anolis apletophallus. The sequence goes on from JARBWK010000002.1 coordinate 26,185,755, forward strand.
AGATATAACAATAAAGGTTGCCACTTTTGCAGTGGCAGCTCAAAATATCGGTGCGAAACTAGTAAAATCCTTAGTGAAGGATGGGAAATAGCACAGGATGATACAGTGCATTGTAGACATGACTGGAATTTAAAGTAAGTTTTAATGAGTTTTAATATTTGTACGGAAGTTTTATATTGTGATGTGTACTCACTAATATGCGCGCTTAATTTGTCATGGCCCATGGCTAGAACAATAAAACTTATTCATTCATTATACTGAACATTACTTTCTTCTCAAAAAGAGGCTTCTAGAATTAGTTCAGAATATATCCACAGAATATATCCATTTTAGAGAAAAGCTCTGTGTGTGCCATAGAGCTTTGCCTATTACCCTTAAATGGTCTACTATCTGCAAGTGAGGCGAAGGACTTAATTCCCACTGAGAATGTTGTGAAGTTCAGGAAGTAGTCCAGTGGCTTCTGGAATGGATGAGGCAACCATATTTTTCTTGTCGCCAGACTTAAACATCTCTTGAGCTAGCCCTGATAAATGCAGAAGTCCCTTTTCCTCATAATTGATCTATTATCAAAGTGATATTGCCCTGGAAGGTGCAGCCTCCACATTTCCATTATTATGAATGTCATTTATTGCTTAATAGGGTCTGCAGATGATGAAAGGATATTGAGATTCCTGGAACTGACTGGACTGGTGAGTGATTAGACGGGAAAGATAAATAACAATATTGTGTTTATTCTTCCATCAGTTTTGAGAATAAGGTAGCTAATAAATGCTTGTAGGATTAGGATGCACTGTTAAGATCAAGGGTTAATTCCCCCTGAAAAAGGAGAGAAACTAAATTATGACCTGGGAACCTTTTCCTGCCATTCCAAATAAGTAGAGTGGACTCCATAAGCAAAAAGATTGATTAAGCTCTAAACATGTTCATTGTCCCACTATAGTGGAACATTACTGTTACTATGTAGAACTAGTAATAGTGCCAATGTCTGGTTTGGAACTAGGTTCAAAGGATGCCCTGATAATGATAATAATGATAATCATTGTAGTGATGACAAGATGGCAAAGAGTATATAGGAGATTGTAGGTAGAGATGTCCTGAGCTAAAAGTGGGAATGGTGAGGAAGGATCAAGGCTTTACATTTTTGCATATACTGTATCTTCAAAGCGTGTTGACTGAAACCAGAATACAGTTTAGCTTTCTTTTGTTGTTGTTCTCTACTTTTGATGCAGTCTGACCTGTTGTTGAGAACGGGAGGTTTGGACCAACCAGTGGACTGGAACTGGTAAGACCTCTTTCTGATCAGTATGCTGTGCGGCTTGTGAGTAAATTCGGGGCTATAACTGGACCACAAGATTGTTTCGCTTCTTGCTTTGTTGCAGGTATGATATTCTGTCTCCAGGTGAGATGCAGAGGCTATGCTTTGCCCGGCTTTTCTATCTCCAACCTCAGTACGCAGGTGAGGAAAAGAATCCAAACTGCACAGTGCACATTTTTGAATTAGGAATCTATGTGTAATCCTGAAAATTAGTGATTCAGTAATCTAGCTATGAAAGACCTAGACCACCATTGCCTAGCTGTTCTAATCCCAAAGACCACCTTCTCTGGAGATTTTTGAAGCAGAGGCTGAATGGCCATCTGTTTAGATTGCTTTATTGTGTGTTCTTGCATGGCAGGGGCTTGGGCAGGATTCTATGATCCTATGGTATCTTATCAGTTCAGTCACTGTCCTTGAAAGTGTGTACCTTATAGCAATCAGATTCCTACAGAAGAAAGCAGATGGGTTAGACAAGAGGAAGAGACCAGGCAGATGTGGGTTCAAGTGTAACAACTAAGACACAAAACCACTAAAGGGGGTGGCCTGACTGAGAACACTAAAGATGTGGGTTCATGAACACCCAGGGGCCTGAGAGCCTTTAAACCAGGAGAAAGAAGAGAGAGACTGGTTCAGAGAAGAAGAAGGAGAGGACAAGCTCAGAAGAGGGAGTATGAGAGGGCAACGCAAATCAGGATTTACAAGGGGTAGAGAGGGGAGATGCTCCACATTCAGAAATTGCAAAGTAGAAGAAAACTACATTTCTTGTGCTGATTTGAAATAATTAACCACAGTGCTGGAAACAGACCACCAGAGCCATTTCATTTTGTTTTTAGTGACTTTTAGTTTTGTGCATTGTGTTTAATATAAAATAGCTACTCGATTGGCTACATTTTCTAGTAGTTTTTCGTTTACTAGCATGTCATCATGGTGCTTTTATAATCCATTTTATTTTTCAACTCACAGCACAATTCTATGATGACTTCTAGAATAGTTTAAAATGTTGTGAGTCACATTGAGTGCTACCATAGTGAAAGGCGTCCTATTTTTGCTTGTAGTTCTGGATGAAGCTACCAGTGCACTGACGGAGGAAGCAGAGAGTGAACTCTACAGGATCTGCGCCCAACTAGGGATGACTGTGGTCAGCGTGGGCCATCGTAGTACTCTGGAAAAGGTAGGATGGGCATGGGGAATTAGCCTGTCCTGGCAGAATTATAGCAACAAAAAGATTGCTTTGCCCCACAGTTCCTCATCATGGGAGGGCCAAGCCTTTCTGAAAGTCATGTTTCCAATTTTGAACTCTACCGTTTCCTTTCAGTTCCACAGTTGGATTTTGAAACTATGTGGAGAAGGAAAATGGGAATTAACGAGAATCAAGAAAGACTGAACCACTCCCCAGCAATAATGCAGTTAAAGCCTCTGCTAAAGTGCCTTGAATTCAATATGCCTTAAGGGAGACCTTTGGCTCAGGATTTGGAATTTCACAGCCAAGATGTGGCAATGAGGCTTCTGCAGTGTAAAGACCTTCATCTGGAAGAATGGAAATAAGAAGAGTCATTTAGATGAATTGCCTTGGCAGTTGTTTTTACTACTGTCAAGACTTCAATGAGAGAAAAAGAAAGGGATTCTTCTTCCATCTGTGCATCTAACTTGAAGTGAGAACAGCTTTGAAAAGTGCCAAAGCTATGCAGTAGCAAACCCGCTGGAGGTGTCACAAACTCCTCTCAACTAAACCTGTCTATCAGTTTCATATTACGTCTTTTATCAGTTTCATGATTTTATTTGCTGGGCCCAGAGAGCGGTCTACCAAATCGAATTTATAAATAAATAAATAAATAAATGTTATTTGCCCGAGCACAACCTCCGTAAGGGATGCCACAGTCTCCACTATTTGCAGATGTGCATTCATTTTCTTTGTGGAAGTTTGTTGGAAGTGAGATGAAAAAGAACCAATTTTTTCAGAAAGAGCTTTTAATACAAGACTTGTTAAAGGTTAAGTATAGATCATGAAGGGCCCCCTGGTGGTGCAGTGATTTAAAACTGCTGAGCTGCTGAATTTGCTGACCAAAAGGTGGGCAGTTTGAATCCAGGAAGTGGGGTGAGCTCCTGCTGTTAGCCCCAGCTTCTGCCAACCTAGCACTTAACAAACATGCAAATGGGAGTAGATCAGTAGGTGTCAAGGTAACTGTGCTCCATGCAGTCATGCTGGCCACATGACCTTGAAGGTGTCTGTGAACAACGGCAGCTCTTCAGCTTAGAAATGGAGATTAGCCCCACCCTCCAGAGTCGGACACGACTAGACTTAATGTTAGGGGAAATCATGTCAGCCTTTCCTACCACGGCAGAGCTCTTCATTTATCTGCTTAGTTACATAGAGAGAATTGCAACTGGCAGGGCTGCAAGAATGAGAAATGATGAGAAATCTGTACCCCATATTGATTGAAATTCAGAATACAAAGGACATGATGTCCAATAGACATAGTAATGCACTGATTTTAATACATAGATAGACAGACAACAGATATTCTGTATCCACCCTTTTATATTTCCCTCTCCTTTCTCTTTTATGAGCATGTCCAAATGTTTCCAGTTTGAAAATCTGAACCTCTACCCCCACCATTGGAATAAAGTTGACAAACACTTCAGAGTCTGTTTAAAAGTGGGGGATTTTAAAATTATTTTTTTACCAAATGTTTTGGATGCGTGGTGGTGGGTGGGGGAGAGTAGGCCCCTGTCTCTATGCTGCTCTGTCAGTCTCCTAGAACATGCACTGTCACCTGAGAGTGGTTTCGTATAGAAAGCAACCTGGTGCCCAGTATTAATCAGTAATCTTCTCTTTTTTTTCCTCTTCAGCAATCACCCATATGCTCCTCATCCCTCTTGGGAAAATATATTGTTAGTTGCTTTGGATGTTTTTTTTATTCACCATGTATTATTAAAAACCCCTTTGCAAGATAATATACCAAAGGAGTCACAGCAGTTCGGAAAATATTGCAGGCCCCTTCTGGAGATCAGGCAACTGGTTGGTTACTGTGCTAATAAAATGCTGGGCTAGACAGGCTTTCAATCTGATCCAGCAGGGTTCTTCTTAAGTTATTATCTTCTTAAAATATTTTTTTCCTAACACAACTGTTCATGCTCTGGAGCATTTGTTACCGGCCCTGTTCTTTCTGCAAAAGTTGCCCGTGTCCCTTAATGATCTCTTCCACTGTTTCATGGTCATCCAGAGTTGTCAAGTCTCCAAGTTCATCTGCTTTGTTTTCTACAATCTTCTTCAGAACCCGTCGCATAATTTTCCCTGAGCGAGTCTTAGGTAGATGCTGAGTTATCTGAATGAGAAACAAAAGGGAAGCATTAGAAGAAAACTGGGGGTCCTGCATTAATGACTTTCAGAAAAGAAGTAGAGCTGGACTTGAAGCCGCACCAAGGCCTCCTCTCTGTTGCTAACATCCTGGTAGTGGTATACACAGGTGTAAGAAAACCTGATGCTTTTATGTCTTTTTATGTAGGTGTGGGGGCATTGGAAATGTCACTTATCTTACACTTTCGCAGACACACACACACCCCAGACTTATCAATGAAACCATTTTGGAGAGTGGGACGGTGGTCAGAGGAGTGTCTTGACTATGTCACTGTTGCCAAAAGCTGAATTATGATCTCTGGGATCTCCAGAGCACCCTGCTGAATCTCAATGGATAATGTATTCATTCTACAGCAGGCTTTAAGGACATAGCCAGGCGCTTCTTTGATCCTCATCCCATCCAGCTGCAGAATGGCATGGAATCAGGCATGTAGCCGGGGTGGTCAGGGTGGTCCGCAAGAAGGGCTTACTAGTAATAATGATAAACTTTATTTATACCCTGCCACCATCTCCCCAATGGGGACTCAGGGCGGCTAACATGAGGCCAAGCCTTTCTAAAATACAATACGACACAGTAAAATACAAAATACAGAACAAAATACATCAGAAATAATAATAAAATTACAATTACAACAATAAATAAAATACAGGAAAATCACACACAAGGAATAGGTTGGGCAGGCCAAATGGATAAAATGATACATTATTTAAACTTACGTTTATTCATATCATCTGATCACCATGCTCAATATATCCCATATGCATGGAGGTATTGGGATAACGATACAAAAGGTTTGCTAGGGTAGATCCTCTCTCGCCCAGACTCAGTCCCCCCCCCCCCCCCCCGAATCAAAATCCTGGCTAGACATGTTAAATAGATTAGATATTTCTGGTTAGATTTAGGGGAAGTGGTTTGAAACACCCTTATTTGCATCTATATACTGTACATGGTGGCACCCAGATCTCAATAGAAAATTCATTTATTTTTCATATACATCTTATAAATATACATTAAATGTGTCATTATCAGAGCCACCTATTTAAACAGTTCCAGATTTTGAGATTCTGGATAGAGGATGCTCAACCAGTAGCACCAGGATTGTAAACATGACTACCAAGCAGTTAGCAAATGCCTACTGCTGTTGGAGCTTTTATTTGAAATGACCTGACGGTTACTCAATAAACGTGACTGGCTGACAGTTAGCAAATGCATTTGCTCAAGAGAATACCAGGTGTCATTCTCAAAACAATTAAAACATTAGTTTTGGTCATAGGCAATATACATATATAGGTAACTGCCAATTAGTTAATTTCCAGTCAGAAAGAAAAAAGACTGAATGTTTTGAATTGTTGAAGGCTTTCATGGCCAGAATCACTGGGTGGTCGTAGGTTTTTTGGGTTGTATGGCCATGTTGGTTGGTACATGTTGCCTATTTTATATGCTGTTATCCGCCCCGAGCCTGCAGGGAGGAGCGGAATACAAGATCAAACAATAAATAAATAAATAAATAAATGTTCTAGACGCAAGCGGTCATAGATATGGTGAGCCTGTGGTGTTTTGAAAGTCCTTTTGGCTGCGAGAAATTGTGCGATAGTATCTGTCTGCAACATAGAAGAAAAGTCAGAGAGCACAGTAGAGTTGCTTTCCTGGTCCTTATTTTTTTCCCATTTTTGTGTGTTTTGGAACAGTTTCTCCTCGTAGAGGTGTTTGTTAAAATATACATATAATAACACTGCTATAGCTGTTCCACCTTGTATTCAATCCTCAGCCAGAGTGCAAGGATTCAGCACTGTAGGGGACAAAGTTATGAAAATGTAGAGTGCAAGAAGCAGATTACAGGTTGTTACCTGAATATATTCTGGTGCTGCATATTTTGCAATCTCTTTGGAGACAAGTCCCCGAAGTTCAGAAGCCAGGCTTTCTTGGGAGAGACTGCAGTCCTCCTTCAACATGACAAATGCATAGACACCTGTAGGAGGAGATGCCACAAGCAAGATCCACTGTTATTGGATGTAAAGACACATGTCAAAGGGGGTCATGTGGTTAACATTCTGGGCTTCATCTTTCCCCTCCCCCAAAATCATGTGGCTTCTGTTAAATGTTTTTGCTAATAGCATTATTTTCCCATTAAAAGAAAGTTACTTTGCTGCTTGAAAAAATTTCCCCGTATAACTAATCTGTGAATGGCACAAAAACGGATAGCTCAATGTACTTCTAAAATCACTGTTCAAAAGTACAGTAACTTGGAGAGGGGGAGGTAGCACTGTTCTCATCCCTTAGTTTGTTTTTGAAATGCATTGTATTTTGCAGTCATTTGATGTAGTGATGCTGTTTGTAACATAATCTGCATTTTGTTATACATCAGCTGCTGCAAGGGAACTCTTACCAATGCAGTACAAGTAGTAACCTACCCAATAACATAGTTCATTCTGCAGCTTCTACTCACACAAACATCCCACTGAGTGTGGTGTAGATGTAGATTTCTAATATATAACCTAGGGTTCCACATCTGGTTGCCAAGGAGGCTTCAGAGAATCAGAGTTGGATGAGACCACAAGAGCCACCTACTCCAACATCCTGCCATGTTACAACAAACAAAGCACTCCCAACAGATGGCCATCCAGCCTCTACTTAAAAACCTCCAGAGAAGGAGATTCCACCACACTCCATAGTAACATATACCACTGTCAAACAGCGCTTACCATCAGGACGTTTTTCCTAATATGTAGATAGAATATATTTTTTTGCAATTTGAATCCATTGTTTCAGGTGCAAGCCAATGCATGCCCACTCTTTCTTGCAAATGAGTCTCCTTTTGTCCAGAAAAATTACTTTGCAGTGCAAAAACATAACAATCAGTTTGGCAGCCTTTTGCAGGTGAGAGTTGGCCCATATACTTGCATGCTTCCTCTCTCCTCTTGCTTGTCTGGTGCCTGCACACCAATTCACCTTTGTAATTCCTCAGGATTTGGCTGAAATCCGACACATTCAAGTGATACCCTTTCCAACCAAACAGCAAACATACTCTATGGAAGTAAAAGGTTTCACTGGAGGATCCTATTGTATACTGTAATTCTCAATGAAGACAGAAACCATTGGAAGCGTGGCAGCAGTAACAGCCAAACTGGGTCACTCACCTTCTCCTTTGATCTTGTGAGAATATCCTATCACGGCTGACTCTGCCACTGCCTCATGCTTATTCTGGAACACAAAGTGAGTTTATTACCAAATTCAAGAATCCTAGCAGGAATCTATAATTGACTAAATGGAGTATAGTCAGTCTAAAAAAATCTTCCCCTGACAATTAGTAGTATGCAACAGAAGTGCATGGTTTTTCTCAACCTCCTACTAAGATCTTGCAATACCTATTGTGATGCCTGAGAAAACTTACATTGTGGTCACTTACCAAAACATCTTCTATCTCAGCAGTACCCAGTCGGTGCCCGCTGACATTGATGACATCATCAAGGCGGCCTGTTAATTGGTAATATCCTTTACTGGTTCGATATGCTCCATCTCCAGTGAAGAAATAGCCTAAGAAGCAAGAAAAAGGTTTTAATGAGTTATGAAGTCAGCAGTTTTGTTCTGGGGAACACTATAGAGCAGGTGTGGGCAATTGCCAGCCCTCCAGGGGTCTTGGACTTCAACTCCCAGAAATCCTAGCCTGTTTACCAGCTGTTAGGATTTCTGGGATTTGAAGTCCAAAACACCTCGAGGGCCGGCAATTGCCCACGCCTGCTATAGAGGCATTCCAATGAGATGTGAAATTTAATTACACCCAGTTTACCATCCAGAACTCCTCTTTTTTCCCAATATGCAATCACAGGGGCCCATTGGGTATCTTCTCCGTTTTAATTAAATGACAGTAAAATAAAAACTACCGGTAGTTCTGACAAACAACAGAAGGCATGGTAAACCTGTCCTTAAATATTATTACTCGAAACTACACATGGCATCTTCCATAAGAAGGAAAAAAGTCATACCCATTGAAAGCTAGCATGTTACAGAGAAACCAGCTCTTGAAGAGCACATAATACCCCAGAGCTTTAATAGGTCCATTGATATTTCCCACACTAGATCTGGCAATATAGGACAACTCAGCATTTTCTGTTCTCTGTTCACGTAATTAACATGTATAGAGAAGTGCCATTGTCCCGAAAGAATTTGGTGGCTCAGCAACACCTTTGGTCCTGTCAGATAGTAGAAACCAATACATTAATAGCTATCAATTTCTTGACTTGTAAAAATGATATCTGGGATGACAACCTCACACTGCTGAATAGTTGCTTCTGGTGTGAGAGAATTGCCTGTCTGCAAGGACATTGCCCAGGGGATGCCCAGATGTTTTACAAACCCGTGAGAGGCTTCTCTGATGTCCCTGCATGAGAAGCTGGAGCTAACAGGCAGGGGCTCACCCCACTCCCCGGATTCAAACCACCAACCTTTCTGCCAGCAGTCCTGCCAGCACAAGGGTTTAACCCATTGAGCCACCCGGCAAGTTTCTCAAGTTGCTCCTGACATGAAAAAACCTGCTGATTAATAAGTAAGCCCAGAGTAATGGCAGACATTCTGCTGAAATGACTCATTACCATCATCCAATTTTGTGAAAGGCACCACCAGTATGGCTGCCTCCTAAGATTTGCCTGATTGAAAACTTGAGATAGCTCCTGTACCTTTAATGGTTGTGTAGAAGAACTTTGATTACCTCAGAACTTCTCTAAGGATTAGAATGAGTGGACAATTACCAACTGAGGGCCAATAACAGCATCCAAGTCAGAACGGATCTGAGCGACTATCTGCAAAATGCCATGCAAGTTCTTCACAGCAGGCTGCTGAATGGTCAGAATTTTCTCCTTGAGGACCAGTATGTAGTAGCCCTCTGACCACTCAAAACAGCTCAGCTGGATGGTTCTTTGCAGATGCAATGGGGTCAGCAATCGGTTTCTCTGCTGCCTCCATTTCCGTTGAGCAGGCTTTCAAATACGCTCTAGCCCAGGCATAGGCAAACTTCAGTCCTCCAGGTGTTTTGGACTTCCGGAAATCCCAGCCAGCTTATCTGGAGGACTAAAGTTTGCTCATGCCTGCTCTAGCCTGTGCTCAAGTCAGATTGGCTTAGAGTTTTCCGCCAGTGTCTCTCTAGTCTCCATCTCACTTGCTTCACTATCAACCAAGAGGCTGGTTTGACTCTACTCTGTTCAGGAGCTATTGTGTCCATTGCCATGGCCATTTCCCTATTCCAGAGGTCAGCCAGAGCTTCAACCATATTGCCTTCCTAAATGACAGGAAAATCTCCAAGAGCTGTCAGGAATCCATCTGAATCCATAAGCCTCCTGGAATGGACCATGTTAATTGACTCTCTACCCTTCTGGAGGTTTGAAGTCCTAGTAAGTCTAAACCTGACCAGATAGTGATTGGTCCATGACAACGGAACTGTGACAAGTTCCTCCACAATCACCATCCTCCCATCCTGCACAGAAAACAAGGTTCAAAGTTGTTCCCTACAGATTGGATAGAGCCAGGCACCACTTGGGACAGACACATGGTTGTCATGGATGCCATGAAATCCAGAGACACTTCTGACAGAGTGGTCTCAGCATGGATGTTGAAGTCTCACACATTCATAAACACAAAAGTTCTGCTTTCTATTTCTGACCCATATCAATCATTACGAATTCATCCTCCCCACAAATATGTACCTGGGTAAGGCTTCAGGTAGGTCTCCAAAAACCTTTGGTGGTCATTGTAAATAGTTCTTGCCATCCCTGGCCAGGCTTGAGATATACAGAGAGCTCCAGAGATATCATTCTGTGTTAAAACATTTCCCTGTAGGAAAAGTTGTGTAGAATTCATTAAAAAAGGGAACTTTCAACACAATGCTGTGCAAATTTGCACCTAGTAGGTATATAAAGGACTAAACATCAGGTTCACTCACAAACCCAAATTCTTAATCCCTTTTAAACTCAAACACAGCCAACATTTCCCTGTAACCTAAATTCACAGAGGGAAGCCCTTCATTTACACAGCTTTAATTCAATTATGCACTTTGGTGTAGTCTAAGAACTCATGTATAAATTCTGATCATTTCTTTAAATGGATCTTCCCATCTTCTTGAATGGGAAGATAAATTGTAATATTAGTTTATATGCCCCTGTTAAGCATCCATTTACACAGACATTTTATTATATAAACATATATAATGCATGTATAATAAGAACATAAGAACATAAGAAGAGCCATGCTGAATCGGACCTCAGCCTATCTAGTCCAGCATTCTGTATCACACAGTAGCCCCCAGTTGTACACGGGGGTCTCGAGCAGAAGGGAGGGCAAAACCCTAACCTGCTCCCGACCCCCCACAACCAGTACCCAGGGAAATCCTGCCTATCTCAACCAACTCCGAGGTGGCACTTGAATGTCCTTAATGTAGTATATACAGTAGATTCTCACTTATCCAACATAAATGGGCCAGCAGAATGTTGGATAAGTGAAAATGTTGGATAATAAGGAAGGAAAAACCTACTAAACATCAAATTACATTATGATTTTACAAATTAAGCACCAAAACATCATGTTTTACAACAAATCAACAGAAAAAGCAGTTCAAAACATGGTAACGTTCTGAAGTAATTACTGTATTTATCAATTTAGCACCAAAACATCGCAATGTATTGAAATAGTTGTGGATCCGGCCGGGAGGAAAACTGCATTGGATAATACAGAACGTTGGATGAGCGAAGGCTGGATAAGCGAGACTCTACTGTATTATACAATTGTACCTTTCCAACATTGTTTTCTAATATTTTTTTGACAATACTTTCATGCTTCATTTTCCTGTTGGATTGGAGGCTGACAATAATGTATTTTTAAAATAGAGTTTTAAGGTGTTTTGCTACAGATGGGCATCTTCACTTTTCTCTCTGGTGAACACAGTTTTCCTCACATGCTTTTGGTAATGTTCCAGAAACCCACAAAGTCTGTTTGGCCAACAAATATTTAAGTAAAGAGATACTCCAGAAAAGTATTCCAGGTATAAGCACAAGAAAGAGAAAATGAGCGATATCTTCAATGTTATTGTTGATCTCTAGCTTGAGATGATTGTGTAAACTGAACAGTGAATTATAAAACACTCAGATTAGTAGGCAGACAATGAAAAATAAAACTGTACTTTTTCATCCAGAATGGAAGGTTGGATGCCAAAGAACGGTCTCATGGCCATGGCTGGAAGGATCTCATCTCCAGGGTTGGAAGGACGAGGAGCAATACAGATGCCTCCAGTTTCTAAACAATGCAAAACAAGTGAAATCTGGATGAGAAAATGTGTACAGAAAAGCATCCCACATGTGACATTTAACTGCTCATATGGCAAAGAAAAATACACTTGTTATATTTATGATGTTTGTAAGGCTATTTATAAACTGAGGTGCAGAACATGTGACCCTCCAGATATTGTTTTATTAGAACTCCTCTACTCCTCAGCATTGGCCATGATAGCTACCGTAGGAATGCATCCATACTATGAAATTATAACACTCTGATAGCAATTCAATTACAATGGTTCCATCTTATAAAATCTTGGCATTTATATATCATGAGGTACTTAGAAGTCTGTACCTGAGAGCTAGAGCAGTGGTTCCCAACCATTGACCCTCTGGGGATTTCAACTCCCAGAATCCCCACCCAGCTTGACCAACTTTCAGGAAATGTGGGAGTTGATGTCCAAAACCAAAGGTTGGGAACACTGTCCTAGAGAATTCTAAGTAGCTCCCCAAACTATAACTCCCAAGATTCTGTAGGACAAAGCTACAGCAATTAGACTCAAACTGCTATAATGGTCCAGTCTGGATATACACCAAGTTTGTTAGATGAAGGCTGTTTCTCTCTTGCCGCTTACTATACCATGAACAAGATCCAGTTTTGTGCATAAATTGTTAATCCATGATTCTAAAGTTTATGAAACCAAAGTGATCCTACCAGTTTGCCACCATGTATCAACTACTGGGCACTGTCCATTTCCAACCACATTGAAGAACCACTCCCAGGCTTCTGTGTTGATAGGTTCTCCCACTGCAAGGGACAGAAAAAGCAAGCAGGCTATAAGAAAGAAATAAAGTCTCAAGCCTTAAACCTCAACAGAAATGTATCGCATCTCTGTCTGGATGACCTGGTTGATTTTTTATTTCTGTTCACAATAATAATAATAATACACTCTTTATATTCCGCTCTTCTCACCCCGAAGGGGACTCAGAGCGGATTACAGGTGCACATACTTAGCAGACAATCCCTGCCGTTTCCACATACACACATATAGACAAACAGAGGCAAACTCTGGCCACCAGGGGGGGCTGTTGCGCTCCCCATCTCAGCGTTCCCAGCATCCCTTGTTGTTCCTTCCGCATTCCTCGGCGTTCCTTTAGTTCTTTTAATGGCCTCATAATTCAGTCAAAATTTGCCTCCCCACTTAATGTGGTACCTTTATCTCCTACTTGACAGATGCAACTGTCTTTCGGGCTGCAAAGGTCGACAGCAGGCTACACTTAAAGGTCGAGCCCCTACCTCGACCCAAACAGGCCTCAAACTCATGACCTCTTGGTCAGAGAGATCTTATGCAGCTGACACTTAGCCAGCTGTGCCACATTCCCGGAGCCATTCTACTCACACCATGGCAAACAAATTCCCTCTGGAAAACCCACCAGCAGGAAGAGTGCAACAGTGGTCTCCCATGTACGTATGCTCCCCAGCAACTGATATACAAAAGGATACATACTGAAAAGCATATATATTCATAATGACTAGCAGCCACGGCTTTCCCCATTCCCCATTAATTTATATGCCACTGGGCAATCTCCTGAGACATTTTTGTCAATGAATACAATAATGAAGACCTAGCTGAGTGGTTCAATACCCACCTGATCCAAGAATTTTGAGGGAAGATCTGTCATATTTCTTTACCCAGTTATCTCCATGGCTAAGCAGGAGGCGAATAGCTGTAGGGGCTCCGTAGAACTGATTTATCTTTAATCTCTCCACAGTTTCCCAGTAACGCCCTGAAATAAGAAAAAATATCATCCTAAAGCACATGTGTCACACTCAAGGTCCATGGACTGAATTCAACACAACATGTCATTTTATGTGGCCCTCCATATGCTGGACTACAACTCCTGTATTCGTCATAATGACTAGAACTGATGAGAGCTGTGATACAGTAACATCTGCAAGGCTGCAGCTTGTTTTGTTTAGACGAGACAAGGCCTGTGGATAATATGATGTCTGACTTTAAAATGTCTTTATTTTTCCCCAACCTTAAATGCTGTTGAGTTGCAGTCTCTATTATCCCCAGTCCACATGGTGGATAATTAAAAGTGATGGGAGTTGTCATTCAATAATATCTGGGGACACATATTGGGTAAAAACTAAAGAGCCCTGACCAATATGTAAAAAAAATATAGCTAGCTTGTTGTGTCCACAAATTCTCCGTGAATGGATTCAACGGTGTTTTGAAGACAATTATGAGGCTGATATGCCCTCGATAAAAATGAGTTGAACATCCCTGTCCTAAAGCTACAAGCCTGGAATCCCATTAGTAACTTACTCTGGCCAAAGCCATGGCAATATTAGCCCTTATTCGATGGGGCAGAAGACATAGAAGCAAAAGCCATCTCCATCAGGAGGGAAAGAGGCTAAGATTAGTAACCTTGTATCATTTTTTTCATGTCAGAAGCAACTTGAGAAACTGCAAGTCGATTCCAGTGTGAGAGAATTGGCTGTCTGCAAGGACGTTGCCTAGGGGATGACCGGATGTTTTACCATCCTGTGAGAGACTTCTCTCATCTCCTCACATGGGAAGCTGAAGCTGACAGACAGGAGCTCATCCCATCTCACAGATTCGAACTGCCAACTTTCATGTCAGCAGGTCAGCCAGCACAAGGGTTTAACCTCTTGCACCACCGCGGCTCACCATGCAAGTGTGTTGAGGCAATGCAGAACAGGGCATCACACAAGATGTAGAATGAGTTTCGAGGTGCATTATGTTTCATTGTGCATCAGGCACATTCAGCATCAGGGACTGTTGCACAACAGCCATGCTGCTGGCCCCATTTTTGCAATGACAAGTCTCTGCTCACCTCTTAAGAATACAAAGATTCTTCACAATTCATCAGTTCAGTTTACAATGACATAAATACCTGGCAAGATGCCAGCCTATCTCTATATTTACCTGGATTAGGGTAGAGTGGAGTGCTCTCAAAAAGGACTGTTGTTGCTCCATTGCACAAAGGTCCATAGACCACATAACTGTGTCCTGTGATCCAACCAATGTCGGCCACACAGCAGAAAATATCTCCATCATGGTAGTCAAACACATACTGCAGGGAAATGAGTAAATGAAGATTTAATTTCCTCCCCATCCAGTAACTTTATATAACAACTCTTGGGTAGAAGTGTTCTCTTGTTGCGGTATTACTATGTATCAATTACTGTAAAACTTGCTTAACATTATACCACCCTTCTCTGACCTGCTATCTGTAAGGTATACAGAAAACTGGGTGTGTTTTGCAAGGATCAACAGCAAAGTTAAGGTAGTTGCATGTGTAAAGAAAGAAAGGGTCCACATGCAGGTATGTTGCATGGGTTAATAGATTCAAGTGATTTCTCTTGCTGCAATCAATAGGGTATAACTACAGAGGTTTGAGTATGCCATTTGGAGCTCTTCACAAACTGCTGTTGAGGGTGTCGAGCTCTGTTATTTTTCTCCTGCAGAGTGTTGATACAATGCTCTTTGGAAAGGACCATTTGTTTTGTAAGTATTTTGCTGAATTAAGCTATATTTTGTTTGGAATGCTGAAGGACTATATTTTCTGCTACATCTGGATAAAGCTGTTTATTTTCTTCCCTGCTGAAAATCTGATGAAAAGAATAAAGGAATTTTCTTTTTGCACAAACGTACTGCAACCCTGGTGTCATTTTATCTTCAAGGGCACTGCAGTTGGACTTTAAGTTTGGTGCTATTGAGCATTGGTTCCCAACCTGTGGTTCGTGGACCACCAGTGGTCCATAAGAACTAAAATATGGTCTGCAGTCTCACCGTTACTACATTGTTGTAACAAGAGCAACTGGTCTCACAAAACCCTCTTATAGTGCCGAGGCTTATTAAATAAGGTTTCTGTGGGCAAGCAGATAGCAACTACTGGATGGCATATGTTTTGTATCAGAAACTAGAGCTGATATTGTCTAGGCAATGCAATTTTGAGAATCAGACCCCCAAATAACCAAACTGAATCTCAAGTTGACCAAAAACCGATTTGTAACCCTTTTGGTACTAATGTTGGAGAGTGGTCCCTGGTCAAAGTGGTCCCTGGTTAAAAAAAAAGGTTGGGAACCACTGCTATAGAGGGACAGATTGTTTTCTGACACTAAACACAACAATATCAACTAGAGCTACCAGATTGACACAACCATCTTCTCCAGTCTATATGGCCAATTGCTGGGCTACTGGGATGATGAGAGCTGTAGTACAAAACAACAAGAAGGCCTTACATTAGCTGTGCCACATTACCTATTTCCCTTCCCATAAAATATATGATATACCTAGATTAAAAACACCACTGTGCTTTATCATATACTAGCTTGGGGACCCAGTGGTGCCCGGGTTATTTGAAAAGGGTATTGTTTGTTTTTGGGTGTTAGGTAATATCAGTTTAGTCATATATTACACTATGTCTTAATCAAATTCAAGTTTGGTCCAGATCATTGGTGGGGGTCACAGTCGTGTCTGAAAATGGGTGAAGGTGCTGCCAATCCTATCATCTGATATCCATCCCCTCCCAAACTGCACCAGGATGTAAATTGGGT
Organism: Anolis apletophallus; assembly: GCA_030556195.1. Classification (NCBI taxonomy): domain Eukaryota; kingdom Metazoa; phylum Chordata; class Lepidosauria; order Squamata; family Anolidae; genus Anolis; species Anolis apletophallus. Next base: position 26,202,276 of record JARBWK010000002.1, read on the forward strand.
TACCAGTTGTCTGTTTGCCAAGTTTGGTCCAGGTCATGTTTATTTAAGAAAAGGTAGGGTTTTTTTGTTTTTTTAAAAAATGAATTGTTTTGTTGAAGCCTGGCCTGTCGCTGTTCTGGAGTCTCTTCTGTTCTGGATGCACTGGCCTTGTTTTTTTTGGTTTTTTTGTAGAAGCCTGGCCTGATGTTGTTCTGGAGCCTCTGCTGCTCTGGATGGGCTGTAATGTTCTTGCTTTTGATGAAGCCTGGCCTGTCGCTGTTCTGGAGTCTCTCCTGCTCTGGATGCCCTGGCTTTGTGTTGTTTTTGTTGAAGCCTGGCCCATCGCTGTTCTGGGGTCTCTGCTGCTTTTAACATAAAGGCTCTATCTTGCATTGATTGATGTCTGGCCTGACGTTGTTCTGTAGTCTCTGCTACTCTGGATGCCCTGGCCTTTTCTCGCTTTCGTTGAAGTATTCCGAGTCTGGCTTGACGTTGTTCTTGAGTCTCTGCAGTGCTTGATGCATTAGCTGCTTGTTGGTTTTTCTCATGTTGGCAATCAGTTGTCTCACATGACTGCTATTGGTATTTTCCCTTTTTTGCTGTTGTTGGGATTTTTCCAATGGTTTTTTTCCTTTTTTGAGACATGTTTATTCTGCCACCTTGCTTGAAGAATGTCTGTCTATTTTGGGGCCTAGTTTGTAATGCTAGTAATGCTCTCAGTACATCAGGAACCCCTGTAGTGAAATCCTCTCAGAAAATGAACATTCCATTGCCAACTGAAAAAAAACTGTCAACTGTCAATGGAAAAAAACTGTCAACTGTCGCCAATCAGTGGCTATATGCACTGCTCGCAAGCATTCAGTTGCATTTTGTTTTGCTGGCCTATCACAGTCATTTATGCAAATAGTCTGTCAGTGGCAACCAATCACCTCTGTCTGGGGCCATAGAATGTTGGAGTTCTGAGGCTGGCCAGTCAGAGCCATTTATGCAAATAATCCCGGAGTGGCAGCCAATCGAAATACGGGCACATATTTGCTCGGTCGCACCACCCACCCACCGCCCGCAAACGGTGACTTTTATTACATGTAATAGATAATAGATTTCTACTATGTAGCCAGCATATATATTTTATGATGAGAAACAAAGCCCATGCCAAAAAACACCGGGGAACCTTACCGCAATACACACAAACAACAGAGGACAAGAATATTATCTAAGGTTATAGTGCCATCGTATTATTCTTACAATTTTGATAAACATAACCCATGCTTCATACTGTGATTATCAAAAGTGGTTTTCCAAATACAACCTCCATTATATGTTTCCCATGATGCAACGTGAGAGGAGTAAAATAGATCCTACAGAAAGAGAAAGGAAGGATATAAAATAATAATTTAAGAAAACTAACAATTATGAGTCAGAACTCTTGACAGAAGCTTCTCTACTGGGATGAAAAGAGACAGTTACTTTTTAAAGCAATCTTTTGTAGAAAACAGAAGCAGCAGGAACACTGGAAAAACAAATGTTGTAATGTTACAGGTAACTAATCTGCGGTGTTGATAATTTGTTCCTCTGAGCAATTTTCAGTCAGTAGCAGAAATCAGACCAGGACCTTCTGATGTGCCACTTTTGTTCAAATATGCAGTTCTTGTACTGCATTACGAGTGTCGGCTCACTCCCATCCCATGCATCCACTGCCTACAAGTGCACTTAGCAATCATGCAGAAACTTTCCAAATTCAGGAGAGACACTCTGATTTCCTTCACTGAACAAATGCTGGCTTTGGGTAGTCCACCAGGTCAGTCCTATTTGTAAAGACCAATAATAATAATTTTTCAGAGTCAGTTCTTTACATGGAGGTAGCTTTAGAGAGGATGGAAGAAGGTTGTTGACCCAGAATTCTGCCCCCCTAAATTGAATTTACCTTCAGTAGCCCCACATTTCTAACATAAGAGTAATTGAAACCATCTGCTGATAGCTTAGAAATACAGGTTAGGTGGTCAAAGAAAAAGGGCAGACAAGGTTACTAATAGAATTGAACAAAACAATGTTAAGAGTTCCAGGTGTGAACTAGTTCAAGGTCTTACATTCTACATGGCTAGAAATTTGAAAACTGGGGGGAATTTCATGGAGTGGCAGAATTCTCATTGGGAAACAATGGCCTCGTTTGCCTTCGCCTTTATCTCCACCCCTGCTTTCGTAACTATATATAGAACAAACATTCACAATAAATAGACAGCTTTTTCTTTCACACAGCTTTTTCTTTCATACATGCCTTGCTATTTTATGTCCTGCCTGCTTTTACAGCAGAAGATTCTCTAAAGTACTTTTCTAGGTTCTCAGCTGTTGCCTCTGTAGTGGTTATTGGGGGGGGGCTCTCTGTCCCCACCACCACCACAATCAGCCCCTAAGTTCACTATTGGGTCTGTTGCAGCAATCCCATTCTTTTGATGACAGATAAGGATTCCATTTCAGATAAGTGTTTAGGCAAAGCGGAGTGTGGGTGAAAGGTCAGTGTGCATTTTGCAATTGACTCTTTCCATTCTTGCTCATTTGGGGAATCAAGGTATCATTATGAAGGTATAATTATGAAGAGCAAAGGCCAGGAATTCAGTCTAGGCAGTCACTCTGTATCTGAGGGACCGTCTCTTCCCCTATCAACCCCAGAGGTCACTTTGTTCCGAACAACTGAACCTCCTTGAAGTGCCGACCTTCAAAGCAATCCGTCTCACATCGACTCGGCGCAGAGCCTTTTCTGTACTAGCGCCGTCAATCTGGAATACCCTTCCAAATGATGTGTGGGCCATGCAAGACCTACTCCCTTTCCGCAAGGCCTGCAAGACCTACCTTTTCCGGCTAGCCTTTGATTGCTAAGCTGGAAAACCTTCTTTTAGCCTAGCTTAATATGTTGCATTTACCTCTGTTGTACATTTACATGATTGTGAGCCGCTCCGAGCCCCCGGGGAGTGGCAGCCCACAAGTCCAAATAATTAATTAATTAATTAATAATGGCTGCTGAAACTAAAAGCAGGACTACACTTGGCAATGAAATGTTTGTGATAAGTATCCCAGCATTTTGGGGTTTGTTTTTAATGAAGTCATAACAGCTAATGGATTGCTCAATGAACCACTGTTGTGACCTAAATTGTCTTTCCTACTTGTGTTATTTTCCCCTATAAAGGGAAGATCTGTGGAAAAGCAGCTGGAGGGGTCCAGTTTTGATTACAACAACTTCAAATAACTTTATTTTGTACCCTGCCTCCATCTCCTCGAAGGGACTTGGGACGGCTTACATATGGCACAATGAGCCTAAAACAGTGCATAAAATAAATGCACAATACAATCTTAATACATAAAAATATTTGTGTCGTCGTTAGTAGCTTAAAAACAACAAAACCACTGAACACAGACACACCAAATTCGGCAACTAAACGTCTCACAAAGCGAGGTGTGACCAACAACAATAAAAAAAGAAAAAAGACCTAAAAACAACTTACAAAACCTAAAAAAGGAGAACATGCCACATCACATGCGTGGAGGTGCGCACGTGCATCCAAGAGAGCTCCTGCATCGTCTTGCGGCAGAGCCTCCCGGAGCCAGCCTCGCCTCCTCAACGTCCTCCAAAATTCACAGGGCCATGCCTGCCTCTTGCCTGACCAACCAGCACGTGGCGAATTTAAAACAGTAGGGATGGAAAACAGCGCACCGCCTGAAACGGAAACCAGTAACTAGAAACCGGGGGTGGCTTGTGGCTGCCAATCCCTGAAGTGGCCGCGCTGTTGCCATAGCGATCACTTCCTCCTCCACGTCGCAGCCATCATGGCAGAGCCGGGGGAGCTCTCAGCTGCTGGGCCTTCGAGGCCTTCGGACTCGGAGGCCAGCCTCCTGGTCTGGCTATTTCGCAGGCGAGGGCAGGCCCCGTCTTTGTCTCCTTCATCGAGAGAGGAGGCCTACCTGGGGCGGCTGTCCGGGCTGAGCCTAGAGGCTCTATGGAGTCAGCCCGTGTGCCTGGCTGAGGAGCAAGTCCACCTGGGCGCCCAGACATGCGCCCTGGCCTTCACCCACTACAAGACCTTCATCTGCTCCGCCGAGTGCAGTGCCCAGATGCGCAGGGGCTTTGCCGGCACCGAGGCTGGGCTCGACCGCCTCCTTGCCCACCTCCCACCCTTCGCCCACAGCTGCCGGTGAAGGACCCCAGAGGCCATCCAGTCCCACAGGACAGACAGGACAGGCACAGCCCAAGTCCTCCCAGCAGATGGCCATCCATCCTCAATATTGATATTTTATATAAATAAAAATGTAATGTTCATTTGTGGGATTAACGTAACTCAAAAACCGCTGGGCGTCATGTCCAAGGAAACGCAAAACAAGTGCTGGAAATGCACCACTCAGACGGGCACGTTCTACCACATGTGGTGATCCTGCCAGCGTGCCACACAATACTGGAAAAAGATCCACCTCGCCACACAAAAGATCCTGGGTCTCTCTATGGAACTCAAACCTGAAGCCTACCTCCTTGGACTCACGTCCGAAGAAGATCTCCCGGATGAAAATGCGGAACGACTATTTGCTTACCTCTCAACAACGGCGAGAATAGTCTACGCGAGAAAGTGGAAGAGCGAGGAGATCCCTGAACTGGAAGAATGGCTGGACAAGCTACGAGACACCATGGATATGGACAAACTTTCCTTCTACTTATCCGAAATAGGAGGCTATCCATTGAAGAAGACTGACTGGACCCCGGTGAAAGCCTATTTAAAGTCCAGGGGCTCACCGTGAACAACGTGATCTTCAATCACTCCCCCTGCTTGCTCTCCGGGGCACAGAGACCTTCTAGTGCGCAAAAGACACTGTCACCACCCCCCAGAGACTGCCCCTACTGCCCTTCCCTGTTTACTTCGCTGCAGCCCCCTCTACCCCCCATTCCCGGTTAGTTCTCCCCCAAACCACTCCCTCCCTCCCAATACTACCCCCCCTCTCTTGGTCCCCCCCCCTCTCTCTATCTTTCCTACTATCCTGTACCAAAAATTGTTCTCCCACTTTTACTGTTTACGGAAAAAACCCCAATAAATATATTTTTTTTTAAAAAACCGCTGGGCAAATTGACACGAAATTCGGACACTACACCCAATCCCTGCAGATTTCCTATTCCTGGACTGCAACTTCCAGCAATTCTTCAGATAGATAAGATATATAGCTCAGATAGAGATAGATAGTAGGTAGATTGATCAATCAGGAGGACTTCTGGGAGTTACAGTCCAAGAACAGGTAGGGAAAGGAGAAAAAGAAAAAGGCAGGGGAAGGAATAAAAGAGGTAGAGAAGGAAATAAGAAAAGGGAAGAAAGGGAAGAAAGAGGGAAGGATGGAGAGAAAGAAAGGATAGAAAGAGGGAGGAAAGGTTAGCCACAGCAACGCGTGGCGGGTACCGCTAGTACAAGATGAAACTAATAGTATACAAAACAAAGTTTAAGCTCAAAATAGCACCTATTAACCTATGATGAGAACTGTCATAAAACAGAATGCAACAAACAAAAGAGAGGGGCGGCTTACCAAAAAACAACAACTACAAAGTAGAACCACATGAAAGACAGGTTCGTGCCTATAGAACAATAAACACATGTATCTCAAAGATTTTTGTTATATTAACAATTGAAGTACATTTATATATGCATAGGAAAATACCCCCGCAACTGTATCACAGCTGTAGCCTGAAGAGGCAATAATGACAAATCTGGTCCCGTGGACGTCACGCCAGTACGAAATATCAAAGATCCATAGCAATATAGTCCACTAAAGTGTTGGGAAATGGTCCCTACAGCCTGCTCGGTCGCTTCCTTGTGACGCGGCTTGGGCTCGCTTGGCCGCTCCCACACATTGGATTACTTTCCCGCAACACATTTTTGTCATCAACCTGGACCCTTACCCTTTCTTTGTGACTATCGACATTCAAGAGACTTTAAGGGACGATTTCCCTACACTTTAGTGGACTATATTGCTATGGACCTTTGATATTTCGTACTGGCGTGACGTCCACGAGACCAGGTTTGTCATTATTGCCTCTTCAGGCTACAGCTGTGATACAGTTGCGGGGGTATTTTCCTATGCATATATAAATGTACTTCTATTGTTAATATAACAAAAATCTTTGAGATACATGTGCTTATCGTTCTATAGGCACAAACCTGTCTTTCATGTGGTTCTACTTTGTAGTTGTTGTAAAACAGAATGCCCCATGAAGAAAGGATTAAATATTCCTTTCCACAAATTTCTTAAGGCATCAGATCTCTTCCAATCTTGATAACTAAGCATGGACAGGCCTGATTAGTACTTGGACAAGTGCCTGTTAATGAATTCCAGATGCTGTAGGCTATATTTCATATGACAGTATTCCTTGCCTAAGAAAGCTCTATGAAATTCATGGAGTCTGTGTAAGTCAATAGGCAACTTGAGGGCACATCCATACATATATTTCCAATGCAATTCCTGAAATAATCATTATAATTCAATCTTGCACAATCTTGATGGATAAATAAGGCGTGTATACCTCAGGTAAGAGACAAGTCATGACTCTCCAAGCTTCAAGCACTGTTTGATGCCATGTTCTGGATATCTTTCTTCTTTTCAGCTTCCTTTACAAGGGCTGAAATTTTGCTAGCTAGTACCAATAGGAGTAGACACATTCAGCCAATAGTTGAATAGTGAGTCGATACATGGGTAAATCAATAGACCTACTATAGTCAGGCCTAACAATAGCAATTAGATCAGAGTTTAGCAATGCTATGCTAGCTGGGACACCTAGAATTGGAAGAAAGAAATGGAGGAATTGAAGACGCCTTGATAATAAGAAATAGACAGATTAAGAAAGACAAAAAAGGGAACTCTTCCATATGACCCTGCCCTATCTCTCTCTCTCACTATTGCCTCCACCCTTACAGTCACGTAGACCTCAGCACAGCTGTTGCATTCAGCTTCTAGCAAGAAGATAACATTTCCCTTACAGTCCTTATACAATGTGCAGCATCTTCATTACCAATGAAGTTGCAGAGGGCAGGCAAAAAGGAAGAGTCAGCAATAAGGAAATATATAACCCCTTTTCAAGAATGCAAACAGATTGACTAAGTCATTTAGTTAAACTGGTCTTGGCCACATATGCTAAACATCAACATCTATATATTTATTTATCATCTCAGAAGCAAACCAAGGGTACAGTTGAAATGTATTTAAAAAACAAACTTTAAAAGCTTGGCATTATATTAAATGTCTTTTGACCATTCAGTATCAGCCATTGCTTGAGGTTCCAGGTTTTTGAGTGCCAATTTTGGACTCTTGCTTGCTGAGGTGTTCCTGCGAGTGTCTCTGTAGATCTTAGAAAACTATTTCTTGATTTAAGACATTGGCGTGCTGGCTGATATACAAACAGAGGATGGGCCGAAGATGTCACTGCCTTGACACGAAAGAAGCCTCCCCGCAGGATTTATTTATTTACGCCATTTAGATTCCATCCTTCTCACCCCGCAGGGGACTCAGGGCGGATCACAATACACACGTACAGGCAAACATTCAATGCCATTGACAAACAACACATATAGACAGACATAGAGGCAATTTAACATTCCAGAAATCAGTTAAATTGCAACACATCTGGGCATCCTCTGTGCAATGTCTTTGTAGATGGCTGATTCTCTCACACCAGAAGCAACCAGAATCTATACATAATAATCACCAAATCCTTTTATGTGGCTTCCTGGATGCCTTCCCAACTAGACTCTAATTTCAACTACCAGCATTACCATATGTAGTTTCCGACTGATACTTGAGTAGAACTCTCATCATTCCCAGCCAACATGACTCCTTTGAGCAGAGTTCAACTTACTTCTGAATAAATTGACAAAACATGAAGTTACTTAAAATCTTTTGATATTTTGTGGGAATTATCCAATTATCCAGTGAGCTCCAATGGGCTGCTTTTTTGTTTACTGTAACAAGTGACACTAGTTTCAATGACACTGCTCACTGACCTGTGGTTTTTCAAATGTTTTGAATAGGTTATTTGTTTTTACTACAAGATCCAGACAATAAGAGGAGGAAAAATGTCACATCACAAGTTGGGGTACTAATTTTCATTATCTTCTACAGATAATTTTGCATTTTGTGTCATCTTTACCTTGTGTGTGAGAGCAGCATATAGCAAGTAGCCTCCTTGTGAGTGGACCAGTCCTTTGGGCTTCCCAGTACTTCCTGATGTATAGAGAAGAAACAAGAAATCTTCACTGTCCAAGGCAACTGGCTCACAATTTGTATCCTCTTTCACCATCTCCTGTCACAAGAAGCAGAAAATCAATCCCTCTTAAGACTCTTGGACACTACACAATTACAGCAATGTAGAGATACTTTAATTGCCATGCGTCCATTCTATGATATCCTAGTGTTTGTAGTTTCATGAATTAATTAGAGAATTCTCTATTGGGAAGCTTGAAAACCTCTCTAAACTATAAATCTCAGGATTATGTAGGATGCCGTTGAAATGACATTTATGATGCTGTAACTGTAACAAAAGAAACATGCTCTCTTCATAACTCCTGGTTCCTCTTTAATTCCCTTTGTACAAAGGCCAGACGAATAATATACAAGAATCAATCAGGGCCAGCTAACACCTCCCAACAAATGATTCCCCCCAGGCAGCAACCAGCCAGACTTCGAAGCTGCAAGGCCATGCTAATCAAGGTGGCCAATTGCAACATTCACACCTGCCTCAAGCAGACAAGGGTTCTTTCTCCCACCCTGGACATTATTCCACAGACATATAAACCCCACAGACCTCACAACCTCTGAGGATGCCTGCCATAGATGTGGGCAAAATGTCAGGAGAGAATGCTTCTGGAACATAGTCATACCGCCCGGAAAACTCACAACAACCCAGATATATCTTACTGTATAAATAATCTATGAATACAATCTTGAATTACTTATTTATTGTACTAGCCATAGGCCATGACATAATATACAACTATTAAAAAGTACAGAATGTGGGCGAAATGTCAGGAGAGAATGCTTCTGGAACATAGCCATACAGCCCGGAAAACTCACAGAAACCCAGTGATTCCTGCCATGAAAGCCTTCCACCTCCTGTCTATGCATTTAAACCACCCCCAAAATAAATTTTCTGGCCCTGCTTCCCTGCAATGAGGACGCAGTTCTCACCTCCTCTAGTGGGATATCCAGTGCTGACATTGAAACATTGGCATCGGTCCTCTTTGAAACAAAAACTCGCTTCACCATTGGACACATTTTAATAGCTTGGTCAACTGTCTGCTTCAACTCCACCACTTTCCCCCCTCTGATGCTTTGGTTTACTGTGATCACAGTTTCGGATTTTGCTGGAGAAGACGAAATAAAATGAATTAAATACAATAGATTACTCCTTTCCTCCTCAACTTAACTGATACCCCTTGTTTAATATAATATAGGGGTGTTTTTTTTCTTTTAGGGGAAGAAATTATTCTGTTAGGCAGCAACTCTCATGAGGCCACACCCTATGACAAGGAAGCTACAATCTAAAGTATGGTTGCTAGGAGCTATTATTATTATTATTATTATACCTCGCTTTATCTCCCCAAAAGAGATTGAATCCACCATCATCTGTTGCAGTCCACCAGCATCTGGATTCTGAAGGCCTACATGGGCTCCAACTCTACTTGAGCACATTCCTTCCTGGGGATGGGTGTCGGGATTTTTCCACAAATGCAGGATGGATAGAAACTATGTGACCTCCAGATGGTGTTACTGAATTGCAACTTTCCTTAGTCTAAGTCAGTATAGCTAATGGCCAGCCTAGCCAATGGAAAGGACTGATGCGAATGACAATCTCACTATACTTGGAGCGACACATTACCCTCTGAGATTCTAAATTGGGTTCAGGGCCATTAGAAAAATTCCTTTTGCTTGCTAATACGTATCTGTGCCTATAGATACTTCCTTGAAAAGCAAATCTGAATGTGGGATCTAAATTGATATTAAAATCTCTTCCAGCCATGCCACTTGTTATAACATCTCCTGAACTGGCTGATGACCAGCCTCTTCTTCATTCTCTTGGACCGAATTAACTGCTCAACAGCTCTTGCGCTCTAACCATCTGGTACTTGGGTCACTTACTGACTTGAGCACAGGACACTCTAACATAGTAGTTCTCAACTTGTGGGTCCCCAGGTGCTTTCGCCTACAACTCCCAGAAATCCCAGCCAGTTTACCAGCTGTTAGGATTTCTGGAAGTTGAATGCCAAAACATCTGGGGACTCACAAGTTGAGAACCACTGCTCTAACACTAAGCATATTTCCCAGAAGTGGAAAAAAAAGAGATGAAGATGAAGAATAAGGATCGTTCTTGATTCGAGTTACTATGCTCTGCCCCATGTTTCTGGTCAGTGCACAGCCAATTTCCATAGATTCAATGTGAATTTTGCCTCACAGAAGTATAGGTTATGCCCCTGTGAGAAAAGTCACTTCAAGAAGGCAGCTAAAGCTTCTAAAGGTGAAATAGTCGAATATCCTATTGCCATGGTGGTCCCCTATGCCAGTGTTTCTCAACCAGTGTGCCACAGCACACGAGTGTGCCGTGAGCGATCATCAGGTGTGCCGCGAGAAAAGCTCTCTGCCCCCCTTCCTCCCCCCCTCCTGACAAACTCCTGCTGCTTGGGAGAGAGGAGGAAGGGATGGGCAGCCGCAAAGAAAAAGAAGAAGGGACCGGGGCACCGCCTCCTTCGGCCGTTTCCCCAACCAGCCTCCAATCTGCCATGACTCCCACCATGACTCTCGCCCCTTGCTTGTTGAAGCCGCGCGGAGGAGGAGCCCCGCCTTCTGAAGCCCGTCCACCGCTCATGCTCCTCCTCTGTGAGAGAGCTGAAGCCGGGGTGGGGCATGACGCAGCCTGGCTATGCCCCCTCCCCCAGCTTAAGCGCCCTCACAGCTTCGCCAGCCTTGAGGGGGCAGTGCCAAGCCAGCGGTGGCAGAGCCAGCACAATGCTGGCTTGCCCCCTCAAAGCTGGTGAAGCTGTGGGAGAACTGAAGCCGGGGGGAGGGGCAGGGCATGGCGTGGCCTGGCTCCGCCCCCTCCCCCAGCTTAAGCGCCCTCAAGCTTCGCCAGCCTTGAGGGGGCAGTGCCAAGCCAGCGGTGGCAGAGCCAGCACAATGCTGGCTTGCCCCCTCAAGGCTGGCGAAGCTGTGGGAGAACTGAAGCCAGGGGGAGAGGGCGGGGCATGGTGTGGCCTGGCTCCTCCCCTGGCTTCAGCACTCCCAGCAGCTGCTCCCAGCAGCTCACCATCCCCCAGCCGTTCTTTACTCTGTTACAGTGTCATTTTGTGTCATTTTGGTTGGTGGTGTGCCCCCGGATTTTTTTAATGCTAAAGGTGTGCCACGGCTCAAAAAAGGTTGGGAAACACTGCCCTATGCAGATAATAATAATAAAACTTTATATGTATTCCACCCTATCTCCTCGAGGGGACTCATTCCCTCAACTCATGAGACCTTCTTCTGAGAGGATCTTCCTCCATCTCTGCTTCCTCCATGTTGGTCTGTTCAATGCCACAAGTCTTTTATTCTTCAACCTGAAGTTTCTATATTGAGATCAACTCTCCACTGTCTTATACTCCCAGATAGAGGTCATCACCATTTCATTGGCACTGTTTTGAATCTGACAATCATTGATACAGACATGATATTCATAAGAACAAGATCGTTACAGGTCTTATGACAGAAAATAACTGCAGTTTGGAATGATGCCCCCCTTCCCCCCACCCCCTAGCTTCAGAGCTTGCCTGTGAGGAGTATGAGCAGGAATGGTATTGTAATCATATGGAGCATCCATTTTACCACCAGTATAGTTGGCACTAGCTGATACTGCCATCACTGTGATCCACTTAATAAAATTGACAGATCTGAAGATACCAGCCACAGGTGCAGACTAAACATCAGGAGAAAATGCTGCTAGAACAGGGTGATACAGCCCAGAAGCCACACAACACTCCAGAATTGACATAGTCATTTACACCATGCTTCAGCACCATCAGAATCAGTAACAAGCAGGCAAAGTTCTCTAGATCCAGAAAGCAGTGCTTCCCAGTCTCTACATTCAACCACTGAACCTCTAATTCATTGACATCCACAGTCTCCACTTTTGGGGCAGCATCCTGAATAGACTGCTCCAGAGTCACCTTACCATTGCCTCCTCAAACTCAGTCCGTAGCGTCGATGACCCCAATTTGGCCAACTTATTTACCTCACTCGCCGTATCATCCAGAGTGCAGTTAGTGAGCATGTTCCTTGTGATTCATCCTCACTAGATCATTCCAAGTCAGATTTTTTTTGTCTGTTTCATTGAATATGCCACTAATGCAACTCCTCCAACAGCTCTGAGGTCTATTTCCTTGACTGATGATGTCCATGTCTTCATAGAGCAGCTTTTAAGGAAGCTTCAAGCCCTCGAGTCATAAGTTAAACGTAATAGGCTAGGCCTTCAGACCTACTCTATCTTCAGGTTCAGAGTTGCCAACACCAGAGTGCATTCTGTTGCTGCCATTCTTTCCTTAAAGTTGCATGCAGATCTTTGACTACTCTTTCTACCATATAGGTAGAAAGGTTGTCCCCTGACATTAAGTCCAGTCATGTCCGACTCTGGAGGTTGGTGCTCATCTCAATTTCTAAGACGAAGAGCCGATGTTGTTCGTAGACACCTCCAAGGTCATATGGCCGGCATTACTGCATGGAGCATCATTACCTTACTGCTGGAGCAGTACCTATTGATGTACTCACATTTGCATGTTTTTGAACAGCTAGATTGGCAGAAGCTGGGGCAAATTTAGCAGTTCAGCGGTTTAGCCCACTGCACCACCGGGGGCTCCACCCATATAGTCCACATCTAAAAAAATCTACAGACTGTATAGTTTAGCAGCATTGCTATAGTTTTCAACTTCTCATGTTTTAAAGGAATTTTATACTGTTTTTAATTATTGATGCTTTAATATGACAGCTTATTTGATTGTTTTCCAACTTTGGTATCATGCAGCTTAGCTGTTGCTTGCTTTAACTTTATTGTATGCTGCCTTGACAGGATAAATGCAGAATATGAATTAATTAAAATTATTACTTAGCACTAAGAACCAAATGCTTTCATTCAGAAAATACATTTCTCAATGAAAAATATGAAGTGTGTCCTCTTTTTTGGGTTTCCCTAAGTGAGAAATCCTTTTAGCCTAAAAAGGGATGTCTTAAGGATTCTTTTCCCAGACCTTTCTTTTAAAAGGTGACTCAAGTAAGGACTATGTATCAGGGAGACTCATGCTTAATCACTCCTTTTGTGGAATCAGCTGGTCATTGACAAGAGGCTGCAAGCAGAAAGATAAGAAAAAGGACACTCCCAGACTGCAAGAGAAGAACTTCTCACCATCTTGGATCCTGTCTGCCAAAGCAACAGAACTGAATCCAGCAAAGACCACTGTGTGTATTGCTCCAATCCGGGCACAGGCCAACATACTCATCACAGCCATTGGACATGGAGGCATGTAAATCACAACTCTGTCACCCTTCTTCACTCCCTGTCGCTTCAAGGTGTTGGCAAGGCGGCACGTCATCTCCAGCAATTCTCTGTCCAAAAGAAACACCTAATAATGTAAATATAATCTGCTTTATTATTTCACCGGCCTCCTTCAACTCATGATAAAGAAGGAAAAGGATTATGGGATAGAATATATTTGATCCCCAACATCTACCATTTAAGATGTATGGGGAGGACGCCTTCTAGAGATCTTGAAATATAATTCTAGTCAGGTTGATACTATTGGATGAGATCGAATATTTTCTGTGGAATAAAGTACCAGCACATTTTACGGCATAATGTAAGGGCTATGTAATACATAGTAGCATTTTTACATGTTAAAATTTCCATTAATACATATTCAAAAAGAGAGCAAGATGAAAGAAGTCGGTAATGACCTGTATGTAATTCGTTCCTCTTGCCCAGGTTCATCTTTCTCCCAGATCAGGGCCACTTTATTTGGAGCTTGGTGGACATGTCGGTCCAAGCAGTTGACTGAAAGAAAAGACAGTTTATTTATGTATTTATTATTTCAATTTCTTAGTCGCCCCTCCCGAGTGGCTCAGGGTGACTTACAGATAATTAAAAACACAGTAAAAACATAATAAAACACAATACACAATAACATATTAAAACACAGTGGGATGCCAGCAGTTGCATCCATAATTGAAACCAGACAATGACGCACGCTCGCCACATCATTCACTCGTTCTCATCATTCACTTGCCTATGCTCTTTTATTTCAATCTTCTGATGGCCTTGCCTCGTTCTAAAGAAAGCTAGAGAAAAATGCAAAATTCCTGGAAGCTCCGAAGTGAATCCCATGTTATATTGACCCCTGTTAATAGCATAGGAGCAATTGTGCCAGCAGGACTGCTGACCGAGAGGTCAGTGGTGCGAATCCGGGGAAAACTGGTTGAGCTCCCTCTGTCAGCTCCAGCTCCCCATGCGGGGACATGAGTGAAACCTCCCACAAGGATGGTAAAACATAAAAACATCCAGCCATCCCCTGGACAACGTCTCTGCAGGCGGCCAATTCTCTCACACCAGAAGCAACTTGCAGTTTCTCAAATCGCTCCTGACGTGGAAAAAAATCAATGGCCCTTTTCATCTCACCATTCTATAGTGAGATTGAGGCTTTGGTCAAATTATCAGTCCTATCAGCTACAAAGTCTCCTGGAGTATTCAGGAGTCCTTCAGTTTCTACAAGTGTCTGTGAGCAAATCCTTTTGATGGGTCCTCCATGATTTCAGTTTTAGAAGCCACCATCAAGCCAATATTTCTGAGGAAATAAATTACCTTACATAAATAAGTATACTAAAGCACGTTTTTAAATTGGGGAACCTAAAGTAATGTAAATGTTATACATTAAGAACATAAGAACATAAGAAGAGCCATGCTGAATCGGGCCTCAGCCCATCTAGTCCAGCATTCTGTGTCACACAGTGGCCCACTAGTTGTACACAGGGATCTCTAGCAGAAAGGAGGGCAAAACTCTCACCTGCTCCCGACCCCCCACAACCAGTACCCGGGGAAAATCCTGCCTGCCTCCATCAACACAGAGGTGGCACTTGGATGTCCATTTCAGTAGCTACTGATTCCCTTGGTATCCATGAATCTGTCTAATCCTGCCTTGAAGCTGTCCAGGCTGACCGCTGTCACAACCTCCTCTGGAAGTGAGTTCCATAACCCAATGACCCTCTGGGTGAAGAAATATTTCCCTTTATTAGTCCTAACTTTCCTACCTTGGAGCTTTAGGGAGTGCCCCCTAGTCCTAGTGTTGTGTGACAGAGAAAATATTTTTTCTCTATTCACCTTTTCTATCCCATGCATGATTTTATACACTTCGATCAAGTCACCTCTTAAACGCCGTCTTTCAAGGCTGAAAAGACCAAGGCGTTGCAACCTGATTTCGTAAGGGAGCTGCTCCATCCCTTGGATCATTCTTGTTGCCCTTTTCTGTACCTTTTCCAGTTCCGTTATATCCTTCTTGAGGTGTGGTGACCAGAATTGTACACAGTACTCCAGATGTGGCCTCACCATAGATTTGTAGAGAGGCAATACAACATTTGACGACCTATTTTCGATTCCCTTCCTGATCATGCCAAGCATAGAATTTGCTTTTTTTACTGCTGCTGTGCACTGGGTTGACATCTTCATTGAGCTGTCCACCAAAACCCCGAGATCCCTTTCCTGGTTTGTCTCGGAAAGCTTTGACCCCATCAATTGGTAGGTGTAGTTGGGGTTCTTTGCCCCGATGTGCATGACTTTACACTTTAGTCATTTACACTTTACGCATTTACACTTTACACTTTACGCATCCAACATTATGTTGGATGCGGAATCTGTAGATGAAAAAGCTCCATTCATAAAAGATATCTCACTTGGTAGAGTTCTCTGAACCTCGGTGTAGCATTATCAATGGGCTCAAAGAATTTATTCGAGAAAGATGTGCTGAAAGAATGTATTTCAGCCAGCCAAACTACTTACGCTTATATTTGAATCTTACTTTTTATTTACACCTCACCTTCCTCCCAGAATGGGATTCAAGGCTGCTTACAATAATTTTTTTATATATAATTCAACATATTTACAACATTTAAAAAGGAATTAAACATGCTAAAATAGTTAAAATGCTGAAAGTTATGTCAGCATATTTCCAATAAAACACTAAAACATTAAAACAATTTTATAGCATACCACTTACAAATAGACATACTACCGCTCCATTAACTATTAACCTTTCTGTTTAAAATTCATGTTTGTACAAGTGTATAAGAACAAGTGAGTTCAGATTTGATTACCAAAGTCTAAATGCCCTATTATTAATCAATAGGTACAGTACATCTAATGAAGCCAGGTGGACTGGGGTCATCTATTGCACAGCCTGTTATCAATGCATCCCTCAGAATTCCTCAAATCAAAGTTAATCATTCACACAGCACAAAATTCAATGAATTGCACAATCCTGGTTGAATGAAAAATATGTTGCTCCTCCTTGATTCACAAGGAAAGGTAGATAAGAAAGGACGTGGAGGAACAGTAGTCAATTTCTATTTGCTGGCATAAAGTTAAACTCAAACCAATGTATTATAGAGGGGTTCTTTACTAAATAGTTAGATAACCATTCCTCAATTAATTGTTTCTCTATAGCAGACATTAGAGCAGGGGTGCCCACACTTTTTCATCATGTGAGCTACTATATGAACAATCAAGTTGAAAAGATCACCTGTTGTGCATGTGAGCGCATGCGCACATACACGTGCGCACGCTCCTGCAGATTTCCGTCTGCGCGGGGCTTCTTTCTTGCCTGCCCACGAACTCGCCGCCACGCGCATCCAGGAAGGGGATCCTCCTTGCCTGCGCGCACGCTCGAGGCTTCCTTACCTGGGCAGGAGAAGGAAGAGTGGAAGAGGTGCTTCCCCAAAGTGACAGATGCAGCCGGGGCGCCCTTCTTTCCTTCCTTTCGAGGGTGTCACTCAGAAAGGACGCCCAAGTGGACGGCTGGTAGGAAGGAGGACCCCTCCCACTGGTGGCAGTCCATGCCCATGGGAGAGAGAGAGGGGGGTGGCTCTTCCTAGCAGGCTCTGAAGAGCCACCCTCTCTCTCTATCTCTCTCTTTCTCTCTCTTGTGGGCCCTTGCCACCTTTCTCCTTCGAGGGCGAGGGAGGGCGAGGCGGAGAAAGGCGGTGAGGACACAAGCAGCAGCAGCAAGTGGAGTCTCCATCCCCGCAGCCCCCTCCTCCTCGGGTTCAGCCCCAGGAACATGGCGGAGCCCTCCCTCCTCACCCCCAACCAAGGAAAGAAAGCAGCCCCACACAGCTCGCTCGCCCAGGTCTCGGCTTGGAATGGGAGTCCAAGGGCAGCAGCAGGGTTTGCGGCGGGGCTTGCTTGGCTTTGCCCCACTTTGCCTCCATCTCTCTCTCTCTCTCTCTCTCTCTCTCTCTCTCTCTCCCCTTCCAGCGCCCGCCTGCCCGCCCGCCCGCCCGCCCGCCCGCCCGCCCGCCTGCCTGCCTGCCTGCCTGCCAAAAGGATCCAAAAAAGTTCTCCGGATTTCTTTCTTCTCTCCTTGGCGCTCTCTCTCTCTCTCACACACACACACATTCCCTCCATCCCTCCCACAGCCTCGCATCCTATCCGTGCATGTGCCTTCTCCTTGCTCCTGCCCCCCCTCCCAGCAGCAACCAATGGGCGGTCATGTCACCACACCGTGCATGGCAAGACAAGCGCCAGGGCCTGCCCACTAAAGCCTCATTTTGGCAAAAGAAGCCCCGCGAAGGCGGTGGCGGGAGCGCACATGCGCGCTCCTGGCAGGAGCGCGCTATCCAGCTGGTGAGGCCCAAAGATCACCTGGAAGAGGGCCGAAGATCACCTAGGTGCTCCCGATCACCATAATGAGCACCCCTGCATTAGAGCAATTGGCACAGCTAAATAGTAAATGATCAGCATTGGCACAGCTAAATAGTAAATGAGCAGCATTGCAGTTCATTGTGGCACACATTTGATGCTTAAGGAGTTGTACATAAGGTTTAGCAGTTCAACTACATTCCTGTGATGCTTATCACCCACTTGTCTATGTACTTTCCATGTACCTTTGTCTCAACTTACATTGAAAATATGGCAGGACGTCCCCTATGCTTATTGAGACCGCTTTTACTGATACTGTTGTTTTCATTTGATTAGGCTGAGGCAGTCCTGTGATGCTCACGTTTATGCACAAAATAGGAAATTGGTGTTTCCTTTTTTTATACGCAAATAAACGTGGTTGAAGGAAGATGAATTCTCCACAAACCCCCATTTGACTTCCTGCAGTCCGTGGCTTAGTTTAAACCAGTGGTTCCATGTACCACCAGTGCTCCTCAAGAACAAAAATATGGTCCGCAGCTTCACCATTATTACACTGTTGCCTTGAAACCACACAGCAACAAGAGCGACTGGTCTCGCAGAACCCTCTTATAGTGTCAAGGAAACAAGGATATCAGGAGGGGAGAGGTTGACTATGCATGAAAGATTATTACTACCACATCAGCTCTAGATTATTTTTAAAAGGCATTAAATAGTTGCCCATGTGTAAAGTCGCCTTAAGCCCCCTTTGGGGTTGAGAAGGGCAGGGTATAATATGGTTAATTAATTATTAAATATGGTTTTCTGTGGGCGAGCAAATGGCGACTACTGGATGGCATATGTTCTGTATCAGAAACTAGAGCTGATGTGGTCTATCTAATGCAATTTTCTGAATCAGCACCCCAAATAACCAAATCGAATCTAAAGTTCAGCAAAACCTGATTTGTAACCTTTTTGGTACTAATGTTGGAGAGTGGAGCCTGGTCAAAGTGGTCCCTGGTCCAGTCTTGGCTTTTCTTCGTAAACAAAGATTCAGGAAGGACTCATCCTACGCTTTCTACAAGCGCGTTGATGATTCGGAGGTTGGATGTGTCCTTTGAGCCTGTGCAATGGATTTTTCTGGTGGAGCGCAGTGTGCACAGAACTGGCCTCACCCTTTAAACTATAAGAACATAAGAACATAAGAAGAGCCATGCTGAATCGGACCTCAGCCCATCTAGTCCAGCATTCTGTATCACACAGTGGCCCACCAGTTGTACACGGGGATCTCGAGCAGAAGGGAGGGCAAAACCCTGACCTGCTCCCGACCCCCCACAACCAGTACCCAGGGAAATCCTGCCTACCTCAACCAACTCCGAGGTGGCACTTGGATGTCCTTTTCAGTAACTACTGATTCCCTTGGTATCCATGAATCTGTCTAATCCTGCCTTGAAGCTGTCCAGGCTGACAGCTGTCACAACCTCCTCTGGAAGTGAGTTCCATAACCCAATGACTCTCTGGGTGAAGAAATATTTCCCTTTATTAGTCCTAACTTTCCTACCTTGGAGCTTTAGGGAGTGCCCTCTAGTCCTAGTGTTTTGTGACAAAGAAAATAGTTTTTCTTTATTCACCTTTTCTATCCCATGCATGATTTTATACACTTCGATCAAACCAAAGGTTCGTCTGCCGGGGCCTAGCAATCTGGGATGGTGGCAGCGAGGTCCTCAGGTCATAAGTTTGGTTTGAGTTTCCTTCTCTTAGATGGTTGACCTTACAGGGTTAAACGAGAACCATCTGCACAGGTTTGAAACCAGAGTTTTCCTTCTCCTAGGATGGTTGCCAAAAGGCCAGAGAGCCCATCCTGCCCTTTGACGCTCTTTGTCAGACCCTTCGGTTGTGACCTGTCTGGCACGGGAGGCCCTACCGGTGGCTATTATGCCACTGCCAGCATAGCTCACAACTTCATTAGGGTACGCAAGCCTCTCCCGCACAGCAAGGGGGTGCCAATGGAGAGATAGTCCGTGATCAATATGGTCCCTGGTTATATGGTCCCTGGTCAAGTGGTCCCTGGTCAAAAAAAGGTTGGGAACCACTTTTCATTTCTCCTAGCCATGTCAGCAGTGGCATTGAAGCTGGACAGGTAAAAATGTCTGGAGGAACTAGGTAAAGGGAATAGACAAAGACCACTTCAGCTCACTTAACCCATAAAACACTTTGTTTTAAAAGTCTCTACTCTTGGCTTTGTATCTAAATAGAGCAAATTCCTTAGCCCTTAACATAGCACTGTTGGCATAACTGATAGCAGTACAGTTTTCTTCCTCAGACTTCTAAACGGCTCATAAAACTCAAATCTCAGCATTGGATGGAGCTATGGGCTTGATTGCACTGGCCAAAACCCCAGGTTCACTACAAATGGACTGCTGGCTGTCTAAATGATGCACTGCCGCTTCCAGTGAATATTTACAATTTTCCCAGGCATATTTCGACTTAAGCAAAGTCAGGAGGCACTCCAGTTTGTTGGAAACTCCAAGGTATCCTGGGACCTCGGGGCAGTCTGGAGAGCTGGATCAGGTCTGATTTGGCCTGCTCCACTGTCTACAGCAGTGGGTCCCCAGATGTTTTGGCCTTCAACTCCCAGAAATTCTAACAGTTAGCAAACTGGCTGGTATTTCTGGGAGTTGTAGGCCAAAACACCTGGGGACCCACAGGTTGAGAACCACTGATCTAGAGGGATGCTGCCATCATCAACTCTCTGTACGGTGTCAGATTGTGCCCATTTCACCACTACGTTTGAGCTCCTGGCTTTGCAGCTACCTCTACTATTAGCAAAATGAGATGCCAACATAACCAGCAAAGGACGGGAAAACTCCCCATTTACTTCCAGTGTTCAGTCATCTTCTCAGCTGCTTATGTCCAAAATCCCATTTAAGCATGATCACAATACACACACACACACACACACACACACACACACAAAACTTGTTATTAAAGACAAGAAATTGTATATCAGTGAGAATGAAGTGGAACTTGCATCGAAGTGTCCAAGGCTATAATGGAGAGCAAGTCAGAGAGAAAAGATTTGTTTACAACTTACCAGCTACATTCAGCTGTCCTCCCAGGAACCAGGACACGTGGCCTTGCTGTAGGTTACAGTTACTGACAGAATGAAAAGGGCTGATCCACAAAAGTCGGCTTCTTGCTAGTGTTCCCCAGAAGGCGTCTGTTTGCTCCACTGACACCTGATACAGCCCTTGGTGATCCACTGGTCCAGGAAAAGATGTGGCTTCTGGCATGTATGCAGTCAGGGGTCCCCTGCTCCATGCTCTGGTTTTGTAAGAAAATCTGCCGCCAGGGACAACTTTTTGGAAGCAAGTTCTAAGAAGGAGCCAGGCCATAATTCTGGGCTACAAGGGGGACCCTTTGCTCTAACTCAAGGCAATCTTCCAGCATAAATCCTTGCTAGAAAAAATAGTGTTATCTTTTTTCCTAGCAGTATGAGATATAGATTAATTAGATCCTCTAGCACCAACTTTTAAATTCACATCCAGAGCTCAGGAGTGTCCCGCGTTCTTCCTGGAAAAGGCATACAGGCTTGCAAGTCCTCTAGCAAAGTAACTAAAAGAAATTCAATCCTTTCGTGTAGGGAGCGATGAGTGGGATTTAGTAATGTTCAACCAGAATAACTTTTATGCAAATTTGAGCTGGTTTCTGTTCTGAAGCCAGATTGGGCTGCTCCTTGTGAGCAGAGCCACATTCTGTCCACATTTTTCTTCTGCATTCCTCCTCTTAAATTGAGGCTCAGAAACCATATCTACAACAGATGCAAGTTATATAGGATTACAAGGCAACATTAATCTACACACAAAGTATGGCATGCACTGAGGAATGGGATGCATAGATTGCAATGTGCCAATTCATGATAAAGGAAAGGGGAGGCGTGTTACTTTTTGTAGTTGATTTTCCAGCAGAACCATTACAGTAAAAGACTGCAGGGTATTTGCTTTGAGATACAACTCTTCTGACTCAATGTTTTTGTACTGTGCTCTTCTGGGAAATTCTGGGAATTCTAGGAAGCTTTACTAGGGTTTTTCCCATGCGCAGATCAGAGCAGATCAGTAACAGTAAGCAATATTGTTGGAAAATAGTTTAATTACTGTTACCAGAATTGTTGTGGTGGTTATCATCAGTATAATGTAAGTATTAGGAGGAGGAACTGAAGACAAAACAGTCAAATTGCAATTAAAGACCGCGCTGAGCCCTCCGTGAACTGTATTTATAATTTTCCCAAGATTTCATTGGATTCATTTAAATTCATTTAAGTCTGGACTCTCGGTCTCGGACTTTGGGACTTTCTATTATTCGCTTTGGGGCAATATCCCTTTATGTTCCATTATGTATCAGGTGTGATGAATGTATGTTATGACTTTAGAATGCGTGATTTTGCATTGTGATTTCGATATTATAAACAAACCCGACTTCGGGTACATAATATATTATTTGATTTAATTGCAATTTGACTGTTTTGTCTTCAGTTCCTCCTCCTAATACTTAGTATACTAGAGTTTCCACTCCCCCACCCCCTTCTTTGATATCATCAGTATAATCACTATTGTAATCCAGCCTTTACCCCAAAATTAGAACTCAGGGTAGTAAAATTTTTAAGTTTATAAGATATATTTAAAAACATACAAAAATCAGCATTAAAATAAAATTAAACTATTAACATTATTAAAATAAAGCAAAATAAACATTATACAACAGGCATGGGCCAACTTCGGCCCTCCAGGTGTTTTGGACTTCAACTCCCACAATTCCCAACAGCCTACCAGCTGTTAGGAATTGTGGGAGTTGAAGTCCAAAACACCTAGAGGGCCGAAGTTGGCCTATGCCTTGCTATAAAATGATAAATAACAGTTAAACCAATTTAACTCAAAACAAAGCAGCATCCTTTTAAACTGTCATTTGGAATCCTGGAAGCTGTAGTTCGACAAGACCCCAGCACTCTGGCAGAGATGGCTAAAGATGTTGTAAAACTACAACTCCCATGGTTCTATAGCATTGAGCCATGACAGGATATCAACATGCATTAATTCTATAGTGTTAATGCACAAATTGCACTTTTCTCCCACTGTACTGGTGCCGAACACCAGAACAACAGTTCATTACATCAAGGCAGTGCACTTGTAGAGTTGTACAGTGGTGGCCAGGGGAAAGCAGAAAAACTTGTTTTTGCCAAGGGCGAAACGTTTTCGCCAAGGGCAGAGATCTATCAGTTTGAAAGTGGCTTATTTTTTGCAATACAGATTAAATATCCCTCATCTGAAATGTCTGGGAGAATAACCATTTTGAATTTCAGATTTTTATAGATGTGTACATCTGGACACAGTGAAATATTTTGGAGATGGGGCCCAAGTCTAAACACGAAATTCATGTATGTTTCATCATTGCCTGAAGGCAATGATAGAAACATAGAATCATAGAGTTGGAAGAGATCTCGTGGGCCAACCAGTCCAACTCCCTGCCAAGAAGCAGGACAATCGCGTTCAACATATGTTTTTAATAAATATGTGCACAAAACAGTGTTTTAATTGAACCATCTGAAAGCAAAACTGTCACTATCTCAATGACCCATGTGGACAATTTTGTACTATATCAGATTTCAGAATTCAAGATAAAGGATGCTCAGCTTGTACTAAACTTTGATCTGGGTCCTTGCCATCATTCAGACCTAAATGCCCTAAAGGCACCAGATCACTGATCTTGGAAGCTAAGCAGGGTAATTCCTGGTTAGTGCTTGGCTGGGAGACCACAAGAGATTGCCAGGTGCTTGCTGGTTATATTTCAGAAGAAAGAGCTGTGAGTATTCCTTGCCTAAGAAAACCCTATGCAATTCATGAGGTTGCCAATGGTTGATTGGTTATTTGAAGGGGTGTATACACACAGGGATGAAAATAACAAAATGTGCCCCACTAGCAATCCCAACTGACTGAGGTTCCTTCCAAACAGGCTCTACATCCCAGAATCTGATTCCAGATTTTCTGCTGTAAAGTGGATTATATGAGTTCACACTATCAGATAATCTGGGATAAACAGGAAACCTGGGATCAGATCCTGGGATATAGGGCCTGTCTGGAAGGGCCCTAAGGAAAACTAGGCAATTCCTATTTTTCAGAGGGAAGTTCTTTATATTTTTGTTAGATAAATCCTGCCCTCTAGTGGAACCACAAAGGGATGCATCCTTATTACTGATGTTTGAACATTTCAGAGTTGCAGCTGGGTTCTAATGAAAAGGCAAACACTAAGGACAGAGAAAGATTCATTCTTGAAAGAAGAACAGTGGAAGACAATCAAAATGGTCCTGATTCATTTTATCTGGTCTACAGATCTGGTGCAACTCCACAGGTAGACGAGAATCAACAACAATCATCCTGAGGTCTTAATCACCAATGTTTACAACACTGGGCAACTTGTAGTCCTATAACTTGTGGTTATAGGACTACACTTCCCATCAGCCTTGCCCACTTAGCCTACAAGTTGTCATATTTCCTAACAAAGTGTAGATGAACCAGTAAGGCAAGTGACATCATATTGTTGGCTCACGTTTTCCTTGTGGACAACAAGTTAAACATGAGCTAACAATGTGAAGCTTCAGCTAAAAAAAAGCTGCATAAATAGGAGTATATTACCTAGATCCAGGGAAGTCATGCTACCTCTATTCTGCCTTGGTTAGACCACACCTGGAATATTGTGTCCAATTCTGGTCACCACAATTGAAGAGAGATATTGACAAGCTGGAATGTGTCCAAAAGAGGGCGACTAAAATGATCAAGGGTCTGGAAAACAAGCCCTATGAAGAGCGGCTTAAAGAGCTGGGCATGTTTAGCCTTCAGAAAAGAAGACTGAGAGGAGTCATGATAGCCATATATAAATATGTGAGGGGACGTCTTAGGGAGGAGGGAGCAAGCATGTTTTCTGCTGCCCTGGAGACTAGGACGCGGAACAATGGCTTCAAACTACAAGAAAGGAGATTCCATCTAAACATTAGGACGAACTTCCTGACTGTGAGAGCTGTTCGGCAGTGGAACTCTCTGCTCCAAAGTGTGGTGGAGGCTCCTTCTTTGGAGGCTTTTAAACAAAGGCTGGATGGCCATCTGTTGGGGGTGCTTTGAATGAGATTTTCCTGGTTCTTGGCAGGGGGTTGGACTGGATGGCTCATGAGGTCTCTTCCAACTCTATGATTCTATGATTTGAATAATATCATATAAATTGTATAAAGAGCTGTTACCATAAATAGGAATCAAGAAATTGTGACTGGAATCCCTCCGGAAAGTATTCATTTATTTATTTTTATCTTGCTTTTCTCCCAGTACCAGGACTCAAGGTGACAAACAATTATGATATAATTATCCTTTTCATCCATCCTACCAAAGGTTTCGGCACCCATCATTTGTCTACAACACGGACTGGTGATGAAATCTGAAGTCACCATTACTTTGGGGGTTTTTGTGGTTTTAAAAAGAAGAAGGTTTTAAAAAGATAATGCTCTTTCTAATATTGCACAGTTCACAGTACTACACAAGTATAAGGTTGTATGTGTCAAGTGAGTGAAGAACAAGAATTTGGTGCACGTGCTATTTTGTTATTGTCGTATTACATGAATTTTTCCAAGGTTTTTGTGGTGTTGTTGTGCAAGTGTTTCAGTCTTCGTTATGCTGCATTCCTCAGGTAGCAGGGTAAGAACTATATAGGATTACCTGGTTGAAAACTAGAGATAGGTTCTGTACCTTTAATAATTTTAGAAGAGGGTGTTACCTGGTAGAGCAACACCTGCTCAAATTCCCTCTTCTACACAACTATTCACAAGATACAGGATCCCTCTCTCATTTTAATCCTAGCAGCCCTGTAGGAAAGTCAAGTTCCACAAAACCACAACGCAGTTTTCAGTATTCTACCAAAACACATTATGGTTTCCAACCTGTTTTTTATGTGTATATGGCTCACATTAACCAAAATTTTGCCTGATTTCAGTACAAAATTATGTCGAGTCATGCTGTCACAAGTCCTAAAATTGTGAAATGCTGTTTCTACAAAAATAAAAACATTATACTTGCAATTTTGTTCTTTAGTCATGAATACTTGCTAGAGTCTTTTAAGACACAAAATGTTTTGTTAGTTTCTCCACTTTCCTTTTTATCCCAGGCATGAGGAGAAAGAGTGCATTTATGATAAGCAAAATACTATTGCAGGAGATGGGGTTTGCACCCCGTCTCTATTGGTTGCAGGCAGGTTTGGGCTTGGATTGGGCCCCAGATATACACATCAGAGTAAATAAGAAATTCATATTTCATGCTCCAGATTTATAAGTCTCACTCCTATGCATTTTTGCCGAGAAGCAAGTCTGACTGAAGTTAGTGGTAGTTAGCTACTAGGCTAGTAACTGTGGGTGGCTATAGGGCAGGGGTGCTCACACTTTTTCAGCATGCGAGCTACTTATACAACAACCAAGTCAAAATGAGCTACCTACCCACTACAAAAATGTGAAACATATAACACAATATCTGCTTTCAACTGGGTTTTCTGAGTCCACACTGTCATATAATCCGATTCAAATGGGATTTTATTCAACTGTGTGGAAAGGACCTCAGATAACCCAGGGCCCTTCCACACATCCTATTTTACAGTTGACACACACAAACTGATTTCTTACTACTGGACGAATTGACTGAGCCTTCCTCCCGCCCTGCCTGTGATCTACCAGGACGCCCTACGCGATCTACCAATAGATTGCGATCTACCTAATGAGCACCCCTGCTATAGGGAGTACACAATGCCCCTATTAAAGCAGCTCAATTGGCTGCCAATAAGTTTCAGATCTTAATTAAAAATGCAAGCCATTACCTATAAAGCCCTAAACTGTTCACGCCCTGCCTATCTTTGGGACCCCCCTAAGTACTTGCACGAGCGTTAAGATTTGTCAGGGAGGTCCTTCTCTCAGTCCCGCTACTGTCACAAGTGCGGTTGGTGAGGATGAGGGAGAGGGCCTTCTCAGTGGTAGCCCCCGGCTTTGAAACAACCTCCCCAGGGAGATTAGGCAGGCCCCACACTGTCCTCCTTCTGTAGGGATCTGAAGACTGTAGGGATGTTTAAACAATGCTTTGAGAACATCTAGCCCCAATGGTCCGCAATAAATGACACAGCACTGCACCTTCATCCTATGCCCTTGTTCCTTAGCTACAATTTGCACTACCCTTGTTTTCTGTCTGGCCATGTCCTATGATAGTTGTCACCACAGTTTTTGGGCATTGTTCTGAGTTTTTAAATTGTTATTTTATATGTTCCATGCTTGGAGGTGTCTATGGACAACACCGGCTCTTCAGCTTAGAAATAGAGATGAGCACCAACCCCCAGAGTTGGACACGACTGGACTTAATGTGAGGGGAAATCCTTTACCTATATATTTTACTTTATTATATTATACTGTGTGTCTGTTTTATGCTCTGCTTTAGGCATTTTGTACCATATGTAAGTTGCCCTGAGTCCCTTCGGGGAAATGGAGGCGGGGTACAAGAATAAAGTTCTTGTTGTTGTTGTTGTTGTTACTACTTCTGAATATGCATATATAGGAATGCATTGTGGGAAGGACTTGGTAGCTAGCATGTTATTTTTGTATATATTTTCTTTTATACCTTATATGGTTTCAATCACTTTCTCTGAATATTATCAATTTTTTTTTCAGTCCAAGCTAAGATGGTCTCTATTTTTTCCATGTTCTATGCTACTAATATTATATCCATTAGGAGTCTTACAGCACATGTGGGGGAAAAACTACCATCTTAAAAGTGAAAGGGTCTGTTATGTATTATTGTTTAAGGAATCCTTCATATATTATCCTCTTTGGACCAAACATGTGGTAACTTTCCTTTACCACATGAATTGCAATCATACCTGTCCAATGATGAAGAATACTGGAAGTTGCAGTCCAACGACGTCTGGAGGGCTGCATAATTCCCATGTTCACTTACCAGTAATTTCTCATTTCCTTCTATAGAAAATAACCTAATATTTTTGCCTGCTTGCTGTATTTGAGAGGAGTTTGTTAGTAACCCCGTGTGACAGTAGCTTTAACTCTAGCTGCCAGAAGAGTAAATGCCTATTTTCCCTAACACATGTAACACAAACTTGTCTCCTCAGAGTACATCCTGTCATCCTGAATATGCATTTTGTTATCCCGAATATATTTCTTTTGTCACAAAGTTTATATCATGAAATCCACCTTAGACTGTATTTGTAATAAATCTATTTATGTTCTTCATGGCCAGCACTGCAACAAATGGGTACGTAGAAGAATATATTTAAATTAAGAGTAGGGAAAAGTTATTTTTCACACTACAAGTTCCAACATTCTCCAGCCAGAATTGACCTCAATTGGCTTGTTGAGGATTATGGAAGCTGCAATCCGAAAGTACTTTCTATCTCTGACTTAAACACGCTTCGTTGTTTTAAAACATAATTTTTACCAAACATTTTGTCAAATATGGATAGAAACAGTGGAAGATGCAGCTTTTGTGTTCAGAAAGAAGACTTCAGAGGAACCCTTGGTGACAAACCAGATGTGTCACTCAGATCAAGAATGAAGGTGAAAAAGCTGATGAGTCTTTGATCTTCATTTTGCTCTCACTTACCACCACTTGTACTTCTAATCAACCTTTGGTTGTAAGTATAATTTTTATAGTTTTTGATTTGGTTTTTTTCCTTGCCTGAAAAATCATGGGATATGTTAATACTGGTATTTTTTTAAAATTATAGGACAAACCAACCAATAGAACCTCATAACAAATACCAGCACCTGCCATGGGAACATGGAGTGCAGAGTTTAGCCTAGACAGAAATCTCCTCCATCAGCAAGCTCCCCAATAGGAATGGGGAAGAGCCCTTAAGAGTAGTAGTTCTCAACCTGTAGGTCCCCAGATGTTTTGGCCCTCAACTCACAGAATCCTAACAGCTGGTAAATTGGACCAAAACACATGTGGACCCACAGGCTGAGAACCACTGTGATAACTGAATGCGTAATGACAAAGGTATTCTCCGGGACCTATGTCTTAATAAGTAGCTCAAAATACAGGTATAAAGTAAATGTGAACTATAACATGGGATGTGTAGTCTGCACTGCACTTGTAAATGTTTAACATGTACAAGATAGGAGCAAATGAACAAGGAGCACCTAAAGCTGTAGAAAATAGAGCCAACATGGTCTAATATTTCGGTGAACACTGGATTATGATTCTGAGGACCAGGTTTTGATTCTTCGCATTATTGTGGAGACCCGCCAAATTACATTGAGCAAGTCACACTCTTTCAGCCTCAGAGAAAGACCAAGACGTCTGAATAAAATTTGCCAAGAAAACCTCATCATAAATTTGAATGTCAGACTTGAAAACATACAATGACGTTTTAGAAAATTATTTCGCATCTGTCCCTTAACAGTCCAGATGTGCAATACCACTAGCAGTTAAAAAATCAGTTTGTAAATATTGGATTAGATTCGGTGTGGTTTGACCTAAATGTTGATCTACTAGGGGGGGAAGTGGGGGTAGGGTCGTTATAACTACTAAATCCATCCATTTACAGGTTATACTCAATGTACTCGTATTAGGAATCAACAATGGATTATTCCAAATCTATCCTGGCTTAGAAAAAAGTATTTCTACTGGCAATCCATTATGGAAAAACAAGGGCCTGGCAGGATATCACTTGCCCATTTTCAAATTGTGCTGTCTGTAAAACTAAATAGTGGCCAGGTCAGTTGGAAGAAATAAGCATTTAACTTTCCTCTTGCCTCTTTAAGTTTGGTGGCATGGCACACTGAATACTGAAGTAAGAACAGTTTGGGAAATCTGTTTGAGGGTGCCTTGTCTCCTAAAGCCTGACAGCCCTGAATAGATCTACCTTCATATTACTTGGAGTTTAGGTCTTTTCCCTCCTCTTTTGCCATCAACGCTGCCATTATATGAGTCTGCACTGCCATATAACGCAATTCCACACAGTTAAACTGCATTATGAAACCACATTATATGGCAACGTCAATGGGGCCTCAGATACCCCATGAGTTACCAAACCACAGACTTTAAGCAATGTTACACATTGTGAATTCCATACTTCATCCTATATGAGTGAATACATGGCTTGTGGAGCAACTGGACATGCCCAGTTCTGTGATGCATAATTCAAATCTCTGGAGGGAAAGGTTTGGCTATTTATGCAAGCAAGGGTCCATCGGAGTAGCCCTATAACTTTGTCCCTCAGAGTACTCTACTAGCTTCAAACAGTTTCAACTGCAAAGCAATAAAGATCTGCCACCTAGCTACTGACTATGGTACTGTAGTCCTCAAACACATCACCATATTCAAATAAAGTCAATGATCAATTAGTTTAAATCCCAAAGTATACACTTCTAAGATTGCTATGGCACATGTGCCAAGTTTCAGGTGTTTAGGCATTATAGTTTTAGACCTATGAGAGAGAGAGAGAGAGAGAGAGAGAGAGAGAGAGAGAGAGAGAGAGAGAGAGAGAGAGAGAGGCCTTTATAAGTAAAGTGAGAAGAACACAGAATTCAGAATACCCAATGAAAACCTATTTGAAATTATGCTGAACTATGAATGTTGTGGAGGTTTAAAATTTCATCAGAGGCTTGTGCATTCAGTACCTTCATTATTATTACAGTTCCCTGCTGGTTTTTAATACTTCTACGACAGTTCCCATCACAGCACATGATCAGTCTGATCTATATTCATAGTACAGATATATGAAGAGATCTAAGCCATCCATTTTCCCCATCCTCATCCTTTAAGTGCATTCCAGTATAATGTTTGCCAATCTTTAGTTCAGTTTTATTCTGATTTATATCTTTACAGAAAATGGCACCAAAAAAATCACAGGTTTCAAATGACTAATTGTTACAATTTTGTATCTTAAACACCTCAAATACCAACTTTTCTCACCATATGTACATTATTTACATACCATGGTCTATAATCTAACACACCAAATAACGGGGGGGGGGGACATAGATAAGGATTATGTGGGAAGGAAAGATTTAATCATAAACAAATAAAACAGCAACTTCAGGTAAAAAGATCTTTGTTGCAAATAAAAATAGGAAAGGATACGTGGGCCTTCATAGAAGAATAGAAGAGGATGTTACTATGGAAGTGAGTGAATTTCTTTATGACAGTGTGTCATATTAATGTTTTTGAAAGCCATTGACTATGTGAAGATTTGTTCTTGAGATTTGGAGTTATCAGTAAGTGCTTTACTTCATGTTAGTGGCGTTGAACAGTTTTGTTACTGGTATCAACTAATGTTTAACTGCACATGATAGAGATAGGTGAAGTGCACACAAACAGCTTGTCCTATGTAGATTATTTTGCAATCTATCCGTATCATTTGCAAGCAAGCACCAGTAATGTGTACCTTTGAATGACTGAGTGATCAAACTCCATTGGGAAGACTTCCATATAATATTAAGCATGAGGCATCACTATGATACCAGTTCACACATTCATCTGAGAGTCAAGTGCTGTTCCAAACACAGTCCCACCCTGAAAACGTGGCTATTTCTTGACTTCTATTTGAGAACCGTGATGTTACTTACAAGATTCCAGAACACAACCCCAGCCTTAAACTGTGACAAAGTTTACAAACTGGTTCTCAATACTGGATATAAACCCATAGGATATGATAAGTTATATTGTGCATGGACAATGCATTTCTCTTGACATGTGTCAACAAACCATGCAGATCCTATATGTCCAAATTTGGGAGGAAGGAGCAAGACTCCAATGTCAGACAATATAACATCCAAAGTGCCTTGACACATTTGTTTCAGAAATTAAGCACTCCTTTCCAATTTCAGCGCTCTCTCGGGAAAGAAACATGGAAAATTTAAATCAGTACAATGGAATACTTCATTATTTCAATAGATTTTTCCCTAAAGGGATATTGATCAAGTGGAGTGGGGGATACCAATGCTACCTGAGCAATATAGGTGAGTATTTTGGGATAGTACAATCTGGATGGCACAAATGAGCCAATTTTTCTGCAAGGGAAATTCACATTGCACTAAAAGGGTGTCCGGGCCTCTTTCATCAACGAATTTGATATTGCCATGAAGGCGAGGCCCACTATGAGGTAGGGTTGTCACCTGGCCAGTTTTAGATTTGGCCTAACGTTAGGAAGAGGGAATGACTTTCTTTTTAAACAAGCTTCAATGCTAGGCAATGAGCAGTTTAAAATACACATATATTTACATAAATTAATGTATAAATATGAAAAAGGGTCATTCTTCCCTGGGAAAGCTAAGAAACTGACAGAGGAGAAAGAGATTTACTCTGATCATGAAATACAGTGATATTATAGAAGGTACTCTGAGAATGGGGCAACAGAGACTGAATGATAGGGAAAGAGAGGAAAGACATGACATTGGTGTGATGGCTGGTGTTGAGGAAAAGTCCTAGCAAGATGTGTGTTCCTCTTGGACTAAGATTGTGATCGTATATAGCCACCTTGCCCTCTCCCTATTTGAAACAAGGGAAGGCCGCAGAGCCACAGCATTCCTGAGGACAAGGATTGCAGGAACAATGCACTTTAGAGGGGCAACCAGTCTCTCGACATACCCAGCAGAACATGGTCTTAGCCTGTGGCATCCTGAAATGTACAGAGACCAAGTGGGACTTCCCCGCAGCTGTGAAGGGACTGCAAAAGGGACCCCGATAGTCTGAGAGAAGGCATAGTTCCTAGAGAAATCGGTCTTTGAGGAGACAGCTGTTTCCCCATCTTCCTCCTCATTCTAAACCAGCTTCTCTTCCTCTTGTGATAAATCTGATTTTTCCAATTGCCGTTCGTCCTCCATTGTGGTAACCGTTTCTTCGTTCTCTGGCTTCCTGGCCGGATTAGGAGGATCTGCAGGGATGGTCCCCAGGACTTTGGTGCTATGCTCCTGAGCTTTGGCCCTGAGGGCAGCAATGCTGTTTTCTCTGAGTTCTTCCTGGGAAATGGTGGTTTTGGAGTCTGGGCCCCTTTCTTCCTTGTCACTCTTGTCAAGCTTGGGCAGGGCCTGGCGCTCCACCTCCGGCTTCCTTCCCGCCTCAGCCGCTGCCTCCAGAGATTTTTTGTGCATCCCTAAAAAGAATTGTTGGTATTCGGGTTTAGAAAAGCGCCTGGGCATGGGAAAGCCATCTTGAACTGAAAACAGTAAAGATAAAGAGAGGCCAGAATTAAGGAAAAGCAGAAAGCCTTGCTTCACACAGCAGTCACACAGAGAGCCCACTGCAATGGGTCCTGCGCACGAAGGCGGGGAGGGGGGCAAACCTCAGGCCAACTCTCTGTCAGAGAGGGCCAGTCATCCTAGCTGAATCATTGAAGCCAAAGGATAGATTTGGGCAGATTTTAATATGCAATAAGATAAGGCTACACCTGAATTTATTCCTTCCAACATTATAACCCTAGAGCCAAGTCTACAAACGTTAGACAAGTTGGGGATAGATACCATGCAGGCATGGGCAAATTTCGGCCCTCTGGGTGTTTTGTACTTATCAGTTAGAAATTATGAGAATTGCAATCCAAAACACCTGAAGGGCCAAAGTTTGCCCATGCCTGATATAATGTATTGTCATAAATAGAGTTTGGAGTAGGGAACCACTGCTTATGAAAATACTGTACTGTACAGAGGCCATTATTTTAGAAAATATGGAAGTGTATAGAAACTATCCACTTTGAAATCCTAGTGCTAACTCTAATGTCATGTACAGTTCCCAAGTGACAGAGAAAAAGCAGTGGAGGAGATGCACTCTTACAGTAATTCCGCAAGTCAAGATTGGGCCTGTGGACTATAGATATTGTTGGATTGCTAAATCTCTTATTAGCCCTAGCCAACATAGTCAATGGTAAGAGGTTATTGGAATTGTAGCCTAAACAACATGATGAGTGTTGGCTACTGCATGTAAACAAGAAAGACCCTATTAAGTAAATCTAGTTCTGCTATCATCTCTGGGGCTGGAAAGAAGTAAACATCTGCCCTTTGCCTCTGTTTTTCAACTCTGGGTTTCATGTAGTAGACAGAAGCATGCAGCAACATTTTTGTAAGAAGCCAAGTGTTAATTTAGTTTTTAGAATTAGTCTGAAAAGCAGGAGAGAAGAGCAAAGCAAGGAGCAGGAGTGGAAGAGGAAATCTGCTAATCCCATAATGAGGCTATTCATTTATATAGTTTCAACATATTTAACAAACTAATTGCATTGAATCTGGGATTTGCCTTCTGTGAATGAAAGGGCTGTACTCACAGAAGTTGCTTTTGCTCTCTTTCAACAGATTTTGAATGTTCCCCGCACACAACAGTGTCTCCCATGCCCTTTTTAGCACTTGAGTGGGCCTTCTTGTGAACCCTTATGAAATCCTATGAAATATGTAGTTTCGTGAAACACTAGAGAATTCTGGCTGAGAATCCTAAGAGCTCATTCCTAAAATGCAGATCTCAGAATTCCACAGCTTGAAGCCTTGAAATCCTGAGCAAGAACCTTTTGAAAAGGAAAAGATGGAAAAGGCACTTTGAGGATAAACTGATTTATTTTAGCATGAGCTTTCATGAATTTCAACACTTTTTTAAAGCTCTATCAATGAAAGTAAATAAAAGCTCATGCTAAAATAATTCACTTAGGACCTAATTGCGTGGCCTCCGGCATTGTTCCGTTTGGGGGGGGGGGGCATTGAGAATCCAGTGCCCCACAACCCACATCACCCAGATCCAGGTGAGGGTGATCACATGGGGGAAACGTGGAGTGCACATGGAGTACGCAACTTCCCCAAATTGATTCTACACCAACACGGAAGTCTTCCCATGTTGCTCTGGCAGTGGCATGCACCGGTTCCGCCCTCCTTCACCCACGGAGCCATGCAGGTGTCGTCTGATGGGAGCCAGTCAGCTCCATGGGTGACCTGGGCTAAAATTGATGCATGTCGCCAATTATAGCCACATATGAAGAGTTCCTTAGCCTTCAAATTGTTACTATATTCCCCCCACACTTTCCTTTTTATTCTGAAACAGAGTAACTCAAATTATCTCTGAGAAAATAGATTCTGTGAGTTAAGTATAGGCATGGTTCATGCCTGGAGCAATATGCTTCATGTTTAACTCTATCAGGAGTATGCAAGTCATGATCCTACAGACATTTTGGGCTGAAGTTCCCACCATCACTGACCATGGTGGAATGAGCTGATGGGAACTGCAGTACAATAAAAAACAGACCTAGATTTGCCCACCCCTTGCCTGAATTGCTCCTTCCTTTCTCCCAGTAAAGATAGACAAAACAGATCTGTTCCCAAGGCTGATATCTTACCCAACAGCCAAGGAGCGCAGGATTCCATTATGCCATCCTTGGCTGATTTGAGGATGGATTCTGGCAGTGGGATGGAGTGACGTACCATTGCACCATAAAGCCCATATTCTGCCATTACACTGCTTCTGCCCCAGCATTTCTCCCTCTTCCGCCATTTGGCCCTTCGATTCTGGAACCAAACCTACAAAAAGAAACATCATTAAGTAAAACAAATACTGTGACATAACTACAGGCTGTATGAAAGTATGGGGTAACAATTAGAAGGGTTGCTTCTAAACAGATGGATCCTAATACCAGTAAACTATTGCACTTGCCCTGTAAATTCACAGCAATTAATTTTCCATACAGTTGGGAACAAACTTTTTATGAATGCGCAGGATGGGTGCCACTGTTTAGTACAGTGGTCCCCAAGAACTAAAATATGGTACGAAGCCTCACTACACCGTTGCAACAAGAGTGACTGGTCTCGTGAAACCTTCTTATAGTGCCGAAGCATTGGGGATGTTGGGAGGGGAGAGGTTGGCATCCACAAACCACATGACAACAAGCCTTCTGACTGCTGTTTCTCCTCCCCCTCCCTCCCCCTGAGTGGAGCCGTTCCATGTAGCACCTGGAAGCAGGGACGCCTTGGTGTCTTGGTTTTAGGCCTGTTCCTGGGGTTATCTGGGGTGCTGATTCAGAAAATTGCATGGGATAGACCACATCATCATCTGGGTAAGCAGATGGCAACTACTGGATGGCATATGCTCTATATCAGAAACTAGAGCTGATGTGGTCTGTCCAATGCAATTTTCTGAATCAGCATCCCAATTACCAAGCCAAATCTGAAGTTGACTAATTTTGGAGAGTGGTCCCTGGTCAAAGGTTGGGAACCACTGGTTTGGTAGCACCAACTGTTGTAGATAGGAAAGATAAAGGTCCAATTCAATGGAGCAATCATTTGAAAAGGGAAAAAAACTAAAAGCACTAAGAATGATCTCATACAAATGACTTCCTTAAGCAAAATTGCCAATCACTGTCCATGAAAAGTTTTTAAAAATGAAAATGATGAATAGTTGTTTTAGATCAAATTGTAATTTAGAAGAGTTAAAATGGCTTGCTTCATGTTTTGAAATGAGTACTAGCATTTTAATTTTTTAAAGATGAGCTAGAAGAATATTTTGGCATTCATTTAAAAATCAATCAATACATTAATTGATTTATAAAATGGTGCCTAATGAATCTTTATGAAGTTGTGAAGTTATTACCTGTCCAATATGTCTTTGCCCGTGTCAACAAACACATCGCACACACAAAAAGAGAGAAATGTATCATTCCATATCCATGTTTCAGCTGATCTGAAAAATTTTGAGGTGGGCAGGAATTGAACTCAGACACACACACACACACACACACACACACACCCCTTGGCTACAGGCTTGCATCCTACAGCACCTGAAATGCAGGTGTGTGAAGTAAGGGAGCCTAGATGGGATTCTCTGACAAGTGAGATACTGAATCAACAATTTCAAACACTTCCAATGAGTCTTTTAGTCTTTTTCCTCCTCCAGATTGTGACCTGCGTTTTCACTATCCTTCTCTCCAAAGTGCTAGTACGGACTGGCACTTGACGGCTCAGTTGCAGGACTAGAATTAATTCCCCATTAGTGTCTTCCTGTGCTAGTGGCTTTTGGCTCTCACTCCTGGGATTCCCTCTTCCATTATTTAATGGGTGGCTGCATTGCAAAGGGGGAAAGGGAGACCAAGGATACAAAGCAATAAAGGTGGTTACAATGTGATAAAGAGGGCTTGTTCAACCCCGACTGTTGTGGAGCAGGGAAGAGACTTAGCCCCGCTGCCCCTGCTCTGCCACAGTCTGCACTGCACATGTAATGCAGTTTCAAACCGGTATTGAAGAAAGTGGTTTTGCTGTGTAGATGATTACACATGAAATGCTGGAACCAGTGTAACGCCTGGATGGGGATTACGCAAGCCACAGATGTGCATTAAGGGCTTTTATTTCGCACAGTTTTGTGGGTGGATTTGCAGCAAGATTCAAACTAAATTAAATGGTCACGGTAGATGAGGCCTTACTAGACCTCACCTGCCCTTCAGGAGGCCCACACCAGTCCACCACATACATTAAATGGTGAGTGTAGATGAGGCCTTACTAGGCCTCACCTGCCCTTCAGGAGGCCAGTGTAGATGAGGCCTTACTAAGCCTCGTCTACACCATCAGGAGGCCCGCACCATTCCACCGCATACATTATATGCTCACCACATACATTATATGCTCAGTGTAGATGAGGCCTTACTAGGCCTCGCCTGCCCTTCAGGAGGCCCACACCAGTCCACCACATACATTATATGGTCAGTGTAGATGAGGCCTTACTAGGCCTCGCCTGCCCTTCAGGAGGCCCACACCAGTCCACCACATACATTATTATATGGTCAGTGTAGATGAGGCCTTACTGAGGCCTCGCTTCTGGAGGCCCACACCAGTCCACCCCTTCAGGAGGCCCAGGCCCACCAGTCCACATTATACATACATAGATGAGGCCTTACTAGGCCTCGCCTGCCCTTCTGATCAGGAGGCCCACACCAGTCCACCACATTATATATAGATGAGGCCTTAAGTGTAGATGAGGCTTTACTAGACCTCAAAAACACACAACAAGCTGAACTAAGCTATTAAGATCAATGAATGAAAAGAAATCGTAGTAGCTTAGTTCAGCTTGTTGTGTGTTTTTGCGTTCTGGGCAAGTACCCGTGTGTTCTAGCTTTACTAGACCTCGCCTGCCCTTCAGGATGCCCACACCAGTCCACAGCATACATTAAATGGTGAGTGTAGATGAGTCCTTACTAGGACTTGCCTGCCCTTCAAGCGGCCACACCAGTCCACCACATACTTTAAATGGTCAGTGACGACGATGAGACGGAAACTGATTTGAACATGATGCCGAGACTGCAATTGTATGTTTTTAATTGTTAATTTGTTATTATATGGTGTGGGGTTTTTTGCCTTGTTGCTTGTGTTGTGTTGCTTGTGTAAAGCATCCCGAGTTGCCTTCAGGCTGAGAGGGGCGGTATAGAAACGTGACAAATAAATAAATAAATAAATAAGTGTAGATGAGGCTTTACTAGGCCTTGCCTGCCCTTCAGGATGCCCACACCAGTCCACCACATACATTATATGGTCAGTGTAGATGAGGCCTTACTAGGCCTCGCCTGCCCTTCAGGAGGCCCACACCAGTCCACCACATACATTATATGGTCAGTGTAGATGAGGCCTTACTAGGCCTCGCCTGCCCTTCAGGGGGGCATACCAGGCCTCCACATACATTAAATGGTCAGTGTAGATGAGGTTTTACTAGGCCTCGCCTGCCCTTCAGGATGCCCACACCAGTCCACCACATACATTAAATGGTCAGTGTAGATGAGGCTTTACTAGGCCTCGCCTGCCCTTCAGGATGCCCACACCAGTCCACCACATACATTAAATGGTCAGTGTAGATGAGGCCTTACTAGGCCTCGCCTGCCCTTCAGGAGGCCCACACCAGTCCACCACATACATTATATGGTCAGTGTAGATGAGGCCTTACTAGGCCTCGCCTGCCCTTCAGGAGGCCCACACCAGTCCACCACATACATTAAATGGTCAGTGTAGATGAGGCTTTACTAGACCTCGCCTGCCCATCAGGGGGGCCATACCAGGCCTCCACATACATTAAATGGTCAGTGTAGATGAGGTTTTACTAGGCCTCGCCTGCCCTTCAGGATGCCCACACCAGTCCACCACATACATTAAATGGTCAGTGTAGATGAGGCTTTACTAGGCCTCGCCTGCCCTTCAGGATGCCCACACCAGTCCACCACATACATTAAATGGTCAGTGTAGATGAGGCTTTACTAGGCCTCGCCTGCCCTTCAGGATGCCCACACCAGTCCACCACATACATTAAATGGTCAGTGTAGATGAGGCTTTACTAGGCCTCGCCTGCCCTTCAGGAGGCCCACACCAGTCCACCACATACATTAAATGGTCAGTGTAGATGAGGCTTTACTAGGCCTCGCCTGCCCTACAGGAGTCCCACACCAGTCCACCACATACATTAAATGGTGAGTGTAGATGAGGCTTTACTAGGCCTCGCCTGCCCTTCAGGATGCCCACACCAGTCCACCACATACATTAAATGGTCAGTGTAGATGAGGCTTTACTAGACCTCGCCTGCCCATCAGGGGGCCATACCAGGCCTCCACATACATTAAATGGTCAGTGTAGATGAGGCTTTACTAGGCCTCGCCTGCCCTTCAGGGAGCCCACACCAGTCCACCACATACATTAAATGGTCAGTGTAGATGAGGTTTTACTAGGCCTCGCCTGCCCTTCAGGATGCCCACACCAGTCCACCACATACATTAAATGGTCAGTGTAGATGAGGCTTTACTAGGCCTCGCCTGCCCTTCAGGATGCCCACACCAGTCCACCACATACATTAAATGGTCAGTGTAGATGAGGCTTTACTAGACCTCGCCTGCCCATCAGGGGGCCATACCAGGCCTCCACATACATTAAATGGTCAGTGTAGATGAGGTTTTACTAGGCCTCGCCTGCCCTTCAGGATGCCCACACCAGTCCACCACATACATTAAATGGTCAGTGTAGATGAGGTTTTACTAGGCCTCGCCTGCCCTTCAGGAGGCCCACACCAGTCCACCACATACATTAAATGGTGAGTGTAGATGAGGCCTTACTAGGCCTCGCCTGCCCTTCAGGGGGCCACACCAGTCCTCCACATACATTAAATGGTGAGTGTAGATGAGGCCTTACTAGGCCTCGCTTGCCCTTCAGGGGGCCCACACCAGTCCACCACATACATTAAATGGTCAGTGTAGATGAGGCTTTACTAGGCCTTGCCTGCCCTTCAGGAGTCCACACATACATTTAATGGTGAGTGTACTTGAGGCTTTACAAGGCCTCGCCTTCAGGAGACCCACACCAGTCCGCCACATTTTTGGGGCTGCCTGAGCCCAACAGAAATCTATTTGCCGGCCTGGCTGCCTGCCTGCCTTTTGCCCATTTTGTCTCCCATTTCCCATTCCTCTTGTCACACTCTCCCCTCCTCTCCCCTCCTCGCCTCAGAAGAGGCATTAGCTTGGAGATGAAAAATTGCTCGCGGCCTATTCAGGAGCAGGCAAAGGAAGAGTCAGCCCCAGGGGCAGCCTGGGCCTGATTGAAAAATAAGTTAATTTCAGTTTGAATCGATGGGCCTCGGGCACTGAAATATCACGGGAAATTAAAGCGGCTGCTCCCAGGGGATGGGCGCCATTGACCCGCGCTAATTAATGCCGCATCGAAGTTCCCGCTCGCGGCGCCTCCTCCCTTTGGCGGTGCCACAGGCCCACGCAGTCACGCCACCGGCTTTTTCTCATTTAACTAATTAGGCTGGAAAATTGGGTGTTAATTTGTTTAGGAATCCTTTTTTTATAAATAAAAAAAAATCAGAAAACGCTCCTTCATTTCTGGCCCACTATTCCCTTTCCAGGGGAAGCAGCCTATGTCTCCATAGGGATGGAAATGAATGGCGGGGCCTGGCTGGCAGATGGATGCTCGGGGGTCACTCTGCAATCTTCTCCGACTTGATTGCTTGATTAGGTCGTTAGCACATTTTATTAAAAAAAAAAGCTTGCCGTCTGGCGCTGGCCTGATGAGTGGGACGAGGCGGGAATCGCCTGGGTAATTTATCTTTTTATACAGCGAAGGGTTTGATTTCAATCTGCAGATCTATGGAGGCGCCTTTGACACCTGTTTAACATGATAGAGCTGATAGCTTAACCCTCTGATGACTCCTCTTGGCGGTCAGAGGCAAGCAGGCAAGATATTGGGGAGGGGTCTCCCCCAAATCATATTTGGGGGCAAGGAGAAGGCTGAGAGAAAGGGGAGATTGTAAAGCTAAGGGGAGTCTAGTTTGGAGGCTTCCCTGGGGAAAAGGAATGGTGTTCCTAGGCCTTTGAGGCTGCATTAATTCTACAGTGTAGATGCATCCCGAGATTACTTCAAATAAAGGCATTTTTAAACA
The DNA here is from genome assembly GCA_030556195.1 of Anolis apletophallus. Lineage (NCBI taxonomy): Eukaryota > Metazoa > Chordata > Lepidosauria > Squamata > Anolidae > Anolis > Anolis apletophallus. Next base: position 26,243,610 of record JARBWK010000002.1, read on the forward strand.
TGGAAACTGTCATTGAGGGTGCATCTACACCAGGCCTGGGCAAACTTTGGCCCTCCAGGTGTTTTGGACTACAACTCCCACAATTCCTAACAGCCGATCGGCTGTTAGGAATTGTGGGAGTTGTAGTCCAAAACACCTGGAGGGCCAAAGTTTGCCCATGTCTGCTCTATGCCGTAGTCAAAAGACAGTCCAAAGATTCAAGGTTGTAGTCCAAAACACCTGGAGGGCCGAAGTTTGCCCAGGCCTGATCTACACTATAGAATTAATGCAGTTTGCACCACCGACAGTGTATTTTCTATTTGCTTTTTAGATCATATCCTGAGGGTGATCTGTATAACCTAACCTTATTCGGATTGGATGATGACAAGAGTGTCTGGTTGCACTTACACTGTAGTTTTGTTGCTTTGGGTTTTTTTTTTCTGTGTCAGGAGCAACTTGAGAAGCTGGAGCTGACAGATGGGAGCTCACCCCACTCCCCATATTCGAGCCACTGACCTTTACGGTCAGCAGTTCTGCCAGCACAAGGGTTTAAAACCCATTGCGCCATAGGGGGCTTCTACTGTATAACTAATGTACTTTGACGAGCCTAAAGACCTTATAAAACTACAACTCCCAGGATTCAAGGGCATTGATTCAAGGGCAAAATCAAAGACAAAGTCACTTCTGATGTGAGATAATTAGCCATCTGCAAGGATATTGCCCAGGGAACACCCAGATGTTTTTACCATCATTCTCTCATGTCCCTGCATGAGAAGCTGGAGCTGACAGAGGGAAGCTCACCCCGCTCCTCGGATTCGAACCGCTGACCTTTATGGTCAGCAGTCCTACCAGGCACAAAGGGTATAACGAGGGGGCTTCTACTGTATAATTAATGCACTTTGACAAGCCTAAAGACCTTATAAAACTACAGCTCCCAGGATTCGAGGGCATTGAGACATGGTAGTTAAAGTGGTGTGAAACTACATTAATCTACAGTGTAGAGGCACCCTTGGGCAACTGTACAAAACCCTGCAAAATCAAAAATAAAGGTGACCAAGGTGCAGTTTGCCCTTAAACTCCGCTCAATTTGCTTTCTGGGAGGGGACCATTATCTATTTCAAGTCCTAATGTTGTTTCTCTTATTCTGCTCTTCCAAGTTCAGTGAACATTTTTACTTCTAAGCACACACAGTGCAAATACAAATGATCATTTATCAAGAGGCCATTTACCATTGTGCGCTTGTAATCTAATGTCTGTAAGCCAGCTGCCTGTCAAGCAGAGGGGAACAGTTTAAGAGCACACACCTACAGTCTACTAGAAATGTGTGGTTCTCTACAAATAGAGAACTGAGCTGGTAATCTTCATTTTATAGATTGCCACTTGTTACGGATGACTAATTTATTAAAGGTTACATGCTGGCAATATATAAAAAATCCAACTGGTGGATTTAATTTGTATTCATATGAATACAGAGAGATGAACATACTGCACATTTTTAATACAAAACTAGAGCCAGCAACAGAAAGCTGAATAACTAAGCATGCTTCCATATAAATGAGTACAGATGTTCATCCGGATAGACGTTCAGTTGGTCAGATGCATTTTTGGGTCAAGATGGAAAAGCCTATCTGGATACTTGGAACTAAAGCCAAATGAGGTTATTACATATTATTTATTATTTATTTACTTCATTTATATTCCACCCTTCTCACCTCGCAGGGGACTCAGGGCAGATCACAATGAACATATATAGGCAAGCATTTAGACACACAACACAAGACAGACAGAGGCAATTTAACATCAGGCCACCAGGGGGAGCTGTCGTGCTCCTTCATTCCTCAGCGTGTTTCCTGGAGATCTTTATGGCCTCGTAAATCAGTTAAATTTAGCCTCCCCTCTAAGTGGTATTATAATTTCCTACTTGACAGATGCAACTGTCTTTCGGGTTGTAAAGGTCAACAACAGGCTACACAACAGGTTGAGAGCCCACCTCAACCTGGGCAGGCCTCAAACTCATGACCTTCTGGTTAATAGAGATCTTATGTAGCTGACACTCAGCCAACTGCGCCACATTTTCAGTGAATGTGGCGCAGTACAGTTGAGGCAAAAAGCATTACACCTCTGTTGATTTTGTGAAGGTAATGTAGATGTTAAAAAAACATATATTTTTCATTAAATTAGCTTTTTGACTAGCACAAATTAGCCTTAGTAACAATATCAGAAAAATTACTTTAAGTTCCCAAACAAGCTTTCCTTTCACTCAACCTATCCTGATTGATCTTGCCTCTTGTGTGTATTTAATCTTCCAAATGCATATGGTGATCCATGCTCTTGTTACATCCTGTTTAGATTACTGCAACACGCTCTACGTGGGGCTGCCTTTAAGACTGTTTGGAAGCTTCAACTAGTCCAACAGGTGGCAGCCACATTGCTCATCAGAGCTGCGTACAGAGAGCACACCCCCTTACCTCAGCTCCACTGGCTGCCGACTTGCTACCGAGCACAATTCGAAGTGCTGGCCTTGGCCTATAAAGCCCTAAACAGTTCTGGCCCAGCTTACTTGTCCAAATGTATCTCCCTCTATGACCCACCTCAGAGATTAAGATCATTGGGAGACGCCCTGCTCTTGATCCCACCACCCTCACAGGCACGACTGGTGGCGATGAGAGACAGGGTCTACTCAGTGGTGTCCACCCAGCTGTGGAACACCCTCCCTAATGAAATCAGATCAGCCCCCTCCCTCCTGTCTATCATGTATCATGTCCCGCAGTTGATAGTGGTTGGTGGTGGCAGACCTAGCAGTTGGTGATGGAATGGTTAAGGTAAGTCTTAGTTCTACAAGTAACAATGTACAGGTAAAAGAAATTAAGGATGGGGGCATGCAAGGGATAGGTTGCAGCTGGGTGCTACTGGATTTAAGGAGCTAACCTTGGGAGTGATCTTTGGAAGAAAGGTATTTGTCTTATCTTGGTGATAGATGCTGCTGGTTTCCCCCCAGGTTTCTGGATTTTCGGTGTCCTGACTTGTCTCCTGAACTCTTGGAACCCTGGAACTTTGAATCTTTGGACTGTCTTTTGACTACGGTATAGACCAGACTTGGGCAAACTTTGGCCCTCAGGTGTTTTGGACTTCACTCCCCACAATGCCTAACAGCCTACTGGCTGTTAGGAATTGTGGGAGTTGAAGTCCAAAATTCCTGGAGGGCCGAAGTTTGCCCACACCTGGTATAGGCTCTTGATCCCTGGACTTTGCTCATTGAACTCTCGACATTTCACCACTGGACTGGACCCTTTGACTACGGTGTAGCGTTTGCTATCAGTTTTTGTTTTATATTCTGTGGCTGAGTGCTATCTTTATGTTTTTTATATTTTGTTCTATTAAAACAGCCAGAAAGTAAGTGCTGCTGTAATTAAACTGTTTGATACAAACTGGGTGTTCAATTCATCTCTGCCTGAATACCGGCAGACCCCTGGCATCGTGACGCTATCCTTTAGGGGGGAAACTTAAAACATGGTTGTGGGACCAAGCATTTGAGCAGCAGACGCAGCAATAATAATGAGAATGATTTATCAGACTGACAATGGGCTGACCTGGATTATGACTTGAACGTACGTAATTTTAATTGGATATGTGATATTTTAATTATTATTTTAAATGTTAATTGTTATTATAATTGTCTTTGTTTGGCAGCTAATGGTTGCCAGTTGTGAGGCCGCCCTGAATCCCGAGAAGGGCGGGATACAAATGTATGAACTAAATAAATTAATAATAAATATTATTTTAACACGAGAGCCCACAAAAAAGTGTGTTGGCTTTTGTGATCTCCATGATGTCACAGGATAGGAAAGGAAAAGAAAAACATGCAAACATTTTAGTAAATTTCTAGACTCAGAACCCAGTTCTAAGCAGACGATGTGATGATTTTAGGGAGGGTAATCCTTCCATTTTAAAAGTATTAAGTCCAGCTGTTGCTATCTTTGACAAAGCACACCAACTCCCTTTATTGGAAAGAAGCAGAGAATGTTTACAAGGCTAGTCCTCATTTTTAGACTGGTTTTTTAAAAAAAATCAATAAAAGCCCAACTGAGTAGCTTTGCTGAGGATGAAGTAAAGTATGTACCTTCAGGTCGATCTCAATGCATTGCGATTTCATGAATTTCATAGTGTTTTCTTAGGCAAGATCCAGCCAATGTAGTTTCACTCTCAATGTAATTCTACGAATGTAATTCTCCACAGAACTTCAACATCCCTTCTGATCTTTTGTAGATGATGCCTTGCAGCATCATTGGTTCCCACAGTAACCAGCAGGAGAAGGGGATGGTTAGTGGGTTTGATGAGTCTTATCAGCAGGTCAGTTACATGGTGGATTTTTGCTCCAGGAAGCAAGCATACTTCTTGAGATATCCGGTCATGTTTGCAAATCACCATTTCTGTTCCTCTCAGGAGGGAGTCCCCTATTACCAGTACACGTCTCCTCTGGGGAGAGACAGGGTCCATTTTCCATGTTAAATCCGGTCAGATGCCTGGCAGATCTCCTGAAAACTGACCTTGTTGCAAGACCATAAACTGCTGTTTTTTCAGGTGTTTGATCAGATTTCTGGTACTATAATGTCATGGCATTTTACTATGAGATCTGCTCCCATTTGAAAGTAATCCCCAGCCATTTTCTGTTGTGATTTGAGACTTCCTGACATTTTTTTTGAATGACTGACTCTGTCTACTTCTATTACTGCCTCTTACAATAAAATATTTAAGCATGCAATAGAGTTGTTGTTGTTGTTGTTGTTGTTAAACCACACTGAGAAGGCAATATCCACAACTAAGGGCAACTGGGATTGGAGGAGGAGTTTAGGTTTGACTACCTATTGCACACATAAGCGGGTGATTAATTGTATTAACAATAAAGGCAAATGCAAGTTTACTCAACAAGGGTGATCAGGTGATCAGCTCCGAACAGCCAAATCTCACAGATGAACAAAAATATGCAGGAGATATCTGACACTATAACTTTTGTGATCTTACACTATTCCTTTTCCATAAATACTGCTAATTGGATAGTGCTTATAAAGGGTTTCCCCTTGACATTAAGTCTAGTCGTGTCCGACTCTGGAGGGTAGTGCTCATCTCCATTTCTAAGACGAAGAGCCGGCATTGTCTATAGATGCCTCCAAGGTAATGTGGCCAGCATGACTGCATGGAGCACCATTACCTTCCCATTGATCTACTCACATTTGCATGTTTTCGAACTGCTAGGTTGGCAGAAGCTGAGCCCCACAGCGAGAGCTCACCCTGCTTATGGATTCAAATCACCAACCTTTCGGTCAACAAGTTCACCATATCAGTGGTTTAACCCGCTGTGCCACCAGGGGCTCCCTGTTAACTGAATAGTGCTTATAAGTGTATTGCCTTATTTTATATTAAAGCTATCAATTAGTAAAGGCCAGTCCTGGGCCTTCTACACAAACACAGAGCACACAATACACCATCACACTATTCTTGCATGGTTATGTTATAAACACACTGACATTTTTCCTCGCTTATTTTTTAAAAATAATTTTTTATTAAGTATATTTCAATTTTTCCAATCATAAAAAGGATAACTAACTTTTTCCTCACTTATTTTTTATGCCATATCCAGACTGTATGCTGTCTATTTTGTCATTTCTCTAGAGCCACATTTTGCCAATCTGATCTGATTTGTGGCTAGTACATACTGGTCTGAATTGATTCAACTACCTTTGGAATCAAGCTGTATTAGGTGCACAGCCCTACTTCTTAAGCCACAATGTTAATTAATACTGTTCTGTGGTTAAGAATATGTATGTTGGTGAACTTCCAGGTAATAAAGATATATTATTACTAATAGCCAGTGTGATTCAGAGATATTAGTACATCTCAGCAAAGTATTCCTAATAACTTTATTGATTTTTGCCCAAGAATCTCCACTAGAGGGCCACCAGTGCACACATAATCATTAAGGAATATCGCTGAACCTGCCTTTCACATCAGCACTTACTTTGCTCATATCACAGAATTAAATAATTAGGTTTTTCAGTTAGGGCAGGCACTGATTCTAGGCTTCAGGTGTGCCTTCTCTCATATTCCAAATTATTTGCCAACCTCCCAATGGCCTTTTGCATATGTAGGCTAAAACCAGCTCCAGGTTTAAGTGTTTCCACCAAACTAAAATACCATCAGTACATGAATGACACTCAGCTCTACACTTTATCATGCTTCGATGTAATGATACGTTAAATTCTTGAGACAGTTTTGGTTAGGATGGATGAACAGACAGATGGACTAGTGATGGCAAACAAAGGTGGGGTTTTTTGGTCATGTCAAGAGTGATTAGAGAAACTGCAAGTCGCTTCTGGTGTGAGAGAATTGGTCATCTGCAAGGACGTTGCCCAGCGGGCGCCTGGATGTTTTGATGTTTTATCATCCTTGTGGGAGGCTTCTCTCATGTCCCTGCATGAGGAGCTGGAGCTGATAGAGGGATTCGAACCTGCGCTCTCCCTGGATTCGAACCTGCGACCTGTCGGTCTTCAGTCCTGCCGCCACAGGGTTTTAACCCACTATGCTACCGGGAGCAAACAAGTTAAAAAGCCAGATAAGATAGAGGTACTATGAATAAGGAAATCAGTAACTTTGGAAGGAGAAATATATCTTGACCAGACATGGGCAAACTTCGGCCCTCCAGGGGTTTTGGACTTCAACTTCCATGATTCCAAACAGCCTCAGGCCCCTTCCTTTTCCCCCTCAGCTGCTTAAGGGGCCTGAGGCTGTTTGGAATCATGGAAGTTGAAGTCCAAAACCCCTGGAGGGCCGAAGTTTGCCTATGCCTGATATATACTGTGCCTTCCCAGTGCAATTAAAACCACTTGGAGTTTCAGGGTACAAGCTGTTTGCCAGACCTCCATGTCTGGAAGCAACTTCCTAGTGCTGCATTGGTGCTTTTTTGTCCAAAACTTGACATACGGTCGCTAGCAAAACATGAACTTAGTTCAGAAATCACTTTCAGTGTTGACTGCCTCAGACATTTCCAGTTCTGAGTTTTGTTACACAAACCTGCAAACCTCTTATAAACCAGAACAACTTTATGGTTGCCTATTCAAATGCCATGTCACTGTTATTTGGCTGTTTATTGTGACATCATTTTCTATGACTCCATAAAAAAGATATGAAGTTAAATGTGTGTAGTAAAGATGGCACATGGTCTGCATAGCTGATAACTGGCAGTACCCTGTCTTCTGCCAGAAGCCAGAGACGGAGTGTAGTTACTATTAGGTCTTACAACAATGAGATTGCAGTGGAAAGGGCAGATTTTGCCAGTGGCCTTATTACTCTTTGCCAAGTTGTCTACTGACTTTTTCCTAAAAATAATTCTGATTTTTTTTTAAAATAAAGGAACTTCCGGCTTTATTCCACACCTGCCTGATAGTATCACACACAAAAATGTATGTGATATGTCATGAAACAATTTTAAGTTACAGTATGATCAGTTTTTCTGTAAGGCAAAGTGTCCTGTATTATTCCCTTGAATTGGCATCACTTAAAAACAGAACTGAACAGGAAACAAAGAACAGGCTTCTTATCAGTTTGGACCAATTAATGATGTATAAAGAGGAAAAACAGTCACAGATGGATGAAAATTTAGCAGTGGAGAATATATAGGCCGGGTGTATGGATGCTTCTAGTGCTCTTCCTGCTCGTAATTAAAGTATATCATACAATAACTGTACTATTACAGTTTTTGTAAAATAATTAAGAGGAGAGCTATTAGAGAACTTTGTTAACAAATAGCAACTAATGATTCAACATCTCAATGTAAAATTAAACTAAAATGTATATAGAAGATCCTATAAGACTGTAGATAAGGTGGAAGCAGATATTAAGAGCCTATGATACCATTATATATACTATTTAAATAGAAGACTGTGACACCCTCCCCCCCCTTAAAGAAAATGAATTATTTGAGAAATGATCATGGAAGACTAATAGCTGGAAATTATTGCACTGTATGCAACAAGCACTTACAAATGTATGTCTATTTGAATAAATAAATAAATCTAAAAATATATTGTATAGATATACCAAATTTTCTCTGGATAGAGAAAAGGTAGAATAAAGTAAGGGAAAACTCAAGAGGGGTAAAAATGGAAGACATTGATGGTAGACTTCTCTAAACGTCCACGAACGAGGCAGTATGAATGCAAAATATAACCCTCATCTGCACCCTCATCTGGAAGCACCCTAGAGGTCCAGAAAGATGTTTTTCCATGCTAGAGTGATTTGAGAGATATGACTGCTGAAATCTTGTGCTAGGAACTAAAACCCAGAAGCATCAAAGCACATTATATTAGATCATTATGGGAGAATTCTGTTGTCATTTTTGGGCAACACTAGCGTTTTGGAGTGGTGACTCTGTCCTCAGTTTTAATGGCAGTTAGCTTCTAAATTCCTATAAATAAAAATGGATTATCCAGGTATTAGGAGAGCTACCTAGGTGCTGAACCTATGTTTGGAATAGAAAACAGGCTCTTGATAGCTCTTACAACAATAGGATGGTGAGCTTACAACTGAAGGAGCTCCAAAGCAGGTTGCTGTTAAAACCAAGAAGGGAGGTGCAGACTACATCTACTTCCATGAGCAGTGCTGAGAATAAGAAGTATGACTCAAAGGAGGCATTCTAGAGGCATGGGAATGGGGAACCTTGAATATGGACATTAATAAGGAATATCTCCTTGTCTCTCGGCATTACTTCGCAAACGAAGATTCTTAGGAAGGACTCATCTCCTTGTACAGTAAAGATTTTGCCAAATATTCTGCAAGGAATACACGTCAGTGGGTTCTGATATGTTTCTGAGCTCAATCCAGGATGCTGGTTTTGCCATACAAAGTCCTAAATGGCTTTACACTAGGATATCTGAAGGATTGTCTTCTTCCACATTGGTCTGCCCAGGAGGACTGAGTCTTGGAAGATCAGACTGGAGATAACACAAGGCATTCCTTTTTATGTAACACACCTTGATTATAGAACTCCCCTCATGAGTGTCAGGCAGGTCTCATGCCTTTTTAGCTTCTATTTATTTATTTACTTTATTTCTACTTTTGGATCTGAACATCAGGGATGGGCTTTGGCAATTTTTAAAACTACGCATGTTTTTAAAAACCTTTAAATAGGTATTTTGGCTTGTTTTTAAATAATGTTTTAATCGGTTGAATATTGTTGCCACTGAGATTCTAGCAGGCCAAAAAGCAACGAAAAACCAATTAAATAAGTAAATAAACAAACAGGATAGGGCTCACCAATATCCATTGGTGAAGGTTTTAAAGCTTCTTGGTGAACATCACTTTCACACACTGCGACCATTACAGAAGCTATAGCTAATGAAAGTGCAGTATATAGCGAATGCCTTTGCATTCCTATCCCTGATGCAGTTGGAAGAGAAGTTAAGGGAAGTAAAATGTCTTTGATAGATAGGAGATCACTCTCTTTTGCTTCTCTTCATCAATCAGCGGGAAAGTAGCACTCAGCCCATCCACTTGGCACAGATTGCAAGAGGGTGCGAGATTCTATCTCTTTGCCCAATCAACACTCACATAATTTGGGGTGAAAGTGAAATAATGATGATGATACTTGCATCTATTCTGCCAGTGTTTGACGGGTTTAGTCTTTCGGAACTACTAATTTATTATTTTCCTCAATATAAGGAGAATTGGTGAACCTTGATTTACAATTACTTTCCTAAATTGATCCTCAATCTAAAAGAATTTATTTGTATCTAAGGCCCACACACAGCCGGCAGGCAAAACCTAAATCTTAAAGATTAAATCCCTTTAACTGTGTTTTTTTCCCCCTGCACAGGTTAATTCAAAAGTTCTTAGGTCACGAAATGGCTCTTTAGATCCATTTTCTTGTCTGAATCTTATGAGATCACCACTATGTAGCCCTCTTGGTTACAGACACAGATCATACTGTTTGGAAATTATGGGAGGAAACATTAAGATTTAGACATTTAATTAATAGCTATGCGCAAAGGAAGGCGTAATGAGATCCCAAACATGAACCAATGTCAATTTAATGCTGCCTTTGACCCTCAAAGGCAGAATTCTTTTTTGTCTGGTGACACAAACCAGTGTGGAAGACTGCAATGCACACTCTATGCCTTGTTACTCAGAAGATTGACAAATTGGAAGGCGATCAGCAAAGAGCAACCAAATAATTAAAGAGCTAGAGAGCGGTGATTTATGGTGCATAATTTAAGTAAACAGTTTTATAGCTTGGTTAAGCAGTGACTAGGGAGGGAGGATGTAAGAAGGTGAGAGCCCAAGGGATGTCGGGTGAAGGGTTAGGAGAATAGTATGCAAATATTGGAAGCGTGGACACTTAAAGAAGAGCAAGGATGGATGCTCGAAACATAGTTAATAACACTTCTTTTCTAATGGCAAGCAGGAAATAAGGGCTGCTGCTCACCACGCTACAATATGATCCCTGTATCCATAGAGGAAATGCTTCAAGTCTCCATGAGGATACCAAAAAGCGTGGATAACAGTGCACTCTGTATTTTGACAATATTTGTGTTACAAGTGTATGAAAGAATAGCACGAGAGAACTTAGAGAAACCTGCAAGCAAGCACCAAAAATGTAGCGCAGCTGGCTGGGTGTCAGCTGCATAAGATATCTACTGACTAGAAGGTCATGAGTTTGAGGCCTGCCAGGGTCGAGGTGAACTCTCGATGTATTGTGTAGCCTGTTGTTGACCTTTGCAACCCAAAAGACAGTTGCATCTGTCAAGTAGGAAATTAAGGTACCACTTAGTGGGGAGGCTAAATTTAACTGATTTACGAGGCCATAAAGATCTCCAGAAAACACGCTGAGGAATGAAGGAGTGCAACAGCTCCCCCTGGTGGCCAGATGTTAAATTGCCTCTGTCTGTCTTGTGTTTTGTGTGTCTAAATGTAATGTGTACATTATAATCCGCCCTGAGTCCTGAGCCCTGAGTCCCCTGCGGGGTGAGAAGGGCGGAATAGAAATGAAGTAAATAAATAAATAAATAAATAAATAAAATTCTTTGGAGGGGAATTTTTTGGAGTTTGAATAAGTGAAATCATAGATATTGAATCTGTGTATAAGGGGGTTGCATGATATATTCTTAAACATATTTATTTCCTGGTGCTACCTTTCTTTGCAAGAGAACAAGTGAGAAGGAGTCTTAACTCAGTAGCAAAGCACATGTTTTAAATCCATAAGGTCTCCAGTTAAATTTCAGACATCTCCAATAAAAAGCCAATCAAGTTCAGGCAAGAAAAAAGACCTGACTGAAACCCTGGTAAACCAAAGCCCATTTACTGCTGTTCCAAGCCAGAACAGGTGGTATTGAACTAAATATACAGACTGTAGCTTGCTATGTTTCAGTACTGTTGACCTTTGAAATGTTTAAAATAAGCTTTACCATTTCATTTATCATACTGCACAGTTACAATCAAAGGAAGTAGAATCATAGAATCAAAGAGTTGGAAGAGACCACATGGGTCATGCAGCCCAACCCCCTGCCATGCAGGAAAAGTATAATCAAAGCATCCAAACAGATGGTCATTCAGCCTCCGTTTAAAAATTTCAATAAAAAATAGCCTCCACCACACTCCAGGGCAGAGAGTTCCACAGCTGAACAGCTCTGACAGTCAGGAAATTCTTTTCCTGTAATTTGAACCCATCGCTCCTAGTCCCAGTCTCCAGGGCAGCAGAAAACAAGTTGACTCCCTCTTCCTAATAGCAGGCTTTCATATATTTATCAACATCTCAGGCTCGGCCAGATTGATCACCAACAATGGTCCACTCTGGCCTCACATCAGGAGGCATGGAGATGTACTATCCACAATGCTGCAGCCTCTTTTGAGAAGACACGCCGAATGGGTCTCGAAGAGAAACGACAACGCAGAAAGAACCGCAACTAGGAAACAACATCACCCAAGGAGACTTTCTGCTGTGCTTTCTGCAACCGAACTTGCCCATCTCAGATTGGCCTTTTTAGTCATCAACGCGCTTGTAAAAAAGCATGGGATGAGTCTTTCCTAAGAATCTTCGTTCGCGAAGTAATGCCGAGAGAGAGAGACATAGGTATCATGTCTCCTCTCAACCTTCTCTTCTGCAGGCTGATCATACTCAGTTCTTTAAGCTGCTCCTCATAGGACACCATCTCCAGATCTTTGATCAATTTAATTGCCGCCTGGAAATGCTCCAGCTTGTCAATATCCCTCTTAAATTTTGGTGCCCATAACTGAATACAGTATTCTAGGTGAGGTCTGATCAAAACAGAATAGAGGGGCACCATGACTTCCCTTGATCTACACACACTGCCCAAAATCCCATTGCCTTTTTAGGAGACTAGATGTATCCTGTACTGCTGCACTGCTACATGTCAGTTTGCAACCCTCTTCTGAAAATACTTTCCACCACATAATTTTGTGCCTGTACAAGATTATTGTACAAACAAATAGACTTTCATGCTTGCCGTAAAGATTAGTTTTCCCTGCTCCAGGCCCATACAAATTCTGTGTCACATGCAGTAGCTCCACAATGATCTGGCACAACACCCAGGATCAGCTCAAACTGCCAGTCGCACAGCAGAGTGCAGGTCATGACTTTGCCCTGATTTGCCAGCAGAGGGGCTCATCATAGGATTAGGATTATTATCTGCCGCTTATGAAAGGGGAAGTACAGATCACTACTAGCAGAACACACAATCTGGAGAAATCAGAACCAGAAGAAAAGCTAAATAGAACTAATGACTATTTTCAACCGTCTTACAATATTCGAGATCCATGCTATAAACAATTGCAGAAGGTGGGTGCATCTAATGCAGTTGGACCCCACTTGAACTGTCATGGCTCAAAGTATGGAGTTCTGGGAGTTGTAGTTTGGTGATGTACTCGCGCTTTTTGGCAGAGAAGGCTAAAGATTTTGTAAAACTCTAACTCCCATGACCCATAACATTGAACAATAGCAATTGAAGTTGTGCCACACTGTGTTAATTCTACAGCAGGCATGGACAAACTTTGGCCCTCCAGGTGTTTTGGACTTCAATTCCCATCCTTCCTAACAGTCTCGGGCCCTTTCCTTTTCCCTCCCAGCCGCTTAAGCAGCTGAAGGGGGAAAGGAAGAGACCGGAGGCTGTTAGGAATGGTGGGAGTTGAAGTCCAAAACACCTGGAGGGCCAAAGTTTGCGCATGCCTGTTCTACAGTGTAGATGCAACCAGAGGCTCCTGAATTGCCTCTGGTTGCATCTACACTGTAGAACAGGCATGGGCAAACTTTGCCATATCTATAAAAGGTTAGGGTATACAAATCAACCTCAGAACATGATCCAAAGCAAATAGAAAATATGCTGTTGATTTCACCAAGTATGACTTTTGTTCTGTAGTTATGTTCCAGAGGATAACTCATCAATATATACTTTTAGAACCAATCTCCTCTTACATGGTTAGTTGTTAGCAGAACTTGGAAAACTCCCTTCTTTAGATTATAGATCTCAGAATGATCCAGTCAGCATGGCCACTGACTTATATTGGTGGAGGGTTCTGATTCTCTGCTTTAAAGTTTGAAGTGATTAGTAAGATTTTCCATCCAAGTTAGTCCGCGGAAAAAGCTTTTACTATCCACCATATCAGAGTTCATGAAATATTGTCACTATATGAATGAATTTGTTAAGCCATTTGAAAAATCAGTTGACCAAAAATGTTTGTAACTAGCAAACTGTTGACCCATGATGCTCAGACTGTAAAAAAGTGAACTGTTTAACCATTCTGATAATCTACTACAAATAGAAGAAACATCACTACCTGAAAAATGTAACTTTTTAATACATTTGTCACTGGAATACCGATTATTGGAGCCCCAATTGCACAGCAGGTTAATCCGCTGAGCTGCTGAACTTGCTGACCGAAAGATAAATTGTTTGAATCCAGGAATTGGAGTCCCACTGTTAGACCCAGCTTCTGCCAACTTAGCAGTTCGAAAACATGCAAATGTGAGTTGATCAACGGCGCTCCATGCAGTCATGCTGGCCACATTAACGTGGAAGCATCTATGGGAGCACTGGCTCTTCGGTTTAGAAAGTGAGATGAGCACCACCCCCCAGAGTCTGACTCAACTAGACTTAATGTCAGGGGAAACCTTTAACTTTACTATTCATTTTTATGGTCTTCATATGTTCCCTCTGTGTGAAACAAAATCTACATAAAGCTTTAAGACCCCTATGAGAGAAAAATCTAGCTGAGGATCCAAACAACAATGCAAACAAACAACAAGAGGGGTCTAGAAATGTTTTCTCTCTCCCTCAGTCAACGATCAGCAGTCTCCACATAAGGAAAGGTCTGCCTGTGGCCCCTTCTACACTGCCATATAATATCCAGATCAGGGCTGTCCAACTGGCGGCCCCGGGGCCAGATCCGGCCCCGTAGCCTGTTGGACACGGCCCCACCTATGCCCTCAGCCGCCATTTTAAATTTTAAAAAAAAAAATAAAAATATTTTTTTAAAAAATGGCGGCCGGGGGGGGGGGGGGGAAAGGCGGGGCAGGGAGGAGGAAGAGAGCTAGCTCCTCCTCCTTTTCGGCGCCCCCTCCCTACCTAGGGCGGGGGAGCCGCCGAAAAAAGGGCAGAAGGCGGCGCCAACAGCAGCGCGTCACAGGCCTGGCGTGACGCGCTGCTCCTTGGCACCGCCTACTCCTCCTTTTCGGCGCCCCCTCCCTTCCTAGGGCGGAGGGGGGGCGAAAGGAGGAGTAGGCGGCGCCAAGAGCAGCGCGTCAAGCCAGGCCTGTGACGCTCTGCTCTTGGCGCCGCCTACTCCTCCCGGCTCCCCCTCCCTACCTGGGGCGGGAGCCGCCGAAAAAGGGCAGAAGGCGGCGTCAACAGCAGCGCGTCACAGGCCTGGCGTGACGCGCTGCTCCTGGCACCGCCTACTCCTCCCTTGGCGCCCCTCCCTTCCTAGCGGGCGGGGGGGCGCGAAAGGAGGAAGCGGCGCCAAGAGCAGCGTGTCACGCCAGGCCTGTGACGCTCTGCTCTTGGCGCCCTCCTCCTTTCGGGGCCCCCCTCCTACCTAGGGCGGGAGCCGCGAAAAAGGGCAGAGGCGGCGTCAGAGCAGCGCGTCACAGGCCTGGCGTGACGCGCTGCCTGCATGCGCCTACTCCTCCTTTCGGCGCCCCCTCCGTCCCTAGGAAGGGAGGGGCGCCGAAAAGGAGGAGTAGGCGGTGCCAAGGGGCAGCGCGTCACGCCAGGCCTGACGCGCTGCTCTTGACGCCGCCTTCTGCCCTTTTTTTCCGTTTTAGGAGGGCGGGGCCTGGGGTTGGGGCGGGGCCTGGGGCGGGGCCTGGGGCGGGGCCGAGCGGCCCCCTAGGTCATCAGTGACCTTTTATCCAGCCCTGGACCCCGTAGAAGTTGGACAGCACTGATCCAGATTATCTGCTTTGAACTGAATTATATGGCAGTGTAGACTCGTATCGGTCCAAAGCAGATAATGTGGATTATCTGCTTTGATAATCTGGATTATATGACAGAGTAGAAGGGGCCTGTCTGTCTTCAATTGTGATCACAAGGATACCTGCTCCAATGTTTGATTTCCTATGCCACCAACTTTTTGTTTCTACAGCATACTTAGCAATGCACTCTGGGTTTAGAAGAGTGGCGGGAGGGAACATTTTCAGCTTTCCAGAACCATTTACAGGCTCCAGTAGGTTGAAAAATAGTGTGGGGGGAACCAACAGTGCAGATGGCTTCTAGCCAACATCGGGGTTCTTTTTTTTAAAAAAAGTGGCTGGCATTGGGACCCACCAACCACCTCAAGCACAAAACCCCAATTCCTGAAAGCCTTTGGGTGCTGATTTTCCCCCCTTAAAGTCATCGTGGTTGGTGAGGCATCAGGGAAACTTTGGAAGGGTTTAAGGGCCCTTCCACACAGCCCTATATCCCAGAATATCAAGGCAGAAAATCCCACATTATCTGAGTGTGGACTCAGAAAACCTAGTTCAAGCAGATATTGTGGGATTTTCTGCCTTGATATTCTGGGATATATGGCTATGTAGAAGGGCCCTAAGTGTTGCAAAACAGGTGATACACTTTCATGATGTCTCTTAAAAGATGTTCTCTGAAATACTACCCCTTCCCATATGTTGTTGTCAATTGCCGTCAATTCATCTTTAATTTGTGGCAACCCTATAGAGAGACTTCCAAGTCACCCTGTAGAATCATAGTATTATACAGCTGGATGAGGGAGCAAGGAATATCCAATCCAACCTCCTGTGATTCAGGAACACACAATCAAATGGCCATCCAGAGAAGGAGACCCCACCACACTCCAAGAAGGCAGCGTATTCCACTGTCAAACAGTTCTTACCATCAAGAAGCTCTTCCTAACGTTTAGTCAAAATCTCTTCTCCTGCCATTTTAATCCATTCCTCTGTGTCCTAATATCTAATGCAGGGTCTTTGTTTACAAATGCATGTCTGTGGTTTTCCATATGAAACCCCCACATACGATTTCCAAAAATAGTAGATTTTCAAAATCTAAGTTTGTGAACCAATGTTTTATCACCTGTTACACCACCCCATGGCACAAGGCTAGTGGGTATGTATGGTAGGGCTTTCTTTGTATCAGCATTAAAAACACCATCTTAAAGGATATGACACTGGCTCCATCCTTCCTAAGTGTCTGTTAGGTGAGGGGGGAAAGGAAGGGGCCTGAGTCTGTTAGGAATTGTAGTAGTGGTAGTTCAAAACACCTGGAGGGTCGCTGCTATGAGGTCATGGGAGTTGTAGTTCTACAGGTTTTTAGTTTTATTTTCAAAGTGCTGACACCTGGACAAACCCAGAATTCCATAGCACTGAGTCATGGTAATTCAAGTGATGTCAAACTGCATTTATTCGGCAGTGTAGAGGTACTCCCACTTCAATCTTTGAATCTTCACATTTAAAAAATGGATTTCTGACTCCTAGCTGTTGTACAATGATTTCCCCACTCATGCACAAATCATATGAGGAAATGAAGGGCAGTTAACTATGGACTCTTTCACACTCTGCGATTATAGCTATGTTTGCCACTGGTGGCGCAGCAGGTTATACCGTTGAGCTGCTGAACTTACTGACCGAAATGTTGGCGGTTCGAATCTGGGGAGTGGGGTGAGCTCCTCCTGTTAGGCCCAGCTTCTTCGAACCAAACAGTTTGAAAACATGCAAATGTGAGTAGATCAATAGCTACCGCTTCTGTGGGAAGGTAACCACGCTCCATGGAGTCATGCTGGCCACATGAAGTTTGAGGTGTCTATGGACAATGCCGACTCTTCGGCTTAGAAATGGAGATGAGCACCACCCCACAGAATTGGACACGACTAGACTTAGTGTCAGGGGAAACCTTTACCTTTGCCTTTTTGACATGTTTGCATCCCATAGCATTTTGGAGCTTTTCAATGATGAGTTCTAGAGCTCTCTCTATACTGCAGATTCCAGGATTCCATAGTATGGAACCATGGCAGTTAAAGTGGAATCTTAGCATTATAATTTTGTGTGAAAGATCCCAGAGAGTGGATTTCATGGATGTGTTTTGTTCACCAATACTGAGATGGTGGTGATGATTTCAATATTCCAAATAGTTAATAAGGTTATTGATTACTAGTAATTACGATGAGTACATATTACCCCCATTTGAGAAAAAAAAAAAGCTTATTCAAATAACAGTTGCTTTTACACTTCCTAATGGCCACTCTGGGAACAAAATACTGGACTAAATGGGACTTTGGTTTAATCCAGTATGGCTCTTCATAGGTTCTGTGTTTCTTCACTCTCCCTTCTTTCTACTTGAAAGGTATACACAGTCCCCGAGCCCTCTGTATTCATGACACTTCAGGTCTGACCCATTTTAGGCTTTGTTAAACACTATTTCTCAGTTTATTTTTTTTCTAGTTTACAGGCAATTAGTAGTTTTATCAGCTGCCTTGAAGTCAGGATATAAATTGAATTGAATAAAGAAATATACCTTAATGTGTGGTTGAAGGCTTTCATGGCTGGAATCACTGGGTTGCTGTGAGTTTTTTGGGCTGAATGGCCATGTTCCAGAAGCATTCTCTCCTGACGTTTCACCCACATCTATGGCAGGCATCCCCAGAGGTTGTGAGGTCTGTTGGAAACTAGGCAAGTGAGGTCTGCAAGCTATTCCATGCTAATCAAGGTAGCCAGTTGCAACATTCACACTTGCCTCAAGCAGACAAGAGTTCTTTCTCCCACCCTGGACATTCCACAGATATATAAAGCCCACTTGCCTAGTTTCCAACAGACCTCACAACCTCTGAGAATGCCTGCCATAGATGTGGGCAAAATGTCAGGAGAGAATGCTTCTGGAACATAGCCATACCGCCCGGAAAACTCACAACAAGATATATCTTACTGTATAAATAATCTATTAATGCAATATTGAATTAGTCGTTTATTGTACTAGCCATAGGCCAGGCATGGGCAAACTTCAGCCCTCCAGGTGTTTTGGACTTCAACTCCCACAATTCCTAGCAACCCGTAGGCTGCTAGGAATTGTGGGAGTTGAAGTCCAAAACACCTGGAGGGCCGAAGTTTGCCCATGCCTGCCATAGGCCATGACATAAAATAATATACAACTATTAAAAAGTACAGAATACACTTTTCAATATAAACATTAAAATTTATTCTCTGAACTAGCTCTTTCAAATTACAGCAGCAATGACAACCCCCGTAGGCATGATAACAATTACAAAATCTGATTTGTATTATCCCATACTCTGGTTTCTCTTCAGATCATGTAAATCTTTTACCTTTTACTATGAACACAATCAGCAGTAGCCAGTGCAACTTCAAACAAAAACAAAGCACGCTAATTCAGAATTATCAACTCATGGATTATTGACTATTTGCTTTGGTGAAATTTAAGTTGCAGGAGAAGCCCTTAGAGAATGGCTTTAGTCTTAAAGAGAACGGTTGTCCTTTATTTGAAGAAAGGAAGGTGTGTTGAAAAGATTGTTAGTATCTATTTATTGACAGGTGTACAATGGTATGATTACCTGTATCCTATCTTCGGGAAGTTCTGTTTTCATAGCCAGCATCTCCCTTGCATACACATCAGGATAATGGGCCTCATTGAATGCTTTTTCCAGTTCCTCCAGTTGATAGGATGTGAAGATTGTCCTAAAGGGAGTAGAACCCATTGATGAAAATCAATTAAAGCGTTACACTGTCATACCACTTTAAAAGAGTAGGAGACCAAAGTAAGAGCTAAGAAAGAGAATCATGTGTTATCCAAGAATCACTGCGTTGCAGTATGCTATATGGCAATTTTCCAGAAGCATTCTCTCCTGACGTTTTGCCCACATCAATAGCAGGCAAGGCCATTCAATGCTAATCAAGGTGGCCAATTGCAACATTCACGCCTTTCTCAAACAGACAAAAGTTCTTTCTCCTACCCTGGACATTCTACAGATATAAAAAAAATGCACTTGCCTAGTTGCCAACAGACCTCACAACCTTTGAGAATGCCTGCCAGAGATGTGGGCAAAACATCAGGAGAGAATGCTTCTGGCACATGGCCATACAGCCCGGAAAACTCACAACAACCCAAAGAGAATATTTGCAAAATAGTTATTATATAGACAGTGAGGAGGAAAATGACCAATAAATATGGCAATGAAAGGTCCTTTGTTAAATTATTCTTCCCTTGTTTATTTTGAAGTCTGTCCCACATACCTTGACAAGAAGTGTGAACAGCTCTTGTTCTAAATTGAGAATCGGTTTCCAATTAATTAAATGGAAGAGTAAAGTATATGTGGCATTGGGCTAAAGGCGATCTCGACTGGGGACTGTCTATAAAATATACTCACAAATCGAAAGATTGTGGTGGAAGGAAAATGATAACAAATTGAGAAAAGGGATTGCTCAAAATCAAGCAAGAGGAGAAAGGGGCAACTCTTAGGAGCATCTCATTACTGTAGCAACTAATTACTAATTAGCAACTCTTGTTAATTTTCAATAAAGCTCTCACAAAACCATGCCCAATTTTAACAGAAATGTGTAAAACAGGGGTGCTCATTAGGTAGACTGTGATCTACTGGTAGATCTCGAAGGGCGTCCTGGTATATCGCAGGCAGATCGCAGGCACAGTGTGTATGGCTCCCATGCCATTTGTGAGGAATGCCCAGGGGCTTATTATACTCACATTTAGTTGAATTCAGTCTTAAAATGTATTATATGGCTCTCACTGAAATAAATTTCCTAATATTTTGCTTTTATGGCTCTCTGAGTAGTAGGTAGGTAGATCTTTGGGACTTTGTTGTTTTATAAGTAGATCTTTGGGACTTTGTTGTTTTATAAGTAGCTCGCATGCTGGAAAAGTGTGAGCACCCCCTGTGTAAAAGGTTTAAATGGGTGCTGGGAAACCACTAAATCATATAAAATACAAGGCAAAAAAAAACCCCCACACACAAATAGTATCACCCTTAACATCTGAGTTAAAACCAAGAAGTCAGTGTAATTTTATCCTTCTTCCATAGTGGGAAACATAAACCATGTGAGGATAGATCTCTTTATATATGCAGTGAGTTTTTGTTGTAAATAGAACCTGGTTTTCCTTGGGAATGCTGTGATCCTAAACAGCCCTATTTAGATGTAAATTCATTTGCAATCAATGAAGCATTCTTGCAAAAAAATGTGTTGTAACTGGAATGTGAAATTAAGTTGCTCTCTCTCACGCACATACACACACATAGACATATATGATTTCTTTAAAGGAACCGATTATTTATACAAAGGTGCACACTATATCTCTCTGAGCAGTGTCAAAATACCATATATCAATGCACTCTCTGCTGTCCTAAAACAATTCAACAATATTTCCGTTCTGCAAGATTTTGTATTGGCTCCTCCTTGTTTTTGTTTTTGTTCCCAATGCAACCCTTTGCAATATATTAACATAAATATCAATAAAAGCAGTTGGTTTGTGCAGTACCTTAAATGACAGGTATTATTACAGGTTTTTAAGGTACTGCAGTCATGATTAATAATAACAGACTGATTTGAAATAACTTCCAAAATTAGAACTTGCAATTATTTTATTTTGTGAATGGTACATCATTATTATATGTCCAATAAAAATTATGCAAAAATGCCCAAAGTTCCTTACTTGGCAAATGTGCTACTTTCAAATCCATCAATGTGGATCTATGTAAGAGCCTTTTAATTTTGTAAAATTGGTTTCAAAGCCATGTGCTAAAATGGAGAAACACAGGTTTCTTTCCCTTATACTCATGAAGAGTAAAATACGTTATTTGTTTTTCTGCTATTTGTGGTCATTGCAACAGAGCAAGGAAATCAGCCTTTCCAAATGGAAATCATTCTCCACTAATGCACAGTAAGCAGACTGTAGGTATTTGAACTCACAGTGAATAACATTGTCCTTAACTCCTATTCCCTCACATTGAGAAAATGATCCATTCCTCCTAATCTGATAATTCTTATAAAATCCCTGGCCTAAGATCCTTCCACACAGCCCTATATCCCAGAGTATCAAGGCTGAAAATCCCATTTTTTCTGCTTTGAACTGGAATATATGACAGTGTGGACGCAGATGACCCAGGGCCCTTCCACACAGCCATATAACCCAGAATATCAAGGCAGAAAATCCTTTGAACTGGGTTATCTGAGTCCACACTACCATATATTCCAGTTCAAAGCAGAAAATGTGGGGTTTTATTCAGATGTGTAGAAGGGGCCCCAGTTCAAAGCACATATTGTGGGATTTTCTGCCTTGATATTCTGGGATATAGGGCTGTGTGGAAGGGCCCCTTGTAAAATCTATGGTGACTTGTATACTAAGGGCACACACTTATTCTAGGTTTAGAAAAATACCCAAAATAAACAAATCCTTCTCACTTTACAAACACATCAACAGTAGCATCAAACATCAGTTACATGGAAGTACAACTCCAGGAGGAGGAAAATAATGTCTGTAGATGAGAAGCCATGCGAAATATCACTCATGATCCTGTCACTCTGCCAACCTGAATGAGCATTTTCAGAATCCCGTTTCTGAAGCATGGAACCCTTTCTATGAGGAATGTACCTTGGAAGCAGGCTGCCTTCCAATATTTGCATCAGATCTCTGTGTGCCCAAATAGACACCAGCTGCTAGCATATAAGCAAATCCAAACTAATATGAAAATACGCCTGCTCACACTTAAGAAACAGAGCTTCACAGAAGAATAAAAATCTAAGTAATTTGCTAAAAATAAAAGAGGTGGGTTGCGTGTTTTCCGGGCTGTGTGGCCATGTTCCAGAAGCATTATCTCCTGACATTTCGCCTGCATCTATGACAGGCATCCTCAGAGGTTGTGAGGTGACAACCTCAGAGGATGCCTGCCATAGATGCAGGCAAAGAGTCAGGAGAAAATGCTTCTGGAACATGGCCACACAGCCTGGAAAACACACAACAACTAAGGGCCCTTTCACACAGCCATATAACCCAGAATATCCAGGCGGAAAATCCCACAATATCTACTTTGAACTGGGTTTTCTGAGTCCACACTGCCATATATTCCAGTTCAAAGCAGAAAATGTGGGATTTTGCTCAGCTGTGTGGAAGGGGCCCCAGTGATTCCAGCCATGAAAGCCTTTGACAATACATAAAAGAGGTAATAATAATAATAATAATAATAATTTATAATAAATAAATGAATAATATATAAAAGAGGTAGTAATAATAGTTTATAATAAATAATAATAATGTATAATAAATAATAATGTATAATAAATAATAATAATTTATAATAAGCAGGTCACAGGTTCAAATCCGGGGAGAGCATGGATGAGCTCCCTCTATTAGCTCCAGCTCTTCATGCGGGGACATGAGAGAAGCCTCCCACAAGGATGGTAACACATCAAAACATCCGGGCGTCCCCTGGGCAACGTCCTTGCAGATGGCCAATTCTCTCACACCAGAAGCGACTTGCAGTTTCTCAAGTCGCTCCTGACACGACATATCTATCTATCTCTCTCCCGGGAGGGACTCAGGGCGGTTTCCAACATATATTGCAAACATTCAATGCCAACAAAGAGACATATAACAGATTGCATCAAAACATGACACTGAAAAACCCACACATGAGGGGTTTTGGAACCCCTGTCAGCATTTAAAACAGGAAGGACTAGATGGGATCAATAGCACAAAATGAAGCCGCCGGAATTGCTCCTACAAGGAAGGCACACCTGAGTTCTCACAATTCTGAGACAATTTCACAGTCTCAACACATTCGCCCGCCAATCGCATCTTGATTAAAACGATGAACCCAATCCTCAGAAATGGGGAAGTTCTTGTCCCCATTTCTCCGTGAAGAATAGGGACCCATAGCTTTTCCATGATGACTGAAAATTGTATAATTGATCCCTTTCCATTTGTACCAGCCGCATCCTCAAAAATGACTGAGGATTTCCCCTCAAAACCTTCCCAAAGAGGGTCCCCCTTTGTCTCCGAAAGTCAAGGCATCATCGTGGCATTCTTTGGAGAGCTTTCCCCTCCTGGCATCAGAGAAACCCACTGGGATTTCGATGCCGTTTTCCTTTCGGAAAGAGCCGACCTGGCCAAAGGATGCCCCCTGAGGCCACAGCAAGGAGACCCCATTGCACGCCACTTTTCTCTCCTCCTTCCTTCCTTCCTTCCTTCCTTCCTTCCTTCCTTCCTTCCTTCCTTCCTTCCTTCCTTCCGTCTCCTCTTCCCAAACTGCTCTTGAAATTGGATTGTTGTGAGTTTTCGGGGTTGTATGGCCATGCTCCAGAAGCATTGTCTCCTGACGTTTCGCCTGCATCCTCAGAGGGGGTGAGGGCAGGCGAAACGTCAGGAGAGAATGCTTCTGGAACATGGCCATACAGCCCCCAAAACTCACAACCACCCAGTGATTCCGGCCATGAAAGCCTTCGACAACACTCTTGACATTGCTACTCAGAGAAAGGGCAGAGAGGAGCGGAATTAAACCCATTTCACGATCACCCAGGATAACCCGATGAATCCTATGCTTTTTTTTTCTCCTTAAAGGGGAGATGCCAGAAAGGCCATTTATATATATAGGAGGCGTTTTATAACACGGATTAAAAACAGCTTTACAAAAGATTCCAGCTGGTAGATATTTTTCTCAAGCGTGCCAACGAAAAAAAGGAAAGAAAAGGAAACCAGGGTCCTTCCACACAGCCATATAACCCAAGATATCAAGGCCAAAAAAATCCCACAATATCTGCTTTGAACTGTGTTATATGAGGGCCTTTCCAGGCAACCCTAAATCCCAGGATATCAAGGCAAAAATCCCACAATATCTGCTTTGAACTGTGTTATATGAGGGCCTTTCCAGGCAACCCTAAATCCCAGGATATCAAGGCAAAAATCCCACAATATCTGCTTTGAACTGGGTTATCTGAGAGGCTTTCCACACAGCCCTAAGTCCCAGAATATCAAGGCAAAAACCCCACAATATCTGCTTTGAACTGGGATATCTGAGGGCCTTTCCACGCAGCGCTATATCCCAAAATATCAAGGCAAAAAATCCCATATCTCCTTTGAACTGTGTTATCTGAGGGCCTTTCCACGCAGCCCTATATCCCAAAATATCAAGGCAAAAATCCCACAATACCTGCTTTGAACTGGGATATCTGAGGGCCTTTCCACGCAGCCCTATATCCCAAAATATCAAGGCAAAAATCCCACAATATCTGCTTTGAACTGGGATATCTGAGGGCCTTTCCACGCAGCCCTATATCCCAAAATATCAAGGCAAAAATCCCACAATATCTGCTTTGAACTGGGATATCTGAGGGCCTTTCCACGCAGCCCTATATCCCAAAATATCAATGCAAAAAATCCCATATCTCCTTTGAACTGTGTTATCTGAGGGCCTTTCCAGGCAGCCCTACATCCCAAAATATCAAGGCAAAAATCCCACAATATATGCTTTGAACTGGGATATCTGAGGGGCTTTCCACACAGCCCTAAGTCCCAGAATATCAAGGCAAAAAAAACCCACAATACCTGCTTTGAACTGGGATATCCGAGTCCACACTCAGATAATATGAGGATTTTTTTCTTGATATTCTGGGATATATGGCTGCCTAGAAGGGCCCTAAATCCACACTGCCATATACCTGTATTCCAGCTCAAAACACTTAATGTGGGATTTTATTCAGCTGAGTAAAAGGGACCCCCAGTTTCTCGTGGAATTCTCTCTCCCACCCGGTCCCGCTTTTAGGATAAGGGATCTCCAAGGATTACATGATCTCCCTGGGAAGGAGGACTTGGAGAAGGAGGGAAAGTGGCCCAGGGCAGCCGCACAGATCAGCCAAGAGGAAAAAAGCAGAGGCTCTCTCCGGCTCTTCTCCTTTTTTAATTTGTATTTCTCAGGCACAAAGCAACACATTAGTCATGGGGGTTCTGTGTGGGAATGCTCTTTGGTTGTAGGTGAACTATAAATCCCAGCAACTACAACTCCCAAATGTCAAGTTTTATTTTCCCCAAACTCCACCAGTGTTCACATTTGGGCATACTGAGGATTCGTGCCAAGTTTGGTCCAGATCCATCATTGTTTGAGTCCTCTGGGTGTAGGTGAACTACAACTCCCAAACTCAAGGTCAATGCCCACCAGACCCTTCTAGTATTTTTTTGTTGGTCATGGGAGATAGGTGTGCCAAACTTGGTTCCATTCCATTATTCGGTGGAGCTTAGAATACTCTTTGAATGTAGATGACCTATACATCCTAACAACTACAACTCCCAAATGACAAAATCAATCCCCCTCCAACCTCACCAGTATTCAAATTTGGGCATATCGGGTATTTGTTCCAAAATCTGGTGGAGTGAATGAAAATATATCCTGCCTATCAGATATTTACATGACGATTCATAACAGTAGCAAAATTGCAGTTATGAAGTCGAAACGAAAACAATGTTAAGGTTGGGGGGGGGGGGTCACCACAACATGAGGAACTGTAATTAAGTTGAGAACCTTGGAAACCTACAGATCCCATGATTCCATAGCAGTTGAAGTGGCGCCAAACTGCATTCGATTGCAGATTTCGCCCTTGCCTTCCAAGCCAGCAGGGAAAAAAATGTATTGTCGAAGGCTTTCGTGGCTGGAATCACTGGGTTGTTGTAGGTTTTTCGGGGCTATATGGCCATGTTCTAGAAGCATTCTCTCCTGACGTTTCGCCTGCATTTATGGCAAGCATCCTCAGAGGTTGTCAGGAGAGAATGCTTCTAGAAGAACATGGCCATATAGCCCGAAAAACCTACAACTACCCAGCAGGAAAAGTGGTCTCTCTGGCGGAGGTTTTCCCCTGACATGAAGTCCAGTCCTGTCCGACTCTGGGGGCTGGTGCTCATCTCCATTTCTAAGCCGAAAAGCAGCCGGCATTGTCCGTAGACACCTCCAAGGTCATGTGGCCGGCATGACTGCATGGAGCGCCCTTACCTTCCCATTTGCATGTTTTCGAGCTGCTAGGTTGGCAGAAGCTGGAGCTAACAGTGGGAGCTCATGCCACTCACTCCCCGATTCAAACCTGCGACCCTTGGATCAACAAGTTCAGCAGCTCAGTGGTTTAACCCACTGCGCCACCGGTGGGCTTCAGAGAAGGCTTAAGGACCTTCTAAAACAACCCCTAGGATCCCATATAGCATTGAGCCATGGCAGCTAAAGTGGCGGCAAACTATCTTAACTCTACAGTGTAAATAATAATAACAACAACAACTCTATTTTTATACTCCGCCTCCATCTCCCCAAAGGGACTCCTAGTGGCTTACATGGGCCCAATCAACAGAGTTAAAAACATGGCACATTAAAATGCAGAACATCAATTAAAATAATACAAAACAACATAAATCAAACATGGGCAAACTTTGGCCCTCCAGGTGTTTTGGACTTCGGCTCCCACCATTCCTAACAGCCCCTCTGGGCCTCCTACTCGAGTCCATCTAAATCAGGCCTGGGCAAACTTGGGCCTTCCTCCAGGTGTTTTGGTCTCCTACTCCCACCATTCCTAACAGCCTCAGGCCCTTTCCTTTTCCCCTTCAGCCACTTAAGCGGGAAAAGTATGGTCGTAATAAAAGCATAATATGACAAATTAAAAGCACTCTTTTACACAAATTGAAATCTCCCTGAAGAAGGTGCAGTATTGCTAATGGGACTCCAGTGGACAGTCTTGTTCCCTTCTTGTCCAAAAGTCATCCAACCAGAATGAAATTTTGACTATAATGTATATATGGGTTGCTGTGAGTTTTCCAGGGTGTATGGTCATGTTCCAGAAGCATTCTCTCCTGACGTTTTGCCCACATCTATGGCAGGCACCCTCAAGAGGTTGTGAGGTCTGTTGGAAACTAGGCAAGTGAGGTCTGCAAGGCCATTCCATGCTAATCAGAGTGGGGGCCAATTGCAACATTCACACTTGCCTCAAGCAGACAAAAGTTATTTCTCCCACCCTGGACCTTCCACAGATATATAAACCCCACTTGCCTAGTTTCCAACAGACTTCAAACCTATGAGAATACCTGCCATAGATGTGGGCGAAACGTCAGGAGAGAATGCTTCTGGCGCATGGCCAGACAGGCCGGAAAACTCACAGCAACCCATATACATTATTCATAAATTATTTATACAGTGAGATAGATCTGGGTTGTTGTGAGTTTTCTGGGCGGTATGGCTATGTTCCAGAAGCATTCTCTCCTGACGTTTCGCCCACATCTATGGCAGGCATCCTCAGAGGCTGTGAGGTCTGTTGGAAACTAGGCAAGCGGTATATGGCAGGTATATATAATATATAATACAGGTATATGGCAGTGTGGATTTAGGGCCCTTCTAGGCAGCCATATATCCCAGAATATCAAGAAAAAAATCCTCATATTATCTGAGTGTGGACTCGGATATCCCAGTTCAAAGCAGGTATTGTGGGTTTTTTTGCCTTGATATTCTGGGATATATGGCTGTGTGGAAAGCCCCTCAGATATCCCAGTTCAAAGCAGATATTGTGGGATTTTTGCCTTGATATATCTGTGGAAAGTCCAGGGTGGGAGAAAGAACTCTTATCTGCTTGAGGCAAGTGTGAATGGTGCTACTGGCTATCTTGATTCGCATTAAATGGCCTTGCAGAACTCACTTGCCTAGTTTCCAACAGACCTCACAACCTCTTGAGGATGCCTGCCATAGATGTGGGGCTAAACGTCAGGAGAGAATGCTTCTGGACAGGCTAATAGCCAGGATTTTGATTGGGGGAGAGGGCTGAGTTTAATTGGGGGGGGGGCTGAGCCTGAGTGAGAGAGGGTCTACCCTAGCAAACCTTTTGTATCATTATCCCAATACCCCCATGCATATGGGATATATTGAGCATGGTGATCAGATCATGATATGAATAAACATAACAGTTTAAATAATGTACCAGTAAGGCCTTCTCCCGGACTACCTTGAGAATTGGGGGGGGGGCCCTTCAAGCCCCCCCCCCCTACATGCCTGCTTCTGGAACATGGGCATACAGCCCGGAAAACTCACAGCAACCCAGTGATTCCGGCCATGAAAGTCTTCAACAACACATTAAAGCAGGCCTGGGCAAACTTTGGCCCTCCAGGTGTTTTGGACTTCAACTCCCACCATTCCTAACAGCCTCAGGCCCCTTCCTTTTGCCCCTCAGCCGCTTAAGCGGCTGAGGGGCAAAAGGAAAGGGCCTGAGGCTGTTAGGAATGGTGGGAGTTGAAGTCCAAAAACACCTGAGGGCAAAGTTTGCCCAGGCCTGCATTAAGATATATTTCTTTATTCAATTTAATTAATATCCTGCGTAAGAGGGGGAAAGGAAAGAGCCTGAGGCCAGGAATTGTGGGAGTCGAGGTCCAAAACACCTGGTCCAAGTGTGCCCGGGCCTGGTGTCAATGCACTCCAAGCAACCCTGTAATCCGAGAGAAGGCAGCCTTACCTGTGCCGCCTCTTCTTCCGCTTCTTGCTCTGGTTTAAGGAGGATTTGGACATTTTCCGGTCGCTGGAGGAGACATCTTCGGAATCTGGGTGGGAGAGAAAGCGAGGCGGCGATGGAGAGGGGCAAAAAAAACCCCTAGGGAGGGGTATTTGGATAGGGCGGGGGGTCTTGGAGCATTTCCTGGGCTCCGGTTTCGTTTTCCGGAGGGAGGAAAAGGTCGCCCCGCAAGTCCACGCACTCAGCAAGAGGAGGCTTCGCTCTCTTTGGACCCACCTTCCTTACTCTTGTTTGAAACTGTGTGTCCGTCTCGACCCTAAAATGGGGTCCCTTGAGCTCAGGTCACGAAAAGGTTTCTGAAAGCCACTAGCTCACCCACACAAAGATGTAGTGTTGAGCGTGGACTCTGCAGAAGATGCTTCAGCTGAACTCCACACAAAAAAGGAAAGTCAGCAAATGCAAAACAGGCCATTTCTGAGTCATTTTCAGCAGATGTTATGGTTTTTATACCTATTTTATATAGCTATATACCTGGAGTCCCCGAGCGGAAAGGGGTCCCGAGTGGGAAAAGTTTTAAGAAGCCCTGGTTTAGGTATTAACTTGTATTATCGAAAGCCTTCATGGCGGGAATCACTGGGTTGTTGTGAGTTTTCCGGGCTGTATGGCTATGTTCCAGAAGCATTCTCTCCTGACGTTTCGCCTGCATCTATGGCAGGCTTCCACCAGAAAACTGACCTCACAACTTCTGAGGAAGCTTGCCATAAATGCAGGCGAAACGTCAGGAGAGAATGCTTCTGGAACGTGGCCCTTCCCTGTCCTTCCTTTCCTTTCCCTTCTCTTCCCTCCCTTCCCTTCCCTTCCCTTTCGTTCCCTTTCTTTTCCTTCCCTTTCGTTCCCTTTCCTTTCCCTTCCCTTCCCTCCCCTTTCTTTTCCTTCCCTTTCCTGTCCTTCCCTTTCTTTTCCTTCCCTTTCCTGTCCTTTCCCTTCCTTTCCCTTTTCCTTCCTTTCCCGTCCCCTCCTCCCCTTTCTTTTCCTTCCCTCTCCTGTCCTTCCCTTTCGTTCTCTTTCTTTTCCTTCCCTTTCCTGTCCTTCCCTTTCGTTCCCTTTCTTTTCCTTCCCTTTCCTGTCCTTCCCTCTCGTTCCCTTTCTTTTCCTTCCCTTTCCTGTCCTTTCCCTTCCTTTCCCTTCCCTTCCCTCCCCTTTCTTTTCCTTCCCTTTCCTGTCCTTCCCTTTCGTTCCCTTTCTTTTCCTTCCCTTTCCTGTCCTTCCCTTCCCTTTCCTGTCCTTCCTTTCCCTTCCTTTCCCTCCCCTTCCCTTTCTTTTCCTTCCCTTTCCTGTCCTTCCCTTTCGTTCCCTTCCTTTTCCTTCCCTTTCTTTTCCTTCCCTGTCCTTCCTTTCCTTTTCCTTCCCTGTCCTTCCCTTTCTTTTCCTTCCCTTTCTTTTCTTTCCCTCTCCTTCCTTTCCTTTCCCTTCCTTTCCCTTCCCTGTCCTTCCTTTCCTTCCCTTCCCTCCCCTCCCCTTTTCCTTCCCTTTCCTCCTTCCTTTTTCCCTTTCCTTCCCTTCCCTCTCCTTTCCTTTCCTTTCCCTCCCCTTCCCTTTCTTTTCCTTCCCTTTCCTGTCCTTCCCTGCCCTTTCCTTTCTTTTCCTTCCCTCTCCTTCCTTTCCTTTCCCCCCCTCCCTTCCCTTGTGAGGTCTCTCAACCTCTGAGGATGCCTGCCACAGATGCAGGCGAAACGTCAGGAGAGAATGCTTCTGGAACGTGGCCATACAGCCTGGAAAACTCACAACCCACCCAAGCCTTAAGTTCCTTGCTTTGACAGGTGAACTTCGAAAGAGAGGTTCATCTTATCATACTAGAGGGGGGGGAGGGAATCCACTTAAAACCCGGTTTCTGCCTCCTGCAAAATTCTGGGGTTTGTAGTTTAGTGAGGCAGTTAAAGGCTCCTCCCTAAACTACAAACCCCAGAATTCTGCAGGAGGCAGAAACCGGATTTTAAGTGGATTTTTCCCCTCTCTAGTGTAATGAAGTAGTAACAGTATTGATGCTCCAGGCATGATATAACGCAGGCATGGGCTAACTTCGGCCCTCCAGGTGTTTTGGACTTCAACTCCCACAATCCTGGAGGGCCGACGTTAGCCCATGCCTGATATAACGAATGATACATCTCCATTCTCTGTTGTTGTTGTTGATTTATTTAGTCGCTTCCGACTCTTCGTGACCTCATGAACCATCCCACGCCTGAGCTCCCTGTGGGCCGTGGCCAGCCCCAGCTCCTTCAAGGTCAAGCCAGTCACTTCAAGGATGCCATCCACCCATCTTGCCCTTGGTCGGCCCCTCTTCCTTTTTCCTTCCATTTCCCTCAGCATCACTGTCTTCTCGAAGCTTTCTTGTCTTCTCATGATGTGGCCAAACAAGAGCATTTTGGTGTCAATCGGGGATCAAAACAAAAAGCCACGGGTGGGCATTCATGCCTTCGACACCTTTCAAAAGCGACTGGTTTAGCGAGGGACAAGGGTTTATTTCTCTAAATTTATTATTTTTAATTGTGATTGAGTTTTCTAATTATTCGTTTCCTACTTTCCCCGAGGACTCCTTTTTTTAAATAAAAAAATCTCCCCAACCTTGCTTTTGCTTGTAATTCTTGGGCCTCTTCCATGCAACTGAAGAAAACCCCACATTTTTTTGCTTTATACCGGAATATATGGCAGTGTGGACTCAGATATCCCGGTTCAAAGCCGATATTGGGGGATTTTCCTGCCTTGATATTCTGGGTTATAGGGCTGAGTGGAAAGGCTCTGAGAAAAGCCATTTTTCGTTGTAATTCACCCCCCCCCCCAAAAAAAAACCACAACAACAGAACCCTCTCTGTTCCAGATTATTGAGCTGGCGAAGATCACGCGTGAGCCTGAATTTGGGAGGGAGAGGACCTGAGCGTGACGAGATAGAGAGATGGGCACTTCGGGGCCAGCAAGCGTCATGCCCGAGGCCTCATCTACACTGAGCACTGAATGCAGTTTCAAACCAGTATTACAGAAAGTGGTTCTTGCGGTGCAGAAGCCGACCTAGGAAGTCCTGGAACCAGTTGGATGGGGATGACACTGGCTGGCTTTGGTGGGAGTTGGTTGCCTGGCCGCTGCAGTTGGGAGCTAGCTTCCGAACTGCATTAAATGGTGATGTAGGTCATGTTTGGGCCAACTTGGCCCCTTCAGGCGTTTTGGATTCCAACTCAAAACAGCCTAACAGCCCCAGGCCCTTTCCTTTTCCCCTTCAGTCGCTTATGGTAGGAGTTGGAATCCAAAACAGCTGGAGGGGCCAAGTTTGCCCATGCCTAATGTAGATGGATTCGAGGAGGGCCTAGGTCTCTACTATTTTGGACGCTTCCTGAGCACATAAGCCCTCTCTTAAAGGGGAGTGGGGTGTCCTGACCTAGAGGAAAGACTGAATCTTCCTCCTCTCTCCAGCTCCATCTACACCAGGTATGGGTAAACCCAGGCCCGGGGGCCAGGTTGCGGACCTTTGGGCTCTTTTCTCAGGCCCTCCTCCCTCTTACCATCCTATCCTTCCTTCTCTCTTTCCTTCCTCCTTCTCTTCCTTCCATCCTTCTCTTCCAGTCCTTCCTTCCTCCCTTTCGTCATCCCTCCCTCCTCTTTCCTTCCTCCTTCCCTTCCTTCCACCCTTTCGTCCTTACCTCCTTCTTACCTCTCTTTCTCCCTCACCTTCAACTTTCTCCTTCCATCCTTCCCTTCCTCCCTTTCGTCCTTTCTTCCTTTTCCTCCTTCCCTTCCTTCCATCCTTCCTTCCCTCTTGTCTTTCCTTCTATTTCCTTCCTCCTCACCTCTCTCCCCCTTCCCTTCCTCTTTCTCCTTCCATCCTTCCCTTCCTCCCTTTCGACCTTCCTTCCTTCTTTCTTTCTTTCCTTCCACCCTTTCGTCCTTCCTTCCTTCTCTTTCCTTCTCACCTCTCTCCCTTCCCTTCCTCTTTCTCCTTCCATCCTTCCCTTCCTCCTCTCTTTCCTTCATCTTTCCCTTTTCCTTTTTCTCTTTCCTTCCCCTTCCTTTTCCTTCCATCCTTTTCCCTTCCCTTCCTTCTTTCCTTCCCTTTCCTTCCTTCCTTCTCTTTCCTCCTCACCTTTCTCCCTTCTTTTTCCCTTTCTCCTTCCATCCTTCTCTCTTTCCTTCCTCTTTCTCTTCTTTTTTTCCCTTTTGCCCTTTCTTCCTTTTCTCTTCCCTTTCTCCTACTCCTCCTCCCTTTCCTTCCTTCCTTCCTTATTTCCTTCTCTTTCCTTCCTCATCTCTTTCTCCCCCTTCCCTTTCTCTTTCTCCTTCCATCCTTCCCTTCCTTCTCTCTTTCCTTCCTCTTTCCCTTTCGCCCTTCCTTCCTTTTCTCTTCCCTTTCCCCTGCTCTTCCTTCCTTCCTTCCTTCCGTCACCAGGCAGCCTGTCCTCTGAGCAGGGGGAGCTAGCACGCGGCCCCCAAGTCAGAAAGTTTTCCTGTGCCTGATCTACACTGACCCTTCCAAGCAGTTCGAAGCCGGCGTCCACGGACTGCTTCGTTCAGCGGCCAAGCCACCAACTCCCACGAAAGCTCTGCATTTTGTGTCACCGACTGGATCCCAGGGTTTCCTAGGGCAGCCTGCTCCACCTCGAAGCCCCTTGTCTTCCGTCCGGGGATGTTGAGCTCCTCTCTCTCTCTCGGTGGGTCTACCTGAGCTGGCGGTCTGCCCGGCGTCCATCCGAGGGCCGGGCCCGCGTCCCAAGGGCTGCAGGTGGACCCCCGGCGGGTCGGCCAACACCTCGAGGAAGGTGGGCTGGGCGTAGAAGCCCGGGAGGCCCCCGGCGGCGCTGAGCAGGCCCAAGCCCACGCCGCCCACCGCGCGAGCCGAGAGCAGGTGCCCCGCCGGCAAGGCGTCCAAGGCGCCGCGGGACGGGGGGGCGGCAGCAAGGCGGCCTGGTGCTGCGGAGAAGGGGCGGGAGGCAGCGGCGAGGGCTCCTTGTTCAAGCCCAGGATCTCCTGGATGCCGAAGCCCGTGCAGCGGGGCGCCGCGGCGGGGCCCGAAGGGGGCGGCTTGGGCCCGGCGTTTGTGGACGAGGGAGGGGGAGGAGGCGGCGGCGGGGCCCCTTCCTCGGGGGCTTTGCCTTTGGCGGGGAGGCTGGGGTGGGCCAGCGCGTCCCCGGCTTTGCCCGTCATGCTGAGGATGCCGCTGCTGCCGCTGCTGCTGCCTGGTGCCGGCCTCGGGGAATAATACCGGGCAGCCCCCGCCTCGGGGCCCTTCTTATACGCGCCGGAGTGGGGTCAGAGCCCCGCAGCCAATCACAGGGGCCGGCCGCGATTAGGGATGCCCCCAAAGCCGAAGGGGTTGGCGGGGAACGGCGCGGGGAGGAAGAGGAGGAGGAAGAAGAGAGGAAGCGAGACCCCTTCGGCAGGGAGTGAGTGGCCTCCAGAGAGAGGGAGGGAGGGAGTGAGGAGGGGGAAGAGCAGGGCAATTGAGGGAAGGCTGGTTGGGGTGGACCATTGCAAAAGGGAAAGGGGGGGGGATTGCCCACGAATAAGAAAGAGAAGGAGGAAGGACAACAATACCAGGAGGAGGGGGAAGAAGACGACGACGAGGAGGAAAAGAAGCAGAGGAGAAGAAGGGGGAGAAAGCAGAAGAGGGAGGAGAAGAAGAAGGCGAGGAGGAGGAAAAAGCGAGAAGAAGGAAGAAAAGGAGGAAGTGGAAGAGGAGGAGGAGGAGGAAGAAGAGGAAGAAGAAGGCGAGGAGGAGGGGAAAAAGCAGAGGAGAAGAAGGGGGAGAAAGCAGAAGAGGGAGAAGAAGAAGAAGGCGAGGAGGAGGAAAAAGCGAGAAGAAGGAAGAAAAGGAGGAAGTGGAAGAGGAGGAGGAGGAAGAAGAAGAAGAGGAAGAAGAAGGCAAGGAGGAGGAAAAGAAGCAGAGGAGAAGAAGGGGAGAAAGCAGAAGAGAGAGAAGAAGAAGAAGAAGGCGAGGAGGAGGAAAAAGCGAGAAGAAGGAAGAAAAGGAGGAAGTGGAAGAAGAGGAAGAAGAAGGCGAGGAGGAGGAGAAAGCGAGAAGAAGGGAGAAAAAGAGGAAGTGGAAGAAGAAAAGGAGGAGGAGGAAGAAGGTGAGGAGGAGGAAAAGGCGAGAAGCAAGAAAAGGAGGAAGTGGAAGAATAAGAAGAGGAAGAAAAGGAGGAGGAAGGAACGAGAAAAAAAGAAGCCAGAAGGAGGAAGAGGAAGATTAGGAGCAGCAGCAATATAATAATGCCAATGATTAGAAGAGGACGAATAGCCACAACAATGGAAGGCGCTGCCTTGGCAGGTGTGTCCGGGGCTGCTTCCCTGGTGGGGGGGGGGGGGGCAGCTATCCCTGTCAAGGCGGGGGAGGGAGGGAGGGGGAAGGGAGAGAGAAGCAATAAAGGAAGGATTCCCTCTCCTTCGTTTGGAGAGGTGCCACCAATTCGAGGTGGTTGGGTTTCTTCCAGCCCACCAATGAAGTCGCCCCGGTTCTTTCGGGGTTATTCAAATTCGAATGAACACCTTTCCTTCCCTTTTCCCCCCTTCCCTTCCCTACCATTTCCTTTCGTTCCCTTTCTTTCCCTTCCCTTCCCCCTCCTTCCTTTCCTTTCCCTTCCCTCCCTTCCCTTTCCTTCCCTGTCCTTCCTTCCCTTCCCTGTCCTTCCTTTCCCTCCCCTCCCTTCCCTTTCGTTCCCTTCCCCTTCCCTGTCCTTCCTTTCCTTTCCCTCCCTTCCCTTTCCTTCCTTTCCTTTCCCTTCCTTCCCTTTCCTTCCCTTTCTTTTCCCTTCCTTCCCTTCCCTTTCTTTTCCTTTCCTTTTCCTTCCCTTCCCTTCCCTTTCCTTTCCTTTCCTTTTCCTTCCCTTCTCTTTCGTTCCCTTTCTTTTCCTTCCCTTTCTTTTCCTTTTTCTTCCCTTCCCTGTCCTTCCTTTCCTTTCCCTCCCCTCCTTTTCCTTCCCTTTCGTTCCCTTTCTTTTCCTTCCCTTTCTTTTCCTTTTTCTTCCCTTCCCTTCCCTGTCCTTCCTTTCCTTTCCCTCCCCTCCTTTTCCTTCCCTTCCCTTTCGTTCCCTTTTCCTTCCCTTCCCTTTCTTTTTCTTTCCTTTCATTCCCTTTCCTTCCCTTTCGTTTCCTTTCTTTTCCTTCCCTTTCCTTCCCTTTCGTTCCCTTTCTTTTCCTTCCCTTCCCTTTCTTTTCCTGCCCTTCCTTTCCTTTCCCTTCCTTCCCTCCTTTTCCCTTCCTTTCCTTCCCTTTCCTTTTATTTCTTTCCGCATAAAAAAAAAAAACTAGAATTCCTGACCAGTTCCTGTTAGTTCTCCTGGTGAGACTGGTAGAAGACATTTGTAAATGGGTTGTTGCAGGTTTTTCGGGCTGTATGGCCATGTTCCAGAAGCATTGTCTCCTGACGTTTTGCCTGCCTCTATGGCAGCCATCCTCACAGGTTGTGCGACCTCACAACCTCTAAGGATGCCTGCCATAGATGCAGGCGAAACGTCAGGAAAGAATGCTTTTGGAACATGGCCACACAGCCCGAAAAACCTACAACAACCCAGTGATTCCGGCCATGAAGACCTTCGACAATACATTTGGAATTACTCCTTGAAGTCGTTTTCGATTGATTTTTCTTGGCCCAATATGTGTCCTAGGGGGGCTTGTCTTTGCCTTCCTCTGAGGCTGAGAGACCCAGGACCCTTCCACATAGCCATATAACCCGGAATATCAAGGCAAAAAAATCCCCCAGGGCTTGGGGTGGAGGGGTTTAAAAACAAAAACCTGTTTTACTCATGTTAAGTGTATGAGAAGCAAACATCAAATTGTTTTAAATAAGTCTGTATAAAATATAGAATGAACCATAGTATTGAAATTATTTTGTATTATGGAACTACTCTTCATGAGTAGTATATATATAATCCTATAATATCTGCATTGAATTGGAATATATGGCAGTGTGGACTCAGATAACCTAGTCCAAAGCAGATATCAGTGCCATAGCCAGAATATATATATAGAATATATATATATATATACACACACACACACACACAACACACACACACACACACACACACACACACAATTCTGGCTATGGCACTGATATCTGCTTTAACTAGGTTATCTGAGTCCACACTGCCATATATTCCAATTCAATGCAGATATTATGGGATTTTCCGCCTTGATATTCTGGGACCCCTTCCACACAGCTGAATAAAATCCCACATTATCTGCTTTGAACTGGAATATATGGCAGTGTGGACTCAGATAACCCAGTTCAAAGCAGATATTCTGGGGGCTTCTGTCTGGGTTATATGGCTGTGTGTGGAAGAGCCCCCAATGGGATTTGAACCCAGTTCTCCAAAGCCTGGGCACAAAACACTTCCATCCATCTCTGCAAACTTTTGTAACGGTGCCGATTCCTAAATGCCAAACTCCGCGTTAAGTTTGGCATGAAAATATCGTTTGAAAGGCTGAAATAAAGATGCGTGTTTACAATAACTAGGCTCTGAGGGCTCCAAGGTGATCAAGCAGAGGCAAGGGGAGGATTCATAGTGTGTAAATGGTATGCATTTCAAGGGAAAGCTGTGGACATACATGTTATTAGAAGTGTAATGTTGAATTAAGTGTTTCCTGTTCAGCTGGATGCAAAGGTGAAACGACTGGGATGGACAAGCTTCCATTCCAAAACCCTCACTGAGAATGGTGTCTCTTTTAAATGCATCCCTTTTCCTGCAGTCATTAATGCAATGAATGCAATTTCTATAGAATGCCATTTCAGTGCTAGTTCTCTCTACCTATTACCTAAGGAACTTTTCACTGAAAAGGGTACTAAACACATACAATACATACAATACAATAAAGATGTGGGGAATTGGAAGCAAAATGAATGAGAATACTAAAACTAATTCTATTAAATCTATTAAAAGGAAAAAATAAAATCAAGATATTTTATTTCACTAAACTATGGACTGAAATTGGCAGAAGTGGGCTTCAATTTGCAACTTTGTGCATTCAAAATTAATCTAATCCATCCCATTGTATTAAACAGTTGTTTGAGTTGTTGTGAGTTTTCCTGGACTCTATGGCCATGTTCCAGCAGCATTCTCTCCTGACATTTCACCTGCATCTATGGCAGACATCCTCAGAGATGGTGAGGTTTGTCGTTTAGCTGTATCTATACAATGTATGGGGACTATTTTCTCTTCCATTGACATAAAATAGTATATTAATAATAATATTAATATATTATATAGTAAAATAATACATTCATGCTGAAGAAGACTGTTTTGAATGTCATACCACTTCAAAATAATTTTAAAATACTTTAAATATATTCCATTAACATAAAATAATATAGTATGATTATATTATTATTATAATATAGTAAAACTAATATATTCATTGATCTAATTCCTATGCTGAACAAGATTATTTTCAAGTGCCTGAGGTCTGTTGTATAGCTGTATCTATACAATGTATGGGGATTATTTTCTCTTCCATTGACATAAAATAATATAGTAACAAATAATATTATTAATATAATAATAATATAGTAAAATAATAAATTCATTGATCTATTTCCTATGCTGAACAAGATTGTTTTCAGTGCCTGAGGTCTGTTGTATCGCTGTATCTATGGGGATTATTTTCTCTTCCATTGACATAAAATAATATAGTAACAATAATATTAATATAATAATAATATAGTAAATTAATAAATTCATTTATCTATTTCCTACACTGAAGAAGACTGTTCCGAATGTCATACCACTTCAAAATAATTTAAAATACTTTAAATCTCTTCCATTAACATAAAATAATATAGTATTATTATATTATAATAATATAGTAAAACTAATATATTCATTGACCTATTTCCTATCCTGAACAAGATTGTTTTCAGTGCCAGGCTGCCTTAAAACAATTTTAGAGTACTTTAAAATTTAATTAAATAAAACTAAAATATATTTATACTGATATAGGTCATTTTCAAATTAATTAAGGTTAAAAATAAATTTACATGCAAATGTCTTTTTTTTCCTTCTCCATTGTTGTGTGTTTAAAATGTGCACCCAAGCCAATTAATACTGGCATCTTTATTTTCAAACATAAACACACCTTGCTTTGGTTCACCCTAAAAAATCAAGCCTAGCCGAAAGTTATCCAGTAGGATAGAAAACATTCCAATTTGAACAGGAGGAATATAGCCTTATTTTAATGAGAAGGGAAAGAAGTGGACACACAAGACTATGCTTCTTAAACTCCTCCCTTGATGTATATTAAATCAATGCATATGCCAGGCATGGGCAAACTTGGGCCTTCCCTCCAGATGTTTTGGACTCCAACTCCCACCATTCCTAACAGCCTGAGGCTGTTAGGAATGGTGGGAGTTGGAGTCCAAAACATCTGGAGGGAAGGCCCAAGTTTGCCCATGCCTGGCATATAAGAAGAATATTTGCATTGTATCATAATACCTTTCCAGGCTCCTTGATGCACGTCCACTGTGTCTGTTGTCACCTGTTGTTATAGCTTTCATGTTATGTTCAAATTGAGTAAGTTATTTGGTAAACAGGCCATGCCATTTTCTCCATTGCCCATCACTTTGATGTTCTATAACACAATAAAATCATCTTAGGTAATTTTTATGTAAATAAGTCAATGATGTATGAAATAACACACATTCATTCCATATCAGAAGCAACACGTGTGGTTCACAGCACTTCTCTGGAAGCAACTTCCATATAAGAAATGCAAGGCAACTCTTACCTTACATCCATGACTGTGATATGCAATGAAAAATCAAAGCTTTACTGTGTTGTCAAAGGCTTTTATGGCCTTTCGCTGGGTTGCTGTGTGTTTTCCGGGCTGTATGGCCATATTCTGGAAGCATTCTCTCCTGACGTTTTGCTCACATCTATGGCAGGCATTCTCAGAGATTGTGAGGACTGTTGGAAACTAGGTAAGTGGGTTTATATATCTGTGGAATCATGTCCAGGACAGGAGAAAGGAGTCTTGTTTGGGTTGTTTTGAATTTTCTGGGCTGTCTGGCCATGTTCCAGAAGCTTCTCTCCTGACGTTTCGCCTGCATCTATGGCAGGCATCCTCAGAGGTTGTGAGGTCACAATCTCTGAGGATGCCTGCCATAGATGCAGGCAAAATGTCAGAAGAGAGTGCTTCTGGAACATGGCCATACATCCCGGAAAATGAAAGCCTTCAACAATATACTGAGCTCTTGCTTGAGGTAAGTGTGAATGTTGCAATTCAACCAGAGGAGTCAGCCATAGCAGAGCACTTGAGGAACCAACCTAGACACCGCATATTATTTGAGAACATAGAAATGCTGGACTACTCTAACAACCACCATGTCAGACTACACAGAAGCCACTGAAATCCACAAGCATATAGATAATTTCAACAGAAAGGGGGAAACCGGGAATGTGGCATAAGATCTCTCTGACCTGTAGGTCATGAGTTTGAAGCCTGCCCGGGTCAAGGTGGGTGCTTGACCTTAAGTGTAGCCTGATGTCGACCTTTGCAGCCCAAAAGACAGATGCATCTATCAAGTAGGAGATAAAGGTACCACATTAAGTGGGGAGGCAAAATTTATGGGGCCATTAAAAACCCAGGAATGCGGAAGAACAACAAAGGGATGCTGGAAAATGCTGAGAGGAGTGCGTCAGCTCCCCCTGGTGGCCAGAAAATTTGCCTCTGTATGTGTATATGTGTATGTAATATGTCAAAATGTATGTAGTGTACTGTGATAAATGTCATATGTCTATATGTCATATGTTCAACTGCAGGGATTGTCTGCTAAGTATGTGTACCTGTAATCCACTCTGAGTCCCCTTCAGGGTGAGAAGAGCGGAATATAAATAAAGTAAATAAATAAATAAATAAATAAATAAACATGAAAATGAACAAAATCTGGCTACCAGTATTTTTTTAAAACTTCTAAAATCATAACAGTAAATAAAGAGCAACTCTCAGAAAACTGGGGAATTCCAGACAGAAAACAATCAGGGCCAGCTAACACCTCCCAACAAAGGATTTCCCCAGACAGGAAGCAGACAGGCTTTGAAGTTGCAAGGCCATTCCATGCTTATCAAGGCGACCAATTGCAACATTCACACCTGCCTCAAATAGACAAGAGTTCTTTCTCCCACCCTGGAGGTTCCACAGATATATAAACCCCATTTGCCTAGTTTCCAACAGACCTCACAACCTCTGAGGATGCCTGCCATAGATGTGGGTGAAACATCAGGAGAGAATGCTTCTGGAACATGGCCATGCAACTCAGAAAACTCACAGCAACCCAGCATTATATTGCATGGTAGATGGGGCCTGAGGCTCACAGGACTATGAAAAGCTCACCCAATTTTGTTTGAATTCTAGATGTTTGATATCTAAA
Source organism: Anolis apletophallus (assembly GCA_030556195.1). Taxonomy (NCBI): domain Eukaryota; kingdom Metazoa; phylum Chordata; class Lepidosauria; order Squamata; family Anolidae; genus Anolis; species Anolis apletophallus. The sequence goes on from JARBWK010000002.1 coordinate 26,284,985, forward strand.
TCTTAATATAATAGCTTGGGTTTTTAAATAGATTCTTTCGGGTTCATATGCTGGTGTATTTAATATCTCTGGCTGTTTTGCTAATACTGGGATCCAAGGCAAGTTTTAAAAAAATCCCAAACAGAGAATAGAAACAGGGTCCCTGCCTGAGAGCTGAATTAGAGCTGGGGGGAAATTTCTTCCTGAAAGCTGATTTTTAAATCCCACACTAATAGAGACAACTTCATGAGGATGTATTTTTAGATGTACCCAAGGAAGGCCACCTGCTTAGTTGTGTTCTAACTGTAAAAGCAAGTTTCCTTTTAGTAGTGATGGAAGTGAATAGTAGTACCACCTACTGGTAGCTAGAAGAACAATAATAAAATACATCCTTACGCACTGTTGCTTAAGTACATTTAAAGAATGCCATTAGGACTTTCTGAATGTTCTGAGAGCCACGGAATTTGATAGACACCTGCTAGAAAAGGGCCATAAAATTTCTGAAAATACTGTGTACACACTATTTTGTAGAGCCAAAATAAAGATTTTGCTGGTGTTAAAACTAGGTGTTTAATTGAGTCCTACCGTGGGAGACGGGCGGGGTAGAAATGAAGATGATTGATGATGATGATGATGGTAATAGTGAGCAAAAAATGGAATTCCTTATTTAACTTATAGTTTTCTTATCTCCTGTGCCTGTGAAGCCCTTTCCCCAATTATTTTGGAAATTATTTTGGAAAAGTTTACTCTGGGAAGATAATAGTATCTCTTTTGTGACAAAGCAGACTAGACTAACCATTCAATTAAGCAGGAAAATCAGTATTAAAAAAAAATAAACCTAAATGGACATCCAGTCATAACCTTTGGGCACAAATGGGAACATAACATTTTTCTGCTTTGGTCAGACCACACCTGGAACACTGTGTTCAATTCTGGGCACTGCAATTTAAGAGATGTTGACAAGCTGGAATGTGTCCAGAGGAGGGTGACTAAAATGATCAAGAGTCTGGAGAACAAGACCTATGAGGAGTGACTTAAAGAGCTGAGCATGTTTAGCCTGCAGAAGAGAAAGCTAAGAGGAGACATATTGGCCATGTATAAATACATGAGAGGAAATCATATGGAGGAGGGAGCAAGCTTGTTTCCTGCTACCCTGGAGACTAGGACGCAGAACAATTGCTTCAAACTACAAGAAAGGAGATTCCACCTGAACGTAAGGAAGAACTTCCTGACTGTGAGAGCTGTTCAGCAGTGGAACTCTCTGCCCCGGAATGTGGTGGAGGCTCCTTTGGAGGCTTTTAAACAGAGGCTGGATGGCCATCTGTTGGGGGTGCTTTGAATGTGGTTTTCCTGCTTCTTGATAGAATGGGATTGGACTGGATGGCCCACAAACTCTATGATTTTATGATTAGGATTTTAAAAAATCCCCAGTCTTTCTGGAAAACCTCTTAAGAAAATCTCTTCTCTGATTGAAATCTGGTTGACCCCATCTGCACTAAACTATTATCAAAGTTTCATGCCCTTCTAACTTGCATAGACTCTAAAATCCTGTAATTTGTAGTTTTTGAGGCACTTAAAATCTTCTGCTAGAGCTCCCTTTGCTATTTCCTCAAACTACTGCACTGACACTCTCTGGCACAGAATTCCAAGTATTTTGTCAAACTACAATTTCCAAGATTCAATTAGACGGAGCCATGGCAGTTAAAGATGTAGCATAGATCAAGCTGTTGCTTGAAAAGGTACATAAAATTCTCTGCAAGACGGCTTTGATATCTGTAACCTTTTGATCTTTAATACAAGAGCTTTCTGAGAATTTAAATATCTCATCAAACTGCAGGTCCCAGGATTCTGGAGGATGGAGACATGAAAGTTAAAATTGTATCAAGATGTGATAGCTGTGTGTAGATTCGGCACGGGCAAACTTTGACCCTCCAGGTGCTTTGGACTTCAGCTCCCACCATTCCTGGACCTAGGCCCTTTCCTTTCCCCCCTCAGCCGTTTAAGCTGGGTTTTATCCTTTGACTTTAGCCATTAGAATAGTAGAGTCATAGAGTTGGAAGAGGCCACAAGGGACATCCAGTCCTACCTCCATGTCATGTAGGAACACAGACTCAAAGCACCTCTGACAAATGGCCCTCTGGCCTAATACAATGGTAACCACTGCAGTCAACTGAAATTGTTTTCACTTTGATGGGTATTGACCTAGAGTTTTGGAGTTTTAGTTCACCTACATTCAGAGAGCACTGTGGACTCCAAACAAAGATCGATCTGGACATCTCTCTCTGTCATTACCTCGGGAACGAAGATTCTTAGGAAGGACTCATCCCATGCTTTTTACAAGTGTGTTTCAGGGAGTCCTTATGTCTCTTTTTCGGGGTGCCTCTCTTGCGCTGACCCGTGGCGAGTTCACCGTAGAGCAGTATCTTTGGGAGGCGGTGGTCCTCCATTATAGAAATGTGCCCTGCCCAGCGCAGCTGTGTTCTCAATAACATGGCCTCAATGCTGGTGATCCCTGCTTGCTCAAGGACAGCAACATTCGTCACATAGTCAGTTCAGTGTATATTTAGGATTGTGTGAAGACAGCGCTGATGAAAGCGTTTGAGGAGTCGTAGGTGTTGGCGATAGGTGACCCATGTTTCAGACTCATATAGGAGAATAGACAGTACGATAGCTCTGTACACACTGATTTTGGTGCTTTGCCTCAGGTGCTTGTTGCTCCAGACTCTATTGTGAAGCCTTCCAAATGCACTATATGCCTTTGCTAATCTGTGATCTATCTCTTTATCAATCTTGGCGTCTGAAGAGATTATGCTTCCCAGGTAGGTGAACTGCTGAACGGACTTAAGCACAGATCTGGACCAAACTTGGCACAAATATTCAATATGCCCGAATGTGAACATTAGTGGAGTTTGTGGAAAACAGACCTTGATATTTGGGAGTTGTAGTTGCTGGGGTTTACAGTATAATTCATCTACAAGCAAAGAGCATTCTGAACCGCACCAACGATAGAATTGGGCAAAACCTCCCACACAGAACCCCCATGACCAACAGAAAATACTGGAGGGATTTGGGAGGAACTGACAGTGATTTAGAGGAGATGTAGTTCACCAACATCCGGAGAGCACTGTGAACCCAAATGACTATGGGAAGATGTGCCATCGGTTTTCAAAAAGAAAGAGAAGGACAGTCGGTGAGATCTTCAGCCTTCTCTGACAAAGGTTGAGAAACACTGTGCTAGTCATAGGGAGGTTAGCAGAACCATGTGCACTAATGGTAGCTTTGGAGTTATCTCTATAAAATCAATACAGTGGTAAACTTAAAGGTATGGATTGACATAGCAGAATCTGTTCTTGCTAGAAAGGGTGGATTTATATCATATATGTAGGATTGTGATTCTTTCTTAGGGCTCTTTTATAGAAGAGCCTGTCTGCTGTTGGAAGTTAAGCAGGATCGGCTCTGGTTAGTATTGGATGGGGGAAACTTCCAATGGGCTATATTTCAGAGGAAAAAACCTTGCCTAAGAAAACTCTTTAAATTTGTCGGGGTCACATGCCTGCTGGGGAAAATAGAAAGGTATAATCTCTGATCAAATTTCCATTGGCAGTCATTATGACTAGTCTCAACCTCTTTTGAGACATTCTACATTGCAGCATTAATTGAAACTATAGCCAGACAAAAGGGAGCCTTTATGTGTGACACAGTGCAAATTACCTTTGGGGAAAATGCCATCTGAATGTTACAATTATTATAAAATTGACTATATAATCATCTGTAACATGTACACTCATTATCTGATGTGAAATATGTTTTAAAACAGCAATAATGAACAAAGACTGTTTTTATATTTTTCTCCCAAATAAAAGTGTAAATTTTCAAAATTGCTTCTCTCTTACAAATCTTTTGACAACACCAACAGCTGATCCACGTGTGTCCTTCCAGCTGCAGAATCTCATCTTTACCCAGTATGGATTGTTATTTTCCTGCTTAGTTTATGAGAGAAGAAGTATGTACAGAAAGGAAAGGCAAAAATAAACAAATAACCTTGTTCTAGAATAGTAACAACTGAAAATGAACAGAACCCCAACCGTGGCTGGACATCCATTTACGGGTAATACAAAAATGACGTTAAATTTATGAATCAAATACCCTGTACATATTAGTTCAAACATTGGAGTCCTTCTGTATTCAGAACTAAATTACTATAATTCACATGAGCACTCAGGTAGAATGAAAAGTTATATACAGCATTACTCTTCATATCACCCATAAATGTAGACCTCCCTCTTTGCTGTCTAGACCAGGCATGGGAGAACTTCAACCCTCCAGATGTTTTGGACTTCAATTCCCATAATTCCTAACAGCCTCAGGCCCTTTCCTTTCCCCCCTCAGCCGCTTAAGCTGTCCATGCTTGGTCTAGACCAGGGGTGCTCACACGTTTTCAGCATGCAAGCTACTTCTAAAACAACCAAGTTAAAATGATCTACCTACCCACTACTCGGAGAGCCATAAAAGCAAAATATTTGGAAATTTATTTCAGTGAGAGCCATATAACATATTTTAAGACTGAATTCAACTAAATGTGAGTATAATAAGCCCCTGAATTTATTCATAATAATAATGATGATAATATTCATTCAGCCTCTGCTACTACTAATAATAATAATAATAGTAACACCAACAACAATAGGTTCCTAGAGTAGAAGGAGACCTCCAAGGGCCATCCAGTCCAACCTTCTTCTGCCATAAGGGAAAAACACAATCAAAGCATTCATCACAGATGGCCATTCAGCCTCTAATAATAATAATAATAATAATAATAATAGTAACAATGGGTTCCTAGAATAGGGGAAGACCTCCAAGGGCCATCCAGTCCAACCTCCTTCTGCACGTGGGCGGTGTCGGGAGCCTGCGAGGTTGGACTGAGCCTTCCTCCCGCCCTGCCTGCGATCTACCAGGACACCCTACGCGATCTATCAGTAGATCGCGATCTACCTAATGAGCACCCCTGGTCTAGACCCTTACCTGTATGGTGGAAATAATAGTGACTATTTAGTTAACAACAAGAACTATACAGAATTAAACAATCTGATAATTAATAATTTGCAACTTTTCTAATAATTCCTTATATTAATCATGATCGGGATTCAAAGAACTGTAAAACCAACTGCTTTTAGACTTGCTTGTCTCAGACACCATTATGTATCTCTCCAAATACTGCAATGGGAATATTTTTGTTAAAAGCCGGGGGATCCTTTATTATTATTCTGTGATATCGTTGAGTCACTGCTTATGGTAAAATAATTCTGCTGGCCTAGTAGATGCTCTTTGTATCAACATAGGTAGCTCTTTGGATCCAAGTCAGCAATGTTTTCAACACCAGAGAACTTACTTCCCTCTTAATGTCAAACGTGTGAAAGTAGTATGTTCACAATGATAGTGTGACCACTCTGCAAACATAACTAGAGAGACACTGCACAACTTATTATTTGTTATAAGGATTTTTATTCTGCTCTTAGTTTTTCTTTCTTACAAAAGAAGAAAGTGGAACCAAAATACAAAAAAAGTTAATACACTGATGGCCCTTCCACATAGCCATATAACCCATATAACCCAGCCATATAACCCAGGCAGAAAACTAGATTTTCTGAGTCCACACTGCCATATATTCCAGTTCAAAGCAGACAACGTGGGGTTTTATTCAGCTGTGTGGAAGGGGCCTAAAACACAAAACTATAAATAAATACTGAACATTTTATCTTCACAAGTTAGTCTTGAATGCAAAGATAATGGATACCTAAGGGTGACTTTTCATTTCCCCACAAATAGATGGATTGATGTGATAGAATGTATATGCGTTTGGGCACAAACATACAAAGCTTTGGGAGGACATTCAAGCTTGATGCTCCAATAGCACAAAATGATTATTTCCTATCTTGAGGTGTCTCTTTCTTCTGGAAGATATGATACTAGCTAGCTCATTTGCTCCCATCATTCTTCATGATGAAATCTGGGCCTTTGAACAAACTCACCATATGGAAGGAGCATATGCAGGTCAGACATTGTCAGGAGTGGGGGACATACATCTGGACTATGTATATTCCATATATGTTGAGCTCTGTGAATTATACTGTTGCTAACTGGCACAGAATTCGGCAGTGCAAGGATGTCAGATTTCTTCTTAATGATCGGTTTGGGAAAGATCCGATTTAGAAATAATTTAAGAAAAATCCTAGATATTAAAATAATAATAATCAACTTTATTTGTATCCCACCACCTTCTCCCTGAAGGGACTCAGGGCGGCTCACAAAGTGCTTAATAGTGTGATAACACAAAGAATACAATAGGTATAAGAACATATACAAAATGAACAACACACAAAGTTCAAATAAACAATCTAAGCACTGGGAATGTGGCGCAGCTGGCTAAGTGTCAACTGCATAAGATCTCTCTGACCAGTAGGTCATGAGTTCAAGGCCTGACCGGGTCAAGGTGGGTGCTCGACCTTTAAGTGTAGCCTGCTGTCAACCTTTGCAGCCCGAAAAACAGTTTCATCTGTCAACTAGGAGATAAAGGTACCACATGAAGTGGGGAGGCAAATTTTGACTGAATTATGAGACCATTAAAGTACTCCAGGAACGCTGAGGATTGCGGAAGCAACAACAAGGGATGCTGGGAACGCTGAGAGATGAGGAGTGTGTCAGCTCCCCCTGGTGGCCAAAGTTTGCCTCTGTTTGTCTATATGTGTGTATGTGGAAATGGCAGGGATTGTCTGCTAAGTATGTGTACCTGTCATCCGCTCTGAGTCCCCTTCGGGGTGAGAAGAGCGGAATATAAATGAAGTAAATAAATAAATATAAAACCGTTCCTGATTAAAACGTCTTCAGTAAAATGCAACAGACTGCGAATATAAGCAAGCTGTATACCATGTCATTCCCATAAAGTGCAAAGTGAAAACAACCACCAAGCCCTTTAATTTAATGATGAGACATGGTCAGAGGCTTGTTTAGAAAGCCATGTTTTCAGGTGTGTTCTGTTCACTTGGAGATATTTTAGACATTGGCAAGAGTTATGGATGGGGGCTGGTGAAGCCTTACCAACTGGATTTGATTTTGGAAGGACTTCCTATAAACAAGAGATCAGGATTGATTCCATACTCCATTCTCCTCAATGGTATAATAATCAGCATACCCACCCACCCACCCCCCTTCTTTTCACAGCAAGGAGTATTACTAGCAGAATAAAGTTCAGTGGTATAAAGAACCCAAATTTTAAGGCACAATATGAACACTCAAAAGATGGCAAATGGAAAATCTTGGTCATTAACAAGCCTAATTTGCAGGTGAAAATCTGAGATGGATAGATAAGGGTCACAGTTCAGTGCCAGAGCACATGATGTGCAAGCAAGAAATACCAGGCTCATTGGGCATTCAGGGAACTGCATTTCCTCAAAAGCAACTTCTCTAAGTTCTGATCAAAACTCATACATAATCATCCCTCAGGATCACAATCTTCTGAATGACAGATTCTCACAACAAGGAAATGACAAAGGTGAGAGAAGTAACACATACACACAGGTCAGAGTAGATGTGAGAATGAACATTGAGTTTGGAGCAATATACAAGCATGTGGCCAATTTCAACAGAAAGGAGGAAACCGTGAAAATGCACAAAATCTAGTTACCAGCATTTAAAACCTCCAAAATCAGGACAATAAATAAAGAACAACATTCACAAAACAGGGGAATTCCAGACAAGAAACAATCAGGGCCAGTTAACACCTTCCAACAAAGGATTCCTTCAAGCAGGAAGCATCCAGGCTTTCAAGCTGCAAGGCCATTAAATGCTAATCAATGGCCAATTGCAACATTGCCTCAAGCAGACAAGAGTTCTTTCTCCCACCCTGGACATTCCATGGATATATAAACCTCACTTGCCTACTTTCTAACAGACCTCACAACCTCTGAGGATACCTACCATAGGTGCAGGTGAAACGTCAGGAGAGAATGCTTCTGCAACATGGCCATCAGCCTGGAAAACTTACAGCAACCCATACACATTAGAGTCAACATCTCATTCTGATTAGATGACTTTTAGACAAGAAAGGAACAAGACTGTCCACTGGAAACCCATTATCAATACTGTACCTTCTTCAGGGAGATTTCAATTTGTGTAAACGAGTGCTTTTAATTTGTCATACTATGCTTTATCTCTATTACGATCTCATTGGATTTTAAACCCAGTTTCACCCTCATGACTGGATTCCATTTGCTACATTAGGAGTAATTCTCTTCCCAAAAGGGTTAGACATTTTCCCTCAACATAAAAGTCGCTTATTTTGGATAAAGAGACGATTAGATTTATCTTTAATATTTTAATGGCAGTCAGGATTATTGGGTGGGCAGCCCCAGTTTCGTTTGTTGGTGAGGGATTAGACTCTAATAAACTCTTCAGATTGAGATTTTCCCCCTGTTTTGGTACAAAGTACTTGTATTTATGATTTTTTTTTCAAAAAAAATCACTTATTTTTAAGTCATAAATTCCATTTGCTAGTTTCTATTAGTATTAAATCAAGTTGATTACATTTGGAGTGACTATCTGCACATATATCTTTTTAATTTTAACATGCACAGCATAAAATCTTTCATGGTGCAATTGCAGATACCTGTAACATGCATCCCTCTTAAAACAGATGGAAATGTGGACTATTGGAAAAACCAAGGATCCAGTGAAATGGAGGCAAAAAAAGTAACGAATAATAAATACCTCAGGTTGGCCACTCAGGTTAGATTTTTAGAAACTATACAAAAAGGTTGAAGGTAGGTGTCATACTGGCATGACAGCAAAACATAACAGCATCCAGACATATTATTATGTATAGTCGATGGAAATGAATGCTGTAATCAACTTCTTAGTCTCTCAGGATTCACAACGTTGCTCTGACAGAGTAATGGAGGATAATGTATTTAGGTGCATCTACAGCAACACGTATTTCACATGCCAGTAAGGTAATGCTCAAGATCCTACAAGGTAGACTCCAGCAATACATGGAGAGAGAGTTGCCAGGTGAACAAGCTGGGTTTAGAAAAGGCAGAGAAACAAGAGACCAAATTGCCAATATCTGCTGGATAATGGAGGAAAATAGGGACTTTTGGAAAAACAAAATATTGACTATTCTAAAGCCTTTGACTGCATGGATCATATTAAATTGTGGCAAGTCCTTGGTGGTATGGGCATACCAAATCACCTTGTCTCTCTCCTAAGGAATCTGTATAACGACCAAGTAACAACAGTAAGAACTGACCATGGAACAACAGACTGGTTCAAGATTGGGAAAGGCGCATGACAGGGTTGTATACTCTCACCCAACCTATTCAACTTGTATACAGAACACATCATGCGATGTGCGGGGCTTGACGAATGCAGCGCTGGGGTTAAAAGCACCGGGAATGTGGCGCAGCTGGCTAAGTGTCAGCTGCATAAGATCTCTCTGACCAGTAGGTCATGAGTTCGAGGCCTGCCCGGGTCGAGGTGGGTGCTCAACCTTTAAGTGTAGCCTGCTGTTGACCTTTGCAGCCCAAAAGACAGTTGCATCTGTCAAGTAGGAGATAAAGGTACCACATTAAGTGGGGAGGCAAATTTTGACTGAATTATGAGGCCATTAAAGAACTCCAGGAACGCTGAGGAATGCGGAAGGAACAACAAGGAATGCTGGGAACACTGAGAGATGAGGAGTGCGTCAGCTCCCCCTGGTGGCCAGAGTTTGCTTCTGTTCGTCTATATGTGTGTATGTGGAAATGGCAGGGATTGTCTGTTAAGTATGTGTACCTGTAATCCGCTCTGAGTCCCCTTTGGGGTGAGAAGAGCGGAACATAAATAAAGTAAATAAATAAATAAATAAAAATTACTGGGAGAAACATTAACAACCTTAGATATGCAGATGATACCACTTTGATGGCCGAAAGTGAGGAGGAGCTGAGGAGTCTTCTAATTAAGGTGAAAAAAGAAAGTGCAAAAGCTGGGTGGCAGTGAAACATAAAAAAAACAAGATTATGGCAACAAGACTGATTGATAACTGGCAAATAGAGGGAGAAAACATGGAGGCAGTGATAGACTTTTTATTTCTAGGTACAAAGATTACTGCAGACACAGACTGCAGCCAGGAAATCAGAAGACGTTTTCTTCTTGGGAGGAGAGCAATGACCAATCTCGATAAAATAGTGAAGAGCAGAGACATCACAAGATCCTCATAGTTAAAGCAATGGTATTCCCTGTAGTAACCTACGGATGAGAGAGCTGGACCATAAGGAAGACTGAGCAAAGGAAGAGAGATGCTTTTGAACTGTGATGTTGGAGGAAAGTTCTGAGAGTGCCTTGGACCGCGAGAAGATCCAACCAGTCCATACTTCAAGAAATAAAGTGTGATTGCTCATTGGAGGGAAGGATGTGAGAGGCAAAGATGAAGTACTTTGGCCACATCATGAGAAGACAGGAAAGCTTAGAGAAAACAATGATGCTTGGGAAAATGGAAGTAAAAAGGAAGAGGGGCCGACCAAGGGCAAGATGGATGGATGGTATCCTTGAAGTGACCGGCTTGACCTTGAAGGCGATGGGGGTGTCAACTCTGGCATGGGCTGGTCCTCGAGGTCATGAGTAGTTGGAAGGGATGATGAGTAAACAACAAAAACAGCAGGCCTGGGCAAACTTGGGCCCTCCAGGTGTTTTGCACTTCAACTCCCACAATTCCTAACAGTCTCAGACCCTTTCCTTTTCTCCCTCAGCTGCTTAAGCAGTATTGAATTAATGCAGTTTGACACCACTTTAATTGCAATAGTGTGATGCTATGGAATCCTGGAATTTGCAGTTTGATGGAACTCTAGCTGTATTTGGCAGGGAAGGCTAAAGACCTTGTAAAACTCCAACTGCAGGATTCTCTAGCATAGAACCACGGCAGTTAAAGTGTTGCAGAGCTGCATTAATTCTACAGTGTGGAGGTGCCCTTTGTAGAGCGAAACCAAGAGGCAGGAAGAGAACTGGAGTGGTAGACAGTCATTCCCAACAAGAGAACTATGCCCAATTCTGGGCACCACAATTGAAGAGAGGTGTTGACAAGCTGGAATGTGTCCAGAGGAGGGCAACCAAAATGATCAAGGGTCTGAAAAACCAGTCCTATGAGGAGTGGCTTAAAAATCTAGGCATGTTTAGCCTGCAGAAGAGAAGACTTAGAGGAGACGTGATAGCCATGTATAAATATGTGAGGGGAAGTCATAGGGAGGAGGAAGCAAGCTTGTTTTCTGCTGCCCAGGAGACTAGGACGCGGAGCAATGGCTTCAAACTACAAGAAAGGAGATTCTACCCAAACATAAGGAAGAACTTTCTGCCTGTGAGAGCTGTTCAGCTGTGGAACTCTCTACCCCGAAGTGTGGTAGAGGCTCCTTCTATGGAGGCTTTTAAACAGAGGCTAGATGGCCATCTGTTGGGGGTGCTTTGAACGTAATTTTCTTGCTTCTTGGCGGGAGGTTGGGCTGGATGGTCCACAAGGTCTTTTCCAATTATTTTCTGTGTTGTCAAAGGCTTTCATGACCAGAATCACTGGGTTGCTGTAAATTTTTCGGGCTGTGTGGCCATGTTCCAGAAGCATTCTCTCCTGACATTTCACCTGCATCTATGGCAGGCAGGGCCGTAGCCAGGATTTTGGTTGGGGGGGGGGCTGAGTTTGGTTCGGGGGGCTGAGACTGGGTGGAAGAGGGTCTACCCTAGCAAACCCTTTGTATTGTTATCCCAATAACCCCATGAAGGTGGGATATAATGAGCATGGTGATCAGATCATGATATGAATAAACATAACAGTTTAAATAATGTACCAGTAAGGCCTTCTCGCGGACCATCCTGAGAATTTCGGGGCTGGGCCCTTAGCCCCCGCTACATGCCTGATGGCAGGCATCCTCAGAGGTTGTGAGGTCTGTTGGAAACTAGGAAAATGGGGTTTATATATTTGTGGGATGTCCAGGGTGGGAGAAAATTCTTGTCTGTTGGAGCTAGGTGTGAATATTTCGATTAGCCATCTTCATTAACATTTAATGGCCAGGCAGTTCTCAAGGTGTGGCTTCTTACTGCCTGGGCCGCAGGGCCGTAGCCAGGGTTTTGATGGGGGGGGGGGGCTGAGACTGGGTGGAAGAGGTTCTACCCTAGCAAACCTCTTGTATTGTTATCGCAATAACCCCATGAATGTGGGATATAATGAGCATGGTGATCAGATCATGATATGAATAAACATAACAGTTTAAATAATGTACCAGTAAGGCCTTCTCGCGGACCATCCTGAGAATTTCGGGGTGAAGCCCCTAAGCCCCCCCCCGGCTACATGCCTGGCCTGGGGGAATCCTTTGTTGAGAGGTGGTGATGATGATGATGATAAAACTTTATTTCTACCCCGCCACCATCTCCCCAAGGGGACTCGGGCGGCTTACATGAGGCCAAGCCCAATAACACATAATAAAACAACATAGTAAAACAACACAACAGCACATAATAACAATACAATCAATATAACTTACACATAAGCAATAACAGACAATTGTTGGATTTATTATCACAATAAATCCAAAACAAGAGAGGTGGACAGAGAACAGGCCTGACCCGCGTTGGGGGGGAAAGAAGTGGCACAATCTGGCAATTGGCGTGAGATCTTCTAAAACCAGGAAGAGCGGAAAGCAGGTGCCCTGAGGTCAAAACCCAACATGCCTTCTCCTTGGGATTTTTTTCCCCCTAAGGCTAATCGGAAACTTGGTAATAGAATAAAATGTCAGTAAAGTAGAAATCAATAAAGTGCTAATGCTCGGGGACTTTCACTGCGAGGCCAGCCCTTCCCCTCCCGTCCCTGCCTCCTTCTCTCTCTCTCTCTCTTCTCCTCCTCTGCTCTTTCCCCCTCCCTCTCTCCTCTCTCCTCCCTCCCTCCCTCCCTCCTCGGGCAAAGCTGCCCCTTGGGCTCCCGCCCCTCCCCTAATCCCCTCCTCCTCATCAGCTCCCGGCAAGGCTTGATCTGCAGCACAAAATCCCTCATTCGGGGCAAAATCAGCTTAATTTGCAGCAATTTGTCGCAGGTCTTTGCTGGGATTTGAGTCTCCAAATGATCCCGGCGGGGCGGGGGAGGGAGGCAGGCAGGCAGGGAGGGCAGGCAGGCAGGCAGGCAATATGGGCCGCAGTTCCTCGCGCCCTCTCCCTTGGCAGAGAGATTTGTCTGGGGAGTAATTACAGCTCCTTCCCGGGTCTACTACCACGCCACCCTTTGCAACCCAGGGCCGCCAAACAGGGAGGCCACCCCCCCCCACCCCTACCAGCCCCATCCTCGGATTAGCAGCATTAACCGCCAAGGCAAAGCAACAATTAATAATTTGCTCGCAAATGCAAACTGGAGGGCGAGTATCTTGCTCTTGGAGGAAGATGGATGGTCCAGCCACCGGTTGGGCTGCCTCTGCTACTCCCAGCCTTGGTTCCAATGGAGCTGTGCCTAAAAGGAAGGAGAGGAGATGGAGATCAGGGGCTGGCTGGGGACTTTCTTTCTCCTAATGCTGCTAATTACAGCCAGGCCGAGGCTCTGCCTGGCCTTGCTTCAAGGCAGTGTTTCTCAACCAGTGTGCCGTGGCACACTAGTGTGCCGTGAGCGATCATCTGGTGTGCCGTGGGAAATTGGAACCTCCGATACCCTTTCTTCCCCCTCCTGCCGAACATTTTTTCTTCTCCACCCAGGCTCCCTTCTTCCCAGCCTCACTCTGCTTGCTTTGCTCACACTGCCGCTTCTGCGGGAGGGGGGAGGGAGGAAGACATGACCCATGCGGCGCTACTACGCAGACTCGCCCCACGTCTTCCTCCCTCCCCTCCACAGTGCTCTCTGGATATAGGTGAACCACAACTCCAAAACTCAAGGTCAATGCCCACCAAACTCTTATAGTATTTTCTCTTGGTTATGGTAGTTCTGTGTGGGAAGTTTGATTCCATTCCATCATTGCTGGAGTTCAGAATGCTCTTTGATTGCGGGTGAACTATAACTCCCAGCTGTTGAGCAAGACCTTCGTGTGTGTCTTTCTGCCATTCCTGCCAGGATATCTATGTTCTGTTCATTGAAACAGGCCCAGGTTTCACACGGAGTATATAAATACATTTAAAAACATATTAACTATATGTATTACTGTGTTAAAGTGTCACTTTGTGTCACTTTGGTTGGTAGTGTGCCCCAGGATTTTGTAAATGTAAAAAATGTGCCGCGGCTCAAAGAAGGTTGAAAAACACTGCTTCAAGGGACCCAAGGGGTCCCACTTATTTATTTATTTACTTTATTTACTTTATTTCTACCCCGCCCTTCTCCCACAGCGGGACTCAGGGCGGCTCACAAATTCATCAATGATGCCATACAAGTACATTCAATAAAAACAATTAGTACAAAATATTATAAATCAATCAAAATCATTAACTATCGCATTAACATGCTGTTATAACCAGAGTTCAGCCAGTAATTCTGATATAGTCATATCGGCAAAATTCAAATTCAGCTACCATTATCTAATGTTCAGTACCTTAGTCAAATGCCTAGGCCCATAGCCAGGTTTTTAGTTGTCTCCTAAAGGACAGGAGGGAGGTGGCTAACCTTATGTCCTTAGGGAGAGAGGGCCACTGCTGAGAAGGCCCTGTCTCTCATTCCCATCAACCGCATTTGTGAGAGTGGCGGGATTGAGAGCAGGGCCTCTCCCGAAGATCTTAAATTGCGTGATGGTTCATAGCAGGAGATGCGTTCGGACAGGTAATCTGGGCCAGAGCCGTTTAGGACTTTAAAGGTTAACACCAGCACTTTGAATTGTGCCCGGAAGCTTATCGGCAACCAGTGAAGCTGACGTAACAGAGGAGTGGTTTGCTCCCTGTACGCCGCTCCTGTTCGAAACCTGGCTGCCGACCATCGGACTAATTGAAGCTTCCGAGAAGTTTTCAAAGGAAGTGCACATAGAGAGTATTTTTCCTTCTCCTCTTCATCCCCAAATGTCCCCTCTTCTCTGGAAGGCATCATGGGGCTTTTAAAGATGAGATGGGGAAGGAGGCAATTGTTTTCAGATCTCATAGTCCATGGGTTTATATTCCAAGTCCTTAATCTATAATTTTCTGCACTTTTGTGCCGGGTTGCTCTCGGTCTTCATCCCTTAGGAAGTGGCAAAGGTCTTGTGGATGTTTAACCATCCAATGACCTTTCCAGGTATTCTTGGAAGACAAATATTATCTGGATCTGGCTCAGTCTGGCTTTAGGCCGGGGCATGGAACCAAGACAGCCTTGGTCGCCTTAGTGGATGATCTACGCCAGGAGCTAGACAGGTGGAGTGTGTCCCTTTTGGTTCTGCTGGACCGCTTAGTGGTCTTTGGTACTGTTGACCATGGTATCCTTCTGGGATGCCTCGTGGGAATTGGCCTTGGAAGTACTGTTCTGCGACATCTCCGGTCCTTCCTAGAAGGTCGCTCCCAGAAGGTGGTATTGGGAAACACCTGTTCAACCCCACAACCATTGTCTTGTGTGGTTCCTCGGGGTTCAATACTGTCTCCCATGTTGTTTAACATATTCTACATGAAGCCGCTGGGGGAGATCATTGCTAACAGGAGCAGCGCTCAGGGAGCATACAACTCCTCTGTTGCATCAGCTGCACTGGCTGCCAGTCTGCTACCGGGCACAATTCAAAGTGCTGGCTTTAGCCTATAAAGCCCTAAATGGTTCTGACCCAGCTCACCTGTCCAAATGTATCTCTCCTTATGAACCATCTAGGACTCTAAGATCGTTTGGGGAGGTCCTGCTCTCGGTCCAGCCTTCTTCGCAGATGCATTTGGTGGGGATGAGAGACAGAGCCTTCTCAGTGGTGGCCCCTCAGGTGTGGAATGTCCTTCCTAGAGATATTAGATTGGCCCCTCCCTCTTAAGATTTTGCAAAAAGAGTAAAACCTGGCTTTTTGAGCAAGCATTTACAAATGCAATGTAACAGGCAAAATAGATCTTCAGAACAACTGGATAATGCGACAGGAAAATGATTTTAGTAAGGAGACGCTGAAGATTTATGTTTTTTATTGGTTTGTCATGGGAGTTATGTGTGCCAAGTTTAATTCAATTCCATCGTTGGTGGAGTTCAGAAGGCTCTTTGAATCAATTCCCCCAACACTATCAGTATTCAAATTTGGGCATATTGGGTATTTGTCCCAAATTTTGTCCGGTGAATGAAAATGCATCCTGCATATCAGATATTTACATTTCGATTCATAACAGTAGAAAAAATAATTACTATAAAGTAGTAACAAAAATAATTTCATGGTTGGTGGTCACCACAACATGAGGAACTGTATTAAGGGGTCACAGCATTAGGAAAGTTGTGAACCACTGTTCTAAGAGAGCATAGGCTGGCTCTACACCAGTGTTTCCCAAACTTTAGTTCCAGATGTTTTAGAGTTCAGCTCCTAGGATTCATAACTGCTGGCCAAGCTGGCTGGGGCTTCTGGAAGTTGAAGTCCAACACAGCTGGAGGCCCAAGGTTTGGGAAAAACTTTTCTACACTGTTGAATAAATGTAGTTCGAGGCTACTTGAACTGCCATGGCTCCATGTTATGGAATCCTGGGGGTTGTACTCTGGTGCGGCAGCAGTGCTCTTGGGCACAAAGGGGGGAAGTTGTCAAAGTACAACTCATCCTAGGATTCCATAGCATGGAAGCCATGGCAGTTCATGTGGTGTTAAATGGCATTTGTTCAACAGTGTAGATGCACCCCCAGTTTCCCATGTGGAAACCATTATGCCTCTACATCAGTGTTATACAACCTGTGCCCCTCCGGGTGCTTTGAATTCCTGACAATTGAACAAACTGGTGAGGGCGTCTGGGAATTGGAGTAACCAAACAGCTGGAAGGCCACGGATTGTGCATCACTGCTCTATATTGTAGAATGAATGCAAATTGATCCCAATTCATAGCATTGCCATGACTCAATGCTATGGAATCATGGGAGTTGTAACATTGACAAGGTGTTTTGTTTTCTGCAAATCCCAGGACTTCATAACATTGAGCCTTGGCAGTTCAAGTGATGTCAAGCTGCATTCATTCTACAGCATAGATGCACTCTTACTAAAGTTACTTGTGAGCCATATCAATGTTGCCTTGGAGGTATCTACCAAGAAGAAAAATTGTGATACAGGACTATGTGTGGCAAACATCATATTGGGTAATCTTTTAGTATAATTTAAAGGAGCAATGGACTGAGCAATGGACTGTGTCTGGTTCTAAAGTATATAGTTTTCTTTTAAATCTTCTGGGAGTATGTAGTGTCCCAAAATAGGAATAAATTAGGTGTATAAAATGTCTGGGCACATAGACTGGGCACACATAGTGGGCCCATAAGCCATTTTGTTAGGGAAAACTACCCTAAAGTATAGCAGAGCATCCCAAAAAAGGTAGGATACAAAAGCTGAGCATCAGTTCATTAGCAAGCAGAGCATGAAGTACTGTGTGATGTGGCTGTAAAGCAGGGGTGCTCACACTTTTCCAGCATTCGAGCTACTTATAAAACAACCAAGTCCCAAAGATCTACCTACCCACTACTCAGAGAGCCATAAAAGCAAAATATTAGGAAATTTATTTCAGTGAGAGCCATATAATACATTTTAAGACTGAATTCATCTAAATGTGAGTATAATAAGCCCCTGAGCATTCCTCACAAATGGCATGGGAGCCATACACACTGTGCCTGCGATCTGTCTGGGATCTACCAGGATGCCGTTCGAGATCTACCAGGATGCCCTTCGAGATCTACCAGTAGATCACGATCTACCTAATGAGCACCCCTGCTGTAAAGAATTAAGACCTTAGGCAGGCAAAGATGCAAAAAACCCAATCTTAAAAATCACAAAAGGTTTATTTACAATAATAAGAAATAACACCATTTCTTAATAATCAAGAAGTGGGTCTGAGCTACTCTAACACCCATCTCTTCTAAGGTTTCAAACAGAGGGGGGGGGGCACCAATCACTACATCTCTCTGACACACATACACAGATCTCAAAGCATACTGCACATTCAAAGATGTGAGAAACAGAAATCAGATTTTAAAAGGCTTGCAGTAGAAAAATATGCATCTTACACAACCAAACAGAATGAGAACAGAAAAAAGACAAGAGAGAAGAATTTAAATACATTCCCAACTGTCATACAGGAGAAATGGGAGAAGGGAAATCCTTAGTCTATACTGAACTAAATTGTTCCTCATTGAGGACTTGTGATTTGGGCAGTGTGGGTGGAATCCTAACAGCTTCAACATCTAGGCTATACATGTATTTGTTGCAAGATGGTGCCTGTATATGCAACACACTGCTATCCATATTATTTTCCATTGATTCTGTAGCAAATGTCACATAACTGGTACCAGAGTTAGTTGCACCATTCTTTTCTGAGGGCCAAAGTTTGTGTTAGCTGGATGTTAACCAGCTGTAGTCAGCCCTCCATATCCACCAATTCTGCATCAGTAGATCCAACCACCCACAACTCGGAAAAAAAATTTAAATCCAAAAGGCAAACCCAGTCCCGATCTTGTTGACATCAACTGGAATATGGTGCCACTGAGTGTGTGGTGAAGTCAACATTCCCAATATTTCCCCCCATACTTTTCTCTACATTACTGTCATCGCCTTCATCCTATAAACTCCCTAAATTTGGACTGCATTCAAGTTTTTTCTTTCTCCTTTTTTATCCAAATAGGCAGCAAATCTCCAACATCTTCATTTTCTTACTCTCTTCTGCAGCAACAGCTATAGTTAAAATGTTTATAAATGCTGCGGAGATCTCTAGTCTAGACTATTGCCACTTCTGTGTTAGCCTTCCTTCCTGTCACAATGGCTCTGCTAAAATCGTCTTTTTTGCTTGTCACTTTTATGACCGCATCGCCTCTTAGCACACTCTACTACCCTATATCAATTTTAAGATTTTAAGTCCATTTAAAGTTTTCAGTTTCTGTTCCTCTGTGGTATATTTTTCTTTTGTGGTATCACTATTTTAGTATGTATACACAAGAGCCGAAGTGGTATAGTAGTTCGAAAAACTGGACTAAGGAACCTGGGAGACCAAGGTTTAAATCTCCATTTGACCATAGAAGTCAACTGGCTGACCGTGGGCAAGTTACACTCTCTCAGCCTCAGAGGATGGCAATTGCAACTCCTCTCTGAGCAAATCTTGCCAAGAAACCTCTAGGTTAGGTTCTCATAAAGACTGCTATGAGTCAGAAATAATTTAAAGGCACACAACTGCAAAACACACAAATATATTGCCTGTCCTCCTCTTTGTCTCCTGCTGCTCTTCACATCTGGAACATTTTTTCCTTTCTCCTTAGTAAGCTGCTTCCTTGATTTTTGCAAAACTCAGCCCTTCAACAAATATTTTCAGAGCAGGTGCTTTTTTAAAATTCCTGCTACCTGACTATTACCTTGTTTCCCAGTCTCTAACAAGCTTTACTCAAGTAGCTATCTTGTCTAGGTTGTGATTTGTAAATTTTTCTGTATTGTTTGGCTTTCCATGGGTACATTTAGTAGTAAGAAGTAGTAGAGGTATAGGACGGACTATCACAATGAAAAGCATTGTAGAAATAATTTTTGAGAAGAGGACAGATGAAACTTTTCATTGCTATTTGGAAGAGCTAAAACAAACAGAGGCTTTATATCTATCATTAAGATCTTGCGATGAAAGAAAAAGAAAATAGTGACATATGTGAATCTGGCAATGCAAAAAGAAAATATTGTTGGAGGAGCTAAAACAACAAAACAAGGATCTCACAAACAGAAAAAACCCTATAAGGAAGGAAGAAAAGGGAGTGGGATGGGAAGGCGAGGGAGGGGGGAGAGATCAAGGTTTGGGGGAAGAGCCGGAGAGGGACTGTATTTTCCATAATTATTGTGGATTGGCTCGGATTAAGGGCAACTAGCTATCTCTTGGTTTTTCCTTTTTATATAACAACTAATCTCCTTCTAATCAGTTATTATTAAATTATATTCATTTTTAATTCATTCACAGATCACTGGTGGCACAATTTGGACATCTGGACAGATAATTGAATAGAGATAATTTATGTAAATGAGGAACAGTTGTGTACAGAGGTGGGGGAAGGGAGAGTCCAGCTTTTGCAAGGCCAGTGACCTAATCAGGAATCTCTAGGAGCTGGACTCTGCAAGGTCAAGATAGCCCTATGGCCTAAGTGACTGGCAGGGAAAGAAACAGCGGTGTCAAAGGATGCTCGATTTAGCAGCACTGATTCCCATTCTGTTAAATTGTAGTCTACTCCAGTGTTTTTCAACCTTTTTTGAGCCGTGGCACATTTTTTACATTTACAAAATCTGGGGCACACCACCAACCAAAATAACACAAAATGACACTCTAACACAGTAATACATATAGTTAATATGTTTTTAAATGTATTTATACACTCAGTGTGAAACCTGGGCCGGTTTCGATGAACACAACATAGATATCCTGGCATGAATGGAAGAAAGACGCACACAAAAGTCTTGCTCAAAAGCTGTCAGTCTCTCTCTGTGTTTAGTTTTTATCGCAGTCAAGCTAGAGAAGCTCATCTCACACAGATATGTGGTTGAAAATGGGAGCAATGTCAAAATAGACCAACAGAAAATACTGGAATGGTTTGGTGAGCATTGGCCTTGAGTTTTGGAGTTGTAGTTCACCTATATCCAGAGAGCACTGTGGACTCAAACAATGTTGGATCAGGACCAAACTTGGCATGAATACTCAATATGCCCAAATGTGAACACAGATGGAGTTTGGGGAAAATAGACCTTGACATTTGGGATTTACAATTTCTGGGATTTATAGTTAACACACAATCAAAGAGCATCATGAACTTTTGCAATAATGGAATTGAACCAAACTTGGCATATTGAACTCTCATTACCAACAGAAAGTACTGGAAGGGTTTGCTTGGGAATTGACCTTGTGTTTGGAAGTTGTAGTTCACCTACACCCAGAGAGCACTGTGGACTCAAACAATGTTATGTTATGTTGTTGTTTGTTTTCTATCCAAAATCACAATGTTGGAAGGAGGCTCACCACTTTAAGGTCCCCAAAACAGGCATGGGAAAACTTCGGCCCTCTGGGTGCTTTGGACTTCAACTCTCAACATTCCTAACAGCCTGAGGCCCTTTCCTGCTTAAGTGGCTGAGGGGGGAAAGGAAAAGGGCCTGAGGCTGCTAGGAATGGTGGAAGTTGGAGTCCAAAACACCTGGAAGGTCCAACTTTGCCCATGCCAGCTTTTGACAGAAACCTCTTCCTCCCCCTTCCCCTTTGCACCCTTTCTTCCCCCTCCTGCCGAACACTTACTTTTTCTTCTTCACTCGGGCTCCCTTCTTCAGGAGGGGAGGGGGGAAGACATGACCCATGTGGGCGCTACTGCGCAGACTCGCCCCACGTCTTCCCCCCCCCTCCCCTCCTGAACACGCTCATGCTGCCCCCTCGGATCAAAATGGCGGCAGCATGAGCAAAGCGAGGCAGAGCGAGGCTGGGAAGAAGGGAGCCCGAGTGGAGAAGAAAAAGTGTTCGGCAGGAGGGGGAAGAAAGGGTATTGGAGTTTCCAATTTCCCACGGCACACCTGATGATTGCTCACGGCACACTAGTGTGCCGTGGCACACTGGTTGGGAAACACTGGTCTACTCTATTGGCGGCGATGCTGGTAAGATGTAGGAAAGTAGTACCTCTGTGTTGGCTATTATCAGCACAGATTTAACAACAGTGCACTTGGAAAATTTACCTGAGTGATTGAATCCTTTAGAGAAGCACTACTGACCCCATTATGGATATTTTGGGCATGAAGGATTCAAATTGCCTTCCCTGGGAATTTGGCCATACAATGTATGATACATAACATTGACTCACATTAAAAAGCTGTCTCCTTTTCAGTCACTTTATACTGAGATCCACAGTCAAAATAGCCATGGGTTTTTGCTCAGAAACAAATTTCATTATCATCAGTAGAGTTTCCTTCTAGGTATGATTGCATAGCATTGCCATCTTAGTAGCATGACAGTTTCAAACTCATCATGTTCTGGATTACAATTGGTCCTTCATGTTTGTGGATTTCATTATTTGTGGTTTTGATTAAAACCTTTTCTCTAGAATTCTCTAGGTTCACCACTATGATCTGGTAGAAGCTGGTCATAGAAGCATGTTGGAGAAGCTACATGTTTCCAGAGAGGTGTCCTCTTAAGTTTTTAAAAAAGGCAATTTTATTGTTTGTGGTTTTTAATTTCTGCAAACCCTGATGAGTGTGGAGCAGTGATTTTCAGCCAGTGTGCCGCGGAACACTAGTGTGCCGTGGGAAATTATTTTTGAACTTCATTCATATATAAACTATAAGGCGCATCTGTCCCTTTAAGAAATGGAACCATAGCACTCTCGCATCAAGAAGTGACGCGAGAGTGCTATGGTCATGCCATCTTGGATTCGCTCAGACGCGGCTAAGTAAACAAAGTTAGAGTTAGTGCTGCAGCTGCGCGTCAATTTGGGATCACAGCAAGACAAGCAAGTGACAGTGATGGAGAAGTTTTTGAGAAGGGAAAATGCAAATGCCGAACAGGGCCCTGGACAAAATTATGGCACAGATGAAGGCCCTAATATGAGTGGTGGACAAAAGGAAAAGGAAAAGACGGTGAGCTCGAGGCAATACAGCGAAAGCTATCTTTCATTTGGATTCAATTTCACCGGGGATGCGACGGCACCAACTCTGCTATGAGTGTATAAATACATTTAAAAACATATTAACTATATGTATTACTGTTAGAGTGTCGTTTTGTGTCATTTCGGTTGGTGGTGTGCCCCAAGATTTTGTAAATATACAAAATGTACCGTGGCTCAAAAAAGGTTGAAAAACACTGGTGTAGAGAGCTGACTGTAACCATTTTCTTAAGCTCATGTGAATCACAATGAATGGGGGAGTCTAACATAGCAACATTCTGCATGATTTTCTCCGGTAGTAAATGAGCAAAACCACTTCATTATGGATTTAAAATAGGCAGTGTCCAGGCACTGCCTTCAGGTTTAAAGGTACCATGTCTATTGTTACTGCTTGCTAGAGAGGGCTATTGCTGTACATTCCTGACTGGTCACTGTGACAAGTAAGAGTGCCAGACTACAATAAGCATTTGGTCTGTGCCAGTAGAGCTTGTTTCATGTTCTTAAACTATGATTTCCTGAAGTGAAAGTGCAATTCATGTGATCATTGTTTATGGAAATGAAGTCACCACAACTTTGGGAGAGATTTGGGATTTTGAACATGTCCTTGTAAATTCTTTTTCTTTTCTTTTCTTTTTTTTGGCCCTCAATCTAGCCATATGTCCCATATTTACACCATAGAATCAATGCAGTTTCATATCACCTTAACTGCCATCCTGAGATCTGTAGTTTGTTTGTTTTTTAAATTGTGTCAGAAGCAACTTGAGAACATATTGCAAGTCTCTTTTGGTGTGAGAGAATTGGCCATCTACAGAGACGTTGCTCAGGAAATGCCCAGATATGTTACCATCCTGCTGGGAGGCTTCTCTCATGTCCCCGTAAGCTAGAGCTGACAGACGGGAGCTACTCCATCTTGCGGGTTTGAACCAGCAACCTTCAGGTCAGCAGCCCAACCTTCAGGTCAACAGTTCAGCCAGCACAAGGGTTTAACCCATTGCGCCACCGAGGATCCTTGTAGTTTGGTGAGGCACAAGCACTCTTTGGCATAGAAAGCTCAAAACCTTTAGGAAAAGAGATTCCAGGGAGAATATCCTGAGGGTAGGATCTGTTTGACAGTGGCATATTCTGCCTTAAGAGTCCAGTGGGATCTCCTCTGGATGTTTTTAAACCAAGACTGGATGGCCATCTGTCAAGGATGCTTTGATGGTGTGTTCCTGCATGGCAGAATGGGGTTGGACTGGGTGGCCCTTGGGGGTCTCTTCCAACTCTGTGATTCTAGCTCCCATTATCCATAGTGTTGAACCATGGTAGTTGAAGTGGTATCAAATGCATTAATTCTACAGGGTAGATGCACCATTAAGTGCCAAATCATAATTAAAACATATTATACTGCCCTGTTTGACTGTTTTTCAAAAACAGAAGTAGACTTAGAGCCGTTTCCTTTTTTAAAAAATGTATTAATGTGGGGGTGCACAGAATAACACTTCCAAACCATTCACCAAACTTACTCAACAAGGTGCCATTGAAGTTCCTGCAAATGAACAACTTCTATTGTTCTTCTTGTTGTGCCTCTGACTTCATGCATCCAGACTGATGAAGGGCAGGCTGAAAAAGGTCCCTGAACGAAAGACTTCTGAGTTGTTTCTGTTTTGATTTGATGTACGTATTCGTGGTTTCTCACTGAAACTCTTTCTTGAAACACCCAGTGTTTCCTCCCCCTTGTGTTTATTCTCCTTCCCTTTCCCCTGATCTCATGTTGCACCTAGATTCAGGTAATGTTTCAAAAATGAACTTTCGCTATTTCCTATCAAGACTTTTACATTTATTATTAAGGAGTTATAATCAAAGTACGTAAATGCGTAGGCAAAAATACACCAGGTAGTCATTGGAATTTTTTTTTTATTGATAGCATTCAATTTTCCCTCACAATCTGTCGAATTTGCTGCCCTGGGAACAGTGGCTATGTTTCTGTAATGGCGGCCATTTTTAACAGTTTTCAAAATCATTGAGAGGTGCATATCATTTCGGGAAATAGTAGTTTAAAATGGCCTGGAGAGTGGGAAGGAATTGCCCTTGTAAATGCTGGGACTTTCTTGTGGACATTTCAAAATAAGGGGAATATAATGCAGATTTCCCAAAGAGAAACTTAAAGAAGCAAAGGACAGAACAGGAACAAAACCACGGGCTCTTATTTGGGAAGTGTGTTCAGATAGGCCCCAAACGACCGGAAAGACTTAGATTTTGCTCCTGTTTATTTTTATTTTGCAGATCCATACCTGTTTTGTTCATCTCGGAATATTCTCTATCTGCTCCTGGTATAATCAGAGGTTTGTTTATTTGGTTTATTTTAATCCAGGATGAAATTGGAAGGAACAAGGACAAATTCTGGGCTTTTTCACTCAGTATCAATGTGCCTTTCTTGCAATCCAATGACAGTTTCATTCAGAGGAGGTTTGTTGTGGCCTTCGTCTTAGGCTTTCCTTGACTCTGCTTGGATTTAAACCTTTGCTTCTTTGTAGCAACTTTGCCTCCTGAGAAATGGTTATATGAGTTCAAGTTTCTGAACAGTTTTCACGATTAACCCCATGTAGAAGTGTTTTAGGTAAGGTAAAGGTTTTCCCCTGACATTAAGTCCAGTCGTGTCCAACTCTGAGGGTTGGTGCTCATCTCCATTTCTAAGCTGAAGACCCAGCGTTGCCCATAGAAACCTCCAAGGTCATGTGGCCGGCATGACTGCATGAAGCGTCATTACCTTCCCGCTGGGACGGGACCTATTCATCTACTCACATTTGCATGTTTTTGAACTGCTAGGTTGGCAGAAGCTGGGGCTAACAGCTCACGCCGCTCCCCAAATCGGAACCTGCGACCTTTCAGTCAGCAAGTTCAGCAGCTCAACGCTTTAACTCACTGTGCCTCCAGGGGCTCCAGAAGGGTTTTAGTATTGATATTTTAAAAAGTTACTAGGATATGCCTCACAATGTCCCTCTTTTCATGGAAGGAGCATCTCACAAATCAGCCCAAACTAGTCTTTTTTACCGCATATTGACTAAATTAATTGTAGCCCAAATCCACTTAAACTGATGGGTTTGGAGAAATCTTTATGACTTATTGGCGTATATATGCTTTTAAAATATCTAAAATAAGTACTGGCCAACTGAAAAGGATTCTCAGTCCTACTTGTTTCACTTAAGGACTTAAGCAGCAACACTGAAAAGACAAATTCACTTGATTAAGGATCTCACTGTCCTTTCAGCATTTCACCCCTGGTTTACATCTTTATAAATGACTTACACAATGGAATAGAAAGCATGCTTATCTAATTTGAAGGAGACACCAAATGGGGAGGTACATTTGAAAAGCTTATAGAAGTCTTAACTGAACATGACTCAACAATGTGATGCAGCAGCTAAAAAAGCCAGCACAACGAGCATATTCAGGTCCCTGAGTGTTTCCTCATAAGGCGTGATTTTCAGACCTTTGATCATCTTGGTCAGCATTCTCTGGACACGTTCTAGCTTGTTGATATTTTTCCTGAAGTGTGACATTCAGACCTGAACACAATATTCCAGATGATGTCTGACAGAAGCAGAATATGGTGGCACTACTACTTCCTTTGATCTGGACACTGGAGTCCTGTTTTTTGAACCCAGTATTGTGTTGGCTTTTTTTTAGTTGCTGTCTTACATTGTGGCCATGTTTAGTTAAGACTCCTAGAAGCTTTTCAAATGTACCACCCATTTGGTGTCTCCTTCAAATTTGATAACCATGCTTTCTATTCTATCCTGTAAGCCATTTATAAAGATGTAAACAATACCAGACCCGAAACAGAATGCTGAAACACCCACTCGTAATTTCTCTCCCAAATGAAGAGCAACTGTCAGTGAGCACTCTGTGGGTTCCGTCTGTCAACCAGTCTATGGTTCACTAGCTTGCTTGCAAGTATAATGGGGAACTTTGTCAAAACCTTGGTGAAATGAAAACATACTATATAACTATGGTACTCCCTATCTTTTGAGATACAGTAATATTTATTTTTTAAAAGAGATAAGATTCATTTGACATGACTTGTTTCTGAGAAACTCATGATGTATCTCAGCAGTCACTTAATTCCTTTCTAAATTCAAGCAGATTGTTTAATGACCTCTTTTAGAACCTTTCCTGGCATCAGTGTCAAAGTGACTGGTGGATAGTTTCTGAAGTCTTCTTTTTTCCCCTTTCTGAAGATGGGGACAACATTTACCTTCCTCTGATTTGCTGCAGGTTTTCCCATCTTCCAAAAATCATCAAAGAGCATTAACAAGACTCTCAGATTATATCTGCAAGTTCCTGATGTGTTATTGTTTATTATAGGACCAAGGTTTTTTTTGGTTTTTTTCCAGCTTGCTAAAACTAAGTTGTCAGATTGTGGCTCGAAGAGATACAAGTTCTCACTCTTCGTTGATCTGAAAATAAAACGTGGCACACCATTTATCATGTGACTCAGTGGCAGGAAATACATTTTGTCATCAGTGCTATCGCAATAGAATTTACTTTACGTTGTCCTCCACTTATATTCTAGTCACCACACCTTCAACCTCTGTTTTCTCAAGTTGCTATTAAACACTATCGCTCAGTGGTTGAGAGACAACACTGAGCATTTTCTATTGCTTGAGCCAACCTTGTTTCAGTAGGAGCACAGTAAGGCTATCATCAGGATTAATCAGAAAAATAATGCAAACAACATTTTGTTCCATAAGCTTCTACAATTGGATCCTCTTAATGGGCCATTCCTTTTGCAGAGGTCAGTAGTTGACGAAGACCAACCTTCATCCGACAACAATATGACCATGATAAAGAGAGACTCTAAGAAATAATACTCAAAAGGATAACCCACAACCTGACTGGAACAAAAGATTAGATCAAGAGCGTGACCAGCAATGTCTTACATCCTGGGACAAATTTATTTATTTATTTATTTGCTATGCTTCTATACCGCCTCTCTCAGCCCGAAGGCGACTCGAGGCAGTGAACAAGCAGCAGCAAGTGCCCACATACAATACATAATAATAAGATAAAAACAGTCATATAAAAACCATATAAATTAACAGTTAAAACTACAACATACAAATCTCAGCTCCACAATCTTAAAATCAGTTTCCGTTTCATTGTCATACTAATCCTTTGATCTCGGTTAATTAAAGTTTGTCTGCGAATGCTTGCTCAAACAACCAAGTCTTGACTTTCTTATGAAATGTCGGGAGGGAGGGGGCCGATCTGATGTCACTAGGAAGGGAGTTCCAAAGCCGAGGAGCCACCACTGAGAAGACCCTGTCTCTCGTCCCCGCCAGACGCGCCTGCGAAGCGGGGGAAATTCCTTGTTGTCATAGCCACCATGTACTCCTGAGTTAATTTAGTTAGAATGCCTTTTGCATAGTGGAGAAATAGAAAAGAAATAGAGGATCTTAACACAATTTTTTATTACAGCAGCCAAGTCATGTAGGTTATATGCCCTCATGAGATGATTATGCCTTGATTCCATTATCTTATGTGCTATTTTGTGTATGAGCATTCATTATAAAACAAATTCTTCAGGAAGTTGTTGGGTGAGTAACACAGTGTCATTGAAAATACCCACCCCTACCAATTTGTAAAAGTTATTTTATTAGACTACAATTTCCAGATTCCAAGCTCTACCCAACTTTTACCCACTTCCAACTCAGATAATTTATTTGACATTGAGTTGATCACCATGACTAAACTTTGGATGAAATATGCTTAATTGTTTTTAATAAACTGAGCTATGATTTTAAATAAACCAAGACGGTTTGGGTAGATCACCTCTGATTCTCAAGGAGATGAGATTTGACTGGAAGAGGGTTACAAAACACTCAGGTATATGTTCAGGCAAGGGGAGAGAGGAAGGAAGTATAAAGCTACAGAGTTGCTTAGTCATCAAATTCATGTTCAGCAGGCTGCTTGACATATTTTTCAAGAGTTTGGGCAATAATCACAGCATGCAGGCCAAATTTCCCTTGCCAAATGTAATGTAGAAATAGCACTTAAGAGGCTCTCTTTGCTGTCAAAATTGTTATATATTTCATCATGGTGAATGGAGAGCAACTGCAAGTTAAAAGTCAAATCTATTTCCAATGTGTGTTTCGCAGAACCTAGTTGGAAGCACTAAGCATATGTATGATGATACATAGATATTAAATCTTTGCTGATGAAGAGATAGCCAAGTGAAAGCAGACAGAATCTGCCCTTTGCAGAGTATAATAGAAATCTGCAGCAATATTTGGAGAATTGAGTACTGGCATTGCCTATACAGAAAAGGATTATGTTTGTAGAATATCATACATCGAATGATTTGCTTCCGTTTTTGAGTTTCATTGTGGTTTTTCAGTTTAGATTACATTATTTCATGGTTGGTTTAGTTAGAAGAAAGGACCAAAGCTCCTTTCTTGAACTGGTCATCCCAGAATGTTTTATATTTAGACTGGAATCAAGGGCTAAACTGGAAATGCCATTTATATTTAATTCCGATATTGACACTTTCACTTCCATTTCCAGTGTAGTAGTAGTAGTAGTAGTAATAATAATAATAATAATAAACAACTTTACTTCTACCCTGCCACCATCTCCCCAAAGGGACTATATTTATATCACAAGAAGAAACTCAATAAAAATACTTTTATTTTAGAATGATATGGATCAACACAGTGTTATGAAGCAGTGGCTTAGACTTACAACTCCATGAATTGTGTAGCAAGAAGACTTGCACCCTGTAGACCAGTGTTTTTTAACCTTTTTGAGCTGCGGCAAATTTTTTACATTTACAAAATCCTGGGGCACACCACCAACCAAAATGACACTCTAACACAGTAATACATATAGTTAATATGTTTTTAAATGTATTTATACACTCAGTGTGAAACCTGGGCCTGTTTCGATGAACACAACATAGATATCCTGGCAGGAATGGCAGAAAGACACACACGAAGGTCTTGGGAAAACTTCGGCCCTCTGGGTGCTTTGGACTTCAACTCCCACCATTCCTAACAGCCTGAGGTCCTTTCCTGCTTAAGTGGCTGAGGGAGGAAAGGAAAAGGGCCTGAGGCTGCTAGGAATGGTGGGAGTTGGAGTCCAAAACACCTGGAAGGCCCAAGTTTGTCCATGCCAGCTTTCGATCCCATCGCCACATCTATCTTCAGCCTTTGCCGGTTTGAATATATGTGATTATCTACGTGATTGTCTACCTTGTCGCTATGATTATGGTGCTGCTTCTTTAAATTGTCCGAAAACTGTTTGTGTTATTGTGCGGATCCTGGAACTGACATTGGAAAACATCGTGAGGCTACACTTTGTTTTTTGCACTCACTTCCGTGATTTCATCAAATATCGAGAGTTTTCCATAGAGGAGCGCTTCATGAACTCGCTACTTCCTGGTTCGCAACTCCTCCGCTCTCTGTGGCGACCACGCCAAACTACCTTATGTAAGACTTTTGATTTTCTTCAGCAGGATTGGGTACTTTGAATGTGTTTTTTGCGTATGATTATGTATGATTAATTGTGCCTTTTGTACTGTGACGTAGCGGTGCTCCTTTAATAAATAAGGGTATTGGAGGTTCCAATTTCCCACGGCACACCTGATGATTGCTCACGGCACACTAGTGTGCCCCGGCACACTGGTTGGGAAACACTGCTGTAGACAAAAGAAGACAGAAAAGAAATAAGGTAAGTGTTTGGTGGAAAAGGATCTTCCTAGAGGTTGCTCACAGGTGAAATTCCCTCCCATTGAAGCCAAGGTTGTCCTTTGTCTTCTTTCCTTCTATTGCCAGGCAAAGACCTTTATATTTAGCTAGGCTTTGACTGTTAATTGGTTGCTGACCAAAACTTCTTTTAATGGGAAGCATGACATATTTTATTTTTTTTCTTCATATCTTATTTTAAAATATTTTTCAGTGTCATTTTAAAATGATGTTTGTTTTATTTTTTATTTTTACCACTATGGTTAATTTATTAATAATCTGCTTCAATTTGTTTTGTAGGATGTTTTGGATACTATATTGAGAGAAGGGCTATCTCTATCATCTATCTATCAGGTATTCCTTCCTGGTAATCAAGGAGTAATGTATTCATGATCAGGCCTGACTGCTAAATTGTCAAACGCAAGGCCTGTGGGCTGAATCTGGCCCCTGTGTCTTTTTATGTGACCCGCTAGGTTTTCAGTGCCAGGGCAACGTAGTTACATTTATACAGTCTCACAATTACAAATGGCCCTATTAAGGCAACCATAAGGCCCTCTGTGAAAATGAGTTTGAAACTCGTTTTAAAGGGAATATTACCCTGGCCAAAACAGGTATCTCTGTTACACTGCAAATCATTTACCCTTTTTTCCTTTCCTAAATAAGTATTTGAAAACTTGTTAATTGTCATAAGGTTGACTTATATTGATGAGTTTTCCCTGAAGTCTTATATTATTCAGTCAGACCTTGCATTAAATTCTTTGACTGCTTTTGCTACAGCTCTTCTCAATATCAATGCTAGTCCATTTCTTCTTAGACTTCCATTTCCTGAGTAAAACACAGTGTAATTATCTAACTCAAAATGTCCCATTCCTGTCCACTTTAATTCAACCACTTCAAGTATTGCAATCAGTATACATTCCATTTCTTGTTGTTCGAGGGCGGATCAATAAGTCCATGACTTTTTGAATGAAACACAGGTTTTTGGATTAAAAATCATTTTATTTTTCAACGTAGTCTCCTTTGAGCTCTATACACTTCGTTCAACATTTCTCCAATTTTTTATCCCTTCCAAAAATAAGATTTGTCGAGGTCATCAAAATAGATATTTGTTTGTGAGATGGTTTCATTGTTGGAGTCAAATCTCTTTCTGCCGAGCCCTTTCTTCAGGTGTGGAAACAAGAAATAATCACTCGAGGCTAAATCCGGAGCATAGGGCGGATGAGGAAGCAATTTATTTATTTATTTATTTATTGTTCATTTTTGTATTCCGCTCCTCCCAGCAGGCTCGGGGCGGATAACAGAGAGATACACGGGCAGCATGTCACAGCATGTCGACATGCGACCCTACAATTAAAACATAAAAACATAAAACCACATTAAAACATGTTACATTGTCATACGCGGAATGGGAGGACATATGGCATAGTTCTTAGTCCGGTGTGCCTAGTTAAAGGCTAAGCCAAAAAGGGCCGTCTTACAGGCCCTCCGGAACGGGGCCAGTTCCGAGATAGCTCGGGTACTGTCCGGGAGGCGTTCCAGAGCACCGGTGCCGCAGAACGGAAAAGGTCCTTTGTCTGGTCGTCGATAGGTGGCAGGAGCGGACTGATGGAACTAACAACAGATTCTGTTCATCTGAGCGCAGTGATCTCGAGGGAGAGTATGGGGTAAGGCGGTCCCTCAGGTACGCAGGCCCTAGACCGTGTAAGGCCTTGAAGGTCAAAACCAACACCTTGAAGGCAATTCGGTACTCGATAGGAAGCCAGTGCAGTTGCCGGAGCGTAGGTGTAATGTGCTCCCTCACCGGCACTCCTGCCAGCAAGCGCAGCAGCGGCATTCTGCACTAGCTTGAGTTTCCGGATTGTCGACAGGGGAAGGCCAACGTAGAGGGCATTACAGTAGTCTAGTCTCGAGATGACCGTCGTTTGGATTACCGTGGCCAGGTCGTTCCTGGACAGGTAGGGTGCCAGTCGCCTAGCCTGTCGGAGGTGATAGAATGACGTCCTGCTGACCATGGAGACCTGAGCCTCCATGGTCAGCGAGGAGTACAACAGAACCCCCAAGCTCTTAACCAATGGCGATGGATTAAGCCGCTCGCCATCCAGGGTAGGCAACCGGCACCCACCCAGCCCAGGCCGACCGGGCCACAGGATCTCCGTCTTCGATGGATTCACCTTCAGCCGGCTGGCACGCAGCCAACCAGTCACGGCTTCGAGGCATAGTTGGAAACAATCGGGTACGGAGTCTGGCCTGCCGTCCATTCTCAGCAGAAGCTGGGTGTCATCAGCGTACTGATAACACTCCAGACCAAAGTCGCGGGCCAGCTGGGCCAGGGGGCACATAGACGTTGAATAATAAGGGGAGAGGATGGCCCCTGGGGGACCCACAATTAAGTGGGAGTCTCCGAAGACCTCCCCACCCCCCTCCACACGTTGTCCCCGGTCCCAGAGGAAGGAGGCCACCCATTTAAGGGCAGTCCCCTCGACCCCGGAGCCGGCTAAACGGTGGGTCAACAGTGCATGATCTACAGCAGGGGTGCCCACACTTTTTCATCATGTGAGCTACTATATGAACAATCAAGTTGAAAAGATCACCTGTTGTGCATGTGAGCGTGTGCGCGCACGCTCCTACTGCAGTCTTCCGTCCGCGCGGGGCTTCTTTCTTGCCTGCCCACGAACTCAACGCCACGCGCACCCGGGAAGGGGATCCTCCTTGCCTGCGCGTGCACTCTTTCTTAATGTCTTTGTTGCCTTCCTTCTTCCTGCTGCGTGCTTTCGCGAAGCAGGAAGTCCCCATCCCGTCCTGCTTCTTGCGTGCACAGCAGGCCCCTCCCTCGCACGCAGCAGGAGTATTTATAGGCGAACCCGCCAACACTCCGGCCAGATATGGCTTCGGCGGCGGCTCGGAAGGCGCAGGGCTGGGAAGAGGGGCTGCCTGGCTGCTGCCTGGGCTCGGAAACTCAACCAAGAGAGGGACCCACGTGAGGCTGGAGCCTCCCCACGGCAGCCTCCCCCCTCCCTCCTCCCTCGAGGCTTCCTTACCTGGGCAGGAGAAGGAAGAGTGGAAGAGGTGCTCCCCACAGTGACAGATGGAGCGGGGGGGGGGCTTCCTTCCTTTCGAGGGTGTCACTCAGAAAGGACGCCCAAGTGGACGGCTGGCAGGAAGGAGGACCCCTCCCACTGGTGGCAGTCCATGCCCACGGGAGAGAGAGAGAGAGAGAGAGAGAGAGAGAGAGGGTGGCTCTTTCTAGCCGGCTCTGAAGAGCCACCCTCTCTCTCTCTCTCTCCCCCGTGGGCCCTCGCCGCTTTCTCCTTCGAGGACGAGGGAGGGCAAGGCGGAGAACGGCGAGGGCACAAGCAGCAGCAGCAAGTGGAGTCTCCATCCCCGCAGCCTCCTCCTCCTCGGGTTCAGCCCCAGGAACACGGCGGAGCCCTCCCTCCTCGCCCCCAACCAAGGAAAGAAAGCAGCCCCACACAGCTCGCTCACCCAGGTCTCAGCTTGGAATGGGAGTCCCGAGGGCAGCAGCAGGGTTTGTGGCGGGGCTTGCTTGGCTTTGCCCGGCCTCCTTCGCCTCTTTCTCTCTCTCTCCCTCTCTCCTTCCAGCGCCTGCCTGCCTGCCTGCCAAAGGGATCCAAAAAGGTTCTCCGGATTTCTTTCTTCTCTCCTTGGCTCTCTCTCTCACACACACACACACATTCCCTCTATCCCTCCCACAGCCTCGCATCCTATCTGTGCGCATGCCTTCGCCTTGCTCCCACGCCCCCCCCCCCGGCAGCAACCAATGGGTGGTCATGTCACCACACCGTGTGTGGCAAGAAGGGTGCCAGGACCCGCCCACTAAAGCCTCATTTTGGCAAAAGAAGCCCTGCGAAGGCGGCGGTGGGAGCACACGTGCGTGCGCATGGCAGGAGCGCGCCATCTGGCTGGTGAGGCCCAAAGATCACCTGGAAGAGGGCCAAAGATCACCTAGGTGCTCCCGATCACCATAATGAGCACCCCTGATCTACAGTATCAAACGCTGCTGTCAGATCTAACACGACACGCAGTGCTGATCCGCCCTGGTCCAGCTGGCGGCGAAGTTGGTCTGTAATGGCGACAAGCACGGTCTCCGTCCCATGCCCAATACGGAAGCCGGACTGGAAGGGATCAAGTCCAGCTGTGTCATCTAGGAACCGCTGCAGCTGCTCCGCTGCTGCCCTCTCAATTACTTTGCCTAGAAAAGGCAAGTTGGAAACAGGCCTGTAATTGGAGGGAGCCGAAGGATCTAAATTTGGCTTTTTCAGCAGCGGTTTCACCATAGCCTCTTTTAACCCCCTGGGAAGACTCCTTGCTCAAGGGAGCTATTTATGATCGTGCCCAGGGGCCTCGAGCCCTCTCCCGGCAGGATCTAACAAGCCAGGAGGGGCACGGGTCGAGGAAGCAAGTAGTTGGTCTAGCTGCAGCCAGTAGCCTATCGACAGCTGCTGCGTCCAGCAGTTGGAAACGGGTGAAGGTGGGCCCACCGAGTGGCGGCGGAGTCTCGAGCTCGCTAACTGTATCAAGAGTGGCAGGAATGTCCCGCGGAGAGTCGAAATCTTGTCAGCAAAAAAGTTCTGAAAAACCTCAGCTGTTGGAGCCAAACCCCTATCATTTGGGACAGTTGGGATTGTTGTCAGAGACCGAATTATCTTAAATAATTGAGCTGGGCGTGAACTGGCTGACTCTATCAAGGAAGAATAGTAGACCTTTTTCGCTTCCTTGATAGCTTGCTCATAAACCTCCTTAAATTGTTTATAAGCTGATTTCGACGCTTCGTCACGGAGACTCCGCCACATGTCCTCTAGTTATCTCTTTCTCCGTTTCATCGCCCGCAACTCCTCGGTATACCACGGCGAGCGATTTCTACGGGGAAGGAGAGAACGCCTGGGGGCGATCTCGTCTAAGGCCGTGGAGAGACTGGTGTTCCAGTGCTCCACTAGCCCGTCGACCGAGTCGCTGAGGGGCTTCCAATCCCTTAGAGCATTCAGGAACCTGGTTGGTTCCATAAGTCTCTTTGGGCGAACCAGAATAGGTTCGGCACCCTTACCGGGAGGGGGGGCCAGTCCTAGTCGGACTTCCAGGACACTGTGATCCGACCATGGAACCTCCGTGATGGAGGTTAGGATCACCTGAATTCCGGCAGCGAAGATCAGATCTAATGTGTGTCCTGCATGGTGTGTGGGGCCGGTCTTACAGAGTGAGAGTCCTAGTGCCTCCATGGTAGACACCAGGTCCACGGCTGCAGTTGACGGGGAGGTGGTGTCGGCGTGGACATTGAAGTCCCCCAGAACAATAAGTCTAGGGAATCTCAATGCCCACTCCGCAACCACCTCCAGCAGCTTAGGTAGGCTTCCTGCCGGTGCATCGGGTGCACGGTACACCAGCAGGAAGGCTACACTCTCACCCAAATCCCATACCAGGCCCGCACACTCCAATTCATGGATTGTTTCCATGGAAACTGCACATGTGTGCACCCTTGCATTGTCCTGCATTGTAGCAAATGCAGCACCCATCTTGCAGAAAGCTTTCTCATATCCAAGTGATCATTTAAAATTGAAACCACTGAGCCATTGAGATGCCTATGGCTTCCACAATCTCTCGCACTTTCAATCTCTGTTCGGCCAACACCATATTGTGAATTTTTTCAATTGTTTCGGGTGCAGAGACCTCAACTGGGCGTCCAGAACGTTCAGCATCTTCCATGCTTGTACGGCCACAACAAAATTCAGTAAACCACTTTTTTACCATTGAAATTGATGGTGCAGAGTCCCCATAGTATTTATCAAGCTTAGCCTTGGTTTGAGTTATGGTTTTTTTCTGCAAAAAATGCTTAATGCGCACATGAAATTAGCTTTTTTCCATTTTCTCCTCAAATCATGCGGTAGTCTGCTATCAATGGCTGTCAAACACAAACTAAATGATGCAGCTTGTTCAAATTTTGACAGGATTCAATTGACAGGTGCCTGTTGACAGGAGCAGTGTTGCCCTTTCAGTTAAGAGGCAGGAAATTCAAAAAGTCACAGACTTATTGACCCGCCCTTGTACCACATCTTGTTTCCCATTATTCCTCCTTCTCATGCTTTGTGTTCCTATAATATGTGTTGTACAGATTCAAACCTTCTTTTGCCTCTGAGCGCATCAAAAGTCAGAATCCTTTCAGTTTGAGTCCAGTTGTGTCATTAGCCATAGCACTATTTGTAGCTATCCTTTGGTGCACCCTATAGTTGAGTACCATTTGACCTGGGAGTTTCGTCACTTGTTTTATTTTGGATTATCTCGCCATTGATTTTTTTTCATAGTAAAAGATATTCAGTAGGAGGTTTACTACGGTATACCTCCATCTGCACAGAATTAACAAGAGTTACTATGGAGCTACTGCCATGGTCTCAGGGAGATGTCACTCCCAAAACAGCCAGGAGCATTTAGCCTGGCTTTTCAACAAAAACCCGTCAAACATGGGAAACACTGCCAGTAGCACTGCTGCCATCAGCATAGTCACTAGTCTCACAGGAGTATACAGTCCCCTTCCATAGAAAAGTAGTACCTTTAATGTGTAATTGAAAACATCACTACCTTATTTGAGATGAAAAGACCCTATTACCTAGCCTTTCCAGCTTCACCTTTAACTCTGTTCTGAACTGGTCCAGCAAATAGCGGTTTCCCACTTATTGGGCTAAACTAATACTCACAGAGTATTACATTAACATGTGGTGTTCCTTTGAATCTTTATCTCTTGCAAGAACAAGAGTAGACATGGTGGTGATCATGATGACCGAAGCTGCAGAACATTGCCTTCTCTTTACAGTTGGTTAATTTTAAAGTGTTCTACGGTATTAGTTGAAGCAAAAGATATGGGAAGGTGTTTGATAGCTGTTGGAGTCTATGTTGTCATCCAAATTGTCCCTGAATCTTGGCTAAACCCAATGTACTTCCAAACAGAAATAGTACCCAGAAGGTTATCATTAGATTTATTTTTTTATTACTAAAATCAAGGAATAATTGCAGGTGGACCTGCTGCAACACTTATTTCCCATAGCTGCTCTGCAATAGTTATGTGTGCAGTCTTTAATTACTGCTGGGTTTATTCTTATGAGTAAAACTCACACAGAGACCCAGAAACACAGGTAAATATTTCAGAATCTCCAGTTACTTTCCTCACAGTTAAATGTGAATATGTGTTATATGGTGATCTTAAATAGAATACATGGTAAAGTATAAGTACATATTTAGGGGTATCGGTGATTCTCCATAGTAATTTTTGTTTTAGGATTGTTCACATACTAGAAAATACTTCAGCTACTTCTATAGAAATAACATTCTCAACAACTGAAGAGAGTAAATTTGTGCTTAAACTCAGCACTTCATAGTGTCCTACTTTTAAATTGTAATTTTTCTTTAATGTCCTTTCTAGAGTAAGTTTTGTTTTAGCAGTTGGCTGAATGGCAAATTGATTTGATATATCCAATACCCAGAACAAAATTATTTCTGTGTACTGAATGGGTAGAGAAAGCTTGCAGTCTTCCAATTGAAATGTTATGAATTAATCTCATTGCTTTTAGTGAATTTGGTCCGGAGTAGGATTTTGCTGGGTTTCTGACTCAAGAAATAAGCATGCTAGAAATTATATATGTGTGTGTGTGTGTGTGTGAGAGAGAGAGAGAGAGAGAGAGAGAGAGTGACATAAACTCATACTTTATTTTGTTCTATATGACCTTAAAAACTGAAAAGCTCTTCCATTAAAAGAGCAGTTTTAAAGGAGTTCAACATCTTTTTGTGTGCTTTGTCACTTTTTTTAGTCATTTCGTCAAAATTCCTAGCCTATATACCCATCTATTTGTTCCTCAAGTATCCTCATCCCCTCTGCAATCAATTCCAATTGAGGCAATATATCGTTGTCTACTTTTACTAGCTTTGTAGAAGAATGTTGCTACTTTGGTTATTAATAACTGATTGGAATTAGAGAGGAGGAATATAGTTTTATAGTCGGAGTCCAGTGGGATTTATTGAGTAAGAAAACCAAGTAAAATTTTCTTTCTTTTTCATATATTACACATTGGTGAAGGATATGATTTAGATCTTCCACCTCCTGGGCCCCACAGACACATGTTCTCTCTGTGTAAGGGATGGAATGGTATCTACCATATCTAACCATTGATTCATTCTGTTCAAACCTTGCCCTTGTCAGAGCCACTCTTAGGTGTCTTGGTAGATTGGCCGTCAGATAGTGGGCACGACTGTAGGTGGGATTCAGTGCCGCTAGCCATTTCAAAGAGCCTGCACTAGCGAGGCACACCAAGTCCTTTTGGGCTTGAATGTCTAAAATTCTCTGTTTCACCTCTGCTCTAACTTTGATGGTATTATTGCTCAAGGAGTCTAGGGGTAGCCCACATGATCTTTAATGTACTGTTGCACATTACGGAACCACTGTTCAATGCTTGATACATGTATTTATTTTGCATGGTTTGTTCTGCTTGATATGGCCGTGCGGCTAATGCAATAAACTATATACTACTACTAGTCATTTCAGGCAAGGCTAATAATGTACCATTAACTGCAATGTAAAAGGGCTCAGATATTAGTACCATTCATTTATAACAAACTCTGTATTTTCCAACGTTTTGTTTAATCTTTTTGTTTTCCACACACATACCACTTAAGGGAAAAGATATGGAACCGCTCTGCAGTATATTATCATTCACTTAGACTTGCATTTTCACCTATTTATTTCACCTGTCAGTTTCCTATTATCTTTTTTAGTTGATTGTTTACCCTTCTCTAAAATATTATTACTTTGCTTTGGTAGGAGTGAATAATGGAGACATTAAACTTTGAGCCACGTCAGTACCCCTGAACTCAGTAAGTGATAAAACCATAAAGCTGAGATTTGATCTAATTAACGAGTGCCTTCTCTCTCTGGCTCCACCACTTAAGATTCATGAAGCTCTAGATCAGGCCTGGGCAAACTTCGGCCCTCCCAGTGTTTTGAACTACCGGCTGTTAGGAATTGTGGGAGTTGTAGTCCAAAACACTGGGAGGGCCGAAGTTTGCCCAGGCCTGATCTAGATCTAGGTCATCTTGGTACTCTAGGTTGAGATATTTGTCTTCCAAAAGTAAAAGTACAAACTGGAAAGCGGGTTGCTGTAGCACACAAATGTTCAAATTTATTTAGCATTCAACTTTAGCATTCAACTTTGTTGTAGAAATCATATATCTTCCCAAATGGGGATGTGGAATTCAGGTAGATCGTATTTCAAATAATATGTCTCAAAACCTCAGTTCCGGAGTCCAATAGAAATCCTGGTATATATATATTCATTTTCAAGGTATAAGTAATCCGGATAGAGAGGCTTGGAAGGTCGACGGACTAAGTATTTAAAGGCCTTGCCGTTTCGCCAGGGGAACTGGCTTCATCGGGACCCCAAAGAATAACATATATTTATGATTCCACCGGTCCGATAATCAATTCATTCAAATCAACGAAAATATCTTTCTGAGTGGACGCAGCCACTACTTCACAATGGTAGTCAACGGACGGTTCCAGTTTGTACTTTTACTTTTGGGCTGCTTTGAGGACACCCTTCCTCTTTCCTACTACTGAGATATTTGTCTTGGCATCAATTCACCTTGCAATAGTGTGGTTGGAGTGGCAGGCAGATGAAAACACACAAAATAGGACACCTGTATCTTCTCATGGAATGGAAGCTACACAGCAGAACTCTTTGGAAGATCTTTAAGGGTATTGACTATAAGCCTATTCATGTCACCTCAAAACATGCAGTGCATGATCTTCTACTTAAGAATCTGGAAGAATGTTTCAAGTAATGTTCCTTTATTTGTATCCTTCCTTGACTGGGCATTTCCAGACAATCTCTTTTCTGTGGCTGCTTTCAGACTGTGGAATTTTCTTCTAGGATGGTCCTCTCTGTGCTCTTTCATAGCTGGCAGACAAACATCTTTCTATTCAAAAAGGCATTTAATGACTTGATGGGGAGGGTTTCATTATTTATAGGAGGAGAATATTGTATTTCAAATTCTGTTTTTAACTGATTTCATACTTTTAAATTTTAAATTGCATTTTAATGTATTAAATTGTTGAATTGTGTTTTGGCTTTTTATATTCAAATTTTTAGCATTTTCCTGTTTTAGAAGTACTCCCAATTTCAAAATGCAATACTTAATATGATTTTTGTCTCAACTGTTTTAGATGAAGTAAAAAAAACTGCAGATAACAGGTGGCTGAAATTTAGGGAGACTGGTTTTAAAAATCGAGGTGACCGTGTTATTAAATGCCTAACAATATGAAATATTGTTTCATATTTTACTGTTTTTATGCCTTCTTGCTAGTAGTTCAATATGTTGTAAACCGTTCTGAGCCAACCGGAAAGGATGGTATACAAATCGAAATAATACATAAATAAATAAATAACTTGTAGATCCAGGTCTCTGTGAATTTTGCAATGGAATATGAGTTTGGGAGTATTAAAATATCCTGTGTGAGAGAACAAGAGTATAACAACAAAAATAAGCATGCCCCATGTGCACTCCATTAAAACCTTATTTATGAAAATACTTGTTGCTTGTGTTGTTACCGTCTTCCCTGTTCTGCTTCATCTGCCTTTTGGGTGGAATTATACCTTGGCACATTGTGTAGTTTTTATTATGGCTGTGGTGGTGCTTTAACTTAATCCTGATAGTTAACTCTCATTTTATTTTGTAGCAGGTTCCTTCCACTCTCCCCCTCCTAAGCAAAGCTTGTCACGCTCTGTTTAATTGAATTGTATTATATATGCTTTGCTAAAGACTCTACTCCTTCTAAAGTCCAGCGAGCTTTATTGGCCCCCTCCAGGACCATGGAGGGCTCCTGTCTCCCCCACTAAGCTGCTCCCTCGTGGGCCAACAACAAGCCCTCCACTTTTCCTCGGGGTGCCTTTCCACAGACAGAGCCCCCCTTCTTGCCCACCAATCGCCTTATTATTACCCCCCTTCCCATAGACACTGACACACAGACACCATTAGTAGCTGCCTTCCCCCTCCCCTTCCATAATCTATCTACATATTAAAATGAGTTTGTCCCTGATTTACATGCGTAAGAAGGGATGTAATAATGAGGACGTAGATTAGAAGATTTAGCACAATCGTTTGTGTAGATTGTGTCCCATCAAAGGGCAGCTCTGACGAGCTGAGATTAAGGAGCAAACAGCTGCCGCTGGAA
Source organism: Anolis apletophallus (assembly GCA_030556195.1). NCBI lineage: Eukaryota > Metazoa > Chordata > Lepidosauria > Squamata > Anolidae > Anolis > Anolis apletophallus. The sequence goes on from JARBWK010000002.1 coordinate 26,326,646, forward strand.
TTCAGTCCATTTGTTTGTTTGCTGTTTTCTCTCTTGACTCCAGCAAACAGTCTCATTAACATGCAAGTGATTTGCTCCTTAAGCCTTTTTTCCCCTCCTGTTTATTATTGGGGGAGTTGCTGACAAGGGCTTTGTAGGGCCTATACATGGCCCACTTCTGAGAGATGGCCATGCACATCAAGATTAAAATGGGCAGTAATTAAAACATAAAGAGCGGGAGCATGACACCTTTGGGAGGGGGAATTCTTAAGGTTAGAATATCAAAGCGGGAAATAGAAAGGGGAACGGCCCGAACAAGATTCATTGCCCCTGAAATTTATCTCAGGCTGTCCTCTTTATTTCCCGCATAATATATTTAATTTCCTATCGAAATAATTGACCACATTTGTTTCACTGGCCTTCTTGGCAAAATCGCCCATTCAGGAAGAGATGGCCTCAATTCTCACTTGTTGAAATCTGCATTGTCCTCGGCTGTCCACAACGTCTTTTTGGATTTCACCCACATGTAGCTTATATGATTAGATCACGTACATACCTGGCTGGTCTTATGGCAAAATTACAGGACTGAACTAGAACCAGGTTCTCTGGAAATGGTTCTTATGCCAGGATCAAATCCTGGAACACAGAAAGGAATATGGAAGAAGATATCTGGTGACCATGTGCACAGTGACTTTCCGTTTGGCTTCAGCTGCCTTTTTTAAACCTCTCGTACTACCCAAAATTAATCTTAGGCTTTGCTACTGTTAAAATTGTAATTGTTTCATTTTACTGTTGTTTCTTGTCTACTCTTCTTGTATGTTTTGTCCAGATACAGACTGGGTAATATTTTTGTAACCTCATAGTATCTCCAGAACCTAGCAGTAAAAATTCAACCTGTCAGTGCATTTGGGTCAAGATTAGAGGCATTCCCTGAGTAGATGCTCCAGTCATCTGAGGTGAAGGGGTGAAAGTGATGATATCCTTTTTTATGATGTTTCTATCTCAGTAACTGCCATCTCCCTTTCTCCATTCACTGTCAGATAAATTCCTCTTTCAAACTTTTCTGAAACTTTTAGCAGTTCTGATTAATCAACACCTACCTCAAACAGGCAAGAGTTCTTTATCCCACCCAGGACTGTCCACAGATATATAAACCCCATTTTCCTAGTTTCCAACAGACCTCACAACCTCTGAGGATGCCTGCCATAGATGCAGGTGAAAATTCAGGAGAGAATGCCTCTGAAACATGGCCATATAGCCTGAAAACACCTACAACAACCCAAAATTCAATCTATTTGTATTTTTCTTCTTGAGACTCTATCTAAAATACAGATCTCCTGATCACGAAATGTGACCTAATTGTTGTGTTCCGCTTGTTTGTTTTCTATTTCTTCCTTTTTGTATTATGTTTCAGTCTTCTAAAATCAAAAGTGTCCATCTTATTTTCTGGCATTTTGATTGCACTTGTAATAAAAAAATATATAGCCCAACTATGGATTTTAGGAGTTATGGGTAATTGTGAATAGCTAAAATTACCTGCCACGTGTCTGCGCCTCTCAATTTAGAGTAGGGTTTCTAGGTGTCCCTTTTAAATAAGGGATGTCCCTTAAGGTCTTATATAGATTGAATTATATATATATATATATATATATATATATATATATATATATATAAAATCTTGTGTTTTGGGTTTTTAAATTTTTATTTCATATCAAAAGCATTGCATAAATTAGTATAAAACTGATAAAAATAGAAGGTGTGCAGGCAGCTAAATACCTTTTGACCACAAACGAGCAACAGCAACAGCATTGTCTGTAGCCTCCAACAATTCCTCCTCTGTACATGAGGCTGGGCACAGTGGGCAAGCATACAGATGCGGAGTTGTTTGTTCTGCTCCACAGTCACACAAGTTATGGGATTCTTTTAGGTAGTACCATTTTGCCAGGTTGTCTTTTGATCTGCCCACTCCACTTCTGAGTCTATTCAGCGACTTCCAAGTTCCCATTCTTGGTTTGCCCCTGGAGGAAGACCCGGGGGGGATCCAGTTGGGATTTCCTGGTTTAGCTGGCCAGAGGGATACCCTTGCTGTTGGTGGGAGGACACCAAGAGGAGTGGGAGTTCTCATAAAGCTTTTCTTTGATTTGAGTCTACTGGGAGGAGGCTAGTAGCCATGTTCAACCTTATTTCTCTCACATTTAGCAGCAACTTCCCATCGCACATTAGGGGCAGCACTGCCAGCTATCTTGTAGAGTTTATCAACAGGTGTAGTTTAAAGATATCCTGTGATTATTCTGCATGTTTTATTCAAAGTTGGGCCGGAACCGTTTAGGGTTTTATAGGCTAAAGCCAGCACTTTGAATTGTGCCCGGTAGCAAATTGAGAGCCAGTGGAGCTGGTGCAACAGCGGAGTTGCATGCACCCTGAGCGCTGCTCCTGTTAGTAGCCTATCTGCCACCCGCTGGACCATTAGAAGCTTCCGAACAGTTTTCAAAGGCAACCCCTCATACAGCACGTTGCAGTAGTCTATACAGGATGTAACCAGAGTGTGGACTACCATGGCCAAGTCTCTATATATTACTATATATAGTGACTATATTTCTATATACTGTATGTTACTATATATATTCGTGTCAAGAATAGGAAGAACACACTCTCATGGTAAACTTGCCATACCAAACTGGAAAAAGCTCTCTTATGATAAAGAGGGACTCTATCCCCATAGCAGAGCAAATTATTTGCTACTAAAGGTGCATTCTGGTTACGTTTAGATATTTCTCGGAAAGATCTTTATTTGAATTTCCTGTGCTCTGTACCAAAGTAGATGGATCAGTGCCTAACCTGGTATAAGGACATTTCCCATGCTTCTGCAACACAACATTTTTGTGTATGCTGTTATTTTGTAAAATTGTGGTTTTTTTCTCCCTCTTAGCCTCTTCCACCCACCACATCTGCATCTTCCTGAACTTCAGTTTGCTGAAGGCAGAAGAAGGTTTGGGGTTTTTGGGGGGGGGGGGGATAGATTGCATGTTGTGAAGAAAGTACACAGAAAGCCATTTGTTTCTGTCATAATACTGGGACTTGAGTTTATTGGACGGTGTTAATTGTTGGAAAATTCAGAGCAGACAAAAAAGGAAGAATTTCTTTATGTAGCACAGAGATACTGATGTTGGGTACCACAAGATGTGGTGATGCTTGAATAGCTTTAAGGGAGGCGTGACAATTCATGGTGGGTTAAGCTATACATTGTTGCTAGTCATTCTGATGGGAATCAAGAGGACTGCTTTCAGAAGTCATACCTATCTAAAGACCAGTTTCTGGGGAACAAAAAATGCTATTCTTATGTCCTGTTGGCACACTTCCTAAGGGCATGTGGCTGGCTATCGTGAAAACAGAATGGTGGACTAGACAAGCTATTGGTCTGAATCCACATGTTTATACTCTGTCTGCAACCACTTAAAGATGCAAGCAGGTTCCACAACCTTACTAATTAGTTTATGAGAAATCTCATAATTTTCTTTGACCAAAAAGTTCTTCATGATGGAAAGAAGCAGAAAAGTCATGATAAAGGAGATTCCACCTGAACACGAGGCAGAACTTCCTAACTGTGAGAGCTGTTCAGCAGTGGAACTCTCTGCCCCGGAGTGTGGTGAGGCTCCTTCTTTGGAGGCTTTTAAACAGAGGCTGGATGGCCATCTGTCGGGGGTACTTTGAATGTGATTTTCCTGCTTCTTGGCAGGAGGAGGTTGGACTGGATGTCCCACAAGGTCTCTTCCAACTCTATGATTCTATGATTGTAAAAAACCCCAAGATTCACCAGTTCATTTCAGACTAATTTAATTTACCCTTTTAGAGTTATTGCCAGAAGTGACATTAGCTTGGACATGGTGGAAATGGGAAGGGGAATACAAAATGCCAGACAGAAGAAAATAGATTAATCCCACAAATTAGGATAATTTTCTTGGCAGTTAGTGATCTGGGGTGATAGAAGTACAAATATGGAGACAGAGTCCATTATAGGGTATCATCATCTTCAAGCGGTTCTTTTACCAGAGCTTTTCCAGTAAATGTGATGATTACTATTGCCATTACTGTAATATTGACATCCTATGTACTCTGTTATCTGTGTAGTCCGTTATCTGAGGATTCTAATCTAATCTTGATCTTCACACACAAAAATGCAATTAGTGATACACTTGCAACACAAACATTGATTTTAAAGAATAATCAAAGTTTTTCATTTTAATGTTTTTGCAATGCATTTTAAGTGTACTCTGCCTGAGCTCTTCTTCTTTAGCTGTTTAGGACTGAAACACATGTTCTCCTGGTTCTATCTGAGCAGAGACTTTTTATACAAACCATTTCTGTCATGTAGAACATTAATATCTGGAAAAAAAATGTTACCAATACCATTATTGCAGAAAGCACTTTTCTGGATTACCAATACCTACGACTCCTCGAACGCTTTCATCAGCGCTGTCTTCGCACAATCCAAAATATACACTGGACTATGTGATGAATGTTGCTGTCCTTGAGCAAGCAGGGATCACCAGCGTTGAAGCCATGCTATTGAGAACACAGCTGAACTAGGCAGGGCACGTCTCTAGGCTGGAGGACTACCACCTCCCAAAGATACCATTCCATGGGTCAGCGCAAGAGAGGCGCCCTATAAAAGAGATATAAGGACTCCCTGAAACAACATCTCAGGCTCGGCCAGATTGATCACCACAATGGTCCACCCTGGCCTCACATCGGGAGGCATGGAGACGCACTATCCACAATGCTGCGGCCTCTTTCGAAAAGACATGCCGAATGGGTCTCGAAGAGAAACGACAACGCAGAAATAACCGCAACTTGGAAACAACATCACCCAAGGAGACTTTCTGCTGTGCTTTCTGCAACTGAACTTGCCTATCTCAGATTGGCCTTTTTAGTCATCAACACGCTTGTAAAAAGCATGGGATGAGTCCTTCCTAAGAATCTTCGTTCGCTAAGTAATGCCGAGAGATTCCCAGAATCCGTGGGAATCCACTGGCCCTGCTGGTTGGAATATTCTAAGAAACGGTCATACAAGGCATACACTTCACCAAATTCATTCAAGTGCTTAGGTGTATATGGGTTTTCCCTTTCTTTGAAATCCCAAATATATGTTTAAATAAAAATTGGAGCAATATTATATTTTAATTGTATTTCAAAGCGTATATTTACCTTGGGTGATATAAAACAGAAAAAAAACCATAAAGCTTTAAAATGCAATGGGAAGCCCAATGTTGGCCTAGAGCAGGGGTGCTCATTAGGTAGATCGCGATCTACTGGTAGATCGTGTAGGGCGTCCTGGTAGATCGCAGGCAGGGCGGGAGGAAGGCTCAGTCCCGCCCCACAGGCTCCCACCGCCGCCCAGGTGCAGAAAGGGTTGTACTGGATGGCCCTTGGAGGTCTCTTCCTATTCTACAAACCCATTGTTGTTATTATTATTATTATTAGAGGCTGAATGGCCATCTCTGAGGAATGCTTTGATTGTGTTTTTCCCTTATGGCAGAAGGAGGTTGGACTGGATGGCCCTTGGAGGTCTCCTTCTACTCTAGGAACCTGTTGTTGTTGTTCCTAATATTAGTAGTAGTAGCAGCAGCAGCAGCAGAGGCTGAATGAATATTATCATTATTATTATTATGAATAAATTCAGGGGCTTTTATACTCACATTTAGTTGAATTCAGTCTTAAAATATATTATATGGCTGTCACTGAAATAAATTTCCAAATATTTTGCTTTTATGGCACTTTGAGTAGTGGGGTAGGTAAGTCCTTTTGACTTGGTTGTTTTATAGGTAGCTTGCATGCTAAAAACGTGTGAGCACCCCTGGCCTAGAGATTTTATCGGAATGTCATTACCCACAATTCTGGTAAGATCATCACTGATACACTTTGCACCTCAATTAAAATATAAGCATAGAATAAAGTGTTTCCTTTTAGCAAACAGCTTTCAGCATGAAGTGAATAAATTGTGCAGTGGTTTAAAAAAATTAATGCTATCTGGGCCAACAAATAGTATTGTCTGGGTTTTCAAAAGTTAGGATTTTCAAAAGTTGGCTAGTAGTCTTTATTCATAACCCAGTGCCCACTTTAGGCATGTTGGACTTCAACATCCACCGACCTGATATATAGCAGTGGTGAGAAATGTTGTCAAAATCACCTTGTGAATACCACTTTGTTTAGACCAGGTCTGGGCAAACTTCGGCCCTCCAGGTGTTTTGGACTCTAACTCCCACAATTCCTAACAGCCTATCGGCTGTTAGGAATTGTGGGAGTTGGAGTCCAAAACACCTGGAGGGCCGAAGTTTGCCCAGACCTGCTTTAGACAAATCAAGAGCAGAATGCTAATAGGGAATAATCTTCTTTTCATGTGTTCCTGTCAACTGACATGGGGTTAAGAGACATTGACCAATTCTAGGTGGTACCCAGAATGTACAGACTGAATGTAGGCCATATAGAGTTCTGGTTATTATTCTTTCAAATTAGTAAGTTGTTTGTTTGCTTTCCCTCTCTACCTAAAGAGCTTTGGATGCTATATAATAAAGTCAATTTGCCATACTCTAAAAGAGAAAATAATAACAATAACTATTATTATTTATACCCCACTTTTTCTCTCTAAAAGAGAGATTCAAAGCGGATTACAGTGAAACCAATTCAATGCAATTAAAAACCTAAAAATATACAAACATTAAAATAGAATTCAATATTAACAGTACTGAGAATAAACTGTTTAAACCACTAAAACCTTATTAAAAACTATGTTTCTCCAAAAGGTCTCAAGTTCAGATTTGTAAAAGCCGTTTATGCAATTCATGATGGCATTCCAACTCACAGTTATGGAAATGTAAGAAGATCTGACAGATCCCATTGCCCAAACCTTCCTTTCTTTTCAAGCAGAATTAGCTAGAAATAGACAGATACGTTTTCCCAACACGTCCTGTTTTGGTGGCATCCTAGCAATGGGACAAAGCCCCCTTCCAATGTGTCTCTGCAGTATATTGAGTCCAGAGCTTAACCTAAGATGTTCAAGATCTGGCCTTACCTGAGAAAGATGCTGGAGCCAATGAAGCGTCATCTTTCAGTTGTCTTGTGTCACATCCAATGTCTTTTAGGGGCCAGAGGTAGAAAGTGTAGGAGGCGGGGAGTGGATAAAGGAGTCTGTGCGCCTTTAAGAGGTGCCTGGCTGTCCTGGTGTCTGTGGTGCAGTGAGGCAGGGAATGCGCTGCTGATCCTAACCAAGTTTGCCAGCCATGCTTTTCTCATGGCTTCCACACAATGGCCCGTTTTTTGCCCACCTGCCGATAATGCTTAATTAGGCGAGGAGTTGATTAATTTGAGGTAATTGACAGCTAATTACAGTCCTGAGGGCTCATTAATTTGAAGTCTTGTCTTGGTGAATTGGCTGCGGGAGGGAGGATCAGGTGATGTGCACTTTCCTTCCCTTTCCCATCATGCTCCTATCTGCTCGTGGCTCTCAAGCACATGGAAGCTTCTGGAATTTACCTGTAGACGTTGCTATGTAATCCATGAGTAAGGCTTATCGCAGAAGGAAGTCAAGCATTGTGGGACCTTGTGAGACCCCACCAAGTTGAGTTGGCCATAGTTTGCCAAATCATCTCTACTTGGAGATTGGAACAAGTCTATGTTATATACAGTACAATCCCCTTATCCACAAATGTGATGCCCACAGTTTCACTTACCCGCTCTCAAAAATAGATCTGACCCCCGGAAAAGTCTGTGGGTCCCTTAAGGGTGCATCTAGAGTTTATAATTAATGCAGTTTGACACCGGTTTAACGAAAATGGCTCAGTGGTATGGAATCACGGGAGCTGTGGTTTTACATGGTCTCTAGCAATCTCTGTCAAAGAGGGCTAGTGCCTCACCAAACTCTAAATCCCATTTTTTTATTGCCCCGAGTCATGACAATTAAACTGGTGTCAAACTACACTAATTATAAAAGTGTAGATGCACCCCAGGTTGTTCAGTGGGATTCTGTGCTATGCTTTTGGGCCAAGTATAGTCAAAATATAGACTTCACTATTATTCACAGTTTCAGGTAACAGTTTCAGAAAGTTTTCCCCATGGATACGGGGGTCGTACTGTACTGTAAAAAAGGGACCTAGCCGAAGTGAAGTCTGAACAAAGAGGCACTGAAATATCAACCAGAGCAGTGGTTCTCAACCTTTCTAATGCCATGACCCCTAAATAAGGTTCCTCATGTTGTGGTGACCCCAAACCATATTTTCGTTGCTACTTCATAAATAATTTTGCTACTCTTACGAATTCTAATCCAAGTATCTAATATGCAGGTCAAAGCGAAGGGGGCGGGGCCAAGAAGAGGGCCACACGACCCCTCCTAAATAGCTAATCGTACACTGCCCCTTAAAGGGGTTCACTGCCCTCCAAATGCCCGAGCCTCCCACCGCCCCCTTGGATTGCCTCACCGCCCACCAGGGGGTGGTACCGCCCACTATGAGAATCAGTGGTATAGATGTACCCAAGGTCCATGGTGTGAAATTCCAGCCATCTTATCCAAAACCCTCATAGTATTTATGGGAACCAGAAGACCTTATTTCTCAGATGGTTGGTTAAGGGGCTCCACAGGACTATACTGTTTGTTTGTTTGCCTTTCAACTGACAATAATCTTACTTATTACAATGCCACACTTACCTACATGTTAATCTGCCATTTGATGCAAAAAAATTTGCAAATGGTGAAAGTAGGTTTCAGCTCACAAAAGCTTTTACTCTGTAAAATGCGTCTCTTTGTTCTTTTGGCTGCAACAGACTTACATGGTTATCCCCCTGGAAATTAATACATTAACCCAGTGGTTCTCAACCTTCCTAATGTGGTGACCCCTTAATACAGTTCCTCGTGTTGTGGTGACCCCCAACCATAACATTATTTTTGTTGCGACTTCATAACTAATTTTGGTACTGTGATGAATCGTCATGTAATTATCTGATATGCAGGACGTATTTTCATTCACTGGACCAAATTTGACACGAATACCCAATACACCCAAATGTGAACATTGGTGGAGTTTGGGGGAAATAGACCTTGCCATTTGGGAGTTGTAGTTGCTGGCATCTATAGCTAATAATATAATATAATATAATATAATAATATTATATTCAAATAATATAATATAGTTAATAATCACATGCGCATCATGCTGCCATGCGCCAAGCACACCTGCTCTCCCCTCCCCGCTTGGAGTCTCAGAATCAGCCCTCCCCTTGGCTGGGAGGCCTGCCAATCACAGCAGAGGAGAGCTTTAGGTGGCAGAATTCGCAGCCTGTTTCCAAAAAGAAAGAGAAGAACAAGCAGAGAGATATTCACCCGTATCTGCCAAAGGGCTTCCTAAGACCACCAGAAATACATGTTTTCTGATGATCTTTGGTGACCCCCCTGAAACCCTCTCGCGACCCCCCTGGGGGTCCCGACCCCCAGGTTGAGAAACACTGAACCAGAGGCATCCGAGGCAAAGTGTGTGCTCTTTAAAACTGCTGGAAAAGGGTATCAGTAAAACATCTACAGCACACATTTCATGTAACACCTATTACATACATACTGATGAGGGATAGCCATTTTAAGTCTGTTATAGCAAAAAAGAAAGATGACTTGTGTCACCTTCAAGACTTAAGACATTTATTATGACATCAACTTTGGATTGAATAGACCCCGCTTCATCAGATGCATGAAATATCATTTTGAATTGGCAGAGATACAAGATGCATGATGTGGGCATAGTTGGTCTTTTTCTTAGTTAAGAAAAAAAGATGGGTACATTCTTTTTCACTCTATGCTCTATACTCCTGGGATTGCCATCCTGAATATTTATAGACTGCACATTCCCTCGCTGTTTTTAAGCCCCGAAGGAAAACTTTATTGTTTTCCAAAGTTTTTGGAGGCTTAAGTTTAATATTTTTGTTTTATCATCTCCTATATTTAGTTTAAATGTATTTGTCATTTTGGCAGATTTTTATTATTTTTTATTCTCTCTGAATAATTTGTTTTACAGTTATATACTTTTATCATTATAAACACATATCAAATTAGATTTGACATCTTTGGAAGGGCTGGTTGTTTTTGTTGTTTTACTCGTAAAGTAACATGTACGCTGATGGCACTGCTGTAATAATATTTGTTTATTTATATATTTATTTACTATATTTATTTACTATATTTCTAACCCCGGGGGGGGGGGAACTCAGGGCAGTTTACAAGGCACAATTAGATGCCGGCAACAGTACACAATATAAAACCACTAATACACCAAGATGAAAAACATCAGAGTTAAACAATTATCAACAATCAAATTAAATTAAAAATTCATCTATAACAAGTCCACATTCAATCAATAGCAGAAGCCGTATTTTCATGTCCATCATCATATTAGTCCATTCCAAGTAAAGTGCTGCATTAAGTTACTGTGCAAAGGCCTGGTCCCACAACCACAATTGTACTCTCTTCCTGAAAGCTAGGAGTGATGGGGCTGATCGTATTTTGCTTGGAAGCACATTCCACAGACAGGGGGGGGGGGTCACAGCCGAGAAGGCCCTGTCTCTTGTCCCCACCAGCCGCAGTTGAGTTGCTGGCGGAAGCAAGAGGAGGGCCTCCCCGGATGATCTTAAGTTAGGAGGTGGGATGTAGCGGCAGATACTATCGGACAAGTAAGTTGGACCAGAACCATATAGAGCTTTAAAGGTCAAAACCAGCACTTTGAATCGAGCCCGGAAGTGGACAGGCAGGCAGTGGAGCTGACACAACAGGGGGGTGGTATACTCCCTGTATGTCGCTCCAGTTAGTAGCCTGGCTGCCACCCGTTGGACTAGTTGAAGTTTCCGAACTGTCTTCAGCCTCACGTAGAGTGTGTTGCAGTAATCTATTCGAGATGTAATAAGAATAACAGCAGTAGTAATAGTAATAACAGTGAGTTTGAGGGGAGGAAAATACAAGAAACAGCTAGACAATAACTAAATAATAGTACAGTGCAGCAGATATAGGTAAATATATAAGTACACTGCGTAGCAACTATGTAATCGCTTCCATTATGAAGATACACATTTTTGGTTATGGTAGATTTTTTTTTCAGCTATGAGCTAAAGATGATATAAATGGCTCTCTTGCTTCTCCTCATAACAACTCTGTGAGATAGGCCAGGCTGAGGGAAAGTGACTAGCCCAAGGTCACCCTGTGAGTTTATGGCAGAGTGGGGGGCTCAAGCCTGGATCTCTCATGTTTCAAGTAAACACATTAAGCACTACACCACAACAGTTTCTTTGCAAGGCTGGCAAACATTCCATACATTAATATTGTTTTATTAATTTAGGAAGATATAGGCTAGATGGGTCAACATGGTATAGCTGTTTGAATCTTGGACTAGGAACTCTTCTGTACTGACCACTTACTGTAGGTGTGTGGAGAAGTCCTGGAACCGGCTGGTGCTCATACACACCACAGAGGCTGGCCTTGAACCGGTTCCAAGATACGTAGCTTGACAGGACTCCCCCTCCCACAACTACTCCCTTTGTAATGCACATGCATGGAGTGCCTTAACCGCGTTTGCCGTACAATGTGATTTTTACGAAAGTGGACTAATGCACATTAAGCGCCCTATTTCGGAGTATCCCTTAAAGCCCTCAAAGCACTCTGAAGCACATGTTTACAGCATGAGTCACATAAAACTATGCTGTTGAGCTGCCTTCAAAGTGCAGATGTGCTCTAGGATTCTGGGAAACTCCATAGAAACCCATTGGGTGAACTTGGACAAGCCACACGCTCTCAGCCTTAGAGGAAGAAAATAGCGAACCTCCTCTAAGCAATCCTTGCCAAGTAAGCCCTAAAGTAAGATGACCATAAGGTACATAGCAGCAATAACATGAGGTGATCTTGTTAATGTCCTTTTTACCGATAAGGCTTAAAGGAAACAACTTTGTATTCTGGTATCTCTTCAATGCACAAGTGGTTCATATAGCCTGGTTCCCTATGCAACAAGATTAAAAAGAGAGATTGGAAACATTACTTTTTGAACTCTAGCTCCCATATGACCAGTGGGATCTGGAGCCTCAGAAGTAAACTGCAGGTAATTCCTTCTAGGTTAATTTATTCTTTGCAAATATGCTGAATGAACCAGACACGGGTAATGCACACAGGATCTTTTTCTTAGCTCTTTGATCACCAGATCTTAGTTCCTGGCCCTGAATCTCTAATTTTCCTTCATCATCTCCAGGCAGAAGACAAGGTCCAAATTCTCCATTCACACTGTGATCAGCTCCAGGTAATTTACAAGATTTATTCATTTGTTGCTAAAACTAGCAAGGGCTCTCAGAGGAGGATGTCTCTGTATTTACTTAATTAGCATTGTGGAGCCAGGGCTCACCTTCTACTCTGCATCCTCTTTCTGCCTAGAGCAGGCCTGCTGAACCTGTGGTCCTCTAGGTGTTTTGGACTTCAGCTCCCAGAAATCCTGAACATTGTCCAAGCTGGTAAATGGTTTCTGGGAGCTAGAGTCCCAAACACCTGGAGGGCCACTGGTTCTTCAGGCCTGACCTAGAGGCAAGTAAGCTAGAAGCTAAAGAAGTGAAAAGTATAACACTCTTATTTCCCCTTGTTCTGGGAAATAATCTCATTTCATTAAGATTTCTCAATTGCCAAACAGGAAACATAACTTCTTCCTATGTGTATGCATATGCCTATTTTTGAATGACAAGCTAGGAGCAGATGTGGTTGGTACTTAATGCATAATGTTTAATGATATCACTAAAGGCTATCTCTAGGTCTCAGGATCTAGCCCATAAACTTTAGGTCTTTGGAGAGTTCTGAACTTTCAACCCTACTTGTCATTATGGGCCCAGTGAGGAATTTCATTTAGTCCTTAATGCCTAAAATGCAACAACTTCCCATTTAAACTTAAAGTTTGTGATATAATGTTGATTTGGTTCTCAATTAAGTTTTTTGTGTGTAAAGGACCTAGTAATTGTCATCTTGAAGTATTACCAGAGAATATAAGAAAAATATTAAAGAATTGACCAGCCGTACAAATCTTTAGCCCAGAAAGGTTCAATTTGTTGTCATTGTATTAATTCAGCCCTCTAGTTCAGAGGATTCCAAATTATGTGTCGCAGCATGTTAGTGAGTCTGTTGCAGTGTGTAGATGTGTCACACAAATGTAATGACAAATGACAAACATCTTGGAAATGTATGTTATCATCTTACAGATCATATATATATTTTAAAATATAAATGAAAAGGTTTTAATGAGATACGTTCCATGTCCCATGCATTTCGTTATGACAATTTGTGTATGTGTCTGTATCTCTGATAAGGGATTGGTTTAACCTCCGGTTTGCTAGTTAAACTAAACTATTCTGTCACAAAATAATGCATGCCTAAAAAGTGTATTACCAACACGAAATGTTTGGAAAATTGTGCTCTACTTTAACAGGACTAGCTTCTCACTACTTTTCCACAGAATAATTGACACAGTAAAAATCACAGAATACTAAAAAATATTTTTTAAAAAAACTATAGAAAGTTCAAGCAAGGAACTTAAGTTGCATGAGTAATGAAAGAAGCAGAAATCCCTGCCAGTTTTAATTCATTTTAAAAGTAAGTGATCAACATTAACCACTCCGAGCCTTCGGTATACAAGTTGGAATAATAATAATAATAATAATAATAATATACATGCATTTTCCATGTCCAGAAAACCAATCCTTTTTGGAGTGTGTACACATGCACACAGACATATAATTTTTCCTTGTTCATGCAGTCTATCTCTTGACAGCCTATTCTATAAATTTATTAATTAATACGTCCTTTGTATCACAATACAATATAATTGGAAAATTTGGTACTGATTTTGATCATTTCTTTTTCTTCGTCTGCTATGATATAGTCACCAAGTGAGAGAAATCATAAAATGTTCCTTCCTCTTTGTGTAAAAATGTCAACATTATTGTAAAAATTAGCCAATGCACTTCCTTCTCCTCTCATTATTGAAGGTCCCTGGGACCTCAACCGTGAGGAACTCTGCTGGGTACTTCCTTCACGGTACAAAACCCACAGTTTGACTGATCTTCACCCTTCAAGGTAGAATCTCATACCCATTTCCTCCAGAACAAGATATACCCTTGCTGGAACTGTGCTATATATTTTGCTTCACTGAGATTATGCACTGTTGTATATATTTTTGCTTCACCCAGATCATCCCATCATCTAGTGTGTTCATTGTTTTCTTGCAAAACGATATCAAATTTGTTTTCACTTGGAATCATTTAGAACAACCCGATTATGATCGTGAATGGCATAATTTTAGTAGTGTTTGCAATGTTGAATATGTTTTAATTTGCTTCTAATTTTCATTTTAAATTTTTTTAACTTAATGTATTTTAACTGCTGTTGTTCAAGGCATTGAATAGTTGCCATATGTAAAGCCGCCTTGAGTCCCCTTTGGGGTAGAGAAAGACAGGATACTAATAGAGTAAATAAATAATAAATTAATTTTTTTCTTTTATGTTAATGTTTGTTTTTAAGCCTTAAAAATAAAAATATTACATTTTGAAGTTTTGTAATATTTGCTCCCATTTATTAACTATCAAATGCTACCCCAAAGACGTTAGGAACATGCTGTTGGATTTCTTATTTTCTTTTGCCATAAACTTAGCCTATTTTTAGATAGATATTTTCTCACCACCAACTGTTCATTAAGAATTATGCAAGCCATAATGAAAATTTCTAATGAAACAGTACAACTTAGTTAAATATGCTTTAACTCAATTGATTTACATTTGAATGTCAGCATTAATTAAATTTCACAATAGAGCTATTAATTACATAAATAATTAGTTAAATGGATGTGATAAAAAGCAAAAGAATGTCCTATTTCCTAGTAGGTCCTTTGGTCAAAAAATAATTCCCTTGGATTTTTGAAAGATGACTTTTATTTTTCGTTGTTAGTCCCTCAGGGTTGGGAAAATGCAATGTTTGTGATATAAGAGTCAAATAAAAGTAAATGGAAATAGTTATAGAGACCTCTGTTCAATTTTGTTTATTGATAAAGTCTGATAAATTAGTTAAGTCTGTGGTTAAAATATTTTAAATTGACAGGTACAAAGCACAGCTTGCATAGTTTGCAGAGTCCCAGGAGTTTTGAAGTTCTTAACCCTAGTACTCCTACCTGGATTGATATTGGAATATGTTAGCGAAATAAACAAATATCATAAGAAGATGAGAATATATTGGATGAAGAAAGAGAAAACCAAGATAGGGTAGGATGGATGAGAAATGGGTTTTTCAAAAATGTTCCCTCACGCGTTCCCTTCTCTGGGAGGTAGAGGAGGAATATAATCACAGACAGCAAATCACAGGCTTTGAAATTCAACCTAAGTGGCAAACTAAGGTAAGTGTAAATAGTTTCTTGTCGCTTTCTATTGTGATGCTGAAAAACTTGGTTTATTAACTTACTAATAATGAATGGAACATTTCAGCCCCTTTCTACTAAATGTCTGTCTGTGGAGAACTAAGTCCTATTTGGTTAAAGAAGGTTTGCTCAAGGGCCAAACTAGCAATCTCCCAGTATTCTGATGTGTTCAATGCAGGCAATAGTAGTGTGAAACAGAACACAGGAGTATTGGCCAGAAAGGGGAAGGTCCATGTTTTTCTTTCCCTCTGTGCCCGTACCTTGGGAAGTCTGACTTGGCCACGGTAGTCCATGCTCTGCTTACATCTCGAATAGACTACTGCAACACTCTCTACGTGGGGTTGCCTCTGAAGACTGTTTGGAAACTTCAATTAGTCCAATGCTCAGCAGCCAGGTTACTAACAGGAGTGGGGTACAGGGAGCATACAACTCCCTGTTGCGCCAGCTCCACTGGCTGCCAATTAGTTTCTGAGCACAATTCAAAGTGCTGGTTTTAACCTACAAAACCCTATACGGTTCCAGCCCAGTTTACTTGTCCGAACGGATTCTCCCCTATGAACCATCAAGGACATTAAGATCCTCCGGAGAGGCCCTGCTCTCGATCCCGCCATCTGTTGTGGCCCCTCGGCTGTGGAACTCCCTCCCAAGCGATGTTAGATCTGCCCCCTCCCTGTTGTCCTTCAGGAGGCTGGTGAAGACTTGGATGTGGAATGAGGCCTTCCCAGAATAAGCTGAGATTGATTTCAATCTGAAATGGGTGACCACTTTTATAGACCGAGTTGAAGGTGGTTTTAATGGCAATGTGGTTTGTATGTATCTCTGTTTTTATGTATTTTAATATGCTGTTTTAAGATGTTTAAAATTTGTATGGCATTGAATTTTGCTGTAAGCCGGTCTGAGTCCCTCCTTGGAGGTGAGAAGGTCGGGGTACAAAAATTTTAAATAAATAAATAATATCACCACTTGTTTTTCTCCCAGAAGGCAAATGTCACTTGAACCTCGAATGCAGCAGCTTCAGATTTTCAAAACCTGCTCCCAGTTTGGTTCACAGATCTATTGAACATGTTGAATTGAATTTTGAGCAGCTGAAATCTGAAATCTAACAATTGCACAGTATTGCAGTGCTTTAGTTGTAATAACCACAAAATTGAATTTCACAAGATCTTTAGTACTGTTTCCCTCATTTGGGCTTTTCCTTTTTTCCAATGTATTTCAATCTACCTTTATGTTCTTAAAAGACACAGTTTTATCCAAGTATCTTATCATGTAGTTATGCTTTAAGTCTTTCCCAACATGCTTCTCCCACTTACTACATACACAGATCATAAAAAATTTAGCTAATTGAATTAAAATTTTCAATTTCTCAAGCACTAACGCATCAGATTAAAGAATTGCTTTAGCTTCAGACTGTTTTTAAAATGTCAAATAGCATAAAGCTGTGGTTTTGGTTTCCCTTTTTTGTTTAAAAAGAAACACATTATGATAATATTTCCAATATATTTCTGGAGTACCTCCAACTTCAATCTTGTGCGAGCGCACGCATGCACGCACCTTCCTCCACAGGCCCAGCCTTCCTCTCTGCCCACCATGGCAGATCCGGGCAAGAGAGCGGTGGGAGGAACGGTGGGAGGAGCACCAGCCTTCCTCTCCGCCCGCCCCTCTCTCGCCCGGCTCCATGGCGGATCCGGGCGAGAGAGAGGTGGGAGGAGTGCCTTGCCTCCCCTGCAGGCCTCTCCATCGCCGCCGAAGCCCTGCCCGGACTGGCGTGGCTCCGGCAGTGATGGAGAGGCCTATGGGGGGGGGGGTGGCGAGGCCTGGCACGGCTCCCTTTCCAATCCGGGCAGCGGGTGAAGGGAGCCACGCCAGGCCTCGCCTCCCTTGCAGGCCTCTACATCGCCGCGCCGATCCGGGCAGAAGGCAGCAGCAGGAGCGCACCTTCCACCCAGGCGGTGCTTCTTCTGCCCGCAAGGCATTGCGGGAAAGAGGGAGCGTGAGGCGGGGCCTTCGGAAGGAGCGCCCTGCCTCTCTCTCCTCCAGTGGCAGCTGCGCACCCTCTGCTGCCGCTTCCTCCTTCCTGCAGTGCCCCGTGGGCAGAGGAGGCGCTGCGCCGGCGGAGGTGGGAGCACGCACGGCGGCAGGAGCACACACATGGCAGGTGAGGCCCAAAGATCGACTGGATGAGGGCCGGCGATCGACCAGTCGATCACGATCGACTAGTTGAGCACCCCTGCTTTAGTGAATGAAGGAGACATGTTCCTGGGCATTCTCTCTTCAACAGAAACATTTGGCTCCAGAAGCAGAAATAACGTGGCAAAAATAGAGATAGATTGTTGCACCACAAAAATAAAGCATAGTTCAATATGTTGAATCCAACTTTTTATATCCAAAATTAATCGCATGTACATGTGAAATGAAAGGCCACATCTACACTGACCGGTATAGATGAGGATTCGTTCTGTGGCAGCCAAATGACTCGCGTTGCTGACCTAAGGTACCCCGGGGCCAATCCAGTGTCCAGAATGCCAGATTGATCATGAAGTTTGTGTCACTGTCACAAAACCCTTACCAAGTAAAGAAGAACATTTTGAACCTTCTAAAGTCCTCATGACCGCTTCTTACAAAATGCATTTTTCACCAGCCTCCATTTTTCTTATGTTTTCGATTTTGGTGGCTATATTTATAGATCTATGCTTCTTTAACACACCGAGAATTGGCAGGCTTACGTGTTTTCCCCTTCCAGTTCTGGTTTTCATGCAATAAGAGATTCTTGAGGAAGTGGCTGTGTATCTTCCTCTGTCTACTTATAACATAATCAACTAGAACAGAATCTCATTCTTTTCCTGCTCAAGATTTATTGCATTGTTTACTGCAGACGTGCTCCTACACCTTGGCACTGAAAATTCCGTATTTCTCCTGGCCTTCTTCACCATCCTTTCCATGTTGACACTTCTATAAACCTTGCAGCTAGTCAAGGTGGCAGAAAAAAATGTTGGGGCGAAAAAAGAATTTTTTTAGAGGCATTGTTAACGGAGATATGCCGGTACTATAAAATAACAACAGTTCAGAGTTTTGAGAATTTGGGATAATAGAGTGGTAGTGGCCGGTTTGCTTTCATAAATAAGCAGCTTCACAACAAGTGAAAAAGCCAAAATAGAGACCAGCGATCACCCTATACCCTAACTGCAACTATCACCCTAACTGTAAGTTGCAGTTAGTAGCACTAATTCCCAGCTTTTGGGATCCCGTACGTTCCTCTTAGAAAGACATGACACCCTCTAAGTAACAGGATTATTGTACAATAAGACAAGTAGATGATGACATAGAAGATGAAGAAGCCTAATTATCCACAGGTTTGACTGTGTTTTATAAAATTTCAAACCCTTAATTTTATCAATTGTTGTTGTCAATTATTTATGTTCAGTTAATTTATGTATTTTTGGTGCTATCTCATTTTTTTTTTAATGTACGACACCATGAATTCTTTGGTGAGCCGCCCCAGTCCCTTTGGGGAGATGGGGCAAGGTACAAATAAAGTTGTTGTTATTTGAAACACAACAATATTAGTACACAGCAAACAAGATCACTATGCTGTTTGTTGTATGGGATCACATGTCGGACACTTCCCAAGTGTCTAGGACTATGTTATGTATTGGCGTATAATGCATGCAGATTCCAGTAGAGTGGCCTTTTGCAGCTGACAGATGGTAATTTTGTCAGCGCCGATTGTGTTTAAGTGCAGGCCAAGGTCTTTAGGCACTGCACCCAGTGTGCCGATCACCACAGGGACCACCTTTACTGGCTTGTGCCAGAGTCTTTGCAGTTTGATCTTTAAATCCTCGTGTCGTGTCAGCATTTCCAGTTGTTTCTCTTCAATCCTGCTGTCACCTGGGATTGCAACATTGACGATCCATACTTGGTTTTTTTAACATGATCGTGAGGTCAAGAGTATTGTACTCCAAAACCACTGTCAGACTGAATTCGGAAGTCCCAGAGGAGCTTGACGTGTTCACTTTTTCAGGCTTGTGATCCTACCAGTTCTTTGTTGCAGGCAGATGGTATTTGTGACACAAGTTCCAATGAATCATCTGAGCAACAGGGTTATGCCTCTGCTTGTAGTCTGTCTGCACAATCTACAATGTGATCTATTGTTTCATCTGCTTCCTTGCAGAGTCTACACTTGGGATCTGTGGTCAACTTTTCAATTCTGGCTTTGATGGCATTTGATGGCCCCCCGTCTCCTTTTTCAAAGTTCCATTTGTGAGCCACACCCATGTTTCTTTCTTTGTCTATTTTGCTCTCTGTTTTTCCCAGGAACTGTCCATGGAGAGCCTTCTTTTGCCAGTTTTCTCTTCTGGTCTGCATTGTATTTTTACAGTATTCCCTCTTTATCTTTTGCAATTAATTAATTAATTTATTATTATTATTATATAATTCCAGAAGAATAATAATTCCAATTCCTAATTAGTTAACACACAATTTAGGAGGCAATTATTAGAAAAGAACTGATCCTTTGGTCAGAAGCAGTGTAGAAACACACTACAGGACCTAGAGACCCACAAACACTTCCATGGGACGATTTTGTGGAGCTTGGATAAGTAAACCATGAGTCCATAGATATGTGGGTTGTACTCTACTGTCGATCGCATTGTGGAATGCACCTACAAGTGGAGTAGTGAGTGGGCATAGTCATAGTTGTTCATCATTTAATGACTACTGAGCTGATAAAAGACACCACCAGGTTGACCTGGTAACCTTATTGTGTATGGTTGTTATGGTTATTCTATCTATCGCTTATTTCCCTGATAGACTGGAGTTTTGGAAAATTGCCCATGTCCCACATCTCATTTTTCCTGACTGCTGTTTGGCATTCTTGAGAGCTCAGATTTGAAAACAGGTCCACCCAGCCTGTAACCTACCACACTTCATGCAATTAACTAGTCATATAAAGTGAAACAGTAGGGACTGGAGAAAACCCTTCTGATTTTGCTGGGGTTTTGCATGTTAAAAATTAAGAAATTTGTCATGTAGCTGTCATGAGTTACAGCATTTCTCTTTAGTTATTTCAAGCTGCAAAGAGAGTGTGCCCCCTGCTTTGTATAAACACCCCATTTTACATTCAATGCTCAGAAAAATTACTTTTTTGCATTACAATTCTCAGAATCCCCCGTGGTTAGGCATTCTTGGAGTTGTAGTCCAAAAAACAAATATTACTAGTGTTTCACCAAACTACAAAGCAGCCATAGTGGCGCAATGGGTCAAACCCTTGTGCTGGCTGAACTGACCTGAAGACTTGAAGGTCGGAAGTTCGAATCCGTGAGATGGAGTGAGCTCCCATTTGGCAGCTCCAGCTTCCCATGCGGGGACATGAGAGGAGCCTCCTACAGGATGGTAACACATTGGAGTGACCCCTGGGCAATGTCTCTGTCGACAGCCAATTCTCTCACATCAGAAGCGACTTGCAGTATATTCTCAATTCGCTTTTGACATGATTAAAAAAAGTCCAAAAAGCAGTATCTCCAAGTTTTTCGCATACATTTATGCAAACGTTCTTAGAAATGACATAGTGGTGTTTCATGTCGCCACATTAACTTCCTGAGAGACTTAGAAGTTGGGCGTTTGTTTTTATTATTTTAATTGCAGTGGACCCTGGGGCTCATACAACTAGCTTGTTCACCCAAAGCAAGGGTTTTGGAGGCACTGGGAGTGGTGGCTACTGGTTGTGGAAGCATTTCCTTGAGTCCGTTAATTAGCACAGTAACGGTACCCGTGCTCCATTAGCCAGCCCATGTGGTCGGATCCCCTCCCCATCCACCAGCCTTTCCCCTAATGAGAGCTGGAAGAGGGACACTCACAAAACACTGCCTCAGAATAATATTCTGCTTTGTCCCCGCCGGTAACAAGAGCTGACAGGATCACTACGTCCATTTCTCTTCTAATTAGCACACTTCCAGCTTGGCCTGAGCCAGCAGCCAGAGAAAAGCGATCGGACAACCGTACCGAATCACAAACACAAAGAGGCCCATTCCCCATAATTAGGTGAGACAATCCCTCAGTCTTTTCTCGGCTGGAGCTTGCCCATAAGACCCTCGCTGTTTTGGTAAGTCCCAGCAACACAAGTTACACGTCTCCCCGGGACACTAATAAGCCCCTAATTGTCTTCCGCTTCACACGGCTCTTACCATAGGTCTGACTTTGGGGGAAATTCTCCTAACAAGCAACAGCCAGCATCGCTTGCACCACAAATGCAACAAGAACTTTTAAAGGAGGCGGGGGAGATGGATAGGCAGTGAGAAAACAGTCTGTAACTACTGGGACCCGATTATTGCATAGTGGGGACTCAAAGGGAAGGACGCCAGCATGCCTGACATCAACTCGTAATTGTCAGGGACAAAGTCTGTCCTTGACCCTTCCCATTCATTTCCTACTGTCCACATTCTTCACCCCCCTCGTACCTTTTTACTACCACTGTCCTCTCTCTAAATTCTTTCCTTACTGATGGATACCTTGCTGTGTGTACTTTCTCTGGACTCTTGAGAGGTGGGCTTGTTTTTGGAAATTGAAGGAATTATTGAGCAGCTCTGGAAACTTGCACGTTCAAGGAAAACACATTCTTCCAGGAAGGCAAATCCAATGAGTTGAGTTTTTAAAGCGTGTGAGTTCCTGCCATCAAAGATGCCTAAACACTTCAAAAAGATAGTCCATGTGAGTCTGTTTTAACATTTAAAAGACAGGAAACAATCCAGTAGCTAATTGAGAAGAAGGAATTTCTATCAGAAGTGTTTGCAGACTTGGTCCACTTCATCAGATGTCTGAGTCAATTGGATGTTATTTGTTTGTATCTGACTCAAATTGAAGTCTTCCTCATATTCTTTCTTCCATAATGCATTCACAGCTATGCAGTTTCCCCTTCGAAAGATAATTACTTTTAATGCATACCACAGATGGATGCTCAATTGATCTTGGCACAACTGAAAGGAAAAGGGATAGAAAATAATATACACAAAGCATGACAGCCTCAAAGGTACATTTGCCTATTTTTTTCTATTCATAACACTTTTTCACTTCAATCTTATGCATACTTACTCAGAAGTAAGTCTAGGGCCCCATCTACACTGACCATTTAATGCAGTTCGAAGCTAGGTTCAGACTTCAGCAGTTAGACAACAAACACCCACAAAAGCACACCAAAAAAGTACTTAATGTGCATCAGTGCTCTGTGGTTTATGTAATCACCACTCGGGAGGCCTCAGACTGGTCCCAGAATTTCCTAGGTAATCATCTGCATGGCTTCTAATGTATGGGGCTTCCTCCCAAAGATTGTAATATAGGTAAAGGTTTCCTCTTGACATTAAGTCGAGTAGAGTCCGACTCTGGGGGGTGGTGCTCATCTCAATTTCTAAGCCGAAGAGCCAGCGTTATCCGAAGACACCTCCAAAGGTCGTGTGTCCGGCATGACTGCATGGAGTGTCGTTACCTTCCTGCCAAATCAGTACCTATTGATCTGCTCACATTTGCATGTCTTTGGCTAGGTTGGCAAAAGCTGGGGCTAACTCCGGGAGCTTACCCTGCTCCGCAGATTTGAACCATCAACCTGATCAGCAAGTTCTGCAGCTCAGTGCTTTAACCCGCTGCACCACAGCAGCCCCTAGCAATAATCTTGGCTTTTCTTCACGAACAAAGATTCAGGAAGGACTCATCCCACGCTTTCTACAAGCACGTTGATGACTAAAAAGACCAATCTGAATGCCCGTTAGCTAGCCAACCGGGTAGATGGGGATGAGCTTTCATTAGGCCACCTTTTGTAGGCCCTTCTCCATATGGAGCAAGCAGTGCTCTTCTTAAAAAGATGCTGCCGAACAAGACTCTCATCTCCCGGGTCAGTCTCGAGCGACCAATGTCCTGAACCGCCTGCATGCAGGGTTGGGTCTGCGGCTTCCAGTGCATATTTACACCTGCCGTTTTATCCCACGGGTATCGCTACAAGGCTTTTTCGGAAGTTGGATGTGTCCTTCGAGCTTGTGCAATGAATTTTTCTGGTGGAGTGCAGCGTGCACAGAACTGGACCCACCCTTTAAACCAAAGGTTCGTCTGCCAGGGCCTAACAAGCTTGGATAGTGGCAGTGAGGTCCCACAGTGAGTGTGGCATATCTGGAAAGCCTCCCAAATGCCAGTTCAGTTGACTACCATTGCCAAAGAATGGCACTCTCATGGGCAAAACTCTCTGGTTTGATTAGGAAGACTCATCCCATGCTTTCTACAAGCGTGTGGATGATGGAGGTTTGAGTCCTTCGAGCCTGTGTAATTGATTTTTCTGGTGGAGCGCAGTGTGCACAGAACTGGCCTCAGCTTTAAACCAAAGGTTTGTCTCTAGCTTGGATGATGGCAGCAAGGTTTCAGGTCATAGGTTTGATTTGAGTTTTTCTCTAGATAGTTGACCTTACAGGGTTAGATGACCACCCTCTGCCCGGGTTTGAAATTAGAGTTTTCCTTCTCTTAGGATGGTTGCCAAAAAGCTAGAGAGCCCATCCTGACCTTTGATGCTCTTTGTCAGACCCTTTGGTTGTGACCTGTCTGGCATGGGAGGCCCTACCGGTGGCTATTATGCCACCGCCAGCATTGCTCACAACTTCATTAGGGTACGCAAGCCTCTCCCCCACAACAAGGGGGCGCCAACGGAGAGGAGCAATAATAATGGACCTGCAAATAAAGAGAAGTAATGAAAGAAGTCAAAGGATATAATGAAAACTTTGATCAAATCATGTTAACAAAATCCCATCAATATAACATTAATCCATGATAATATTCCAACTGTGGAGAAATATGATTAAAATTTAAAGATAATAAAAAGCCATTGATCATTTGCATTACTAAGCCTAATTGATTGGGAGCCAGAAGACATTGTCAGGGAGGAGAATAAAGAAGAGGTGTTAGAGGTCACATTGCAAAACATATGTTGAATAATGGAACATAGCAAAATAATTTTAGAAAAAAACACCTTGTGCATTATAGATTATAGCAAAGCCTCCCACTGCATAGATCACGAAAAACTATGCATTGATCTTTTTAAAAATTGGGTGTGCCACAAAATTTCTTTGTCCTGGTGTATAACCTGTATTCAGGATAAAAGGCTATATTCAGAATAGAATACTGAATCAGAAAAAGGCATTTAATATAGGTTTTATTTTTACTTCATCCACACCCCAAGGAAGAAAAAGCCATTAGTAGACCATAATCCTTCAAGACAGTTCTCATTTAAACTTCTCCAGAGAGAAGCTAACTGACCAATACCATGCATCTTTACTAATAATTTTTTGTGTACTTGGAAATAAAATTGCAAACTTCAAAGGACATGTCTATACCTAGGAGTAGGGTGATGTTATTCTATAAACCACATTTGTTGTTGTTTTTTTGGGTGGGTGGAGCATTCCATATGTCACAGACTGTTCATGAAAATGCACATTGTTTATTTATGAGAGCCATAATACAGATAATTTCTGAAAGACAATACCACAAATAATACTATTTACAAAAATACATTTCTAACATTACATATGCATGGAAAATATAAATATATAAATATCAGAGATCTAAATCATATACAACTCTGTCCTTGGAAGATACATTTCTAGAACAAACAAAAATGCATTTAAGTGTAGAAAAGTTAACAATTTATCACATTTGGCATTCATGGCTGAATGTGGACTTCTCTGGTATGTTGCCTGAATGTTTCAGTTTCACATACTTCACGTATTTAAAGGTTCAAACAAAAACATTCAGAACATTAAACTGTCCAAACTCAATATCTCAATGTCTGATCACATTCAGTGTGAGAGTTGAGAACATATATAAATCTGACCCACTGAAACCAACTCTAGATGCTTTCAAAACCATTTTAAACTCTGATCTGCTCAACTTGGGTAGACATTGAATCACACAATTTTGAATGTGCAATCGCACAATCCACAAAGTAAGATACTGGTATTTCAGTATTTCTAAATACAGATATAAAAGATTAGGTCAAAATGAAAATTATCCCACCATAATTTCTCTTACCTTCAGCCAAGCTTCTTCTGATCTAAGATAGTTTTGTTAGCTGTTTACCACCATTTCTTGTTGGGTCTCTCAGTGGCCTAAATGTGGCCATTGTATATTGGAGCCCAAATAAAATACAAATGTCTTTATGTAAAAAAGCTTCACCTACTTGAACACTACAAAGAATTTGCTGAACTACCATCTGAATTACCACTAATGCTTAAAATAAAAGGAACATTCTTTGCACTCAAATAAACAAAAAAATTAATTTAAACCAGCAAATTAGCAGATTTACAGCAGAAATCTTTCATCCATGCACTGTATTAATTGCCTCAAGTGCAGAATTGGTTATGTATTACATGTAAAGTTGCATATAATAACCTCTTGGTTATATTTCACCCATATGTTATGAAACTGGCATCATGGCATCTGTAGATTAAGCAGTGCAAATCAAGGACTCTGGTGAAATCACTCAGCATTCAACTATTTTTTTCTGCTACTGGAGCAAGTGAGAGGAGAAACCCACCCAAAGAATGTTATTCCCTTCTCCACTGGGAAATGTCAAGGCTTTGTCTGGCCCATAGAAAGATGGCATTGTGTGTGTGTGTGTGTGTGTGTGTATACATACGTATATACCCACACACACACTTTTCACTAAAATACATAGGCCATAAGTTAGTCATGTGCTCTATTGTTTCACCAAGATAAATGAATATACAATTGATTAATTTTGGATTTCCAACATGCTTGAATCCAACACCCTGGTCAAGTTTAAGTTTCTTGTTAAAAAGCCATTTAAACCATTTCTGAAACAGAAGGTGACTCTGATTTAGGATAACCGTCACCTGGAGAGGTATACATAGGTAAAACAGCACACAGACAGTAAGATGAATGAAAATATTATAAGGTCTGTTTTGGGGAGTTGTCATGAAAAAAGACAAGATTTTGCATGTAAAAGTGGTTCAAACAGAATATACAACAGAACAAATATACAACGCTGAGTATATGGCACAGGAGTGTTTTCTTATCATTCAGTAAGGCACACTTTCCATTTCCCACTGTAGCATATCCATAGCATGACTGTTTAGAACTATATAGAAAAAGAAACAATGAAGCAAAACCTAAAATCTGTGTTGATAAGTGGCCCCATGAATCTATGTTGTAGGACTTCAAGTCCCAGCAGCCTTAGCCAGCTTGGCCAATGGTCAAGGATAGTGGGAGCTGCAGTCTAACATCCAGAGGGTGACACTCTTACTGTACACAATGCCAACTTGTAAAAGAATAAAAGAAAAGTACCCTGTCCTTAAGTTAGTTGGAAGAAAAGCAAAAGTAAGCAGCTTTCAAACAGAGTTATGCTGTTCAGAAATGCAGCAAGGTATTTCAGCAAGATACTTTCAAATACAAAGTTGTGACCCAAAGAAACTTAACACAGATCTATATCATAACATTACACACACATAAAACTTTTTAAAAATGTATTCTGTTAAAATTCTTGCATAAAGTTCTGTTAACCCCCAACAAATGCAGATGGGAAGAACTTGGTGTTGCTTAGGAAACTGGCTGTAGTTCTTGTTTCTCTTCAGAGCAGAGGCAAAACATCCAGTTGCTTATGGCAGAGCATTGGTCTTTCCACTTCAGTGTCCATGGAAATTGTGGTTGTCAGGCGTACTCATTTCCATATCTTGCTATTTTTTGGGTTTCTCCAGGATATTGAGGAATTTTCCTCGTGTCATTTCTCTTGCTGAAATAACAAGAGAAAAGAAAACTTAATAAAAACCCCAAACAAAATGGGATAATGTACAATATTTAGCCCCACTAGTGAAATTAATTTAAAATCGCTTTCTAGTGCCAAGAGGTAGCAAAAAAGATATAAACCAGAGAAATAAATTTGTGCTGCAGTTTAAAGCTCCATGCAGCCTGCAAATGCTGGCCAAGCACTGAACGCATCAAAGCTCAGACATAATAACCACAAGCTGTCTCATTTCATACTATATCCACTTCTTTTATTCCTACTGTGGTTAGCTTCAAGATCTCTTTTTCAGTTTTTCTACTACATCTATCTATGAATGCTATAATCTCGAGTGGCATTGCTTCTCTTGAGCAGGACACATCTTTCTGGATGCTATAACCTTTCAGAGATTATGGACCTCGGCTCCCTCCATTTCGAGATTACTTCTCCCTGGATGCTTATGATGTTAACATAAATGAGACAGCGTTTCCCTTGGCAGTAATAGTCCCTGGATACTATAACATAATGGGGTTTATATTCCCTCAGAGAAGATCCTCTATGGATGGAGTGCTAAAATAGAGTTTATAGAGCTTTGCTCAACTCGCTTATACTGTATTGTCATTCCCTGAATGTGTAATACAGCAAGGCAAAGTTTATATGTTTCGCTGTGCTTCATCCATCTCTGAGAAGAGCTCGGCAGAATTTTTACATAGCTACTTTTAGAGAGAAACAGCTCTTACTCACAAGTTCTAAGGTTTTAGCAAAGTCAACATGAAGTCACACACTTCAACTTAAAATTAATTATATATCCAGTATGATCCCTGTATCTGCTGGATTCATGTCTGTGGTTTTCTTTTTTCATGACCCACAAAGTATGCCCTCCCTAGGCATTTTCTAGCTCCTGCAGTACAACTTTATGTTATCCTTAGGCTACAAGTCCTTCATTTCAGTAGGGCTCATTATTATCCACAGTGCTGCATATCTATACAAAGTGTATTTATTTATTTTATTTGCCATGCTTCTATACCGCCTCTCTCAGCCTGAAGGCAACTCGAGGTGGTGAACAAGCGGCAACAAGTGCCCATATACAATACATCACAAAATAAAAACAGTCATATAAAAACATATAAAATTAACTGTTAAAAACTGAAAAATACAAATCTCAGCTCCACAATCTTAAAATCGGTTTCCGTTTCATCGTCATAGTAATCCTTGATCTCGATTAAAGTTCGTTTGCGAATGCTTGCTCAAAAAGCCAAGTCTTTACTTTCTTATGAAATGTCAGGAGGGAGGGGGCCGATCTGATGTCACTAGGAAGGGAGTTCCAAAGCCGAGGAGCCACCACTGAGAAGGCCCTGTCTCTCATCCCCGCCAGGCACGCCTGCTAAGCAGGTGGGACCGAGAGCAGTGCCTCTCCGGATGAATTCACAAATATATCGCAAATACCTCTTTTCTTGTAGGATTCCCATCATGAAGGCCTAACCCACCTGTCACAGTTTTTCCCCTTATTTAAATGCTATCCCAAAGTGTAATTCACACCTACAATGGTAATAGTTTACTTTTGTCTAGGAAAAGCGCACTTGCGGTTATTGTTGATAGCTCAATGAAAAATCTGACCAAATGTTTCAGCTGCAAATATAAGGCAACTCTCATACTAGGTAGATAAAATTTATCAGGAGATAAAATTGCCAACATCATTATGCCTTTATATAAGTTTATGCTCCAACTAAGTATTGAACACTGCATAGATCTAAAACATACAAAAATACTCTCTAACGCTGGAAGGAAGCAAGTCAAATTATCAAGGCTCCGGACAACTCTTCTGCAAGCACATTTACAACATTTGGGGATTGATTTTATTTTATTTTCTAAGGCAAATAAGTATGGGACACAAGAGACATTTATAAAATCACACATGATATGGAAAAAGTGGATGTTTTCCTCCCTCCATCATAATGGATTCATTTAAATGGATGCAGATTGAGGATATGGACAAGAACCTTGAAGAAGTGAGAGCAACCACATGCATCCTAGACCCCTGCCCATCCTGGCTGATGAAGAAAGCCAGAGGGGGTTTGGCAGAGTGGGTAAAGGTGGTGGTTAACACCTCCTACAGGAAGGCAAGATTCTAGCCAGCCTAAAAGAGGCTGTAATAAAACCGCTGTTGGAAAAACCATCACGGGATCACACTCAATTCAAGACTTTTTGGGCAAAGTCTTGGAATGTGTAGTGGCCTCGCAACTCCAGGTGTTCTTGGAAGACACTGATTATCTGCCTCCAGTGCATTACCTGCTTTATTCTTTGGAGTATCCAGAAACCCTCTGAATTCCATAAAATTCTGGGGACTAACCATTTTAATTGATCCCTTATGAGAAAATTCACTACTACCAAACCAAACTTGACAACAAAGGAATCCGATCATGACAAAGGTGTTATTGGCAACCTGCCTTCAAAACAAATCATCCTCATCCACCCATATGGAGGAAAATCAGCTTCACTGTATGTATGTGGGAAAAAAGAACACAGAACACTTACAGATATGGCCAAACTGGCAAGAAAAGGGAAATAAGAGAAGACAAGGATCGAGAGCAGTGACGAAACATTGCACCAAGAAACTAGAACACTTCAAATCATGTTTGTTCCATTAATTTGGCTGCCTATGTTGGCCTTGAAACAAAAACAAAAAAAATTCTAGCTATGTATTTCACATTTTTCTATGATGGGCATGTCATCACACCTATATTCAAAGTCCTGAGACCAAAAAATACTTTAGGATTCTCCAGGAAATAATTTTGGAGATACTTGCATATTATTGTTGATGTGTTAAGGTGAGAAAGATTCTGAAAACGAAACTTGAAAACTACGACTGGAAGTTTGAGGTTGAAGACATTTTACTTTGAATTAAATTCCACACCTTGTTCTTGCTCAAGTAATGTCAAATGGCAGCATTATTTGCTGATGGAGTGGAAATTTTCTGGAGCACAAGTCCCATATAGGAGATATACGAATGTGTGACAACTATGCGCCCCTGAAGAGGGCTGCACCCTATAAATCAGACCATGAGCATTGACTAGTTCTGTGCTCCAAGTGAAATTACTATGGGTTGGGGGCTGCTCCAGAGCACGTGCCCTCCTGTTCGCTTGTCATCGGAGATGTTAACATTTCTGATTAATTCACAGACCTCTCATTTTATTCTTCATTCCTTTATCCTTGCTATCCTGCTTTGCTGCAGCTTAAAAGATTCTTACCGACCTGCTACAATAATCACCACCCACTTCTGTGCCCCCCCCCCAACCTGGTGAAATTGTTTAGTGATGCCAACCGCGCTTTTAATTTGCAAGACATCAGACACAGAGGTAATTTATACCAACATCTGTTCATTTCTGACTTCTGAAACAAACTCGCACATGCTGCTACGAAATCCCATTAGGAACAGGAGACAGCCTTCTGCTATTCTGTATTCGTCTTCTCAATACACACTAAGAAGGCAACTAGGCTTTAAATTTCAAAATGTATGATGCAAAATTGAGGGAAGATCCTTATAGCTATCAAAGAAACCTTTCAGTCTCATCAAGTGCCATCCAAATTTTGCAGAGAATTTTTCTAACTACCTTTGTGCCTTTGCTGTTTCAATCTTGTTGATCCAGATAACTTTAATGCCCATGTCTTGCTAGTAACAGGAGGCAAATTCAGAATGTATAGGGACTCCATCCCAATATGCCAGCATTCAGTATTACCCAGAAGTCTGAATCCCACTAGTTCCCCCACCTTGTCTTTGAATATACTTATAGGAACCATTTTTCATGTAGTTCTTGTTTTGCCTCACTCCAGTTCAACTTTGTTTAAAAAAACTATTCTAAAATATCTGAGGTCCTTCTCTCGCTCCCACCTCCATCACAAGCACGGTTGATGGGGACAAGAGAGAGGGCCTTCTCTGTGGTGCCCGCCCGCTGGCTCTGGAATTTCCTCCCCAGGGAGATCAGGCTAGCACCCACCCTGTCCATTTTCTGCAAAGATCTAAAAATGTGGATGTTCCTCTGTGCTTTTGATTAGACAATCCCTCAGATAATTTTGGCCCCAACCAGGACCCAAAATCTTGTCCTCACACTTTACTACTGTTCTGTACCCAAAGTTATAATGCCCTCTATCCCTAATGTTTCTATCTTACATTGCCCTCTATCCCTAATGTTTCCATTTGACTCACACACTTTATCCATCAGTCCTATCCTCACAATTGATTTGCACCAGTCTGCCCACCCATGCCCAGATACTGATTACTATTGCAGGTTCATTGGTTGTTGGTTTGATGGTTGCTCTTATATTCTGTTTTATGCTGTTGTTTTTGTATTTTAGTATGTTGTATTTTAACTATGTTTGTTCAGGCTCGTCCCCATGTAAGCCACCCTGACTCCCTCCAGGGAGATGGAGGCAGGGTATAAAAATTAAGTTGTTGTTATTTGGCAAAAGGACAAGGAAATTCACATTCTCAATGCAACCACTAACAGAAAAGTCTACAGTAATAGCTGTCATCACTGACACCCCACGAGAAGATGGGAAGCCTATCACAGTAGAGTTTTGCTTATCCAACCTTCACACATCCAACGTTCTGTATTATCCAACTCAGTTTGCCTCCCACCCGGATCCACAACTATTTCAATAC
Organism: Anolis apletophallus; assembly: GCA_030556195.1. Classification (NCBI taxonomy): domain Eukaryota; kingdom Metazoa; phylum Chordata; class Lepidosauria; order Squamata; family Anolidae; genus Anolis; species Anolis apletophallus. The sequence goes on from JARBWK010000002.1 coordinate 26,358,501, forward strand.
ATTGCGATGTTTCGGTGCTAAATTCGTAAATACAGCAATTACTACATAACATTACCATGTATTTAACTGCTTTTTCTGTCAATTAGTTGTAAAATAGGAATTTTTGGTGCTTAATTTGTAAAATAATAACATAATTTGATGTTTAATAGGCTTTTCCTTAATCCCTCCTTATTATCCAACATTTTCGCTTATCCAAAATTCTTCTGGCCTGTTTATGTTGGATAAGCGAGACTCTACTGTATATGGAGATGGGACTCTGAATGAAAAAATAATAAAAATGTATCAGGAATATTTTAGTGTGATTGTTGCAAAGGACTTAACTGTTGGAGGTGGGATGTTATGCCAGTTTCATTGTAGTAGTAAGTAATCACAGAATCTGTGCAGCATAAAACAGAAACATGAATTGCTGTGTTGAGACAAAAATTTACCATCTATCCTATGTGGTACATCTATCACTACAATAGAAAATCAACAACAGATATGACGGCAATAGCTAGGTTACAAATTAATCTCCTCAGTTAGATGGAGAAGTGAGGGCACTGAAGACCGCAGAAAACACCAATTTAGGATGTAATCGGCCTAGGTTACAATAAAGCTGAGTATCTGAACAAATCCGCCCTTTCCTGGGACTACCTAGGAAACAGCCACTGGGTTGCTATAAATAACAAGAGACTCTTGAACCAGGAATTAGATTTTCTACTTTAGAATAGATAGATTTCAAACCAGGTAGTGTAGTGCACAGAAAAGGGCAGAAGCCAAAAACGGAAGCTTAATTTTCCAGTTGCTAGGAGGGTGGAGCAGAGTTTAATATAATCTTCTCTTTGGAACTTCAATCCCTCAATCCTGTATTTAGCCTTGTTGCCTTGGTCTCCCTTCCCACTACAACTGTCCCCAAGCTGCCTCCTGCAGTAAATTTTGTGGCTGCTAGTTGAAGAGATTCAGTAGTACAGATTGATTTCTTGCAAGTGAGGAGATGAGGGATTACCAAAAGCAGCCCTGGTTAACAAGATTGGGTGCAGAATCTCTTGCGAGAGCAGCCCACTCTGCCAGCGCTTTGCATCCTTTCACTATGACATATGGGTTTCATTACACAAAGATTTTCCTGATTTTAACTTTGAGGAGATTACATTAGAAACTCAGGGCTATCTTTACATCTGTAGCAATTTAAAGGTTAAGTAACGTTTTTAATCAAATGACAAAGACTCATAATATTTGGCCTTCAGTCCAAAGTAGAAACTGTAACTCCGGATGTTTCTTCCAATGGCAATTTAATTAGAAAAGAACGCTCTAATGGAGATTGGGCCTCCACTCTCATTGCTCCCCAACATCTCATAAAGAGCCTTCTCATACATATGGCAACACTGCAGTGTGCTGTCATAAGGTTTGGATAATCAGGAAATAATGGAGGATTTACTGTGACAAAACCAGTAATGAAAACACTGAGTTACGCTTATATAAGCAGCTATCATTCTGAAGGATTTCAAAGAGGGAAAACTATTAATGCACAAAGATACCTATCCTATCCTGATAATACAATTACATATTCTGGAAAGGGAGGAAGAACCGTACTTCAATGGTAGATACAAAATTTGTACATGGTTCAATGGTAGATACAAAAAGCAAAAATGGAAGATACAAAATTTCGGTAGAGATACAAGGATTGATCACAGATATCTAAGGTACAGATGGGAGGAAACCTTGTCAGGGCAGATAATTCTAAAATATTGTCGAAGGCTTTCACCACCGGAATCACTGGGGTGTTGTGTGGTTTCTGGGCTGTATGGCCATGTTCTGGCAGTATTTTTTCCTGACGTTTCACCTGCATCTGTGGCTGGCATCTTCAGAGGATCTGATGATGGTAAACCAAGTGGAATATAAATACCTGCTGCGGGAGGAGGAATCAGGGACCATGCATCTTCCACTTGTGGCTGCCCATGAGACCAGGAAGCGCCCTATTGCGGGCAGCAGAAGTTAAGCCAGCCTTCCACCACCTGTAGCAGCCACACATGAAGGTGAAACATCAAGAGAAAATCCTGCCAGAACACGCCCATACAGCCCGGAAACCTCACAATACCCCAATTCCGGAATAGATTAACAAATGTCCTGAATTTGTATGAGGCAGCCTTTTCTAAGGTTGTCTGATATGGAAGACAAACAACTATTTTTTCCCCAATGTGCCAAGGACTGGCACCACATTTGTGCCCATTGGCTACAATCTTTTTTCCCGACTGGGCACTAAACAAAGACTGGCAGTTGATGGCTCATAGACCAGCACTGGTTGAGAGACCATCACTTTGGTTAGCAATGGTGTAAAACATCTTATCTAGTTCCCCTAGTTCATATTGACAGAAACCCACACTCTATGTGTGTGAATTATCCAGTACTATATACCTATGGCAATGAAGGTCAGAGCAGATATCTTCAACACTTCAGTTTTACCGACAATGTTTTATGCATCTGAAACAACGGCAAGAACAAAGTTAGAGGAGGAAAAACTGGCAGTGACTCAGAGAGTTATGGAAAGAAGGGTGTGTGGCGTGACAATTTACTTGGTGGCCCTCAAGTTCCCTTCCAACTCTTCAGTTCCGTAATATCTATAGTACAATAAAAGAAACTACATATTTCAAAGGAAATGGAAGGTGGGTTTCCCCCCAGGAATACTGTCCTGCTATTGCTGTTTTGGCTATATCAGTATAATAAGGTATTTTCATACTGCTAAAAAAGAGGGACAACTTCTCATTTCATAGTTTTTCCCTCCCCAAAGCACCTTTATACTTTGTTCAGTTCAATTCTGATAAAGGGTTTTTGAGCAATGTTTTTTTATCTAATAAAACATGACTCTATCCTCAGTTTTATACCCATCACATCCTTTTATTATGGAATATGGCTTATACACACCATGGATAACTACTGGATATTTCTGGTGGTGTAATAAATAGCAATATAATCTCTGCCAGTGCTCTTTCATGGACCTTTTAAAGTGTTTTTGAAAGGACATTGAAGACGGAACACCCTCTATCTATACAAGGGCCACACTGAATCTATACCTGACTCCTTTTTAAATTGTTTGATCCAGCAAAAATATTATTATACCGCTATTATTCTTCAATGTGATTTGGGGAACTGTGGTTTTTATTATCAGACAGAAACAACTCCTTTTATACCTACAGAATCCATGACTGCAGGCTAAGGGGAGTTCTGTTGAAAATAAATAGATCACAATGGTATGCTATTCAATAAGATAGCTATGTTGGCCAGTTTTCCCATTAAAAATCGCAAGGAGTCAGGAAGCACCAATTCAGACTAACAAAGAAGGATAAATTTCTAGCATAAGATCAGTCTAATTCAAGAAATATAACCAACTTGCCAATCAACTGACATTTTAAAACTCAACCAAAATACTGATCAGTCTCTTCATTTTTGTGGGTGTCAACAACATGTCCAAGAACATCTCTGATAATGAAGCTCTGGGCAGAAAGCAGAAGGGCTCTCATGCACAGCTTCTATTTTTACCAATTCTGCTAGTGAAGGATAGACATAGTAAAGGTAAATGACTGGTTATGTAGTTGGTGTAGATGGGAAAGTTTTGGCTTCTAAGATCATGGTCTTGACTTCTTAGACAGAGGATTACTGCTTACACATGAGATATACCTCACAAAGGCTGGGATGTACTGTATGTCTGTAGCAAAGGCATGGTGAATCTGATCAAGAGGGCTTTAAGCTAAATCCTTGGGGGTTGAACATGATAGATCAAACATCAACTCAAACACCAGATCAAACATCAGCTCATGTCTACGCCACTGGAGAAATTATAATGTTTAGCCGGTATTACACCACCTGACATCCAGTGGGAAGTAGCAGCTTGTTTTTTTTAAAAAAAGATTTCATTTACATACAATAACAACTTACAGTGTAAACAAAACACAAAACAGTGAACATTTTACACCACCAAGGCCTGAACAGGTATTCTTTCCTTCGCCATATATTTATAAATCAACCGTTAATCAAATGTCAAATCCAAAATTCCTGACCACCAGGGTTATATTGCATTCCAATTTCACTTTCTAAAGTGTATTTAATAAAGACCGACCAGTATGCCTCAAAATCTGATCTGTTAGTTTCCCCCCTGAATACCTTCATTTCCATTGTTAGTTTATCATTTAAGGCTATGTTCCAAACCTTCCTATACCAAGCTTCCAGTATAAGATTAGTTATTATTTTCCAATTCCTTGCTATTATAATTCTTGTCACAGTGAATAAAATAATCATCAATTCTTTTCCATTTCTAAAGTCAACATTGTGGTGTCCATTAGTAATGCTAACCTAGCATCTGGAGTAATATTTAGCCCTATAATATTGCTTATTTCGATAAATATATCATTCCAAAAACTCTTCACTTGGGGGCATTCCCACCATAAATGAAAATATGTCCCTTTGTGCATGCCACATCTCCAGCAGAGGTTGCTTTGCTTGCTATCCATCTGATGTTGTTTGACCGGTGTGGTATACCATCTCCATATAATTTTAAATACATTTTCTTTTAATCTTGTTGATAAATTCTTAACCACTCTCCACTTCAGAACCTTTTTCCAATCAAAATCTGTCAGAGGCCCTAGGTCTCCTTCCCATACGTTCTCAAACTGCTTCAGCCCTATTCCTTCACCAATTAATCCATTATATATTTTCCCAATTAATCCTTTCCGTATTATTTCTTGGGTTTTAAGTTTACTTAGCCATTCCTCATATTTATTCAATGCCCTGCATCTGGGATTTTTACTTAACCAGTCCTTTTTCCAGTTATACAGCTGTTGTCTCTCAAACCAATTCAGAGCACCTTGTTCTTCTAACTTATCAAACTTGCCCATTGAATTTTGTATCCATTCTTTCCAGGAAAGAGCAGTTTCCACCTCCACTATTTTTTATATTTAAGTTTAATTCTCAGGTCTTCTGGAAAATTCTCCAGTAACACTATTGGGGTTAGGGGGAAAACTCCTGGAAATATCTTGTTTTTTAACTTAATCATTAAAACATTGTTAAAATTACACTAAGTGACAAAAAACGGTAACACAGAGTCATAAGTCGATTGAAAGCAAGAGGCGTTATATGTCATGTCAAGGCCTGCTTGAAAAGGAAGGTCTTACAGGCCCTGCGGAAGGGGGCGAGCTCCCGTATGGCTCTAGCCTCCTCCGGCAGGGCATTCCAGGCCGTTGAGCTGCTACTGAGAAGGAGCGCTGCCTAGTTGATGATAGGCGGCAGAGGCGGATCGGTGGAATCTCCAGCAGGTTTTGCTCTGCTGAGCGGAGTGATCTCGGGGATCGTATGGGGCAAGGCGGTCCAAGAGGTACGCAGGCCTAGACCGTACAAGGCCTTAAAGGTCAACACCAGCACCTTGAAGGTGATTCGGTACTCAGTTGGCAGCCAGTGCAGTTGCTGGAGGATGGGCGTAATGTGCTGCCTCACCGGCACTCCTGCCAGCAGGCAGCAGCGGCATTCTGCACTAGCTTGAGTTTCCGAATCGTCGCCAAGGGAAGGCCAACGTGAGGGCGTTACAGTAGTCTAGTCTCGAGATGACCGTCGCTTGGATCACCGTAGCCAGGTCATTCCTGGACAGGTAGGGGGCCAGTCGCCTAGCCTGGCGTAGGTGGTAGCCACGCCACCCTGCTGACCGCGGAGACCTGGGTCTCCATGGTCAGCAGGGAGTCGAACTGAACACCCAAGCTCTTAACAATTGACGACGTGCTTAATTGCTCTTCGTCCAGAGTAGGCAACCGGCACTCATCCCGGCCAGGCCGACCAGGCCATAGGATCTCCGTCTTCGACGGATTCACCTTCAGCCGGCTGGCCCGCAGCCAACCAGTCACGGCTCGAGGCACAGATGGAAGCAATCGGGTACGGTATCCGGCCTGCCGTCCATTCGCAGCAGAAGCTGGGTGTCATCAGCGTACTGATAACACTCCAGACCAAAGTCGCGGGCCAGCTGGGCCAGGGGGCGCATATAAACGTTGAATAATAAGGGGAGAGAATGGCCCCTGGGGGACCCCCACAGTTAAGTGGGAGCCGCCTGGAGACCATCCCCCTCCACACGCTGTCCCCGATCCCGGAGAAAGGAGGCCACCCATTTAAGGGCAGTCCCTGACTCCGGAAGCGGATAGGCGGTGGGTCAACAATGCATGGTCTACTGTATCAAACGCTGCTGTCAGATCTAACAAGACAAGCAGTGCCGATCCACCCTGGTCCAGCTGGCGCGAGGTTGGTCTGTAATGGCGACAAGCACGGTCTCCGTCCGTGCCCATACGGAAGCCGGACTGGAAGGGATCAAATCCAGCTGTGTCTTCTAAGAACTGCTGCAGCTGATCCGCTGCTGCCCTCTCAATCACCTTGCCCAGGAAGGGCAAGTTGGAAACAGGCCGGTGGTGGAGGAGCCGAAGGGTCTAAATTGGCTTCTTCAGCAGCGGTCTTACCATAGCCTCTTTTAATCCCCTGGGAAGACTCCTTGCTCAAGGGAGCTATTTAAGATCGTGTGCCCAGGGCGTAAACCTCTCCTGGCAAGGTCTAATAAGCCAGGAGGGGCACGGTCGAGGAGCAAGTAGTTGGTCTAGCTGCAACAAGTAACTTATCGACAGCTGCTGCGCCCAGCAATTGGAAACGGGTGAAGGTGGGCCCGCCGAGTGGCGGCGGAGTCTCGAGTTCGCTAACTGTAGCAAAAGTAGCGGGGATATCCCGGCGGAGCAACGAAATCTTGTCGGTGAAATAGTTCTGAAAAGCCTCAGCTGTCGGAGCCAAACCCCTATCATTTGGGACAGTAGGGATCGCTGTCAGAGACACCATTATCTTAAAAAGTTGAGCCGGGCGTGAACTAGCCGACTCTATCAAGGAGGAATAATATGACTTTTTGCTTCCTTGACAGCATGCTCATAAGCCTTTTTAAACAGCTTATAAGCTGATTTGAAGCTTCGTCACGGAGTCTCCGCCACACGTCCTCTAGCTGTCTCTTCCTCCGTTTCATCGCCCGCAGGTCCTCAGAGAACCAAGGCGAGCGATATCTCCATAACATCTTTAGCCAGGTTATTTTTACACTCCTTAATTCCTTTGCCTATTTTTGGCCTGAAAAACATTTCAGGTAGCAGCTTGTAATGAAAGGGCCAAGGCATTGACATCTTTGGCCCATCCTCTGTTCAGATATCAGTCAGCAAGCCAACGCCTTAAATCAGGAAATAGTTTCCTAAGAGCCAAAGAGATACTTGCAGAAACACCTCAGCAAGCAAGAATCCAAAAGTGGCAGGTTAAAACTTCGAACCTCAATCAGTGGCTGATACCATATGAGAAACTCCTCCTGGGCACACATAAGACTGGGTGACTTAAAAGGCGCTAAACAGACTGCGCTCTGGAACCATGAGATGCAGAACTAACCTTAATAAATGGGGCTACAAAGTGGGAGTCCATGACATGTGAGTGTGGAGAAAAGCAAACCACAGACCACCTACTACAATGTAGCCTGAGCCCTGCCACATGCGCAATGGAGGGCATTCTTACAGTGACATGAGAGGCACTCGAAGTGGCCAGCTTCTGGTCAAAGGCAATTTAGTATAATACCAATTTTTTTTAACTTTGTGGTTTTTCTATTCATTATAACTGTATTCTCAATTCATTTCTGATACGTTAAATAAATAAATAGCTCAAAGACAAGCTTTAAACACAAGAATGTGACTTCTAGAGGAGAAATTAAGGGATAGAATGGGATCCACAGAAAAAGAAATATTAAAATAACAGGTGAGAGCAAACAGAGTCACAAGTGTCTATACACCAGTGCACAAGATGAGTTCGAAGCCCTAGTGCAGGAAGATAAATATGACTTTATAGCAGTGGTTCTCAACCTGTGGGTCCCCAGATGTTTTGGCCTTCAACTCCCAGAAATCCCAACTGCTGGTAAACTGGCTAGGATTTCTGGGAGTTGTAGGGCAAAACACTGGGGAGAACCAGGTGTTTTGAGAACCACTGTTTTATAGGAATAACAGAGACCTGGTAGTACGACTCTCATGATTAGGATCAGGACTGCAAATCAAGATTGATAAAGAGTTAGTTGGGACATGATTTTCACTGTCGGAAAACTATTATTTTATTCCTATAATCTCAAAATGAGGTGGGTTAATGGTATGAAAGAGGGACAAATAAATTGCAAGTATCCATTAAGAAACTGGCACATGGAGTTAACGCTTGATTCTTTCAGGTGAAATACTGAGCCTAATATCATGTTTAGAACATGTTAATTCACAATACTAGACATGAAAAAGAGAAACTTGATCTTACTGGTATTTGCTTTAGTTCAGTTTTTAATAATGAACTGCTGCAACATAAATTTATATACAACAGCAATATATCTAAGACTATAAACCCCTTTTCTGGGATTATGTCCTACTGAGCTCAGTGGAATTTCTTCTGAGTAGGCAAATACAGGATTACACTAAAATATTCAAAGGTTATTTCATTTTCACAAAAAACTTTCAGTTAGTATTGGGGTGTTTTATTGATTTTTTTGTTGTTGATCTCTGTGATTGCCCCCCCCCCCCCTCTGGTATTCTCTCCCCAAAGAACTAAAAATGTCCCCCTCCTAACTCCTTTTTTTAAAAAACGCTAAAGCATATTTATGCTCATCATCATATAGAGAGGAGGAGGTTTAGATCAGATCATGTATAATAATCTCGGGTGGGAAATGGCACCTTATTCCAGCTTGGCTAGCTGTATAAAATTTTATAATTTTAAACGGATCAAGATTTGCTTAATTTTGTTGTGTTTTATATGTTATACATGTAATTATTGACTGGTTATGCTATTATTCACTTCAATTATAATTTTGTTATAGTTTGAATTTTCTGTTTGGGATCTTGGGGCTGATTATTTTCTTCGTTGTGTATTTTGGCATTGAATGTTGGCCACTTCTTTGTTAGAAACAGGTCTGAGCCCCTTAGGGGAGACAGAGCAGTATATAAAGTTTTATTATTTTATTTATTATTATTACAATAGCTAATTTGATATTTCAGACAATTGTCAAGCAAAAATGCTCCCTTCTATATTTTGAACTTGTAAAGACAGAAGAGGGACTACTTCAAAATTAATCAGAAATATTATTTTTAAGATCATAAGAAGAGCCATGCTGGATCAAGACAGACTATTTAATCCAGAATTCTGTTTACAAAGAGATCAGCCAATTGCTAGAAGAATCCCATAAGCAGGATATGAATGGAACAGTCCCTTCCTGCGTATGTTCCCTAGGAGCTGCTCTATAGGGACACACTAGTTCTGGTACTGCATGAACTGATCCATGTAGTCAGTAGCTCACAAAAATAGTTCACTGCTATTAAAAGTGTTCAGACTGGAGGTCACACTTCATCTTGTGATTGTGGATTCCATAATTTAGCTATGTGCTGTGGTAAAGAAGTACAAGTTGAGTGTCCCTTATCCAAAATTCTTGGAACCATAGTATTTTAGATTTGTTAAAAAGATGTAATGCCCATATTTGCATAAATGCACATGATGAGATACCTTGGAGATGGGACCCAAGTCTGAACATAAAGTTTATTGATGTTACATGTATACTTTATACATATATCCAGAAGGTCATTTTAAACACAGTTTTGTGTGTGGATCAAAGCTTGTGTACATTGAACCACGAGAAAGCAATGGTGGGTATGAAAAATCTCAGATTCATCTTCAGTGTATTACTCAAATTTAAGTTATTATGAAAGAAAAACTTCATATTTTTCTAGTTTGTCCCTCTGAGAATTCACATTAAATTACTCAAACCATACTTCCAACATCTACAATATATTTAAAAACTCCAACGTCACTCATCACAAAATATAAACCACAGACTAATTGGCTAAAACTATAATACAGAAAAATCCATAAATCTATTCATTAAAAACAGAGTAATTGACAATTAGGAAAATGAACAGGAAATGCCTGGGTAAATAGGCTGAATTTCAGTTGATGGCAGAAATGCCCAACACTGGGAGCTGGCAGACCAATGACCTGCACTGGATTGTGTACAAATATGCAGTAATCACTATTCCTAGAACACACAACTCATGTGATGGACAACATAAAACTACTAGGTACAAATTTTCAAAGCACAGAAATCCAACTATTGTTTTACAACCAAATTAAATATTATGAGGAACATATCGGGAGTACCTCCAACTCCCAGAAATTGACGACAGCCATCTTGACCCATTCTGTGACCCATGATCTGTATGGCACTTGGTGTGAGGAAAGAGTTACATCTCTTCTCCTTGAAGCCAATAAAACCCCCCTTGATTATAATTTAGATAAGAGCCACTGGATTGAATAATAATGACTGAAACTCCCTTGGCTGTTTCACCTTGAGACGTCCATCACTGGGTTAAACATGATGCTAATTGCATTTGGATTGATTAATTTCTCTCACTCCTGTCTATTCGAATAATGCTTAACAAAATAATCACAGTACCCAGAGCCAAATCTTCTCCGTCAAAGGAATGAAGCCATCAGAACCAGCAGAGATGAAAGAAATGAAGATGACCCGTAATTACTACTACGGTGATATCATTACCATATTATAGAAAATGAGTGTGGTGAAGGGGGAGAGAGGGGGCTGTGATTATTATTTATTTTTTAATGGAACCTTACATCCCAAGAATGCAGATCTGACACATTAAAGCATGTAGATGTACAGGGCTGCAGTCTGAGCCCGGAGGAGGCATTTCATCTATTAAATTGCAAAATGCTGAGATCATTAAACTTTTAGATACATTACAGACTATGAGGTGGCATAAGTCACTCTGCCCTTTTGCTGCAGACGTTCTTCATATCTGAATAGCATTTAAAATCTCTATGGCATTAAGATACCCGCTGGCGAAACTGTAGTTAACCCTAACACTACAACCACCTTTAAATTTTTGTGGTCTCGTTCAGAAACTGTGTCAAATCTAGCTGTGATCAAAGGAAAGTGTCTGTTGAAGGCACAATTATTCCCAAAACACTAATCTAAATCAATAAATGAACTGCTAAGTGAATCAGGTTATATATTCATTTCACAGCAGCAGCACTGTAAACAAGTTAAATCGTTTACTACTGTGGCTGCAAATAGGTACTGATATAAACCATGTTTAGAGGAATCAGAATTAGGATTAGAAAGCAATGCTTTTGGCCTAGTCCTTTTTCCTCATAATACCTTCTTATTCAAGAAAACTAAATAGCTTGGCAATTTTATACAGTAGTCACCCACCTGTGCTCTGCCATTCTATCTGTGGTCTATACAGTTCACTTTTTTTCAATACTGCCTATGTCTGCCCCCTAGTTTCAAGCTGAGAAGAAAAAGTAAGAAACAGAATAAAGCCACAAAAAAACCTAGTCACTCTCAAAGGCAATGCATTAAACGATAATAAGGGCAATTACCAACACAAATTGTTTTAAAGCTAGGAAAAAGACAGGCTGAAAATATACCCAACCCATTTGGTAACAAATTAATAACCAACACTGTAATGTTAGTAAGGAGATTGCTATCATATAGAGATGTCACTGTATTTGATTGTATAATTTAAGTATTTACTATTGTAAACCATTTAGTGTTTTTTAAAAATAAAAATAATATATAATGTTCTTATTTAAATGGAAAAAATATATCAATAACTATCCTTTCTCAAACAGTTTCGACCATAACCTAAACCTAGTCATCCTTCACTATTACATTTACCAATACAGAAGCCACCTTGCTTGGTGGTGGTGGTGGTGGTGGTGTGTGTGTGGGGGGGGATTGATGAACTATAACCCATCCTTATCACAGATATTTGTTTTACCTTGCAGTAGCCTTTCAAAGTACAGATTGTGGCTGCTACTAACTTATGTCGCACTTGGAATGCTTCTGTGAGCCACCCGAGTCCCTTTGGGGAGATGGTGGCAGGATATAAATAAAGATGATGATGATTATGATTATTATGATTATTATGCAACAATGGAGAGGCAAGGCATTAAAGGAGTTTGGGCTCACTGTGCAGAATACAGCCATGGGGAATCCTGGAGAGGAAATGTATGTGTAGCTTGATTCTACCACCTTATACTCCAAGCAAGTTTTCCTCTATAATTTGGGAACATACCAGGAAGCCAGCCATAAGGGCAAAAGTGCTGTTCATAGTCTACATCTTCTCTGTCCTACATATAACTGTGTTACAGAAATTCCACTCTTGTGCGGGAAATGGCACAAATAGAAGTGTGGGCAGAAAGTTTAGATGATAGCTAGCTACCCTCCAAGATGTAATTTCTAACAGCATCGCTGCCCCACGGTAAGGGATAATTGTATGAGATGCTATGTGAAATGGTACAAAAATGGAATTTTATATTACCTGAAATGGTTATGTGCAGAATACTATGGCAGCCAGTGGAAAGATGTGTCAAATATTATGTAGAAGAAGCAAGTATAGTAGATTCTTACTTGTCCAACCTTCACTCATCCAACGTTCTATATTATCCAACACAGTCTGCCTCCCGCCCAGATCCACAGCTGTTTCAATACATTGCAATGTTTTGGTGCTAAATTTGTAAACAGAGTGATTACTATATAACTTTACTGTGTATTGAACTGTTTTTCCTGTCGATTTCTTGTAAACATGATGTTTTGGTGCTTAACTTGTAAAATCATACAGTAATTTGACGTTTAATAGGCTTTTCCTTAATCCCTCATTATCCAACATTTTCGCTTATCCAACATTCTGCCAGCCTGTTTATGTTGGATAAGTGAGACTCTACTGTAATTATGAATACCTATGTCTATATATTGATGAAAAGAACCTTTTAATTATCTATTTATTTACCCTATGTACAGTATACCCCGCCTTTTTCTACCCCTAAGGGGACTCAAGGCGGATTGCATATAGACAATTATTCAATTCCTTAAAACACATGCAACTCAAATAACATTAAGATTAAATTAAATTAAAATACATATTAAGCATTTAAAACATTTCATTCTATACTAAAATCACACTGTCCATAATCATAGTCCAAGCCGTTCCATAGTCATACACAGTAGCATTGCACTATCTGTCCTGAAAAGAAGCCAGCAACCCAAAAGACCTTTTCAGGCCTAGAGTACATAATTTTACAGCAGTAAGTGTTATCATAAACACATAAACAAAAAAAATACACAGCTTAGTCTGTTAAATCCAAAAAGATAAGGTTCAATTTCCATGGGACAATGAGCAGTGTATCCATTAAAATGCCAAATGACAGCTTGGCCTGTTACTCAGAAACATCCGTCACCCAGGCACCTTCAACTGGGATTTCTGCTGAATGACGTTTACTGTAGGTTAGTAATTAGTTTTTAGCATAAGAGTCCAGTGTGGTCGTTGTCTCCCCAGGAGAGGGAAACAAGCTAAGCAATTTTTAGATTATATGTTCTGATAAGACACAGACCACGGACTCTCCATATGCAATGCAGGCCACCTGCTCAATGAAGCTGCCACAGGGGACTTCCTTGAAAAAGTCTAATAATAGTGCTCAAAGCCTGGGCTGAATTTACATCCAATGTCACAAAGTAAAAAATCTTTTAGACTAAATGCCATAAAAATACAAAATAAACCTAATTGATAAGTACTTTTAATATTTAGTAGTTATCTTGCTACTAAAACACAGCAAGCACATTAAAAGGTTAGCTGCAAACTGTACAGAAAAAGTGATTACCTAGATTTTGGGTGGATGGACTGCTTATAAAGCAAAGAACTGATTAATAAATAGCCTGTGAAAAATCACAGAAACTGTTTTCAACCACAAACACCTGTTGGAGAAAGGTCAGAAGTGATGGGTGGACCCAAGTCAGACTTACTTTCTGCTGATGTCTTTCCTCACATGCTTTCTTCAGTTCCCTGACAAGTTTGGATCATTAACATTTTGGAATATAACTCCTCTAATCAGCATGGTCACTGACTGCGAATTTTAGGGGACATAAAAAGTAATTTTCCAGGGTCTCGTTCCATCATACAAAAAGTGGTAAAATTTCATAGCAGCAGGAAGAAGAAAGAACAGCAAGTGCAATAAAAACTGGTATGAACTATGACCAAGAGAAGATACCATTTGGGATGTAGACCTCCACTATTAATTAGGAATGATGAAGTTAGACACAAACTCAGTGTTCTTCCTTTGGCAATATCTGGAAAAATGCATTTTCACCTTTAAAAAATCCAGGTGGAAATTGACTGGCATATCACATACCTTAATTATTTTCAGAAATGGCCATATTTAGAAAAAAACATAAGCAGAAGGACAGAGGGAGAAAACGATCAGCGAAAAAGAAAATATACTCGTAGAAAGACAGCAGAGGAAAGAGGAAAGATCGTGGATGAGGCGTCTCTAATCCATGCAAAGCTAGTATTCTATTAGTTATTTAGATAACATGATACACCAATACAAGACAGTCAAGAATAAGTTTTCAAAAAAAAATTTCAAATACAAAGTTTTATGGAAGTTTCATTTGAGAGGTTGTTTATGTGTATATGTGCCCACAAATTGCCTATCAACTTACAGTAAACCTATGAATAACATAGGGTTTTCTTAAATATGGAATATTCAGAGGTGTTCTGCCAATTATGAAAAATAGCCAGATTCTGTCTGCCCAGCACAGATGCAAAAAGTTAAAGGTGGTATGTGCCACTGACTGGTATTGCGGGTCTCCAGTCATGCCATGGTCTCCAGTGTCATCGTTCAATGCTCAAGCCTTTCCATTCTGCTGACTCTCCTTTTCTGTATATTACCTCTGTTAAGAACACCAGATTCCCGTCTCCTCCAATGTCACATCCAGATATTTGGAAATATATATTTAATATATTTAATTGATGAAAGAAGATCTGATTCGACTCAATGACTGCACCGAAATAGACTGTAATTTGGTAGGGCATTACAGTGTGTGACTGTTGTAATGATTCATTTTCCTGTTTTTTTCCCCACAACCCAAAATATGCTGATTTGTACAGTCATGAAAATAAAACTCAGTTAAAAGGTTTCTTTAAAAAGAAGAATGCAACAGCATCTTAGATATTCCAAGAAAATGAAATAGAAACCAAACAGTCGGTCCCTTCTTCTCTTGAGATTATATAGGACATAACTACAATTCTGGAAAGAGAAAATCAGTATGCTCATACTCCTGCACTCAAATAACACTTTATCCAGGAAAGAAGACTTCTGGGGCATTCCAACAGACAAAAAGATACATTATTGAATTAATGTGTTTTGATACTCTCCCATACAAGCCTCTGTTATTATGATATCTTTAAAGGAGGCCCTTCTCTGTCCTCATATTATCTGGTAAAAAGCCAAAGCAAACTTTTCTAGAGCTGCTTCCAAGCTCTAGACTTCCCTCATAGGGAGGCTGGACTTGTTCCCTCCTTGCTGTCTTCATTAGAAGGGCAGACCTTTGGAAGTGTTTCAAGTAGTTTAATTCTATACATAATTTGATTATATTTAAACTATATTTGTGAACACTATGCTTTTGCCTGTGTCTGTTTTGCCTGTATCTGTTTTAATTTCTACAAACCAGCAAAAGCTTCAGATCTGGAGAAAAATTAGGACACAAATATTGTAACACCAACACAGAATATAAAATTCATTAAAGCCTCATATGGGAGTGAGCAGGTATCCTAAACTATATAAGGCTTTAAAGATCTAGACCACAGGTGGGCAAACAGTGACTGCTCAGGTATGGGCTGCAACTTGAATTGGTCCACAGATGAAAAGTGCTAAGGACTTTGGAGGGATGCCCATGAAGGACAAGTATACTCAGGCGAATTTCCGGTTTGTATATTATCTAGCTAGTATACATCACTGATTTTGGGACACTGTTACTTTATGTGTATTTTTGCCTCTCCATTGGTGCCCCCTTGTCGTGGGGGGGGGGAGGCTTGTGTACCCTAATGAAGTTGTGAGCTATGCTGGCGGTGGCATAATAGCCACCGGTAGGGCCTCCCATGCCAGACAGGTCACAACCGAAGGGTCTGACAATGAGCGTCAACGGGCAGGATGGGCTCTCTAGCTTTTTGGCAACCATCCTAAGAGAAGGAAAACTCTAATTTCAAACCCGGGCAGATGGTGGTCATCTAACCCTGTAAGGTCAACTATCTAGAGAAGGAAACTCAAATCAAACCTATGACCTGAGAACCTTGCTGCCATCATCCAAGCTTGCTAGGCCCCGGCAGACAAACCTTTGGTTTAAAGGGTGAGGCCAGTTCTGTGCACACTGCGCTCCACCAGAAAAATCAATTACACAGGCTCGAAGGACTCATCCAACCTCCATCATCCACACGCTTGTAGAAAGCATGGGATGAGTCTTCCTAAGAATCTTTGTTCGCGAAGTAATGCCAGAGAGTTTTGCCCATGAGAGTAATTCTTTGGCAATGGTAGTCAACTGAACTGGCATTTGGGAGGCTTTCCAGATATGCCACACTATTATTTCCATTATCCCATCATTCCCCAGGATAACTAGTTAGCTAAGCACAAAGTTGAGGTAGGCTATACTACACTTTTGTGAAAGCATCTCACTTCATGACACATCATGATCTAGCAGAAATGTCAGAGACTCTATATGATTACATTTCCTGAGAACAGCCATAGTCATTAAAGCCAAATCCCAGAGTAACTGTTAAACACAGCACACATTTGTTGAATTAAATACTGCTAGCACAACTACTATAACAAGTTGATTATAGTTATCATGAACAGGGTGGGCAAAATGGCCTTTTCTCTGGAGTTGTAGCTATTCAGTGGGACACACCTACCGATTAATGGGAGCAATTCAGGTTGATGGAGAGCTATTTATTTGAAGTAAGGTACAAACAAGCCTGACCTTTTCTGAAAAGTCAGGTGCAGAGGAAGAAACAGTTTCTGTACAAGACACTGGAAGATGGGATTCAGTTTAAAACATTACAATTCTAACAAAACTGATCTTGCAAATGCTATCATACATGCACAAAAGGGAAGCTAATGTATATTGAATCAAGACCACTAGCTCATCTAACCTAGCCTGCTACATTTAACATGGAGGAGCTCTCTAAAGTTTCAGGATACTGCTTTACATGGAAAGGTGGAGGGATTGGGACTTTTGCCTACATGGTGGCTATTTTGTCACTCTTAAGTTATAATTCTTCCCTTTCCACCACCTAAAGATGAGAAACAAATTACTGGATTCTGCTAAATATTGTAGAATAATGGAGATTATAATCAGAAGGAACTCTCCAGACACTCAAACACCATTGAACTTCTTGAGAAATTATAAAATGAAACAGGTTCAGTCAACATCGACATTATTGAAACAGAAGAACAGAAGTTGGGTACAACTGTAGAGGACCCTTTAACCCTCTTTTAATGTCACAATAATACACTGAAAACAACTTGACCAAATTAATTCTACTTAAATGCTTGCAGGGGAGGATTTGTAAAAGCACAGAAATCCAGGCACAGATGAAATGCTTAAATCCTCTGTATCTTTAGTAGAATCTTTTTATTGTCTCAGCAAATTAAGCAAAATGCTTTCAAGAAACCCTTCCTATCTTGGAAGGCTGTACACTGAGCACAAAACCCAATTCAAATCCTGAGTTGGTGACTGAAAAAAAACTCAGTTCAGAAATGGTCTAATGCGACTTGGTTATTGAGCATGAATCAAAATTCAGAACAAACCTTTGTGCCCCCCATTGACTACTATGTTACATAAAATCAAAAAAGGAAATGCTAAAACTACTTCCTGTTTTGAAAAAATGAGTAGTTTTCAACTTTAAATAAAGCTAACACTCCTGGAGATTTCCAGGAAAAGCAATGTTCCTAAATTTTGGGCATAAAAGGGCAGTGTGGAGAAGCTGGATGGGTCAATGATTGGGGGGGGGCAGCTTTGGGGGGCCAATGTGTGGGGCCAAGCTTATATTTTGCTCACTTTGCTTTGGCAGCTGTCCAGAAAAAAAGGATGCAGTTTGTCCTGAAAAAAATGACATACTGAATAGATAAGGTGTGCAGCTACAAACTTGCAGGTGACGTTTGTTTCTGTGGTAGGGTGTCGTGACATGGGAGGGCAATTCACTTCCCTCCTCTCACCCTGTGTTTTGTTTCTCAGGAGTGGAAATCCATATGAAAGTGTATGACAAGGGAAGAAACCTGAAGAATTTCAGAACAGTAGATGCAGTGGCTTGGACCCAATAAATGGATCCTGGTAAAATCAGTTTCCTCCTTTTTCAAATAGTGAAACATCATGGTAACGGAAGCATGGCCACTTATAGATTCTTCTAGGCCCAGACCCATCTCATCTGTACTTGCCATCCTGTTTAACTGTCAGCCTTTCCAAGGGATAATTAGGAATCAGGCAATTCCTCAAGTGTCAGTGTCAGATCATTTTGCTCTAATTCAGAGTCAGGCAAGTGCTAAATTACCAACAGGAGCCTATATACACTTAGTGGTATCTCCCTTGGAGACTTCTTCCACCTATATATATTCATTTATTTATCATATTTATACCCTGCCCTTCTCACCCCAAAGGGGACTCAGAGCGGCCTTACAAGTAGGCAGCAATTTGATGCCGCACAAATACATACAAATAAAATAAACGAATACATTGAAAAACAAAAAGTTGAAAATATCAAACATTAAAACCAATTGTTAAAACCATGCAGTCCAAAAACATAATCCAAGGCCATTCTATTCGTCATTGCACTATTTCGTATTCGCTTATTGCACTGATAAAAAAATTACTGACTAAAAGCTTGGTCCGATAGCCACGTTTTTAGTTTTTTCCTGAAGGTCAAGGGGGAGGGAACTGATCTAATTTCATTGGGGAGGAAGTTCCATAGATAAGGGGCCACCACTGAGAAGGCCCTGTCTCTCATCCCCACCAACCACACCTGTGAAGGAGGAGCAACTGAGAGCAGAGCCTCCCCAGAAGATCTTAACCTCCGAGAGGGAGATACATTCTGACACATAAGATGGGCCAGAATCATTTAGTGCTTTATAGGCTAAAGCCAGCACTTTGAATTGTGCTCAATAGCAGACTGACAGCCAGTGGAGCTGACGTAACATGGGGGTTGTATTCTCCCTGTACACCACTCCGATGAGCAGTCTGGCTGCTGCCCTTTGGACCACTTGAAGCTTCTGAACAGTCTTCAACATGTAACTACATGTTCTTTCTTCTTACCTTAACTTCATAAAATATCCACAAATCTCTTGCAATTTTAAAGTAATTGCATTACATTTTAGGACCTGAAGATTCTTCCCCATCCTACAAACCAATGAGAGGGCCTTGGAAATCCACGAGGTTCGAGGTCTGAACAAGATACAGTTTCCCTGCTTTAAGGAACCAATTTTTTTAAAATCCAGCACAGAAAACAAGGAAAACAATATAGACAAACAAAAGCAAGCCTGAAAGGTGAGCAAACCCCACAAGCCAAGCAACCATTATTAGTCTGTCGATAGCACACTTGTTAAAAATGTATATTTTAATTTTCTGTATTGCTAAAGGTCCCAATTTGCCCTGGGATCTAGCTAAGCTACCATTTTCTACCATGACAGAGTCTAATCTTTATTTAATGGATTTAGCATCTATCTTCACTAGAGTGGTCTCCAAGGGAAAAGGGAGGGAAGAATGAAGGGGCCTAGAAGAGACGATCAGAGCCCCCCCTCCTCTTCATCCATCCGGCGCTCATGTTTGTGTTCAAAATTCAATTACCTCCTTATTGATACTTCACAGAGATATTTAAGCTGCAAACATGAAGCCCTGATTTCCCAAGGGGCCATGCCCCTCTCTATTTCACTGCTCTGCTTCCCCCTGGGTGAATTCCTGAGGCGTCCATATTAATAGGTAATCAGTCACAATTCATTTATTAAACAGCTAGCAAGGTTTATCAGCCTGTCCTGATTAGCCGGAAGAAGCCACTGAGTTCCTAATTTATTTATGGAAATCTCGGTGTCTTTCTGAATTCTATTCAGGAACCAGGGTGTTAAGGGCATGGCATGCTGAATTCTAACCGGGAAGCAGCAGGCAGCCCAGGGAGCATGTGCCTCACCCTGAGAAATGCACCGTAACAGTGACCCTCAGCATGGCTAATGGATCAGGGGCTGAGAAACCTGTTTCCATAGGGTTCACTAGATTACTCATCACTAGCTAGGCATTATTGCACACATTTACATTATAAACCCAAGAAACCTGCATTCAGATTGGCTGGCAATTTCCCCCTGAAACTCACCGCACTCCTAAAAAGTATTGATGCCGAAATTCTAAGTATGAGGAAAGTATAGAGAAAAAAGTATTAAAATGATCCCAAACTTTGGGAATTTTTTTCCAAAATAGAGTATTTTAAAATACAGTGATCACATTGAAAACAAACAGTCATGCCGCATTTTACTGTAGTTTGGCAGTGTAGAATGGCAATGGGCCTTAATCCAAAGCAGAAATGCAGATAATCCATTTTGAACAAATATGAGGCAAAGACTGAACAAATATGAGGCAAAGACTGTGTTGCTTTTCACTCCTTTGTGGTTTGATGCAAAGTGGGTCTGGGAGGGAGGACGCAAATTCGCTTGTTCGGCTACTTTAGAAGATTAGAAGCAAAATTAGATGGCTAATTATTAAGATATATAGATATTTCAAAACACAACAGCTTTACTTGTTTTAGGGGGTGTGTGTAATTAAAAACTTTTAGGGTGCGTGTGTAATTAAAAACCCAGTTTTAATGGCTTTGAACTTTAAACAGAAACAAACAATGGTTTGGCGCACAGCCCTGTTTAGGCAAGTGGCACACACATATTATAACACACAAAATCATAGCATTGGGTCATCTGCCATCCAACCTCCTGCCATGCAGGAAAACCACAATCAAAGCACCCTTGACAGATGGCCATCCAGCCTATGTTTAAAAGTCTCCAAAGGACCATTTAGGGCTTTATAAGCTTTGAATTGTGCTCGGTAGCAAACTGGCAGCCAGTGGAGCTAATGCAACAAGCGGGTTGTATGCTCTCTGTACGCCACTCTGGTGAGGGATCTGGCTGCCGCCCGTTGGACCACTTGAAGCTTCCAAACAGTCTTCAAAGGCAACCCCATGTAGAGTGCATTGCAGTGCAAGAGCAGGGACCACCGTGGCCAAGTCGGACTTTCCAATGTACGTGCACAACTGGCATACAAGTTTTAATTATGCGAAAGATCCCCTGGCCACTGCCGAGACCTGGGGGTTCCAGGCTTAGTGATGAGTCCAGGATCACTCCTAATCTAAAAACCTGTGCCTTCAGGGGGAATGTAACCCAATCCAACATAGGTTGTAACCCTATTCCCTGTTCGGCCTTCCGACTGGCCTTCTCTGTTTTATCTGGATTCTAATCCAGGCCATCACATCATGATCATGTCTCCTCTCAGCCCTCTTTTCTGCAAGGTAAACATCCCTAGCTCTTTAAGATGCCCCTCATAGGGCATGGTCTCCAGACCTTTGATCATTTTGGTCACTTTGTTCTGGGCATGGTTCAGTTTGTCAATATCTCTGTCAATATCAACATGTTCTGTGATGAAAATTAAAAATTAAATTTAAAAATGGATGGATGAGTTACATAAAAGGTGGGCTCCTCAGAAGAAGAGAAAGAGAGATGGTGGTCTCTTGCGTCCCTTCACCCGATTAAGCATCGCCTTCTCCTCGGGTGGCTCCAGCCCTGAGCATCCTATCCCAGTAGCCCCTTGTCTCGCCCTCTCTTCTCCCACAACTTAAAAAAAAATTACAAAGAAAGGCTCCCCAATTGCCCTGCTTTCTCCAGGCACTAACTGCTGGCACTGCTCCTGCCACTGCTGCTGCTGCATGGGCACAAAGGGCAGACCTTGGAGGCCAAGAACCTGCCTGGCTTCCTACTTTTCCATCTACACCCTGCCTTCATCCCACTTTGCCTCCCTGCATTTTCCAAAAGGCTGCCCTTCGCTGCATCTCCTTCCCTTGGGAAGTGAAGGGGAGAGCCAGGCAGCAACTATAAGCCCCGCCGCCCACCACAATCAAAGCCCTCTTGACAAGATGGCCATGCTACCTCTGCTGAAAAACCTCCAAAGGAGGAGACTCCATTAGACTCCAAGGCAGCATACGATTAGAAGGCACACAACAACAATTCTAATTAACGTGGAACACTCCTCAGCCAAAAGCAGACCTACACTTCCCATTGAAGCTTATGTTGGTTAAAATTGCTCTTTGTTTTGTTTTGTGGATGGGGTGGGCTTGGGTTCTCTGTTAATCCTGCTTGCGGGTAAAAACCCTGCCAGTTCTACAATTTTGAGAAATTAGGTGATAAGAGAAGACCAAACCAAGGAAGAAAAGCCAGCCATGGAGGATCTCAGGCATTGGTGGCCAGTGATGACATAAGGTACAAAAATAAAAGTATCAACATCACAGACAGAACAGAATACAACACTATAAAATTAATTATTAATTATATAAATAAAATAAAAATTATGCAGTCCAAAATGCTAGTCAAAAGAGAGAGATTCTAGCTGTCCCCTGCCACGGATAAAAGGATCTGGTGGCAGCCCCTCCCACTGGCTATATATACTCAAGGGAGTGGGCGGGGTCTACCATTTAAAGTGATAATAACTTTCTAAAAGATTCCGAACTGTCTATTTGTGTGTATATATGTACGTATTCACAGGGACCACGACAGGGAAATGTGGTTTTGCACATGCATTGTAATGTATTTTCTATTTTTTGGCATTTTAAGTCTCTTCCACTGTGTTTTTCAGTGTTTTATTAATGATGGTCACTCGTTGGCCTGACAGGTGTATTGTGTCCAAATTTGGTTATGTTAATCCCACAAACAAACATTACATTTTTATTTATATAAATTGCTCTTTCATGAGTTTTTTTAAATTACAAAAAAGACATATTCAGTGTGTATAGGAATGCGTTCATGTTTTTTTTCTTCCAACAACAGCCTGCCCGTCTTCCCCAACAGGCAGAGGGATTGTGAACTGCCCCTTGGCTTAAAAAATCTGGATATTCCTGGTCTAGGGTGACCAAAATGTGGCAAAACCCATCTATACACTTGAGAGGACCCTTGGAATTGACTCCTGGGTGAGCCATAACAATGGCTCTTTGGGGCAGGATATGACTTGTATGCAACACTTGGCCCACCTCTATTCTACATGGAAGGAAAAAAACAAACAATCATTATTTCTCTTCCATCAGGCATGGGAAACATATTCCATAAAGAAACAAGCATAACTACCACCTTTTATATAATTTTCTTGATGCTTCTGCAGTTCAGAAATTATAGGATATTTGAGGAGTCTGCTGGGTACATGTCTATGTAAAATTCCTAATTTATAAAATATTGTTTATTCCAGAATATTATTTCTTTGAGATTAACAGGTGTCAAATCCAGACATTATTCTTGAACAACCTGTAATAAATGTGTATTGTTTCAGAACTCAGTTCTCAATAATGGATGTGGCAAACTCTGAGCAAATATAAGTTTTATCATGGCTGCCAATTAGGTAACTACATGAAACCAATCCAAAGTCTGGCAGAACCAAACTAAAAATGAACCATTCCACCTGCAAATAGATTTTAAACAAACATAGCTTCAAAAGATATTCAAACAAGGGACACAGTTTGAAGCAATCAAACCAGAGGCTACTACATTAATAAGTCTTATTTGTACAAACTGAGCAATAGTTTAACGACATTGATTTTTGAAATTGATTTAGTTAAACCAGATTAAAATACTGATAAAACATGCTTGCATGAAACTAATTATGGTGACTTCATTTGAGTATAATATTTAGAGAGATGATACTAACTACTACCATGCACAGTCAAAATAGTTTAAAGAGCATTAGAACAAACATTTACACTGCTTTTGACTATTACATGACTATTAAAATGGCAGGAGTACACATGAATATGCATAGGCAAGTAATAGAGGAATACCAGAAGACTTGCTGAGACCTTGTCACAGAGACATAGCAAGGAAAACATTTAAACCACAGGAAAATAGCTTTTATGGTGTAAAAGAAGTCAATATTTCCTGAAACTGCAGGCTCAAACTTCCCTCATTGCCATCACTAATAAACAAATCTTGAGTAAATGTACTACTGATGGAGGTTCAAGGTCCATAAGATGGAACAAAAGAACAATTTCCATGGAAATGCATATAAATAACTGTTATTTGAACATACTCCCTAATTTCATACTTCAGTTTTAAAAAACGTAAATATTTCTACAATGTGCCTACAATGAAATATCATTACTAAAAAGAGATAAAATTAGTAGAAAAGATTGAAAATGCCATCTCCTGGGTGTCAGTAATTAATCCGGAGTAAGGTTGTTGTGATGTCTAGAAAGCTTCCACATGTCACTGTGTAAAAGCAACTATGGGTAGAAACAGTGGCCATAACCACTTGCTCAACTACAACTGCTATTCAGTTATTCTACCTCCTTAAGTCATTCTATCTCGATACTTTCCTTTAACTAAAAATTTATATTTGAATTGCTATATCATTTCAAAATGCAGTATTCACTTTTGAGACAACAAATCTCAAACATCCCAGAGTTGATTTTTTTTAAGTGCAGAGAAACAAAACTGCTAAACTAGGTTGTTTCAACAAGAGGGTTAAACCATAAAACTTTTGTATATTAACTATGGAAAAAATGCTTCTAGTACATGAACCTACAATACCAACACATCCAAAAATAGAAGACAGACTGAGATAGCAAATTTATCCACAAACCTTTCAGTTCATTAAAATATACACTTACTCAAAGAATCCATTATCATGTCAATACAAGAATTCAAATCCTAAAGCTTGAGAAAGTCTTTTACACATTCTGTGACAATGACAACTGACTTCTGCCTGATACTGATACCTAAACGGTTCAGGTCCTGCTTATCTTTGTGATCATATCTCCCTCCATGAATTGGCGCAGGCTCTAAGATCTGCTGGGGGGGGGGGCGCTTCTCTTGCTCCCACCTCCATCACAAGTGCAGTTGAAAGGGAATGAGAGAAAGGGCCTTCTCGGTGGTGGTCCCATGGCTTTGGAACTCTATCTCCAGGGAGATCGGATTAGCCCCCCCCCCCCCTCCTCTGCCCACCTTTCAGAAAGACTTGAAAACTTGGCTGTTCCAATTATGCCTTTGAATAATGGTTTAATGCCTGATTAGGACTGTCCAATCCCTAACTTATGGTTTGATTTCCACGTGCTTTACTTCCAGCCTGGCCCTACAGCTTTGCACTGCACAAGCCATTGCTCTGCCCAATCAATCCTGAACATGCCCACTA
This sequence comes from Anolis apletophallus, assembly GCA_030556195.1. Classification (NCBI taxonomy): domain Eukaryota; kingdom Metazoa; phylum Chordata; class Lepidosauria; order Squamata; family Anolidae; genus Anolis; species Anolis apletophallus. Next base: position 26,383,795 of record JARBWK010000002.1, read on the forward strand.
TTCTGGCTACTGGTTACAATGTCAGTTGAGGTTTTTAAAGATGTTTGTAATGTTTTGGTTTTATTGTTTTGATTATATTTTATTTTTATATGTTTTCAATATGTTACTTTGTAACTCTTATTTATGCTGGGCTTGGTCCCCATGTAGGCTGCCCCGAGTCCCTTCGGGACAGGAAAGTGGGAAATAAGAATAAAGTTGTTGTTGTTGGAGGGGCAGAATTGCCATGCAGGATTGCCCTGGGAGCTAATTTGTACATTTACTGGTGCAGTCCAGTAAAAACTATTAAAACACATAAAAAATATACAGAGAGTTAAAATACAGGTTAAAATCCACTAAATAAGGGCAGATTGAAAATCACAATTGAAAACTGACTGGATGGGCCTGCCAGAAGAAGAAATGGGTCTTCAGTTGCTTCTTAAATTCCGGCAGCTGATTTAGCTGTCCAATCTCAAAAGAAACACATGTGACCAAAAACATGCAGCAGAGATTCAAATTAAACTACAAGTCCTCGGAGTTGGATGGTCTTTGTGGCCTCTTTTGGTTCTATGATTCCTCATGTATTTACTCTCAACTCTATTCAGAATGCCCCCAAAAGGCTTTGGAGAGAATGGGTAAAGGACTGAACCACCCATTGAGTAAAGGCAAAGGTTTCCCCTGACATTAAGTCTAGTTGTGTCCAACTCCGGGGGGCAGTGCTCATCTCCATTTCTATGTCGAAGAGTCGGCATTGTCCAAAGACACCTCCAAGTCCATGTCACCAGCATGACTGCATGGCACGCCGTTACCTTCCCGCAGAAGTGGTACCTATTGATCTACTCACATGTGCATGGTTTTGAACTGCTAGGTTGGCAGAAGCTGGGGCTGACAGCGGGAGCTCACCCCGGTCCCTGGATTCGAACCACCAACCTTTTGGTCAGCAAGTTCAGTAGCTCAGAGCTTTAACCTTCTGCGTCACCAGGGCACCATTAAAAACAAGACAATGTTAAAGACCATATGAAGAAAGTACTGGGAGTATTGTTGTGGACCAAGAGCAATTAAAATCACTTCTGAGCCATTTACCAGTCTTTGCCAGCTACAGGTGCCTGACAGCACTGAGCCTCCTGATAGTCCCCAGAGAGCTATCACACTTCAATTACTATCACTAACATTAGTCATTACGGAGGCTGGCTGGGGTCCCCAGGGAAAGCAGCTTGTGATAACAATACCCAGTTTCTCCCTGTAAAGCAATTCATTAGGCAAAGGAGAACAGCTGGGACAGGCACGTGCGGTTTTGAAGAGGGCCCGCCCCACTGGGACCTCAAGCTCAAGACTCTCGGCTTGGCAAGGGAGGGCATCCCCTCCAAGCCCCATGACAGCTGCAGAGCCCTCAGGGGACCCTCCATGTTTAATCACTGCTCCTTAAGCTCAAGCAAGGCATTTGATTGAGAATCTAAACTAATGGCACTCCAGCTTGCAGCAGGTTATATCAGGCATCAGATAGGGGCTTTATGACATTTTTGTTATCTTGTTCTTGCTTGTAGGAGTTAATCAGGCACTTAGATACTGTCACAGAGCTCTGGCTCAGCCATATTATACTCTGCAATACTTCAAGGTGCTGCTGAGGGAAAATGAAAATTAAATCAAATTTTTTAAAAAGCTGTCAATTTAAAACTTAGGTAGAAGAGGTAGAATAATTTCTAGTAACATGAGAAAATAGGTTGTCTTTGAAACAAGCCATTGGAATCCTGGCTTAAAGGTGATATCTATGTACGATGTGTTCTCAGAACAAACCCCTGACTATATGTCTTTATTATATTTGCATTTCAGTAATAATGTGTTGTGGGAATATATACACACATCTCTGATAACCACTGGCACACATCAAAAGAAACTTTATGTTCATCCTTCATTTATTTTAATTACTCATTTATTTCCATTCTAAAGATGATGTTGCACTAGGGCCCCATCTTTTCACCACAAACCACACTGTCCAGGCAATCCAATAGGTAAAATTTTATTAAAGAAGAGCATATAAAAATAAGCAAATTCAAAAGACAAAATCAAAGTTCAAAAGGTTATTTCCATTAAAACCAAGGGTACAAAAATCCATTCACATATAATCTTCACCATCAATCCACAGAGATAGCCAAGGACAAAGTAACATGAATTCAAGGCAGGCAAACGGTGCCACACATGAACTAAAATCAAGACTAGCTTAGAGATTTGAGTACCAGAATTCCAACATAGACCCCAAAAACCAAGCACTCTTCACCTGAATGCAGCATTGCTCTCACAAGGATTGTACCAGCAGAAACTGCCTTATAAAGCATGTATCCCTACCATATCATCATTTCTCACACCTGCTTTTTCGCTCCTTATCTCTAATTCTCTTGGACCCTCTTCCAGACTGAGGTACAGTTTCCTAGTATTTTCAACCAAATCTTCATTATAAATTAGTATTCATTAAGGAATAAAACTGACCCTAAGATCATTATAATTCGAATAAGTTATATTGGCTTGTTCTCTAGTGTACGTTGCTGAAGGACAATCGTGAAACTTAGAAAGTTACTCAGATTAGCCTAGGTTACCTAGTTATCTATAGAGACAGCAGACACTGGTTGAATTTTGGAAGAATTACATACTGAACTAGCAGTTCAGGATTCATCGTCTTCTAAAGTGACTGTTTCGCCCACAGCCTGAATGGCTAATGATTAAGATTTGGAGAACAGCAGATGAGTGATGAGAGGGGAAGAGCACCTACACAAGCAGGTCAGTCTGTTGACTGGATGGGGGATTGTGGGGTTTGTAATCCATGTGAAGCACTTGGCAGAATCATATATTTAATTGTAACTTTTATCTTCTAATAAAAATGTCTGTTTCCACTTGTCAACAATAAAACATCCAAGACAGTGTTTCTCAACCTGGGGATTGGAACCCGGGGGGATCAAGAGGGGGTGTCAGAGGGGTCACCAAAGACCCCTCTGACACTGAAGGCTTTTATGGCTGGAATCACTGGGTTGTTGTAGGTTTTTTGGGCTATATGGCCATGTTCTAGAAGCATTCTCTCCTGACGCTTCACCTGCATCTATGGCAAGCATCCTCAGAGGTTGTGAGGCTATATTGCCATGTTCTAGAATGCTTCTAGAACATGGCCATATAGCCTGAAAAACCTACAACAACACAGTATTTTCTGTTAGTCATGGGGATTCCATTTGAGAAGTTTGGCCCAATTCTATCATTAGTGGGGTTCAGAATGCTCTTTGATTGTGGGTGAACTATAAAGTCCAGCAGCTACAACTCCCAAATATCATGGTCTATTTTCCCCAAACTCCACCAGTGTTCACATTTGGGCATATTGAGTATTTGTTCCAAGTTTGGTCCAGATCCATCATTGTTTGAGTCCACAGTGCTCTCTGGATGTAGGTGCACTACAACTCCAAAACTCAAGGCCAATGCCCACCAAACGCTTCCAGTATTTTCTGTTGATCATGGGTGCCAAGTTTGGTTCAATTCCGTCGTTGGTGGCGTTCAGAATAACTAACTATAATTATAAATCCCAGAGTTCAAAATGCTCTTTCATTATAGGTTAACTATAAATTCCAGCAACTACAACTCCCAAATGACAAAACGAACTCGGACCCTTTCGAAGGGCTTGATGCCCTTCCCCTCCACCCCACCAGTATTCTATTGACTATTTGGGCATTTTATTGTGTGTTTTATTTCTGCCAATTTGGTCCAATGAAATGAATAATAAATAAATAAATAAAAAATACATTCTGCATATCGGAAATTTACATTATGATTCATAATAGTAACAAAATTATAGTTATGAAGTAGCAACGAAAATAATTTTTATGGTTGGGGTCACCAAAACATGAGGACCTGTATTAAGAGCTTGTGGCATTTGGAAGGTTGAGAAGCACTGGTCTAAGAGAAAAAACAGTACAAAATGAGCATACATTTAAAGGAGACCATGTAGCTTTAGGAGCAGAAATTATTCACTGCACAGAGAGGTAGGCTATTCAAAGCCAAATGTGTGAATGAGTCACCCTATGTAATATAGAATCTCTCCAATCTGTTGGGGAGGCCTCCTTTGATGTTCAGGAGTGGGTGCATTACACTATGGAAACATTGGAGAGGGACCTTGGCTGTGATGTTCCAGTTATAGGATGGTATCTCCACAGAGACCTGGCTATCATCAATGTTGCCATCATTATGGAACCACATTAAAATGTGTCAATGCATTCACAAGTCAGTGCTCATACATTGAGTGGCTGTGAATATTTGTTTAAGAATATACTGCATAAACCGTTGTTAATTTGTTTAACCTTTCAGTTTACAACTCTTTTCATATTGTCAATTTGTCTTCTTTTGTTTTTTGCTCCCTATGCCGTACCCTGAGATGTTTGGATATGGGGCATGATATAAATATTTCAGTAAATATATGTCTTTGTGTGTGCAAGTCTATGCAGGGTAGCAAACACTACACACACATATAAAGCTGTTTGTCAAATATGCTGATTTTTGTTGTCACCTATACGTAAGCTTAAATAGGTTGCGTATATAACAGATTTTGAAAGCTATTTAAGTATAACATGTGGAACTATAAATTGGAGACCATGCCATATTATACCAGAAAATACTACGCAAGAATCAGTTATAGCTTTCAAAGTTAGAATCAGGTGACACATACAAAAGCAAGTAAGCTATCAGACAGTCCATTACACTCAAACACAGCCAGAAGGGGCTTTATTTTAAATTTTTCATTCTCCACGCTCTGAATCCGTTTGGCAGGTGAATATATCAGAAGTGCTAGACCCAGCTTCCATTCTGGGTATTTGACAATTGAACAAGACATTTCACAGAAACAACATGAATAATCTTCAAATGTCAGAAATCAATTTTGTTACACCAAACGTCTAATACTCCTCATACTCAAAGACAAGTCACAAAGTCTCACAAATGTCTTTGTCAGCCATCTCTATCAAATAATGTGATTTGAAGTACAACAGTAAACATTTGACACTTGCTACGTTTATGGACATTTAAAAAAACCTTCCTTTCTCTGAAAACCTGTTTCCTACGGACAGCAGAAAACAAAAAAAAACACTGGGAGATCAATATAAAGCATTAATCTCACATGCAATATTTAGTTCTGAGACACAGATTAAACAAGATACTTGTTATAATATATGCAAATAATGTGTACATATATATCACACCATATTTTATACTGTTTACTAAATACATCCCATTTCAACATGAAGCAACTTTCTGTCTGCTTCCCTTTGAAACATATAGAACTCATTCTTTTGCAAGTGGTGAAAGGAAGAGGCAAGAGTGACCAATATCAAGGCTCAATTTCCACCCCAATCATTACAACCTAATATCTGGGTAACTTCATGCAAACCAAAGTGTGAGCGCTAGACTGCCACTAGTAGCAAAAGTGTGTTCTTCCCCAAGAGAGGCCTGTAAAACAGGACAGTCACTGACAGCAGTACAATTACTGACACAGATACAGACTTTATGGACATGTTTATCTCTGCTGTAAATCCACACTCTCTCTCCACTCCGATTCACAAGTCATAAAGAAATTGCAGATAATGAAAAAGTTGGTGAAATTTACAGCATGTCGGAAACCTCAGACAGCCAGAAGAAATTAAAGAGCTGACTGGGGATAAATCATACAGGTACAATTAAAACTTCCCATAGCTCCTTCACTTCTAAAACTGGCATGCAATCCAATGGGAATGATAAAAAGTAGAGGTCATGATCTTTAGGTTGCAGATAGTTAAGATGTCAAAATTAGCCAATTTCAGCACAGTACGTTCACTCCAATTTCCAAACTGGTATTTGCATGGCTTGTTCTGGCAACGAAATCGTTCTCAAGGCAACGCTATGTGAGCAACAAAAATAAAACTGAATTGCATTTACAACCATATCAAGTCTGGATTACAATGAGATGCAGGGTGATCAAAATTGGGATGAGAAGGACAAAGTACAAACAAGGTAGCTTAAAGCAGATATTTTTAAGGCCAATATCATAGTGATAATAGCAATTTCAACTCATAAAACAGAGTCCCAGCTAGTTTCTCTCCCTGATAGATGTATGCTGTCAGTAGAACCGGGAAGAATGGGATTTTAAATTATTCCTTCTTCACCCTGCACCCTTGTAAGTCCCTCAGTATCTGTTTCAGGGACGTTTGAACCCTACGGAAAAGATTTGGGGGAGGCTGCAAGAGGATTTGTCGGCAACAATAGCATCTCTTTCAGTTCCACTAATGGAAGTCTTCTATTGGCAGAGGGAAATTGATTTGGTTCTGTTCTGGATTTTAGTGCAGGCACTAGACAAGCTGGCTTGTATAAATCTCCCAAGATACCCAATACTGGATGGGGTATCTTGGTAATGGTAGTGATACCCAACCTAGTACTGGATATCTATGATGTCTTGTGATGTCAGTTCTGAAGCATAGGACTATACACTTGTAAGGTTTTGAAGCATATGTCCATCTAACCAGGAATACCGGAATTCTGTACTTGAGAAACTTGTAGGGATTTATTGTTTCTCTTCCCTGTTTTCTTTCATTCAGCATGCTGGAGTGAAAGATGTTAGCAAACAATTGAAATCATTCAAGAATCAAAGCACAATAAGTATAAATAACATTTTATCTCTTAAAACAAAAAGTTATTTACTTTTTTCTTTTTTGTGGTCAGGAGCAACTTGAAAAACTGCAAGTCACTTCTGGTGTGAGAGAATTGGCCATCTACAGGGTCGTTGCCCAGGGGATGCAGGGACGTTTGATGTTTTACCATCCTTGTGGGACGCTTCTCTCATGTCCCCACATTGAGAGCTGGAGCTCAACCCACTTTCCACGGATTCGAACCATTGACCTGTTGGTCAGCAGTCCTGCTGGCAAAAGGGTTTAACCCACTGCGCCACCGAGGGCTCTTGGATAACCTACTAGGAAAAGTAAACTGTACCTTAGAACAAAAATAGTATCAGAATTTTTACATTATGCAAGCTACAAATTATTCGGCCTTAATACCAAATCTTGCTCATGAAAAACACATTTAGTTTTAGCCAACCAAAAGTTCTGGTCAAATTCTCCTCATCAGATAATGTGCATTCTCAATGGTATAAATATACCCATGCAAAGTATCTCAATATTCAAGTGTATCTCAAGGAGCAAAGTAAATGTGTTTCTGAGCACTGCTTTTTTCACATAAACTCTGACAGAAATAACATGGAAACGTTTAATGTTTAAGTTTCTACATTAGAGAGGTGGTTTAAGTTCCTACATCACAGAGGAGCAGCTTGAACATATTTCTGCGGACTTTCTATTCAGAACTAAAAATATGCACATGTGAAATGAAATAACCAGATTATGAGTTAACTGAGCCCCCAGTGGTGCAATGGGTCAAACCCTTGTGTCAGCAGGACCAAAGACCGACAGCTCAGAGGTTTGAATCTAGGGACAGCGCGGATGAGCTCCCTCTGTCAGCTCCAGCTCCCCATGCGAGGACATGAGAGAAGCCTACCGAAAGGATGGTAAAACATCAAATCAAAACATCTGAGGGTCCCTTGGGCTCATCCTTGCAGATAACCAATAATCTCACCCCAGAAGCGACTTGCAGTTTCTCAAGTCGCTCCTGACATGAAAAAGTAAACAAAAACACTTTGAATCTTCTAGAGACCAATGCTTCTTCCAAAATGTATTCAGGGATGGGTTTTTTCTTCTTCTTTTACCAATGACCACATTTTTATGATTTCCATTTTGGCAGCCAGACTTATAGAGCTATCATGTTGGGAGTAGCTGGCAAGGGCAGACTTATCTCCTCACCCTAATCTTCTCTTTTTTGCTATTCACGCATCCTCATCCTCATCATGGATTCTGGAGGCAGCTGCTGTTCACTTTGCATATAGTAGGTTGACACACATGACTGCAATGGTAATGGTAAAAACAGATCAAGAAAGAAGAAAGGGCTAGGCAGGCACAAAAATACTTTATAAAAGGTTTTCCTGAAAGATTTTATTAACTAAGATATGTCTGTATGTTAAGTGTGTTCACGTGTAGAACTTAGTGAGTGCCATGTTTACATGTAGTAACTAGAGCATTTACCAATATTTGGTTTATCTAAATCCACATATACACAATCTTTTATATATTTTGGAAAATGTTATGGTAAGAAAAGTTTTAGAATCGGTAGTTCACACAGCATGATAGTAATAATGCTCACCACTGCCATCTGGAACTAGAAACTACATTTTCTCTAGATGAAATCACCAAATGTTTTGAAGATTCTAGAGCCTGCATTGGCATTGATCTGCCCAGAATTTACCTATAACTATCTGTTATTTGTCTAAAGTATATCAGCTAGACCTACATTTCTATCTTCAGCAAACTGACTGAATGGCCCATAATGGATTTTTCCATCCAATTCAGGTTGATTTCTAATAAACCTAGCCTACACTAACTTATTTTCTTAACATGCCTTTCTAACTCAATCACAGGGAACTTCAATTTCTATTTGGTTTCAGAGTCAAGGTCTTAGAGCAGCTTATAGTTCCAAAAATATCATTCAAAATACATTAATATTACCAGGAAAAAACCACCAAGTTAATGAATAAAGAACAATACTTAGTATATTTAAGGGGCAAATGCACAATTTTTACACTGGCACACCATTTAAATTGATAGGATACATTATTCAAACATGTGGAGTCAGATATTTAGATCTGAATCAGCGACTCCACGGGGAGCTGGAACTACATTTGACCATATTACTTCTGAATACCATTTTTGGCTTGGTTATTTATTTATTTATTTTTATTTATTCGGGTTTCTATGCCACCGACTCCCGAAGGCTCGCGGCGGCTTACAAGAGCCGAAGGCACAATAAAATACAGAAGGTTAAGAACAATTAAAAACAAGCAACACAGTAAAAACAACAACACAGTTGAGGTAGTGGCACAACCAAGACGCACGGCATTCTGAGGAGCCTGAAGATTCTGGGAAAGATAAGCAACCTAAACGGCAACAATTACAGGTAAGCTGCAGTCATTTGGGAGCATTGAAATTTCAATAAAATATTTTAGGAACTCTCCTTTTGTGGTTCTTGGGCCACAAAAATGGGTTTGGAGCCACACTTTTCCCATCCATGCCTGCAGAAAAGGAATTCCATCTGCTGTTCTGCCAGGAACGGTATGTGGAGCTTCACATGTTGTTAGGACTCCACCTTTCATCGTTCCGAATCATTATCCATGTTGGTTGGCCTGATTTCTCTCTTTTCGTGTCAGGAGCGACTTGAGAAACTGCAAGTCACTTCTGGTGTGAGAAAACTGGCTGTCTGCAAGGACGTTGTCCAGGGGACGCCCGGATGTTTTATCATCCTATGGGAGGCTTCTCTCATGTCCCCGCATGAGAAGCGGGAGCTGACAGATGAGAATTCATCCCGCTCCCTGGATTTGAACCGCAGACCTTTCAGTCAGCAGTCCTGCCAGCACAAGCGTTTAACCTATTGTGCCACCGAGGACTCCTGGTTGGCCTGATGAGAGTTAAAGATGAATAAATGGTATTGGGAGGGCCACAGATTGCTTGTCTAGGCAGTGATATAATGTGGAATCAAGACACTGCTTATTTTTGGTATTGTATTGGCAACCTACAAGTTGCAGCTTTGCACACATGATTAGATGTCAACATGAAAGGCATTATCATGCCAGTGGCTTTTGCACTTTTGCAGCCCGCTTGTCCCAAACACAACAATGACTGAAAACCATAGTGTTATTCTCCATGGATTATCAGTGTAAAAAAAATCCCATGTTTCACAGGTTATAAATTTTAATCCTCACAATGTACACCATGCCACTGGATAATGAAACCCTGGATTAAGATGCAACCTGGGATATTTTGTAAATGAATTATTTTTATCCCCATAAAGACATACAACATTATAAGGCACACAAAATGAATTTGTAAGTTTTAAAAAACGAAATGTAGAAAGATACACCTGACATGACTGCTATCTAATAACTGCTACATATTGTTTTAGCTGAAGTAATTTTACTATATTTAAGGACAGATGGCATCTTTGCACTTAATAAGCCAATTCTCTGAGGTGAAACCAGTTCTTTCTGAACTATTGCTCTGCATATCACAACTGGTCTATTATTTAAACTTCAAATTTGGTTGCATTTAATGTTGTATTATACAAGATGCAATTGGCTATATCGTAAAAGGATATGTCTAATCATTTTTATTCTTTTGTCATGTGCAACACTATTTAAAATAAATGTCAAGTTGAACTCACTTATTTACCATTAAATCCTCAAACCAGATGAAATTAAAAAAACAGTGTTTGCTCTGGTTCTAGAACACTCCATTCAGCTTGACAGAACTCTAGACCACCTCACTTCAGCTAGAGCTCTTTGGCAGATACACCCAAATAGAATAAACACAGAAGCATGCTAGACAACATATTGCAAATCTAAGAAACATGGTGTGGATAAGGTGATCATTATGTATCACTATATCCACCGGTGTGATTAACCACAGCTACAGTAAATGACTGGTTCAAGATTGGGAAAGGTGTAAGGCAGGGTTATATACTCTCACCCAACTTATTCAACTTGTACAGAACACATCATGCGATGTGCAGGGCTTGATTAATGCAATGCTGGGGTAAAAATTGCTGGAACAAACATTAACAACCTTAGATATGCAGATGATACCACTTTGATGGCCGAAAGTGAGGAGGAGCTGAGGAGCCTTATAACCAAGGTGAAAGAAGAAAGTGCAAAAGCTGGATTGAAGCTAAACATTAAAAAAAAAACCAAGATTATGGCAACAATAATGATTGATGATTTGCAAATAGAGGGAGAAAATGTGGGGGCAGTGACAGACTTTGCATTTCTAGGTGCAAAGATTACTGCAGACGCAGACTGCAGCCAGGAAATCAGAAGACATTTACTTCTTGGGAGGAGAGCAATGTCCAATCTTGATAAAATAGTGTAGAGTAGAGACATCACATTGGCAACGAAGACCCACATAGTAAAAACAATGGTATTTCCTGTAGTAACCTACGGATGTGAGAGCTGGACCATAGGAAAGGCTGAGCGAAGGAAGATAGATGCTTTTGAACTGTGGTGTTGGAGGAAGATTCAGAGAGTGCCTTGGACCGCGAGAAGATCCAACCAGTCCATATTTCAGGAAATAAAGCCCGACTGCTAATTGGAGGGAAAGATAGTAGAGGCAAAGATGAAGTATTTTGGTCACATAATGAGAAGACAGGAAAGCTTAGAGAAGACAATTATGTTGGGAAAAATGAAAGGAAAAAGGAAGAGGGGCCGACCAAGGGCAAGATCAGGGATGGGCAATTACCGGCCCTCCAGGTGTTTTGGACTTCAACTCCCAGAAATCCTAGCCAGTTTACCAGCCCTTAGGATTTCTGGGAGTTGAAGTCCAAAACACCTGGAAGGCTGGTAATTGCCCACCCCTGGGCAAGATGGATGGATGGTATCCTCAAAGTGACTGGCTGGACCCTGAAGGAGCTGGGGGTGGTGACGGCCGACAGGGAGCTCTGGCGTGGGCTGGTTCATGAGGTCACGAAGAGTCGGAAGCAACTGAACAAATGAACAACAACACAGTAAATGAAAGGATTGGGAAGCTAACTGTTTCCAGTTGCTATAAAAAGATCAAAGTCACCTGGTTCCAGCAAATAATTACTGTCTATTTTGTTAGTAAAACCACAAAGCTGATGATATTCAACAAAATTAGTCCAATTGGAACACTATTCATTTCCAACAGCCACAAATCCTCCATCAGACTCCATTTAAACTGATAAGCAGAGCTTGGATCCAATGGTTGTGCTGCATGGAACAGTATGGATACTATAGCTCCTTTCACACAGAAGCTCTAGAAACCAGATTTGGAGGGTTTGCAAGGATCTGTAAAATGGAGCTTTTCTTTTATAAACTGAATCACCATACTCTTGTGCAAAAGGATTGTAGTACCCAATGCCCAATCATACCAGAATGGAAAGTTCTTCAATCGTATATTCCTTTAAATCCTCATTTTGGAAAAACAAGAAAACTCAAATTCAAAGATGATATATGATAGAATTATAAAATGGGGCCTGCTCTAGACAGGCTGCAAGACCGACACAAATATTTATCCATACACTAGATCACTGTTTCTCAAACTGTGCTCCTCCAGATGCTTTGAACTTCAGTTCCCACAATTCCTAACAGCTGGTAAAATGGCTGGGCTTTCAGGGAGCTGAAGTTAAAAACACCTGGTGGAGCACAATTTCAGAAACACTGTACGAGACTGTAGGTTAATCAAGCAGTAGTATTGATAGGAGTGAGGAGCTGTAGAGGCTCCCATTCCATTAAGGATAATCTGTTGGGGACAATGTGATAGTAATGAGCAAATGCATTTTCTTTTCCCTCAGCCATCCCTTTTTTGCTTGCAGAGAAGGCTGCCAAGGAAAAAGAAATTCCATTTTGAACTAACAACATACAAAAGAGTAAGAGAAACTGGACAATGTCATGTTCTTGTCTATATTTTCTCATTAGGTTTTTGAATACCAGGTGGCCCACAGATTGCACAGACACAGTTTACAAAGGACCTGCTTTTTTCATATAATGGCCAATACATTCCACTTCTGAAAGACTTTAACAAGCATAATTCATCTTTATATCATGTGGATCATGACATTTTTGAATGAAATGTTTTTTTTAAATATACAGAAGTGGACTTTTGTATATTTTTTCGCTGGGAGTGATGGTGTAACTTTTAGTGGATTCTAGGGGGAGACAAAAGACCCTTTCAAATTGATCCTACTTACTCTCTTCTCCTTCTAAATGAAAGTGTGCTTCTTCTCAGCTTCAACTTCTACCTTTGGATCATCCTGCCCATACCTTCGAGTTGGTAGAGCGGTAGTGACAGGTACTAAGTAACCTATGAACATCCAGATACTGCCTATGGATTGCAACCTTTTTATGATTCACCTAAAGGGCGAAGTGATTGGAGATTATCTCAAAACTGCAAAATCTTATCAAACTTCCACCATTCCTTGTACCATTACAGTCAATCCCTCATAGCCAAGTATGATGGTCTTCCAAAGATAAAGTCATGGTGGTGGGTCCATTAGTGACTGGGGAGATCTAGTTTGGATCCGCATAGTCTTTCACATTTAAGATTTCCAGATGGAGGAATCTGTAATCTATTCCAGATATGTTCAGACATTTGTATTCATTGTTCCAGGCAGCAGTGTGGAGATCAGACCTGTATTTTATTACTTAAGCTACCATCTCTTGACTAAATAGTGCAATAACAGCTGTGGGACAAATGTACTTGTGCTATCCAAGGCATTTGAAAAGCAAAAGCAAAAGAGTTGACAAGTTGTAGGGAAGACAAGATGATACTCCCAAACCATGGATAAACCAGAAAAGTGATGTGATTGCAAGGTTACCATTATAACTGTGGAATACCAATGCATAAAGAATGTGATACCAACTGAATAGTCTTTGCCTGAATCTGAAATTCAGTCTGTACAGCATTTTTAATATGACTAGAGAAATTAGCCTGACACCTGTCTATTGTAATCACTTTAATTTGTTAACTGTCTCAAGTCCCAATTTTAGCGAAAATGAAGATTATTACAGCTTAAAATGCCAATTAAACCTAAATCTACTTGAAAAACTAGACACCCAAAAATGTTCAAAACTAATTTCAGTGGGCAAAAACGAATGAACTATAATTCAAAACCTGCAATGTTTAAGAAAGTATTAAATAATTAGTCTCAAAATTTGACAGAGCAATTGATTTTAGCTACTCTGCACATAAAAACAAAACAAAAACAGGAGGCCTATAACAGAAAGCAGCCACCAACTGTACACATTTAGAGGAGAAAAAATAATGGGTTGCTGTGGATGTCTACCATAGATATGAGCAAAGTGTCAGGAGAGAATGCTTCTGGACCATGACCATACAGCCCAGAAAACTCACAGCAACCCAGTGATTCCAGCCATGAAAGTGTTCGACAACACATTAGACAAAAGAATGTTTATACACCAATTTTATAGCTTAATTAAAAACTATATAAAGGCAATAAACCTCATACTGTTTTTAAAAAAGTTAAAGAACCTACAAAACATAACAATGCTACTCAGAAGTCTCCATGGACTCCTCTATTCAAAACTGAAAAGCTACAAATGCACTTTGTAGCATCAACTTCTATATAGCCTTCTGCTGCCACCTAAAGGCGAAAGGAAAGTACACCTTGTTATAAGTTTATCGATTCATCTGAATAACGATATTGCACAAAAGAAAGTAGACCTTTGGAAAAGCAAACATGTGTTTAAGTAATAATAGTGCCTTAAACTACTTCTGATTCTTGTTTCCATTTCCTTGTGCCATTATAGTTGCATTATATTACCGGAAAGCGTGCTAGAACGGATAGATGTGCTTCCTACCACATGGACAAGAGACACCAGAAGTGTATTGTCGCAGTAAACTACTGCAGCCATTCCAATTGCACTTATTTTTTAAAAAATAAGTAAACACTGCTGTAGTCAATGGTAATCTACTCCATTGCAAATCATCACGGGTGGTCTGAACAACCTAGATGGATCTGTGGGTTGCAGACCACAAGTCAACTGTCAAATCTGGCAGCAGATAACGCCACTGAAGGCTGATGGCCAATTAAAAACAGTGACTTGAAGCAATAATCTTTTGCTTAATTTAAAGGTTTATAGTAGTTCAGCATAAAATTTCTGTAGTACAATTGGTCACCGACTTTACAGCAGAACAGTGCTGGGAGTCTTCCCAACTAATATGATGGAACAGTGCGGTCAGATAGTTCACAAGAAGAACTAGAATCAGATACTTTAATGGGGAAAAATCTAGAGCTATATAATCCAGTTGTGACAGTAATGTGAGTTTGTGATTTATATGATCAGTGAAAGAGTGGGAAGATTGTACTAGCAAACAGGATTTCTTACAAATCAACTTTCCCACCTCAGACTTGTTTACTCACTACCAGAAAAGCAAAGCCTTATACTAACAGAAATATTGAATTATCACTATAAATTTAAAATGACTTGGTATGTTTGGATTATCTTCTTACAAACCAGCTCAGGGACTGCGGTCAGCAGAGGAGGCCCTGCTCTCAATCCCACCCTCATTCAAAGTACAGCTGGTGGGAACAAGAGAGGGCCTTCTCCGTGGTCAGCTCCCATCCCTGGACTGCCCTCCTTAATAAAGATGGCGCCCTCCATCCTCTTTAAAAAAAACAACAACAACTGGAGACCTACTCCTGCTTATTAGCATATGGAGAGGAGGAGGATGAGACACTGAGAGATCACTATCGGACCTCTGGGCGGGTATCATTTAGTAACTGCACTTAATCTAGTTTATGCTAGCCCAATTACCACCTCACTGGCTACACAACCAACTGCACAACTTGGTGAACGATAGTTGGCTTCCATAAATCAAGGTGGATGTTTTTATGCTCAGAATTTATGCCATTATACAATTATGTTTGATTATGTTGGGTTTAATTTATTGATGTTAGACTCTTATGTCTGGGGTTATTATGTTGATATTTGTCTGTTTATGGAGGCATTGAATGTTGCCATTGTATGTCGGAATCTCCCCCTTGGGGAGATAGGGTGGAATATTTAAAAAGTTGTTTTTTTCTGCAGTCCTTCGTTTTTCTTTAAGAAATATCAAACAATGAACATATAGTTTATAGACACAACAATCCATAAAATTAAATAATGAGTGTACATAAGAGTATGAAATAACAAGTGAAACTCCTCTCTGAGAAAGACCTGTAGTCTGTAAAAAAAACTAATGGAGTCTCATATCCATGAGTTTCTCTTCCTTGGTATATCATGCTTTCTTTCCCCAATTTCTGTCTTCCCTGGAAGAAACTGTTTCTCTGTTGATTTGTCTGTAGTATAAATGTGTATCTGGCCCACTCAATTAAAACAGAAAGGTGTCCATATACATTGTGGCTCACTACTAGAAAGGCTGAAAAGTGATGGATAAGCACTCTTTGAAAATGTATTGTTGAAGGCTTTCATGGCTGGAATAACTGGGTTGTTGTAGGTTTTTCGGGCTGTATGGCCATGTTCTAGAAGCATTCTACCCTGACGTTTCGCCTGAATCTGTGGCAAGCATCTTCAGAGGTTGTGAGGATAGGATTTTCAACAAAGGATTTTCCCAGGCACTAACAAGCCACACCTAAAAACTGTCAGGCCATTAAATGCTAGTCAAGGTGGCCAATTCAAACATTCACACCTAGCTCCAGCAGACAAGAGTTCTTTCTCCCACCACAGATATTTAAACCCAATTTTCCTAGTTTCAAACAAACCTCACAACCTCTGAGGATGCTTGCCACAGATGTAGGCGAAACGTCAGGAGAAAATGCTTCTAGAAGATGGCCATACAGCCCAAAAAACCTACAACCCACTCTTTGAAAGTTAGTTCATCATAACAATCAAACTTTTATAAGCTTCTGACAAGCTTCCAAGGAACCCCAATGTTCCTAATTCCTAGAATCTATGTTCCCTCATCTGGGAATTCTTAATAATTGAACCCTCCTGCATTTTGGACTTCATCTCTTAGAAATTAAAGTCATTATTGCCAATGAGAGATTCAGGAACTGAATACTTGGATGGCCAAAGGTTGAGAATCAATGCACTAAAACACTGAATGCTGTTTGCAGAAAATAACTAGGTGACTGGGATCACTGCTGACCTGCCAATGAGCTTTAGCTGAAAATTTAAAGTACACATATTTGAGAATCCTGCTGTATTTCTTAAGATCACAAAACCCCATAAAATATTTCACAGAAGCATGAAAAAGGAAAATGAAGACATTGGAACTGAAACTTCAAAGCACCAGTACACACAAAACCTAGTAATAAAAACCTTAAGAAATACCCAAAAAGGCAATGCCTCCTTGAGGCATCAGATACATTAGACTTTGCGAGTTTAATATTTATGATCTCTGATAAGAAGTCCAAATGTTACAATAGACATGTGGGTTTGGAGGCCATCATTCTGCCCCAGGTACTGACTCCCAAAAAGCAAAACTAGAAGGGACAGAAGTCCTCTTCTGGGTTTAAAAACTGATTTTAAAAATGTTAAACAATATGATGGAACCCTGAGTACTATTTAAGACGTGAACTGCTAATTCTCAAAAGTGTCCAAGCATGCAGTGTCATCCTTTTTTTGTCAGAACACAGACAATCTGGGAGAACTGAGGGACATAAAAACATTCTTCCACTGCAATTTCCCCAGTCTCTATTTAGAGTGGCACAAACTGTCAGAAGGACCAGAAAGTCAACATTCCTGAACTGCTTCGGTATCAAAAGCAGAATAGGAAAAGACAGAAACATACTTCATTTCTCAGTGGCATGAAACACCATTGAGAGGGCACATGAAAGACTACACACTAGGAATAAATGCTAAGGATGCATCATCTTTACAGTGACTTAGCCACATAACATTCCAGCACATCCTTATTAAGCATGTAAAACCTTCTTGCAGTTTGTTGTTTTTGTTAATTGCCATCAAGACAGCTTTGACTTATGGTGACCTAATCAATGAGAGATCTCCAAGAAGTCCTATTATTAACAGCGCTACTAACCTCTTGCAAACTCAGGGCAATGGCTTCCTTGATTGAATCTAAATACCTCTAATGGACTCTTCCTTTTTCTCTACCACCTTCCACATAACCAAGTATTATTGTCTCGTGATATGTCCAATGTACAATATCCTCAGTTTAGTAATGTTGGCTGCTAGGAAGAGTTCAGGCTTGATTTGTTGTCAAACTGTGTACAGTATTTGTCTTTTTGTCAGTCTGTGCTAGAGCTCTTCTCCAGCACCATGTCTCATATGAAATGATTCTCTTCCATGTGCAGCACCATCATCATCATCATCATTATCATCCCGCTTTTCTCCCATGGGTGAGATTCACAAGCTGATTCACAATCTAATTTTCAAATCAGAAGTTTTATTGCATGGATAATCCTAACTTTTCTGAGAGCAAAGTACTGTAGTGTTTAGAAACAACATTGTTTTAGCGCCTGTACAATACTCACATTCATCCAGACCCAACTGATATGCCAGATTCTGTAAACCTCGTACTTTTTCCATTAGATTAGCTGTCGTGAGACTGCCCAACTCTAAAATGAAAAGAGGATGGGTTAAGAGTCCTTGGCATTCAATATTTAGCAACCATCTTTCATGTATCAATATCCCCATCACTATTCTATGGTGGAAAGTGCAATTTCTTGCAGAGTTTATTTTTTAACACCATCACCCTTTTGGATCATTTAAGATCATAGCCATCTGTTTTATTTTTTTGCTCAAGTCCAATTAAATAGATGCCAAATTATATGCATGTTTTAAAAAATAACTGTATTCAAAGGCAGGATAAATTAAATTCTATGTGGAAGATTTATCACTTGACTTTCACTGGCAGAACAATAGAATCTAGTGCAGTGGTTCTCAACCTGGAGTCCCCATATGTTTTTGGCCTACAACTTCCAGAAATTGGGTTTGAGAAAGGTGGGATAGGAATGGTGTAAATAAACAAATCCCAGCCAGTTTATCAGCTGTTATGATTTCTGGGAGTTGAAGACCAAAAACATCTGGGGACCCCAGAATGAGAACCACTGATCTAGTGGATGTAAAACAATCTCCCCTTCCCATTGAAAGTAAGGTAAAAGTTTCCCCTTAACATTAAGTTTAGTTGTGTCTGAATCTAGGGGGTGATACTCATCTCAATTTCTAAGCTAAGAGTTGGTGTTGTCTGTAGACATCTCCTAGGTCATGTGGCCGGCATGACTACATGGAGCACCATTACCTTCCTGCCGGAATGGCACCTATAGATCTACTCACATTTGCATAAAGTAATAAAGTTCTGCCATGCTATCATGTTGGATATAAGAGGGGGAAAATCACCATCCAAATACGTATTGGTGCAAATGCAAAACTGGGAATGTTAGGGAATGTTATGTCAAGAGATCTTCGATAGAAAAGAGATAAGACAGAGAAAGGAAGAGATTGGCCATTATTTTCTCTCTGTTTCACACACACATTCTTTTCTAGCAAACCACAACAGAAGTATAGCAGGTGTGATCACTACATTCTGTACATGTGGGCTTATATATGTCTTTTGGGTATAAAAATGGCATGAGCGGTTTCTATGTGCCTTCAAGTCATTCCCATGTAACATAATGTGCTTGGGCTTTCCTTAAAGCTCAGTACAATCTGCTCTCAATACTACTAATAGCTGTTCAGTAGTGTACAATTCAAACGTCTTTTAATTCATTTTAGGCAGCCGGTCCTGTGGCTGGCAGTCACCAGTTGGGTTCTGGCTAGTTGGAGTAAATGTCCCCCATAGGACCTCAATGTATGGGGCAGATTATATGAAAGAAGGCGATCCTGAAAGCAACCTGGACCCGAACCATGTAGGGCTTTAAAGGTTATAACCAGCTTACCTTTTAACATGTCAATATCATCATTTTCTAATTCAGCCATCCATTTGGGAGGAGAACTGGTGATAGGCTATTAAAAAGAAATGAACGCACACAACAGGGGAGTGTCATAATCAGTTTGCTTTGTCAAACAGGAGCCACAAAATATTTTAATTAAGTAAACAAACCCAGAATGTCAAAACTCTATTTCAGCCAAACATTCTACTCAGCTGTATACAAGATGCTTACATTTCACCATTGTCCAAATTTGACAAGAGTAAATGCATAAGCTTATCTCAAGGCAATTTGTCTGAGGACCCTTCTGTACATGTCCTTTATCCCAGGATCTACACATCTACTCTGACAATTTAATGCAGTTTCAAATCAATATGGAAAAAGTGGATGAATATATGGGATATCCTGGAACCAGTTTGAGGCTTGGATGGTGATTATACAAACCACAAAGCACTGATGTGTATGAAGGGCTTTATTTGAATCACCTTTCTGTGAGTTTTTTGTCTGGCCGCCACATTTTGAAGTTGGTTTCAAACTACATTAAATAGTGAGTGTAGATGGGGGCTAAGACTACAATCTGATACACATTTCTCTGGAAGGAAGCCTCATTTTACTAACTTGAACAGCACTACTTCTGAATAGATATGTACACAATACTACTATAAATCCATGTTAGAAACTACTTACACTTTTAAAAGAAGCTGCAAATTCAGCAACACCTGGTACTGGAAGCAAAGCAGACAGTTACTGCAGTATAATTTCTGACATTATACAATTTCAAAGACATTTTAACAATATAACTCTTTAAACTGCTAGAAGGATCCAGGACCAATTCACATCCCATATTACTTTACTCATAATTCTGCTATTGTGTCAAGTCCAGTATTAATTATGTTGCTTCTACATAGGCACATAGTGCTGAGCAGCCACTTGCCTTTTTTTCTCTGGCTCATCACCAAAATGCACCTTCATGCAGTTTTAACCTGAAGCACTTACAGTGCATTCCCTCTATGTCCAATATGGCTAAATCTAGCATGGGCAAACTTTGTCCCTCCAGGTATATTGGACTTCAACTCCCACAATTCCTAACAGCTGGTATGCTAGCTGAGATTTTTGGGAGTTGAAGTCCAAAACACCTGAAGGGCCAAAGTTTGTCCATGCCTGGGGTAAATATTATGTAACTATAACTGGAGTAATGGTGCTTGGGTGTCAACTGCCCTAGCCATTTCCCCACTCAGGCATTCAAAATGGCCAGATATGCCATCACAGTGGAAAAAGTAGAGGGGAATCAGTGCTTCTTTTTTGTTCTTCCAGGGCAGACTAAGCTCCTGCCTCTTGCCATGCTACTCAGAGAAGGGGATTCTTCCTTTTTAAACAACAGTTAAGGTACAGTATTCACACAGATCCATGGATGTTTTTGTTGTTCATTTGTTTAGGCGCTTCTGACTCTTCGTGACGTCATGGACGATCCCACACCAGAGCTGCCTGTCAGCTGTCACCTCCCCCAGCTCCTTCAGAGTCAAGCAAGTCACTTCAAGGATACCATCCATTCATCTTGCCCTTGATCAACCCCTCTTCCTTTTTCCTTCAATTTCCTGCAGCATAATTGTCTTCTCTAAGCTTTCCTTTCTTCCCATGATGTGGCCAAAGTACTTCACCTTTGTTTCTACTATCCTTCCCTCCATTGAGCTGTCGGGCTTTATTTCCTGAAGTATGGACTGGTTGGATCTTCTCGTGGTCCAAGGCACTCTCAGAACTTTCCTCCAACACCACAGTTCAAAAGCATATATCTTCCTTCGCTCAGCCTTCCCTATGGTCCACCTCTCACATCCGTAGGTTACTATGGAAAATACCATTGCTTTGACTATGCGGATCTTTGTTGCCAGTGTGATGTCTCTACTCTTCACTATTTTATCAAGATTGGACATTGCTCTCCTCCCAAGAAGTAAACATCTTCTGATTTCCTGGCTGTAGTCTGCGTCTGCAGTAATCTTTGCACCTAGAAATACAAAGTCTGTCACTGCCTCCATGCTTTCTTCCTCTATTTGCCAGTTATCAATCAATTCAGTTGCCATAATCTTTTTTTATGTTTCACTGCAACCCAGCTTTTGCACTTTCTTCTTTCACCTTGATTAGAAGGCTCTTCAGCTCCTCGCTTTTGGCCATCGAAGTGGTATCATCTGCATATCTCAGGTTGTTAATGTTTCTTCCAGCAATTTTAACTTCAGATTTGCATTAGTCAAGCCCCGCACATCACATGATGTGTTCTGCATACAAGTTGAATAGGTTGGGTGATTTTGATCTAGGATAGATTGGTCCAATTTGAGGAGGGGGGTTGACAAAAAATTCTAAATGTATATATGAGTATATAGGGTATCTCCCTTCTATAAGTGTACAGATGGCTCAAGACCTAACCTTAAAATACTACTCTCAACCAAAATTTCCCCTGATTTAAGTTTAACTATACAAAACAGCTGCTATTTTTTCAATAACTTTTTCTAACACAGGAAAGTAAGCTACTGAAGTGCAGAGGATAGACTATCAAGCCGCCCCAGCTAACCATAACATGTCATATTTATCTCCACAGTTACATGATAGGAATGTAATTTTCCTATCATGTAATCAGCCATGGAAGCAGGGGACAGGTCTTGTCCTGGATTGGAACCTGGCTAAACTGTAAGAAACAAAGGGTGGTGATAAATGGACACTTCTATGGATGGAAAGAGGTGAGAAGTGGCGTACCCCAAGGTTCAGTTTTAGGACCGTTACTTTTTAATTTATTCATAAATGATCTGGATGTAGAAGTAAATTGTGAGGTAGCAAAGTTTGCAGATGACACTAAACTGTTTAGGGTAGTTAAAAATGAAACTGATTGTAAAGAGCTCCAGAAAGATCTCTTGAAATTGAGTGAATGGGCAACAGAGTGGCAAATGCATTTTAACCTAAACAAGTGTAAAGTCATGCACATCGGGGCAAAGAACCCCAAATACACTTATCAACTGATGGGATCAAAGCTTTCTGAGACAAACCAGGAAAGGGATCTTGGGGTTTTGGTGGACAGCTCAATGAAGATGTCAACCCAATGTGCTGCAGCAGTGAAAAAAGCAAATTCTATGCTTGGCATGATCAGGAAGGGAATCGAACATAGGTCGGTTAATGTTGTATTGCCTCTCTACAAATCTATGGTGAGGCCACATCTGGAGTACTGTGTACAATTCTGGTCTCCGCACCCCAAGAAGGATATAACGGAACTGGAAAAGGTACAAAGAAGGGCAACAAAAATGATCCAAGGGATGGAGCAGCTCCCTTATGAAACCAGGTTGCAACGCCTTGGTCTTTTCAGCCTTGAAAGACGGCGTTTAAGAGGTGACTTGATCGAAGTGTATAAAATCATGCATGGGATAGAAAAGGTGAATAAAGAAAAAATATTTTCTCTGTCACACAACACTAGGACTAGGGGCACTCCCTAAAGCTCCAAGGTAGGAAAGTTAGGACTAATAAAGGGAAATATTTCTTCACCCAGAGGGTCATTGGGTTATGGAATTCACTTCCAGAGGAGGTTGTGACAGCTGTCAGCCTGGACAGCTTCAAGGCAGGATTAGACAGATTCATGGATACCAAGGGAATCAGTAGTTACTGAAATGGACATCCAAGTGCCACCTCTGTGTTGATGGAGGCAGGCAGGATTTCCTGGGTACTGGTTGTGGGGGTCGGGAGCAGGTGAGGGTTTTGCCCTCCTTTCTGCTAGAGATCCCCGTGTACAACTAATGGGCCACTGTGTGACACAGAATGCTGGACTAGATGGACTGAGGCCCGATTCAGCATGGCTCTTCTTATGTTCTTATGTTCTTATGTAACTATCCTCTTCCCTCTCACTATTGTATTGCTTTCTGTTTCCACTTTTTTTTGGATTGAAGAAGGAGCTATGGCTCACTTTTTATACAGGCTGCAGATCATTTTGTCTCTCACTGCTTAATATAAAAAAAATTTTTTCCAAAAGGCAGAATCTGGTTTTCAGTCACTTCTGGGTTATGTTTTTTTGACATTGCTGAAGTGACCCAAAGTGCCCTACCTGGACACGCCAAAATTGTCCACTGCTTTTAGTATGAGGCACCTAATTGTAAAGTCAGGAGATTCCTTGTAAACATTGGGATGACCTTTAAGTGATGGCCTCATCATAGGGATTTCTTGGTGTGGTCTATTCAGAGAACGTTTCCCATTATCAGCCTTACTCTTAGGCTGACTTTGACTTGCCCAATGTGGATTTCTACAATTGAGGTGGGATTCAAACCTTGGCCTCCTAAAAGTCTAGTTCACCACTGAAACAACTCTGCACTAGTATGCTTGCCCACAATACCCTGCCTCATGTACAGAGGAAGAATTCTTTAAAGCTACAGACAATGCAATCGCTGTTGTCTGGGTTTGGTCAAAAATTACTTAGCCACTTGAGCTCCTTCTATTTTTATCGGTTTTATACTTATATATGCAATGCTTTTGACAAAAAATAAATATAAAGCACTGAAACCATTATATACAACACAAATAAGCAGTTCATAAACCAACCAATTTATGTAGACACCTTTGTTTGGTGAATTTTGAAAACTATTTTAGACCATAAATGAAAATACAAATATCACAAAGAACCTTGGTGTACTCCTAAAAATTACATTGGGAACCTGTAACCCTGGCCTCCAAGAATGCTCTCTTGGTTTTTCTTCGCGAACGAAGATTCAGGAAGGACTCATCCCATGCTTTCTACAACCGCGTTGATGACTAAGAAGGCCAATCCGAGATAGGCAAATCCGGTTGCAGAAAGCACAGCAGAAAGTTTCCTTGGGTGATGTTGTTTCCTAGTTGCGGTTCTTTCTGCGTTGTTGTTTCTCTTCGAGACCTGTTCAGCGTGACTTCTCGAAAGAGGTTGCAGCATTGTGGATTGTGCGTCTCCACCCCTCCCGATGTGAGGCCAGGGTGGACTATTGTTGGTGATCAATCTAGCCAAGCCTAAGATGTTGTTTCAGGGAGTCCTTATATCTCTTCTTTGGGGTGCCTCTCTTGCGCTGACTCATGGCGAGTTCACTGTATAGTATTTTAGGGAGGTGGTGGTCCTCCATCCTAGAGATGTGCCCTGCCCAGCACAGCTGTGTTCTCAATAGCATGGCCTCAATGCTGGTGATCCCTGCTTGCTCAAGGACAGCAACATTCGTCACATAGTCGGTCCAGTGTAGACAGCGCTGATTAAAGTGTTCGAGGAGTCGTAGGTGTTGGCGATAGGTGACCCATGTTTCAGACCCATAAAAGAGAATAGACAGTATGATAGCTCTGTATGCTAATCCAAAAATGCTAATCCAGAACTAAATCATTATCTGCATTGGTTCCTCGGAGCAAACTGCAATAGACTATAAAGAACCTCTGACTAGTTTGCACATTTCCCATTCAAGTACAACTTACATTGTTCTGGCCAGAGGTCTGGTGATGCCCGGTCCAACTTTTCAAAGCTCAGCAAGGAAGCCTCCAAGTCTGCACCTAGAAAAACATAATAACTGAGTTTTTATTTTTATATATATATATATATGGGTTGCCATATGTCCCTTATTCTAAGGGACGTCCCTTATTTTGGCCCTAAAATTTGTGTCCCTTTTTTCAGGCCCTGTCCCTTATTTTTGACTAGCAGGACAGGACTGAGCGGGGTTGACCAGAGGAAGGTGCGCCCTGTGGTTTCCACGGCAATGGCTGCCCGGGGATTCCAACTCGCAGGGCAGCCTGCATCCCCGTTGGAAGGAAGAGGCGATACAGGACTTTTCAAAGTACAGTAGACTAATTAACCGTTACCCAAGGGAATGTTGGGTCATGTTGGATAAAGATAGTTTCTGGTTGCTTGAGAGTTACTCTTAAAATAGGCCTAGCTGTGCATCCCAATACTATACAATGCTGTGTATCCCATACTATACCATTAACTATTGACATAATAATCATGAAGATGTACTGTCTTATAAAATTTATTTTATTTTAATGTTTAGACAGTGCACTTTTAAAGTCAGTAAAATCAAGTACTAAATACAGATGGAGAAAATTAGGTAGTTCTAATAATGTTAGAAACATACCATGTACTGTTAAGAGGGTGTAAGTCAGTTTCTTTTGTGAGTTTCAATCATTATTCTGTTAATAAAAACTATTTCTACCTAACGTTTGAGTTTCAAGTTTTTTAAATGAAGTGTCCCTTATTTTTGTGAAAAATCCCGTAAATGTCCCTTTATTTCTTATATCTAATATATATATATAAAAGTGGCAATATATTATATCTGTGTGTGTGTGTGTGTCTTCATCTTCCTTGATATCCTTATGAGTGGGCAAGGAAAATCAACTCAATATCTCAGAAGGTGACAGCCTCCAAATCACTGACTCTCTTTCTTCTCAATGTTGCATACTATGGGGAAAAGAGGAAGAGTGCTGTCCTCCCTGCCTTCTCTTCCATCCTCTTGATGACATGTGGGGGCAGTGTTTCTCAACCTGGGGGTCGGGACCCATTTGGGGGTCGCGAGGTTGTGTCAGAGGGGTCGCCAAAGACCATCAGAAAACACATTATTTTCTATTGGTCATGGGGGTTCTGTATGGGAAGTTTGGTCCAATTCTATCGTTGGTGGGGTTCAGAATGCTCGTTGATTGTAGGTGAACTATAAATCCCAGCAACTACAATTCCCAAATGTCAAGGTCTATTTCCCCAAACTCCACAATTTTGAGTATCCGGGTCAAGTTTGGTCCAGATCAATCTTTGTTTCAGTACACAGTGCTGTCTGGATGTAGGTGAACTACAACTCCAAAACTCAAGGTTAATTCCCACCAAACCCTTCCAGTATTTTCTGTTGGTCATGGGGAGTTCTGTGTGCCAAGTTTGGTTCAACTCCATCGTTGGTGGAGTTCAGAATGCTCTTTGATTGCAAGTGAACTATAAATCCCAGCAACTACAATTCCCAAGTATCAAGATCTATATTCCCCAAACTCCACCAGTGTTCACATTTGGATATATTGAGTATTTGTGCCAAGTTTGATCCAGATCTACCATTGTTTGAGTCCACAGTGCTCTCTGGATGTAGGTAAACTGCAACTCCGAAACTCAAGGTCAATGTCCACCAAACCCTTCCAGTATTTTCTGTTGGGAGTTCTGTGTGCCAAGTTTGGTTCAACTCCATCGTTGGTGGAGTTCAGAATGCTCTTTGATTGTAGGTGAACTATACATCCCAGCAACTACACCTCCCAAATGACAAAATAACCCCCCCCCCCCCCCATTCCACCAGTATTCATACTTGGGTGTATCAGGTATTTGTGCCAAATGTGGTCCGGCGAATGAAAATACATCCGATATTTTACATGATTCATAACAGTAGCAAAATTACAGTTATGAAGTAGCAATGAAAATAATTTTATGGTTGGGGGTCACCACAACATGAGGAACTGTATTAAGGGGTTGCGGCATTGGGAAGATTGAGAAACACTGACTTAGGGGAATTCCAGACAGGAAACAGTTACGGCCAGCTAACACCTCCCAACAAAGGATTCCCCCGGGCAGGAAGCAGCCAGGCTTTGAAGCTGCAAGGCCATTCAGTGCTAATTAAGGTGGACAATTGAAACATTCACATAACAAAGAGTTCTTTCTCCCACCCTGGACACTCCACAGATAGACAAACTTCACTTGCCTAGTTTCCAACAGACCTCACAACCTCGGAGGGTGCCTGTAGGGCTCACATACTCACTTAGGAACCCAAACCTACGCTCTGACAGGCCCAAGCCTCAAAACCAGGCCTGGGCAAACTTGGGCCTTTCAGGGGTTTTGGACTTCAACTCCCACAATTCCTCACAGCCACAGGCCCCTTCCTTTGGAGGGGCCTGAGGCTGTAAGGAATTGTGGGAGTTGAAGTCCAAAACCCCTGAAAGGCCCAAGTTTGCCCAGGCGTGCTCAAAACCCTCCAGAGGCAGAAGGCCCCGCCTCTGCCTTCCTCACCTTCACCAGAGACCGCCATCTTGGCCCGTCACGTGACCCCCCCGGGTCCCCTTCCAACGCGGGAGTCCCAACACCTCGACGCTCTCTCCCCTTCTGAGGGGGAGGGGGAGGGGGGGGAGAAGCAAGCGTCCAATCAGGCTCCGTCTCGAGGGGGCGTTCACGCCAAAGAGCCAATGGCAACCCGTCGCGCGGCTCTCGGCATCTCATTAGCGGCCAAAACTCCAAGGGGGGCGGGAAAGGGTTGCTTGGGCTGAGGATGCCATTGGCCCGCGGCGAGGCGAGGGCGGGGCCTGCTTGCTTGAGGTGGACGGGGTTGTGTTTGAGCTGAGAGGGTCGCGCGCAGTATGGCGGTGGTGGCGGCAGCAGCGGCGGCGGCGCGAGGTGCACAGGGAGGCCGGTGTTGCCGCCTCTGGCTCGGGGTGAGGTCACAACGGAGGGCGGGGAGGCGGAAAGGGAAGGGGAAAGCGATAGGCCCGGGTCTGTTCATGGGCACGAAGACGGGACTGAGGCTTCCCCCCATTTTCCTCTCCCTCCTCTGGGAAGGAAAATGGGCGACAGCTGAGGGGAAGCAGCCTGGCCTCCTGTCACCGTTCGGAGCACAGACCTGAGCCTTTTAGCAGAGGCTGGGTGACCATCTGTCGGGAGTGCTTTGATGGTGTTTCCCTTGTAGTTGGATTGTATGCCCTTGTAGTCTCTTAACTCTTCTGATCCGAATCCTGTCAGTTCTCCCTACTACTCCCAACACTTACTGCTTTGGGTTTTTGTAGGTATTTCAGGCTGTATGCTAACTATTAGGAGGAGGAACTGAAGACAAAGCAGTCAAATTGCAATTAAATCAAAATATATATTATGTACCCGAAGTCGGGTTTGTATATAATATTGAAATCACAATGCGAAATCACGCATTCTGCAGTCATAACATAAAGAACCCCAAATACACTTATCAACTGATGGGATCAAAGCTTTCTGAGACAAACCAGGAAAGGGATCTTGGGGTTTTGGTGGACAGCTCAATGAAGATGTCAACCCAGTGCGCTGCAGCAGCGAAAAAAGCAAATTCTATGCTTGGCATGATCAGGAAGGGAATCGAAAACAGGTCGGCAAATGTTGTATTGCCTCTCTACAAATCTATGGTGAGGCCACATCTGGAGTACTGTGTACAATTCTGGTCACCGCACCTCAAGAAGGATATAACGGAACTGGAAAAGGTACAAAGAAGGGCAACAAAAATGATCCAAGGGATGGAGCAGCTCCCTTATGAAATCAGGTTGCAACGCCTTGGTCTTTTCAGCCTTGAAAGACGGCGTTTAAGAGGTGACTTGATCGAAGTGTATAAAATCATGCATGGGATAGAAAAGGTGAATAAAGAAAAATATTTTCTCTGTCACACAACACTAGGACTAGGGGCACTCCTGAAGCTCCAAGGTAGGAAAGTTAGGACTAATAAAAGGAAATATTTCTTCACCCAGAGGGTCATTGGGTTATGGAACTCACTTCCAGAAGAGGTTGTGACAGCGGTCAGCCTGGACAGCTTCAAGGCAGGATTAGACAGATTCATGGATACCAAGGGAATCAGTAGCTACTGAAATGGACATCCAAGTGCCACCTCTGTGTTGATGGAGGCAGGCAGGATTTTCCCCGGTACTGGTTGTGGGGGGTCAGGAGCAGGTGAGGGTTTTGCCCTCCTTTCTGCTAGAGATCCCTGTGTACAACTAGTGGGCCACTGTGTGACACAGAATGCTGGACTAGATGGGCTGAGGCCCGATTCAGCATGGCTCTTCTTATGTTCTTATCTATGACAAGCACCCTCAGAGGTTGTGAGGTTTGTTGGAAACTAGGATTTCCAATAAAGGATTTTCCCTAATCACCTTTCAACAGGGAATTCCCCCCCAGGCAGTAACAGGCCACACCTATTATTATTATTATTTATTTCAGCTTGGTAGACCGCTCACTCCGAAGCTCAGAGCGGTTTACAACAATAAAATACCAATAAAACACATAACAACATTAAAACAGCGTTAAAACCAATTCCACCCACCCCCCAGTAAAACTGCAACAGGACAGTAGTGATGTAGCGGCAGTGACGCGGCGGTGGCAGGTTATGGCGGGCACCGGTCAGAGCCGAATGCCTGCCTAAACAGCCAGGTCTTAACAGCCTTACGTAAAATGTCATCAAGTCCCGCAGGGTCAAGGTCTCTCCAGGCAACGAGTTCCATAGCGTTGGCGCGGCCACTGCGAATGCCCCTCTGCTAGCCTGTAGGTCTTTATGCCAGGCACTTCCAACATGTTGAGCCCCTCTGAGCGCAGTGATCTTCTGGGCCCGTATGGGGTAAGCCGCTCCCTCAGGTACACTGGCCGCAAACCATATAAGGCCTTGAAAGTTAGAACTAACACCTTGAAGAAGACCCGGAATTCAATTGGGAGCCAGTGCAGTTCGCGCAGCAATGGAGTTGCGTGAGCAGATCTTACGGCTCCTGAGAGCAGGCGTGCTGCTGCGTTCTGTACTAGCTTGAGTTTCCGGATCGCCGACAAGGGCAGGCCCATGTACAGCACATTACAGTAATCAAGCCTCGAGATGACCGCGGCTTGGATCACCGTGGCCAGGTCGCAACGGGAGAGATAGGGAGCCAGACGTTTTGCCTGTCGGAGATGGTAAAAAGCTGTCTTGCAGGCGCAGGCAACCTGCACCTCCATAGACAGCTGGGACGTCCAGCCGGACCCCTAAGCTTTTTACTAGAGGCTGCGGGCATAACGCCACGCCGTCAAACGTTGGCAACTGGATCCACCTCCCCCCCGGGCGGCCCAGCCACAAGATCTCCGTCTGACCTAAAAACTGTCAGGCCATCAAATGCTACTCAAGGTGGCCAATTCAAACATTCACACCTAGCCCTGACAGACAAGAGTTCTTTCTCCCACCACAGATATATAAACCCAATTTCCCTAGTTTCCAACAGACCTCACAACCTCTGAGGATACTTGCCATAGATGCAGGCAAAATAGAAAAATATAACGAATTAGAAAAAAGATGATATTAAGATGGTACAGAACTCCTGAGCAACTGGCTTATATGGTAAAAGGATGGAATTCTAAGTGTTGGCACTGTAATAAAGAAAAAGGTACTTATTCACATATGTGGTGGGAGTGTTCTGAAATAAAAAATTTCTGGCAAATGATACAAGGAAAAATACAAGAGATATTCCAGATAAATATTCAAATTAACAATGATTTGCTACTATGGGGAGTGTTGGACCATCCAAGTATAAAAACCAAATTTCAGGAGTTATTTAAGGTAACAATAAGAGCAGCCCATGAGGTGATTGCTAGAGGATGGAAAGACAAAACGAAATGGACATTAAGTAATTGGAATGATTATATGTATGATCAAGTGTTATTAGATATTACGGGAATTATGACTAATCAAGCAACAAGAACAGACAAACAAAAGGACATCACAGATAGATGGATGATCTATTTCAACTGGGTGAAAAATGGAGGAGCCAACGTTCACATCATACAAAAAACACAAAGACTTTACCAGTGGCTGGATCTGCAAGATTAGTAGAAATATACTGTGGTTGAGGAGGGAGGGAGAGGGAGGGAGGGAGAGAAAAATGTAATCTATACCAATGTAATGTACTATGTCTTTAATATTTGTTGAATAAAAAAACTTTTTTAAAAAAAGAAAAAGAAAGATGCAGGCGAAATGTCAGGAGAAAATGCTTCTATAACATGGCCATACAGCCCAAAAAACCTACAACAACCCACTCTTTGAAAGTTAGTTCGTCATAACAATCAAACTTTTATAAGCTTCTGACAAGCTTTTAAGGAACCTCGTTCCTCCAGAATCGGAAACAGCGAGTGCTAAGGGGTGAGCTGGCCTCGGGGGGATTCCCTCTAATTTGCAGGGTCCCTCAGGGAGCCATACTCTCCCCTTTGGAGTGATCCTGGATTCATCGCTGAGCCTGGAACCCCAGGTCTCAGCGATGGTCAGGGGTGCTTTTGCACAGTTAAGACTTGTGCGCCAGCTGCGCCCGTACCTTGGGAAGTCTGATCGTAAGGCATTCCATAGCATTAGAGTGAGGGCAGTTAAACTACGGCCAAACAGCATTGTTTCTACAGTGTAGAAGATGCACCCAGAGTCCAAGCTTTCTTTGCAGAAATTGCCTTAAAATGTCTACTGCCAGTTGCACTGACTTTGCATTAGAAACCAAAACAAGGCTGTTTTGTTTAGGTCTGCTGGAGGACATTCACTGGGTTGCACCTATCAGCTGTGATTCATGATGGTTGCTGCAACAATGTTTGGAAGGGAACATGCTGTTTGGACTATGTATTTTGTGTCAAAAGCATTGCATACAAAAGTATAAAACTGATAAAAATAGAAGGAGCACAAGTAGCTAAATATTTTTTGACCAAAAGAGGGCAACAGCAACCGCATTGTCTGTAGTTTTAAACAATTCTTCCTCTGTACATGAGGCAGGGCATTGTGGGCAAGCATACAGGTACAGATTTGTTTGTTGTTCTTCAGTCACACAGAGTGGAGGTTTCTTTTAGGTAGTGCCATTTTGCCAGGTTGACTTTTGATCTGCCACTCCACTTCTGAGTCTGTTCAGGGACTTCCGAGTTGCCCATTCTTGGTTTGCCCCTGGAGGCAGACCCTCATGGGAGGGGGGGGGGCATCTAGTTGGGATTTCCTGGTTTAGCTGCCCAAAGGGGCTATAAAAACAGATAGGGAGTGTGCATTGCCCACTATTAACCAATATGGCTATTCTCTACTGCACTGAGTTAGTTTTGTCTCCCTGTTATATATTCTGCTTGCAGATCTCCAGGAAAGTCACTCCCAACTGGCATTCTTCATCATTCTTTTCATCCTCATCAGTGGTAAGTTTGTTTCTGCTGTTTAAGTAAGGGGGGGCACCATGCACTGTCAGGCTGGGCTTTTGCAGGGTAGTGACTGGCACTATGGTGCATTACTGGAAAGAGGAAAAAAATATGCATACCAAACTACTTCTACTGTATCTGGTGATTAAAGCTAGTGAACAATTTCTCCCTTTTTTGCCTGGTTATTCCTCTTCCCATATTATAAAGGAAGGTTGTTTCCATGACAGTGGTGGGGAAGGGGGGAAGAACAGGAAAACAGGGGGAAATGATTTTTCTCTTTCAACCCACCCTCAATCCCCATAAAATAGAACTTTATATACTGATGTATAAGTCAAGACATTTTAGTTGCAAAATCAAGCCCCTCAAAAACACATTTTCCTCCTTTAGTTCCTCCCCCCGCCCGCCCGGCCCCCCCCCCCCCCGTAAAATGGACTATTCTCCTCTCTCTAGTGCCCCTTAGTGGGCCCCGCTCAGATAATGGAACACTACCTAAAGTAGTTTTCAGTCTGCTGTAAATCCATAAACCAGGGATCCCTATGTGAGGATAATTAAAGGGCAAATAAGAGAAGGGACTATATAAATAATATAGTTGTCAGTAGATGAGTCTGACCTAGTTGGTATTAAGATATAGCACTGACTAGAACTTTGTATTCCGCAGCCAACAACCAAGCTGTTCATAGATGGCAAGTTTGTTGAGTCCAAAACCAATGATTGGCTTGATATCCACAACCCAGTAAGTGATGTTCTTTTCTTACCTCTCTGAGTTGGATTGCGCAGTACATCAGTGTAAAGAAGATTGAGGAAGTTTTGTAATAGTTCAATAAGTTGTGCATTTAAGAAGCTGTCTTTGGTTGCCTTTAAAGGGAAAAACTGTTTCAGAGCTCTCTATAAGAACCTTGAATTTTGTTGGAAGACAGATTATTATATATATTTTTCCTAGTAGTTCTTATTTCCACTAGAATGATCAGGTTCTTTATGAAGGGAGAAGAAAGGTTTTGATTGGATCATTTTCAAGAACTACTTTGATATTAACTGCAATACATACCGTAATACAGATTCATTCAGGGTATGGTCCCTAATGTTACTTTACTTAGTGTACTCTTGAATCTTCCTACTAGAAGAGAATACAATTGCTTTAATATAGGATTTTTAGAACAATTTGATATAAGAGAAATGCCTGAGGGTGAAGCATATGTTAATACTACCAAAATAGTTTCATTTTTATGCCTCCTGAGAACTAGCCAAAATCAGTCAATACCAATAGCTGATGTCTCCAGCTGACACTCAGTATGGAACAACACATTTTGAGAGTTGCTGACAGACATGTGTTTATACCTCTGGCATTTTCCGTGGGTATTTATAGGGTTCTAGTGAAGCAGACTCCGTCCCTCCTCAGTAGAGGTGGGGCGGGGGGCTCCATCATACTCTATATCATGAATAGCTGTCTGAGTCAGTTAGGATTGCTCTCTTTATTATAATGTCAATTACGTTTGATTTGCTATTCTAACAGGCCACTAATGAGGTGGTTGGCCGTGTCCCAAAAGCCACACAGAGCGAGATGGAAGCAGCAGTGGCTTCCTGCAAAAAAGCATTCCAGAATTGGTCTGAGACATCAATTCTGAGTCGACAGCAAGTGTTTCTACGATATCAACAGCTCATCAAAGATAATCTGGTGAGAAATTGTGTCCTGTTCTTGGCTCATTTGCTGTAATATGGGAATTATAATCACTCTTCTACTGTGAACAGAATCAGTTTACAAGCTACTTTGCACATGAAATAATTATCTTGCTGCATATGGGCATCAGTGCCTACCTAAAGTGCAGGAGATTATCTGCTGAACAAGGATTTGTTCATATTTGTTAAGGTCCCCCATGACCTTCTGGCAAACAAACTAGTCCAATGTGGGCAAATCTATGGTTAGGTGGATCTGTAATTGGTTACGCGGATGAACCCAAAGGGCTCACCAATGCTTCCCCGTCATCCTGGAAAGAAGTGACGAGCGGAGCGCTGCAAGGTTCCGTCCTGGGCCCGGTCTTGTTCAACAGTTTTGTTAATGACTTAGATGAAGGGTTAGAAGGCATGATCATCAAGTTTGCAGACGACACCAAATTGGGAGGGATAGCCAATACTTCAGAGGACAAGAGCAGAAATCAAAACGATCTTAACAGATTAGAGAGATGGGCCAAAACGAAGAAAATAAAGTTCAACAGTGACAAATGCAAGATACTCCACTTAGGCAAAAAAAATGAAATGCAAAGATACAGAATGGGGGACGCATGACTTGAGAGCAGTACATGTGAAAAAGATTTTGGGGTCCTCATGGACAACAAGTTAAACATGAGCCAGCAATGAGATGCAGCAATGGGATTTTGGTCTGCATCAATAGGAGTATAGTGTCTAGGTCCAGGGAAGTCATGCTACCCCTCTGTTCTGCCTTGGTTAGACCACACCTGGAATATTGTGTCCAATTCTGGGAACCACAATTGAAGAGAGATATTGACAAGCTGGAATGTGTCCAGAGGAGGGCGACTAAAATGCTCAAGGGTCTGGAGAACAAGCCCTATGAAGAGCGGCTTAAAGAGCTGGGCATGTTTAGCCTGAAGAAGAGAAGGCTGAGAGGAGACATGAAAACCATGTATAAATATGTGAGAGGAAGTCATAGGGGTCAGGGAGCAAGCTTGTTTTCTGCTGCCCTGAAGACTAGGACATGGAGAAATGGCTTCAAACTACAAGAAAGGAGATTCCACCTGAACATTAGGAAGAACTTCTTGACTGTGAGAGCTGTTCAGCAGTGGAACTCTCTGCCCTGGAGTGTGGTGGAGGCTCCTTCTTTGGAAGCTTTTAAAAAGAGGCTGGATGACCATCTGGCGGGGGTGCTTTGAATGCAATTTTCCTGCTTCTTGGAAGGGGGTTGGACTGGATGGCCCACGAGGTCTCTTTCAACTGTATGATTCTAGATAAAATTGTTTTAGTCTCAGATGAAGTATTTTTGTTTGTGTGAAGAAAAGGGAGAAGAACCTTTGTCCAGCTAATCCACAGTTCCATTTTCTTCCTGCCTAGATTCTTCTTCATGTTAACATAGGACTGTTGGGCTTTACCTGAATATGATATGAGTATGAAAAATAGAATCCCAATCTTGTAGAACTCCCTACTGCCAGACCAAAGAGCCACTCCTGATCTACATACATTTTTAGGGGCACTTAAGACATGGCTCTTCAGAAGAGCCTATGTTTGTTAAGTAACAAGCTATGACTATGTAACCTGTTTATTTTAATTGTGTAAGTCGCCCTCCACCTTTGGTTGGAGGGCGACTCAGAAGAAATAAAAGTTGATTGATTGAGTCAATTGAGAATATCCATCTTAAAAATGAACACAGAATATATAGTCTTAAGAATTATCAGCTGTGGGGAGGAGTAGATTCCTATTTCTTGTAAAAAAAATATCAGATATTCATTTTGGTTTACCCCAAAGTTGTCCTAATTGAGCTCTGTAGTTATTGATTAAATTGCTATTTATCCATATAGTAATCTATCTGAAAAAAACCTATCATTGATTTAATTTCCTGTTCCATAGACTTTTCCCTTTCACATTGTTGAGGTAACCTGATGTTTAAGGATTTTCTTCCCTCTTTTTTCCTAGAAAGAAGTTTCAAAACTGATCACCTTTGAGCAAGGGAAGACCTTAGCCGATGCAGAGGGAGATGTGTTCCGAGGCCTCCGTAAGCATATGTTTCTATTGTTGTTTCATTTATATATTCTCCTAGAGGTGGAACCCAAGACAGCTCGCAAAAGGAATAAATAAAAAACCTCATAAACAAACACATTAAAAGTATAAAACTATTTTAAAAATATTAAAAGGTTAAAAAAATAAAGAACACACATTAAAAGCTTGCATTAAAAAAAAAAACCAGATCCACGCCTGCTGACAAAAGGAGAACAGGGAGGGGACCAGTCTAGTCTCTCATGGAAAGTTCTAGAGATGGAAGCGACAACTGAGAAGGTTCTGTCTTGTGTCCTTACCAAACAAGCTTATTATGGTAGCAGGACCACTTGAAAGCTTTGCCCTGTAAATCTTAAGATTCTGGCAAGTTTATGAGATGCATGGTCCTTCAGATAGACTAACCCAAGCCATATTGGGCTTTATAGGTCATGACCTTCACTTAGAATTGTGCCCACTAAAAAAAAAAAAGGCAGCCATTAAAGCTGTTTTAATAGGGGTCTGTATAACTTCCCACTGTGCATAGAAAATAGCTTACATGAGGAAAAGGTTTTGTGTCTCAGTAATTCAGAAACACGAGGAATATAGTCTCCCTCATAATTCTTTTGTGATAGATTCCCTTTATGTTACAAATTATATACTGTCAGAGGAATCCAGCAGTGCAGAAGCAGATTTTGCATGCTTTTCTTGTTCTGTTGCTACTACCGTGAGCAAATTTTGAGGATACATGGAATGTTGTATAGGGAAGTGGGGAATGTTCTTCCATTAACTTTGCTGACAGAAACATTTTCATCAACAGATCAACTTAGGAGTTTATCTAGCATTTTTGTTTTCTTTCAGTCCTGATTGGTTTGCTTCCTCCCTAGTTTTCATTGATCCATAGAAATGGGTGGAAACGCATGTCATGTAGTCTAACCCAGGCATGGACAATCTTTGGCCCTCCAGATGTTTTGGACTTTAACTTCCACAAGTCCTAACAGCCTATTGCCTGTTAGGAATTGTGGGAGTTGAAGTCCAAAACACCTGGAGGGCCTGAGTTTGCCCGTGCCTGAACAAATCCCTTTCAGTTACATGATTCCTGACAGATGGCTGCCCAAACCCCTGCTCATATATTCAAATTAAGAAGGGCCTGCTGTGTTAGGTTCCAATATGTAGAGTGGTAGCAGTAGAAGGGAAAAGAGTACATAAATGCTCTGCAGAAGCACAGCTAGAGAGTGAGATGATTAAAAGGCACCTTCCTTCTTTTGTATACCAGTCGCAGTGGTACAATGGGTTAAACCCTTGTGCCGGCTGAACTGCTGACCTGAAAGGTGAGCTCCCATCTGTCAGCTCCAGCTTCCCATGCGAGGACATGAGAGAAGCCCCCCACAGGATAGTAAAACAACCAGGTGTCCTCTGGGCAACATCTGTGCAGCGGCCAATTCTCTCACACCAGAAATGACTTGCAGTTTCTCAAGTAGTTTCTGACATGATTTAAAAAGAAGTATTGGGGTTATGAAAAATCTGTTAGCAATAACTTGTAGTGGGCTCTTCAGAAAATGTTTCAGCTGTACTCCACAAAAAGAATTATCAGCATGGTTAAAATGAAGATCTTTCCCAGAATAAATTTCTTATTCCAGATGCTGCCCATTCTGAAAAATCAAACCCTAATAAAAAGGTGGCAATCAGAGTTCGCCAAATTTATCTGGTGCGGTAAAAAACCTAGAATTAGATTAAGGTACTTGCAAGAACTCCCAAAATATGGAGGATTCGGCCTACCTGATCTAGCAGCATATTATGACGCAAATTGCCTAGCAAATTTAAAAGAATGGTTAGAGATAAAAGATGATCAAGTTTTAAAAGTTGAAGGATGGGAAAATAAATTCGGTTGGCACGCTTACCTCTTTTACAATAAAACTAGACAGGACAAAAACTTCATGAATCATATTATAAAGGCCCCATTAATGAAAATATGGACGAAATATAAACACCTGCTATGTGGGAAAAGACCAATGTGGGCTTCCCCGGTGGAAGCGTTCACTATATATAAAATAGAGAAGGAGTCCTGGCCTACATACAAGGAATTACTTAAGAAGGAAGGCAGAAGCTTTGTGCTAAAAAACCATGAGGAATTGAGGAGTGATAAAGTAAACTGGTTTCAATACAACCAATTAAAGGCAAAATATACACAAGATAAAGAGACAGGTTGGGAGGATAGATTAACTACGGCCGCGAGAATAATTCTCCTAGTTGAGCTCCCATCTGTCAGCTCCAGCTTCCCATGCGAGGACATGAGAGAAGCCCCCCACAGGATAGTAAAACAACCAGGTGTCCTCTGGGCAACATCTGTGCAGCGGCCAATTCTCTCACACCAGAAATGACTTGCAGTTTCTCAAGTAGTTTCTCAAGTAGAGAAAAAAGGTCTCCAAACTATATGAGCTTATATTAACAAATAAACACGAAAAAAGCCCCGCAAAAGAGTACATGGACAAATGGGAGAAAAATCTGGGATACAAGGTCGCAAGGGAGAGCTGGGAAAGAACCTGGAGGAAAAACTTAACCTTTACCGCCGCATACTCGCTGAGGGAAAACCTACTTAAAGTTATGTATAGGTGGTATATAACCCCGGCCCAAATTAATAGAATATATAGAACAGGTAACCCGAAATGCTGGAAATGCGATACAATTAAGGGTACATTTTATCACCAATGGTGGACCTGCGAGAAGGCCAAGGGGTTTTGGAAAAAGGTGCACGAAATAGCAGAAGAAATTCTACAGATTAAATGTGAATTTAAACCAGAACTATTTTTGTTAAATATTGTAGATCCAAAAAAGATGAGCAAGCAAGCGGAAAGACTCCTCACCCATATTTCAACGGCAGCTAGAATAACTTGGGCTAAACACTGGAGGGAAAAAGAGAGCCCAGATAAGGACGAGGTTATAGAGAAACTCTTAGATGTAGCGGAAAACGAAAAACTGACATATCTAATGAGACAAGGGTCCACGGAGCCCTTTAAGGAAACATGGACACCCTTTATCTCCTATATTCGAGAGAAAAGGAAGGAGACGCTGAGAGGCTACTGGATCTAAATTGTATAAGATTTGAAATAAAGATTAAGGTGCCTCGGAAGCTATCTCCTCTCCTGAGGAAGTAATAAGTAGTCGAGGTTGGCACGCTCAGAAAACAAAGGAAAATCCGAAGCCGTGGGAGAAGTCATCTCATGTGTTTTTGTAGTTATGTTTAATTGTTGTCCTGTTACGATACCTCCAGTCCAGGAACGAATGGGCATGTACACTGTTCCTATTGTTGACCCACCCCCACCCCATTCCCTTTCCCCTATGTCCCCTACCCCAAACCATGGAATGTAAGCTACCCTGAGGGTAAACTACCCTGATTGTAAGTGTCTTTTGTTATGTATAATGTCTATTTTAAATAATAAAAACCTTTTATAAATTTTTTTAAAAAAGAATTATCAGCATGTTTAGCAAGCCTTGAAAATGGTGATTTATTATCAGTAATTTTTTGATTTGATTCCTATTTTATATACTCACTAGCTTGGGGACCCGGCGGTGCCCGGGTCATTTGAGAAGTGCAGCAGGATGTAGAGTGGGTCATGGGGGCTCTGTGTGCCAAGTTTGGTCTTGATCCATCATTATTGGGAGTTGCAGTGGTATCATGAAATTACTGAAGGTAGTGGAAGTCCCATCATCTCTGGTCCACCCTCCCCCAAAGTGTAGTAGGATGTAGGGTCATGAGGGCTCTGTGTGCCAAGTTTGGTCTGTATTGGTGAATGGATGAGGGTTGCATTGTTTTTAGGAAGTGAGTGAATGTACTTCAAGTCCCATCATCTGTGGTCCGTCTCACACAAAACAGCACCAGGATGTAGAGTGGGTCATGAGGGCTCTGTGTGCCAGGTTTGGTGTTGATCAGTAATTGGATTAGGTTTTTAGCAGGCTTGGAAAGTGAGGGAAGGTACTGCAAGTCCCATCATCCATGTTCTGCCCCCCTCTAAAGTTCAGTAGGATGTAGAGTGGGTCACTGGGACTCTGTGTGCCAAGTGTGGTCTTTCTCGGTGTTTGTAGGGGGCCGCTGTTGTCTGTGGGAACAGAAGTGTGTGAAAGTACTACAAATCCCATCATCCATTGTCAGTCCTCCCCCGAACCTCACCAGGGCGTGAAGGCAGTCATGGGGGTTGTGTGTGCCAAGTGTGGTCTCGATCAGTGATTGGATGAGGGTTGCAGCGGACTTGGGAAGTGAGTAGAGGTACTTCAAGTCCCATCATCCATGGTCCGCCCTCCTCCAAACTGCACCAGGATGTAGAGTGGGTCATGGGGGCTGTGTGTGCTAAGTGTGGTCTGTATTGGTCCTTTTTGTTGGCCTCAGTGGTCTGTGGGAACCAAAGTGTTTGAAAGTACTACAAATCCCATAATCCGTGGGTCATGTCCCCCGAACCGCACCAGGACGTAAAGGGGGTTAGGGGGGTTATGTGTCCCAAGTTTGGTGCAGGTCCATCACCCGCACTGGTCGCTGTGGCCTGTGAAAGTGGCGGCCTGTGAAAGTGGCTGCCACATATCCGCCCTCCCGCCCTCCGCACACATACATACATACAAACATTCCGCTTTATAAAGGTACTAGCTTGGGGACCCGGCCCTGCCCGGGTTATTTGAGAAGCGCAGCAGGATGTAGAGTGGGTCATGGGGGCTCTGTGTGCCAAGTTTGGTCTTGATCCATCATTATTGGGAGTTGCAGTGGTATCATGAAATTACTGAAGGTAGTGCAAGTCCCATCATCTCTGTCCCCCCCCAAAGTGTAGTAGGATGTAGATTGGGTCATGGGGGCTCTGTGTGCCAAGTTTGGTCTGTATTGGTGAATGGATGAGGGTGCATTGTTTTTCGGAAGTGAGTGAAGGTACTTCAAGTCCCATCATCCGTGGTCCGTCTCACAGTAAACTGCACCAGGCTGTAGAGTGGGTCATGAGGGCTCTGTGTGCCAGATTTGGTGTTGATCAGTCATTGGAATAGGTTAGTAGCAGGATTGGGAAGTGAGGGAAGCTACTGCAAGTCCCATCATCCATGTTCTGTCCCCCTCCAAACTTCAGTAGGATGAGGAGTGGGTCACTGGGGCTCTGTGTGCCAAGTGTGGTCTTTATCGGTGTTTGTTGGGGGCCGCAGTGGTCTGTGGGAACAGAGAGGTGTGAAAATACTACAAATTCCATCATCCATTGTCAGTCGTCCCCCGAACCTCACCAGGACGTGAAGGCAGTCATGGGGGTTCTGTGTGCCAAGTTTGGTCTCAATCAGTAATTGGATGAGGGTCGCAGCAGACTTGGGAAGTGAGTAGAGGTACTTAAAGTCCCATCATCCATGGTCCACCCTCCTCCAAACTGCACCAGGATGTAGAGTGGGTCATGAGGGCTCTGTGTGGCAAGTTTGGTGTTGATCAATCATAGGATTAGGTTTGTAGCAGTCTTGGAAAGTGAGGGAAGGTACTGCAAGACACATCATCCATGTTCTGTCCCCCTCCAAACTTCAGCATTGTGTGCCAAGGTTGGTCCGTATCAGTTGTTCATTTGGCTCGCAGTGGTTTCGGGAAGTGAGTGAAGGATTATTCACCATGGACCATAATCCATGGTCCATCCTCCTCCAAATTGCACCAGGATGTAGGGGGTTCTGTGTGGCAAATGTGGTCTTGAACAGTCATTGAATGAGGGTCGCAGCAGTCTCAGGAAGTGAGTGGAGGTACTTCAAGTCCCATCATCCGTGGTCCATTCTCCTGAAAACTGCACCAGGGTGTAAAATGGGTCATGGGGGCTCTATGTGCCAAGTTTGGTCTTGATCGGTCACTGAATGAGAGTCGCAGCGGTCTCAGGAAGTGAGTAAAGGTACTGCAAGTCCCATCATCCATAATCCGTCCTCCCACAAACTGCACCAGAATGTTGAGTTGGCCATGGGGGCACTCTTTGCCAAGTTTTGTCTTTATTGGTAATTGGATGAGTGTCGCTGTGGTCTCAGGGAGTGGAGGTACTTCAAGTCCCATCATCCATGGTCCATCCTACTCGAAGCTGTACCAGCATGTAGTGTAGGTAATGGGAGCTCTGTGTGTGTGCCAAGTGATCAGTCATTGATGAGGGTCATTGGAGTGAGTGGAGGGCCCCATCATCCATGCTCTGCTCTTCTCCAGGAAGTGAGTGGAGGTACTTCAAGCCTCCATCATCCATGCTCTGCTCTTCTCCAAACTGCACCAGGACATAGAGTGGGTTATGGGGGCTCTGTGTGCCAAGTTTGATATTTATCGGTCTTTGTTGTGGGCCACAGTGGTCTCTGGGAAGCAAAGCGCTTTGAAGTACTACAAATCCCATAATCTGTGGTTCATCTTTCTCAAACTGCACCAGGACGTAAAGGGCATCATGGGGGTTATGTGTGCCAAGTTTGGTCCAGGTCCGTCACCCGTGCTGGTCAGAGTAAGTGAGTGAAGGTACTGCAAGTCCTTCAAACTGCACCAGAATGTAGAGTGGGTCTTGGGGGGTGTCTGTGTACCAACTGTAATCTTGTTCTGTCATTTTTGGGGGCCTAGTCAGGAAAATAAAGTTAAGTAAGCCTTCCTGTCAATTCAGGCTGAGGCCTAGTCAGGAGAATCAAGTTGAGGAAGCCTTACTGTGAATTCAAGCTGAGGCCTAGTATCGAAAATCAAGTTGAGGAAGCCTTACTGTCAATACAGGCTGAGGCCTAGTTTGTAAAATCAGCCGAAGGAAGCCTTTTTGTAAAGAACTCTGTCTGGCACCTTTGAGATTTGGGATGTTGGAATGCTGGCCTATCCATGGTCCATCCTCCCTCAAACTGCACCAAGACGTAAAGTGGGTCTTGGGGGTTCTGTGTGCCAAGTTTGGTTTTGTTGTCTCATTGTTAGGGGCTGGGGGCTGCAAAGTGTTTTGGACTTAAACTCCCACCATGCCTGACTGCCTCAGGGCTTTTCCTTACCTCCCTCTGGCACTTTAGAGTCTCGGAATGTTCGTGGCTGGCCAATGGGAGTCGTTTATGCAAATAATGCTGCCACATATCCTTCCTGGCCTGTGGAAGTGGCTGCCCTCCGCATACCCACATACACACATACAAACATTCCGTTTTATAAAGGTATACAGATACAGATGGTCATGTCTTGGGTAGAAAAGGGTCATGAAAGCCCTGAGCTAGAGAAGGAAAGCTGTGGGGAAGGACAACTGTGAACATAAATATTTTGCATTAAGGTAACAACAGCAGTGTTGCAAAAAGTGGGATACTGTTAGCACAGTGTTTCTTTCCAAAATAAGTTGCTGGCAGAATGGGAGCTATTTATGGATAATGATTGTTGTTATAGTGAAAGAACCCTATGACCAATTTGTGTCCAACTGGAGAACAGGAAGTTTGGGATCTGTGTATCAGGAATTATCATTGGCACCTTCTTCTTGTGTTGCAGAGGTTGTTGAACATGCCTGCAGCGTGACATCCCTTATGTTGGGCGAGACCCTTCCCTCCATCACTAAAGACATGGACACCTACACATATCGCTTACCCTTGGGAGTATGTGCAGGCATTGCACCCTTCAATTTCCCAGCCATGATTCCTCTTTGGATGTTTCCCATGGCCATGGTGTGTGGAAACACTTTCCTGATGAAGCCTTCAGAACGTGTCCCTGGATCTCTCATGTTTCTTGCCAAATTGCTGCAGGATGCAGGTGCCCCTGATGGAACACTGAACATCATTCATGGGCAACATGAAGGTAACTGCAGGTATTAGAGTTTCCCAAGCTGTTGTGTATAGGTGGGATACAGAGATAGGTGACATTTAGATTATGTTATGGCCTTGTGTTCTTTTTTAACCATTTCAAAATAAGTATTATTTTACTTATTTCCCATGTTAGTATTTCAGTTAACAGTTGCAGATTATAGGTGCTGTAAAATAAGCAATGTAATTAGAGGCTGAGGGAAAATATTAAGTTAGTATTTTAACTCCCGTTTGAAAGTGTAGCTGGGTGATTTATTTTAAATATTTCATTCCACATCCAAGGCAAACCCACTCAATTTTCTTATCAAATAACTTTGATCATGGATTTAGTTTGAGGAAAAGGGAAATATGACCCAAAAGGGTAATACAGTGGGAACCTCAGGATCCCTGTCAAATAAGAGGAATTAAGATATTGTTGTTGCTAGAATATGATTGCTAAAGTATGAGGATTAGTAACTTACTTAACAATGTCTTTTTATTTCAGCGGTGAATTTTATTTGTGACCATCCTGATATTAGAGCTATCAGTTTTGTGGGATCTAATCAGGCTGGAGAATATATCTATGAAAGAGGTTCTAAGCATGGGAAGAGAGTCCAAGCCAATATGGTAATTTAGTGGCATTTTTGTTTACAGAACTGTTTATGACTTGTCTTGCAAAACTTTTCAAAGATAGATAATTTTGTGTTCAGAATAGTTCTTTCTGATGTTTT
The DNA here is from genome assembly GCA_030556195.1 of Anolis apletophallus. Lineage (NCBI taxonomy): Eukaryota > Metazoa > Chordata > Lepidosauria > Squamata > Anolidae > Anolis > Anolis apletophallus. The sequence continues at coordinate 26,428,324 of JARBWK010000002.1, forward strand.
CGGATACCCACGTTCTGTAAAAATGTACTGAATAAATCTGAAATAACAATATTGTAATAGATGCTTCCAAAGTATTTTTAAAATTTCGGACTACATTTAGGTAGGCTTTGTTTTGGTAATAGCAATAGATGGAAATGTTAAATTCCAAAATATATTCCATTTGCTGCATGTTGGTTAGAGAAAACTATGTTGGTATGTATTTTTCCCACTGCTATCTTATCTAGATGTTCCTTGAGATAAGCCAGGAACTAGTTTCTTTGTTGATTGGTTTTATTTTAGGGAGCCAAGAACCATGGAGTAGTGATGCCAGATGCCAATAAGGAAAACACTCTGAATCAGCTGGTTGGAGCAGCTTTTGGAGCAGCTGGGCAACGATGCATGGCTTTATCTACAGCAATCCTAGTAGGAGAGGCTAAGCAATGGCTGCCAGAGCTGGTGGAGAGAGCTAAAAAGCTTCGAGTCAATGCAGGTACATTTTGGTAAAATCCATCCTGTTCATGTGCTGTTAGCCCTGATTTATTACTGTATTTCTATCCTGATTTACAGTAATTATCTCACAGTGTGGCTCTGTATCAATAATGAAGAAAGAGGGCACTGTCATCAGGTTTATGGACTGGAAAAAAAAAGATATATGGGAAGGGATGTGGGAGATGAAATAGGAGGAAGTAGTGTGTTGTAAGCGGCATTTTGTATTTAGTTAGGACCTGAATGATCTGCCTTTACTGGTTTTTGTCTAAGTAGTAGGAATTAGTAGGGGTTAAACTGTTGAGCTGCTGAACTTGCTTACCTGAAGGTTGCCAGTTTGAAGCCGCGGGTCACGGTGAGCTCCTGCTGTTAACCCTAGTTCCTGGCAACCTAGCAGTTTGAAAGCATGCAAATGTGAGTAGATAAATAGGTACCACCTCGGTGGGAAGGTAAAAGGTGATCCTTGTGGCCATGCTGGCCTCACAATCAACAGGTGTCTATGGACGATGCAGGCTCCTTGGCTTGGAAATGGAGTTGAACACCTCCCCCAGAACCAGAGTTGAGCACCGCCTCAAGAAGCCATAAATAAGACCGGCCACACAGTGAAAAAGGAATGGCAGCATGGGAGGGGATTAAGTCCAGCGAATGCTGCCTCTTGTCTTTCTTCAAGGCCAGGGCAGTGGCAGTTGGAATGGAGGGAAAACCTTCCATCTGCTTCTGGGCCTGGGCTTGATAGGGCTGTATCTGCCTTGTCTAGAGAGAGCCCCGCCTGAGACACGGAACTATTTCTTCTGACACAACGTCCCGAGAGATAAGGTGATTCACCCACCATAGTTAGAATCTGTTTGCATGCATCCTACAATGCTGTAAAAAAGGGGAGAAGTTGCTGTGGTTTTTCTGACCTATTTTAAAAGATATTAAAGCCTCTACATACCTAGACAAGGAAAGCAATTGGTGCATCAAGGAGAACAGTTACAACCTCAAAAAGGTTGTTCCACTGTGGCATGAAAGCAGGGGAGGCAGGGATAAAACCAGAAAGAGTCATTACGTCATCTGGCAGAACCCATTGCTTGGTTTCTTTCAGCTCTGCAATTCCAGGTTTTGTTTGATTAGATTGAAGGATTAATTTGAAGTAATGAAGATGACCAGAGCAACTTATGTTTGTTAAATCATGCCAGTCAACAATGCTGCTTATTTAGTGTTATCAGAAGCCCTCCATACTACTTGCTGTTTTGACTCTTTCAGAAAATACATACATTGTGCACATCATGACTGCATTTCCCCCCAAATAAGACCTTTTTAATTAAATTGTTATATGTATAGAGAAGGATTTGAGTATTGTGTACAGATGAATAGTTTGAACCAAATCTAGAATGAAGGTGATACGATGGTTTCTGAGTCTTGGATAGCTTGTGTGTGAATAGTAATGTTCCAGGAGTAAGTCCAAGAGTGTAGGGGGTGCATCGATACACAAAGTACGGTTGTATTTTACTAGGATTTTAGCACTCTCTCTGTACTGTCATAGGAGACCAACCTGGGGCAGATCTGGGCCCCCTAATCAGCCCACAGGCCAAGGAACGTGTCTGTCGGCTGATAGGCACTGGAGCAAAGGAAGGCGCTAGTGTTCTCCTTGATGGACGAAATATCAGAGTGAAAGGTTTTGAAAATGGCAATTTTGTTGGACCGACTGTCCTTGCTAAAGTTAAGGTGAGATATGATAGGAATACTTCCCCTCCCTCCCTCCTCTACAGGTGTCACTTTTTCCCACTTGGCTTCCATGTGATGAAGTGGGCTGGTTGAAACAAAATTATCCATGAAGACTTTGGGAATACAAGAATTGTGTTTACTCAATATATGGGAAGGGCTGGGGAATCATGAATGTAGGTATATTTAGCGAATCAGTATACCTTGGGTATATAAGATTGATTGGTGGAATTTTGAAGGCCTCTTATATATCAGTGTAAACAATAACAATCCAACGGGAGTTATTTTATAGAGTGATTATAGCTGGCACTTATAGTCATAAGAAACAGAAGAGCAATGATTTGTAAAGGAGTAGTCCTATAATAATAGTATCAGAAATGAAATTCCTTTGATGTGAACTACAGTTAAGGTATTTCTGTTTTGGCAGCCTAATATGACCTGCTATAAGGAGGAAATCTTTGGACCAGTTCTAGTGGTTCTGGAAGCCGGCACTTTGGATGAAGCAATAGAAATAATAAATAACAATCCCTATGGGAATGGAACAGCAATATTCACCACAAATGGTGCCACTGCTCGGAAATACTCACATTTAGTGGATGTTGGACAGGTATGTAAATGGCAGTACAGTCTTAACTAATACAGAAGTCATGGTTCAGCAGCAGAGCATATTAGGGGAGGGTTGTGAGTCTGGAGCCACTTTTCTTCAGGGATCATATGGATGCCAAAAGTATAAGCTGTCTCCTCCAACCCCCTCTCCCCCCCCCCCAAAGGAAATAAAAACAGGAGTTTTTGATATTCACATGCAGGATGCTCTTGTGTTAATTGGTTTAAACAGATGAGGTCTTGATCTTGGAATCTTCCAAGGTAGGCTATTTTGGTCAAGTAAGAAGTCAGTCTGGTGGGTTGAGAGGGGTCAAAGGACAGAACCAGACTTCAAGGTTGCATTTTGCTCGCCCCAGCTTTCAGTGCATGTAATTTAAAATTCAGTCCCTGACCTGTCCAGTTAGAAAGCTGGTACACTTAAAAAGCTGCTGCCAACCCTGGGCTAGATAAATCAGTAATATATCCATAGAGCAGCTTTGTATCTTTTAGCCTCAGCAATACTTTGTGAAATAGGTTGGACTGAATAATATCACATGCAGACAGGGTTTATACTGCAAAATGAGTCTATTTCTCTTGTAGACATCCTTCCTGGGCACCCAGTTGCTGAGTCTCAAGCCATGCCATTTTACTGCTTAGAAACTGAGAGGCAAACCGAATTAAATGTGTGCGTGTTATTAAAATTGCAAATAGTTACAGAGGTAGGAGTGAATGTACCAGATTTGCAACATGTAAACTGAACAAATTAGAATGCAGTTCCATTGTCCTGGATGGTAGAGAGAGGTACCTCCTTCCCCAACCAAGATAAAGCTTTATTGTCCTATTTGACAAGGCTATGAAAAGATGGAGAGCTAGAACCATCGATGCTACAGAAATATAGTGTATTCTGCACTGCTTGTTAGGAAGATGGAAGGAAGACTTTGCCACCTCCGGAGTGGGCATGGAATATTTATATCAAATGATGGTGTTATACCTCTGGTCCATAGGATTTCCCTGCCTAATCCTTTCTTCCTAATAATAAATAGCAGCTTCAGAGTATTTTCGCCAGGATTTCAGCCAAAAAAAGGAAAGGGCTACATTTCTGTCTGAGAATCCAGTAATCATTTCTCTTCCTACCAGGTGCTTGAATTTTAAATTGTGGATGCTAAATGTAATGATATTATCAGTGTCATTTCTGGTTTTGTTTTAGGCTGCTAAATAACACAATGGCTCAGTGATTATACAGTAAGTTCACAACTGAGCGTACATTTCAATCCAGGCCAAGTAAATCTTGGCCTAGCTCCTCTTAGTGCCCTTGAACTGACTATTTATTTCATTTGCCTGTTTAAAATAATACTGTTATCTTGACTTTTGTTTAGATTGGGGTGAATGTTCCAATTCCAGTGCCTTTGCCAATGTTTTCCTTTACTGGATCTCGTGGTTCCTTTAGGGGAGACACCAATTTCTATGGCAAGCAGGTAATATTTCAGACTTTTAAAAAATGTGTGTGTGCTACTATGAACACCTGTTTTAAAAGACAGAATAGGATATAAAAGGCATGTTTGAGATACTTGGATAAGAGCGGGCTTAACATGTTGTATTTCTGACAAATCAGGTACAGGCAGTCCCCAAGTTACAAACAAGATGGGTTCTGTAGGTTTGTTCTTAAGACGGAAGAGGTACATTCTTAAGTGTAACTCCAGCTATGTGTGTGTAAGTTTTGGATAGCACAGGGAAGGATTGACACCTCTGTGGTGTAGATTTCACCACACTTTCTGACCCTTTGATAATTGGATTTTTAAAATGTGGTTTGTTGTGGAAACACCTTTTCCCCATAATTCTTTCAGGAGTGAATTTACCCTGTTGTTTCACCCCCGTTCTTAACTGTGATTTGTTTGTAACTCGGGGACTGCCCATACTTGTAAGAAGCAGCTTATTTTGCCTCTAAAGTTGCTATGTTTCTATATACCTAGTAAATATTAGTTTTACTCTTGGAGCTTGGTACTGAACTCTGTCTTCCTCCTCAGGGCGTGCAGTTCTATACACAGTTGAAGACAATCACTTCTCAGTGGAAAGAAGAAGATGCCACTGTTGCCAAGCCTGCTGTAGTAATGCCAACCATGGGAAACTAAAGCAGCCTGTTGTACTTGTTAAGAGTTGCTGTTGAAAGTCGTTGTGGTCTATTATTCTTGGACGTTCCATGTTGCCCTTGGCAGTACGAAGGCCCTACATGATGGGCCCTTCATGTAAAATCAGATTGGCCAACATCTTTTAACACATTTTTTTTCTTTTATCAGCTAATCAATTTCATTTTTCTTGTAGCGGAAATACTCAATTGTGAGTCATTAGGTAAAAGAAAATCAGATTGTTTTTGCCCCATTCATGCTGTTGAGAATCCACAATCTGTTTTCCATGGTTAGTTGCTACTGTCATTGGTTTTATAACTTAAATATCCTGTTGTAATTGACTTTCTCAATTCTTCCACAAGGAACTCTGGAGTATGTTTAAAGAATTTGAGTGTCTTATAACAGAACTGAAAAGCAAATAGTTTTAAACATTTTCACATGCAACAAACAACTGTTCCAAACTCTTGGTCTTGAAGAGTTAGTAAAACTGCGCCTTCATTAAAATGTTACTTTCCATCAAACGTGGAAGTGGTACAATAACTTCAGTTCCAAAAGAACAGATGTGCCTACATACTATTTTTGCACTGAATATTTTTTTACAAGAAGAATGAGTGTGAATAGTTTCTTGGGCACAAGGCAGTTGTGTCATGAGAAGCATTTTAGAGCAGTTTCTTTTCTCAACATCACTTTAACTGGGATATTGCTTCCCAGTGCAAAAATGTAAGTGGGGAATTAAAGATTCTAGTACTGCGCACAGGCAAGTTTATCATCAATTACATGTATGACTTGAGATAGAAGTGCTGTACTGAACAACAAAGTTGGTGTGTACTGAATTAGCTAGATGTGATGGACAAAGGCCTGCGTCAGCAGAATGAAGGATACAGCGGTGCAACTTTACAGCCCACAAGGGTTTAAACAGTTTTGAAAGACTCAAAAGTATTTCCTTCGCTATGTAATCAAGCAAATTGGATTCATTTAACGGTCTCCATTTTTCAAGCAGCAAGTACTAAAATATCAGCCATTGCTAAAATGGTTATTCATCCATATACAAGAAAATCTCACACTGCTATTAATCATGAATAAAATTGATGTTAAATGAAGACACTTGCCAATATTCATCAGTATATAATACAATACTGTTTGTTCTTTTGGACCATTTTTTTAAATGATTAAATTAGGCATATTAGTACATAAAGCTGAACTATGATTGGAACTATATAATGAAGGCTTATGTGTCCTTGGGTTTGTGCTTTTCCACTGCCCTACTGTAGGTCTGGGAATAAGTTTGATGTTCTTCATTTCTCTCAAATGTGCCTTGTTCCTTTTATATGAAATGCCTATTGTTTATAAGTAACCTTTCTCTTAGAAAAGCAGCAGATTCCCGTCATCTTTTGGGGAAACAGCAGTATTAAATGATTCATGCTTTTTGACAAATACTGTGGTGCCTTTAAGAAAAAACATCATTTCCTTGTCCGAAGAGAAGAGAGACGGCACAAACGTATGAGAAGGCTAGATTAACTGAAGTTAAATAAATAAAATATTTAGAGCTACATCTCAATGTAGTGTATAATAAAACTGCAATATCTTTTCCCATTTCACGATCTTTCACACAGTTTGCTTTATTCAAAACACTTTTATAGAATTGGATTGTATTTCATTCAGTTTTTTAACGTCAAAATAAAGTGCAAATTCTATGAAGAATTAAGGGAAAGGTTTCCATTTCTGGAAAAAGATATCTGACCATAAATGATGTTCTTTAGATTAGGGATGCTGTTACCTTGGAAGATAATCTGAAATAACTGAAGTAACTTTTGTTGCATAGAAAAGGAGGCAATGTCATAGTAGCAGCATAGTAATATACAGCCCCAAAGAGGAAGTGTAAACATTTTTTTTACTACAGTTCTTTCACGGTTAACAGCAATTTAGTCTGACTGCGGTGGTATAACCTGGATATCTGGAAGGACTGATAGTCTTCTCGGAAAGGTTGACTCTGACACAGGGGCTTGCTGAGTGATGAAAGCATAGACGGGGATCAGACCAGCAGTGCTGTAATGGAAAAATAAGTCAGAAAATTTCTAAAATGCACACTTTTAGGAATAAGTCAAATATTTGGACCCTGAATGTTATACTTCCCATCCCAATTGTGCTCAAATTTTTAATCTTTTATGATAATTAGGTTATAGCTACTGATACATGGGGGTTGTAGTTTTGCAAAGTCTCTAACCTTCCCTGCCAAAGAGTGCTGGTGCCTCACCAAACTACAAACCCCAGGATTCCATAGAATTGATCTAGAACAGTTAAAGTGCTGATAACTCTGTTCACTCTACAGCGGGCATGGGCAAACTTCATCCCTCCAGGTATTTTGGACTTTAACCCCTATAATTCCTAATGGCTGGTAAACTGGGTGGGATTTCTGGGAGTTGAAGTCCAAAACACATGGAGGGCTGAAGTTTGCTCATGCCTGTTCTGCGGTGTAAATGAACCCTAAGAAATAATTGTCTGAACCAAAATATTGCTGATAGTTATAGATAGTCTGAATTTTTAAAGCTCCTTAACAGATGCTTAAATACAAATGTAACTGTTCTGATAGAAATAATTTGAAATGTTGACATTCTGAAATTTGTTCTCTTCAGTAAGACATCCTGTGAATAAATTAACCCTCACATTCAGAGCATGCAACAACGACAAACTGGATTTACATTTAATCCAGGACATGTATGTATGTTTGTAATGCCAACCACTAAGAAAATGAAGTGTGTAAGAAACTTCCAAAAGGCAGTGGCCCATACCTAAATACTATGCATTTCCTTGGTTATGTCTGCTTCCTGTTTTAGCAGGTGCATATACTTTTAAAAACTTATTAACGTATTGGCACCTGCTGATTCAGTACACACATGTATTCTACAAGAAGGAGGTGCAGTCTATGCTTGAGGCCATACATCATGATAAGCAAATCTATGGAATCATGAAGCCATCACTTCAGAGATATTCTAGTCCATATAAAATATCTCAAACTAAGTTTGATGGACATAACACAGTATTTATAGCATGGTGTTTAATTTTTTTACTTTAGATGCCTCAGTAGACATTACTTCCTGCAACCAGAACTAAAATGGCATAACTATTTGTGAGACATTTCTGGATAATTGCCATATGATGCCCTACTATACAAACACCATCAAGACTGCACTAATGTTGCAGTAGCTCGGCAGACCTTGGGACAGATTGACATACACCTTGGAAAATGAGCGCATTATAACTTATGCAAGCATTTTCCCATGTCTGCTTTAACTTAGGATATAGGACTTCTACATAATGTTGCAAGGTGAAAGCTGATGGGAGTATGAATGTTCCTCATGCTGGCAGGGTATACTTCTTGAGCCATACAACTAACCAGAATCTATTTTGAGTCCATCTAGCAATTACTCTCTCTACATAGTTAAGTCAAAAATACCAACAAAAAAAGAAAAGTCCTTTAGAAGTGTTTAACTTCTCCATCGTGGTAAGCAACCTTTACTTAATAGGATTCAAATGCTGCGAAAAACAAGATTACTACAGCCATCGCATCACTTACTCGACTTTTGTTTCTTCAGAATGGGAGTCAGATGGCATTAGAGGAACCAAAGCTTTGCCATATTTCCTATGAAACAAAAACAGGAGAAATGCTCAGTTAGTTGGTCATATTCTATCATACTATCACATTGAGGCCCTTAATGTCCAATGCGGTTTGTTCCCAGGACCCCCTATCTATATCAACTGGATGGTAAAATCCTATTATGTGCAATGCTGTAGTAAAATGGTGTAAATTATATAAAATGGCAACACCAAGGTTTGCTACTAATATTTTTTAAAATATTTTCAATTTGTTGTATCTATGGATACAAAATAACAATTCTGTTTTTCCATTCTTATGTTTCACTTTTTATTTTATGGTGGCTGAGAAAGAACACTGCCAATCTGTTATCAAGTTCCTGGAATTCTGTTCGTCTAAAACTCGGCTCTTAGATTGAAATGTTGTATGTGACACCTCAAAATACCCAAGAAAAATCACTAATTCTACTATCGGTACTACTAAAACCCCATTTCCGGTAACCATTTACAACTCTTTAGTTTGCTAGTGAATAGAAAAGGGCATCCATCGCAACACTGGATGTAATAAACAGGACTTTACCGTAGTCTCATGCCATTCATTTTTGCAAACAGTAATCGCAACACACTCTCCTTCTGTTCCCAAGTCAATTCAGAAATGTCCACTTTCCCCTTCTGAATATTTGTCCTAAAGGGGAAAAAAAAACCCCACATAATTTATCTGCATACATTTGCAATTATCTAGTCACTTAGAATCTTCATTAAAAAAAATTTTCCCAAATTTCATTTGATTATAAGCCCTTAGAGTAGCAACAAGTTGAATTACTTCATAGAAGAAGGAACACAATGCATTGCACTGTATGAAGAGAATGTGGTTATTCATCTGGAATAATGTGCCCAGTTTTGGCTATCCCATTAGATTACATAAAGGATCCAAGATACCTTAAAATATGCATGTAGAGAAAAGAGAAAGGACTCCATTCTCTCCCTCAATTCCATTGGAAACACCATATGGACTAGGAATATATCTCCACAGTCATTTATGGACCCACAGCGGAGACCTTTGAAGACAACTGTACTCGACTACAAGTGATCGCTTGTGAATGTATTATGAATTGTACTCCATGTTGGAGTCCATGACATGCGAGTGTGGAGAAGAGCAAACCACAGAACACTTAGTACAATGCAACCTGAGCCCTGCCACATGAACCTTTTTACAGCAACACCAGAGGCACTCCAAGTGGCCAACTTCTGGTCTACGAACCATTCACCTGTCGCCAACCAGACAGGGCTTTTTCTGCCATAGCACCAAGCCTATGGAATGCGTTACCACCGGAAGTTCGAGCAATTAGCGAGCTGTTGGCTTTTCGGAAAGCTCGCAAAACTGCGCTTTTCCAACAGGCTTTTAGCCTTTAACCATCTGGTTATTGATTAACATTGTCTTAACTGTTTTATATTTCATTGTTTTATTGTGTTGCTGTTGTAGTTCGATATGCTGTAAACCGTCCTGAGCCAATCTGGAAGGACGGTATACAAATCGAAATAATAAATAAATATATTTAGTATAATGCCAAGTGTTTAACTTTGTGTTTTTGAATACATTATAACTGTACCCTCAACTTGCTTCTGACACAATACATTCCCAAACTGGGGTATATATTATTCCTTAAAGGCTGTCAGTATAGGGAACTGTAGATAAGGTAATCAACAGGTAATCAGACTAGAAGGAATGCACCTCATTATAAATGTGGACCTACATACTATTGTTAGTCTTCTAGAATACAACCTTTTAATACATTATTCTCTTTGAATGCTTTCAACTTCAGTAAGCAATGATGGGGGAAAGGGATAGGCCCTTTCATCTTCATCTCTTGATTGTAAATGGGTAAGGAATGACTGGATGAGGTCCACATTTATTTTCAGTTCTGCCTTTTCAGCATCAGACAAATCTCCCATCTCTTGTGTAATCTGTACAATACTGATTCATTCCTTCCCCTACCCCAAGACATCCCAAGCTAATACTGTATATATAATATCACTATAATTTGTACATCATTTCTGTGTCTACATCACAGTAAACAAAAAATAAAACTTGCACTTCAATCACATATACCATTTCTCTGCTTCCATAAGGTCCATTTGCACGCTATTTGTGCTGTTTTCATAGTCATTAAAGGTCCTGATCTTGGGATATTCCTCTCTCCCGGCAAATGCTGCCATCATTCTTCTCTGATATGCAGCTTGGGCCACTTGCTTATAACACTTCCTGCTGGTTATGATCTCCTGTTTCACCTGGTCCAGGGCATGTAAGAAGAACTTCTCCACCTCAGTCCTTTCATCCAAGATATTCCTGGACAGTTTCTTCACTCTGCTCATCTCTTTGTCCTTCATCTCCAGCAGGTGTTGCAGCTTGTTAATTTCTATCTGACCTGCTTGGTTCTGTATCAAAGCTCTTTGTTGTGTATTCTCAACTTCTATTTTAAATTCACTGGCCATGTGACTAACTGCAGCTTCCAGTTTTTTCACCCTGTTTTCCAGCTCCTGGATGTGTGCTTTTTGCTCAGTATTTTGGATGATTTTTTCCCGAACTAAAAGATCATTGGTTTCCTTAAAAAAAAAAAAGTTACTTGATAATCCAACAACAAATTATAACAGTTTAATCAACTAAACTACTGTACAATGCCATTATTTGTCTCGGCCAAAGCACTTGGCACTTTCCTTTCTAGTTTGAAAGCAATTGTAACGGTAAGTGCTCAAGCCAATTCAGGTTCGGGTGTGCTGAAAAAAGAAGAATTCAAATGAATAGAAAAGTAGTTAGTAGTAGTAGTAGTAACAGTCGTAGTATTTATCTGTTAAACTTAATGTCTTCCACAATATTTATGAGATTTAGTCTAATTTTATGATTTTATTTGTTTTTCATAAATATTGTATACATATTTGTTTTCCAAAATAAGGAATACAGTAAATTTTGGATGAGGTCTTCAGTAAATGATTATGTGATGTTATTTCCAGAAGAAAGCTATTCTGACTTAGGGCCCTTCCAGACAGGGCTGATATCCTGGACCCTGTAGGATTTTTACCTAAGGCGTCCAAATGATGCTTCAAGTAAAAGTGAAATAATTAGTGACAAAGCAGGTAAACCCTGCTTCTACAATCTCATTAATCTGTCCCCACAGCCCAATTTCTTATTTGGACTCCCCAATCCGCCCAAAAAACTTAAAAGAAAACCTTACCATGCTGCCATTAGGCCTCTCTCAAGCCTCCTGGACTGTACCTATGACATGTCAGGAGACCCGGGGGGGAGGGGTATTGCTCCTTGGCACCCGTGCCCCGTTGCATCATTGCTTTGGTCCAGAACCTCCAGAGAGGCCTAATGGCAGTGCGGTAAGTTTTCTTTTAAGACTTATTTGGGGGGGGGGGGTGTCATCCTATTTCAGCACGGTAGTTACCCTGCTGGAATGGGACAGCCCCCGGGAAAGCCCAAGCTTATGGGTAGGTGTGTAGACTTAAACCCGCACCAAATCGGATTTCTTAAACCTGCTTCGGTACACTTTTAAGTTAAGCCTGAAAGCTCCTTTACATAATAGAAGAAGCTTTCCAAAAACCTCAACATATCAGTGATTTTATCCTCTATATATATATAGGACAAGTCCTAATAAATCTGTACAAGTGGAAGTAGTAAAAGGGAGAACCTTCTCCTGCAAAAGAAAGGCGTTGTCCTCCTCCAATTTTTGCTTCAATTTCTGTAACTCTTCTGTTTCCTTCATGTGGTATCCAAGCGCTTCATGAAGACGAACATTTTCTATAAAAACTGCTTTTCCGGCATTATCCAGCTGCCTGAATAAAGGCAAAGGCAGTTTAGCACTTGATACCACAAACTTCCTATATGAATGGTTCAGACATTTGGATCTACAGTCTGTAGATCTGGAATGAGTTAATAGAAACAATGTTATTGAATGTGTTAGAATTACATTACGTGTATCATTATATTTACTTATCAGGAATGAAACATCCATGGGATTTCATATAATTCACTGTATTTTAACATCCATGATGAAAGAACAAAGAAATCAACCCTTACGCAATGGCTTCATGGTGGGCCCGTTCTGCCAGCATTATAATCTTCTTCTCTGCTTCTCTTTCAAGGCGTTGCTGGAAGAGAGAAAGAAAATAAAATTTTGAAATAAAGGTAGATACAAAACAGTTTTTAGCTTTCAAAAATATGTGGAGAAAGTGTTTGTCATTACTCTTCTTCCAGAAGAAAACAAAAGATATCTCTGTAAATGTTGAAAATCAAAAGTTTGGGTAGATCAGGAAAAATTCTTATTTTTCTTCCTAATGCAAATTCAGGAGGTTCAGAGTTGTCTTCCTGGAAGTGGTGATATTTATTTCACTTAGGCTTCCTCCATTGTTACTACTGGGCAGGGATTTTAGAAAAAGTCAGATTTACTCCTTATGAACTGGAAGGATCATGCACACTAAAGCAGCATTGAAACACGGTACCTTTTCTTCAAGGAACTTCCTCTCCAACACGGAGATTGTTTCCTGGTGTTCTTTTCTTGTGTTAACCAAGGTTTCGTTTAGCTAGAATTTCAAGAAGCAGACAATTATTATTTTAGCCATTTAAAGAGCAATTCAAATAAAGTTCTCTCTAAAAATCCCTGCTCGTGTCATCACTTTCCTCACTCACTTTTTCTCTTCCCATGTGTTAGCTTTGCATCTATCCAGTTCCATTCTCTTTTAGAGTTTACTTACTCTCAACCTTCTGCATTTTTACCCATTAGTCCACACTGTAGATAGTGTTTCATAACAGCAAAAACCCTGTCGCCCATCTTGACACAGATTTTCTTCTTCCTCAAATTAATTGTACTCTTCAAAATCTACACCCAGTTACCTTTTGAAATGCATGTTATAACTTGTTTTATACTACATACATTTCTTTTTACACGTCTCTAATGATCTGATTTCTACTAAAATGTAATTTAGCTATACATCCAAATATTAGATTCACCTGCTAGGGTTTTTCTCATAATAAATGTATTTCTGCCCCATTTAATTTGAAGTTACCCATATTTACTCAAGTCTAGTACACCACTGAATCTAATGCACACTTCCAATTTTCCAAAACTAAAACCAAGAAATATTTGCTGCCAAATGTAATGTGCAGTGGAAAAAAGTACACTCTTTGCAATTTAGCCAAAAAAGATGTGTATTACAGTGCTGCCTGCTTATTATTCCTTCTTTAAAAACAAAAGTGCCACAACACCAAAGCTTTCAGCAATGGAAAAGAAGACTTGCTGTAGAACATCTATGCTGTAGAACAGTGGTTCTCAATCTGTGGGTCCCCTGGTGTTTTGGCCTTTAACTCCCAGAAATCCTAACAGCTGGTAAACTGGCTGGGATTTCTGGGACTTGTAGACCAAAAAACCTGGGGACCCACAAGTTGAGAACCACTGCTGTAGAATGAATCCACTTTAGGTGCCCTTGCTCAATGATATGGGGTCATGGGAACTGTAGTTTGTGATCATGGGGGCTGCCAAAAAGGCTGATGCCTCAACAAACTGCAAATCCCAGCATTGCATAGCATTGAGCCATGGCAATTAAATCAGAGATGAGATCTCTCAGAGAGGAGCTCCAGGCGCAGTTGCTGAAGCACCTTCCCCTTTTGTTTTGGCTCAGCACTAAGATGACCATATTAGGCAAATCTAATGTGCATCCTAATTTTGGTGAATTAATTTAGCCAAAAAAGGTGAGCATTAGATTAAATAGAATAATTCAGATCCCAAATCTCAAAACTCCATTACGGAGTTGCATGTTGGCAGTGTACAACAAGGAACATACACAAGGACCTACTAAAGGTTAATATAATAGGTGAGAGGAAGAGAATCCATGGTCCTATCCAGACTGAAAAGACACTACAAAGACATTTTCTATTAGAAATGCCAGGTGCATAATTAGGAATCACTGCTCAGAGAAAACAGCAGAAAGCTTCACCTGTGTGGCAGGGGAAATATCCCAGATCCTGTGATGGTTGCAAGAAAGTTTCTGCTGCCTGCAGTTGTAGTTAGCTAGTTTCCCTGCCTCATGACCTTAATCTTCCAGACTCAAGTGCTGACTGCAGGAATGATCCTTTAGATGAGGCTTGAGTGTATGTGTAACTCAGCTAGGGTGTCCTCCATATCTCTGAACCTAGGCATACTAGGAGAGGTGAGTTGGATGCAAAGTCAGCTGCAACACTGACTAGACACTCCTGCCCCTGCTATGGCCAGAAAATCTATGACATGGATGATATGGTCATGTCCATAAAGTCAACAAACATATGCATGTCCTCTGGTATCCTTTTGCTTGTGCAGGATTGGAGATACGAAATTCTAGCATCTCAAACCAGTTCCCTACCAATGTGATAGACACCAATAATTTACTTACCTCTTCAAGTTCTTTCTCCATAAGGTCTTTCTTTTTGCGGAATTCCTTTATCATTTTCAGCTCAATTTGAATTAGACCAATTTCCTTAGCTTTTTTGTGGAATTTCTCTTCCATTTCCTCTAGCTGTTTGATATACTGTGTCTCCTGCAATTTTTTGCATTTTAGAAATTTCTATGTAAGATTTTTTTAAAAAACTAAGAGGCATAACTGGAGGTAAAGAGTAATGAGGAAAAAGTACTCTAGCATCAACGTAACATGCAAAATAGTTTAGGGCAAATAACATAAAAAGGCCATCAACAGATTAAAAACTACCACTAAAGTGCTAAAGAATCACTAAATGGAGCTTCAAAATTATATATCAGTTCTACCTCCAGCTGCATTAACCAACTAGTGGTAAGAATTCCATCTCTCTTACAATCTGAATTGAGGTGTATTTACTCAAAAGTAAGTCTCAGAGTCAAATACAACTCATTCCCAAGTAAAGTGTGAAGCTCTGGTTTATTGCTATAGTAATCATTACCATACTTTGGATCTTACACGTTTCCATTTTCCTAGCAAAGCAAAAGACAAAAAAGCAGTTAAGGGCAATAGAGTCTCTCTGTAACGAGACAAGAGAGGATCTTTAAAAGAAAGGTTAATGTGTTTACTTAAAAGTAGTGTTTATTATATTTATCTGTGAAGCCCAACCCCCACCAATGAGTTTAATTGGATTGTCAGAGCTACATGTTACCAGAGCTACATGTCAGAAGAAATGTCAATTCACCAGTTCTTCATTTTCTTCTTTGGCCTTTTGTTTCAAATCCATCACTTGCTGCTTAAGCTTGTCAATCTATATATATGTGTATAAAATAAAAGTAAGAGAAAGCATGGTCATGTTCTTTTGTTAGCAGATGGAAAGGTTCAGTAACTGCATTTCAGACTTGTTCCAGATTAACAAACTTCATTAAAAGCTGAGTAAAAAGTATTCTGTATATGATTGGTTGCCATGCAGTTCAAGAGTGGTTGAAAATACTTGTGTTACTACTTGAAAATACTTTCTCCAAATTCCAGAAACCCAAGGAATTATTCCTAGAATTCAGAACCATATACATTTCACATGATTAAGCATTGCACAATTGGAAACACTATTATCTTCTTTATTGAGATTTTAAAAAAATATTAAAAGTTTTCTTTATAACAAGATGTATAAATTAACTACAATATGAAAAAGGCTAGACAGATAGCAAAAACTAAACCAGAATAAAATATTTATGAATTCATCCCATCAACTTTGTTGTATGCATATCAACAATTATACAGGTATTTCAACATCCACGTAGAATATTTTCCCACATTTTTCCATCAGTTAGCTTGCTAAAACTCATGTAATTAATAAACATCATCGAAAGCTGTCTGTTGTATTTTTAAAAAAATACTAGCCCCTAACAAATGGCTTTTCTTTTATTAGTTTGCAGAAATCTTCTTGATCCTTCCTCAAGGAAGTTGCAATTTCCAAACAGGCTGCCAGACAGAAGAAACAGAGTGCAACAGTGTTTTGGTATGTTATTTTAGACACTTCACCGAGGATGTCCTCCCAAGATGAGTACATGAGTAGGGATAATAGTGTACTTCCTGAATTGCTACCAGAGTACATCACAGTGCATATGAACCCACTGCCTTGCTGTTCCTTGGATAATTAGTAATACAGTTTAATGTCTCAGACAATGTACCCTTGTCTTAGCAGAGATGGCCATCACAGTTGCCTCCAGGATTGACAAGTTATATACCTGTCTGCTGAATATATGAATGTTGTGAATAAATCAAATATGTTACTTTTAATGATGTCTACTTTATTTTTGTCTCTTGAGAGCATGATACAGAAACAAGATGCTTTATGGGAGAGTATAGATGTTTTGGGGCACTGAAAAAAACACTTCTGAAGAACTGCTATATTTTGTGCATTAAACATATACTTTAAACCTATACATTAAACATATACTTCATTCACCTAGATGGTACACCTCTAGCGCCATCTACCACCGCCAAGAGTCTGGGTGTTGTTTGGATCCACTGCTGACAATGGATACCCAGGTTGCTACTGTCAGCAAACAGGCCTTCTTTCATCTTCGCCAGGCGAGGCAGCTAGCACCATACCTCACAAGAGAGGCCTTGGCAACAGTCATTCATGCCATGGTTACATCTAGGCTGGACTATTGTAATCTGCTGTACATCGGCCTTCCTATGTCTATAACCCGGAAAATGTGCATCGTCCAGAACGTGGCAGCCAGGCTACTTACAGAAACGCCCATGAAATGCCACATAACAACAACTCTTCAACAGTTGCATTGGCTGCCAACAGAATACCGGAATCTTTATAAGATGCTGGCCCTGACTTTTAAGGCCTTGTACGACCAGGGGCCGTCATACCTCAGAGACCGCCTTTCCCCCTACGGCTATCAGTGGTCGCTTCGACCCTTTCAACATAATCTGCTTTACATACCAGGTCCCAGAGAAGTACGCCTTGTTAGCACAAGGCATAGGGCCTTCTCAATCTCTGCCCCCGCCTTGTGGAACTCACTGCCACCGTATATGAGAGCTATGTGCGACCTGCGGCCTTTTACCCAGGCACTCAAGACTTGGCTGTTCAGTAGAGCATTTGACTTGTAATTTTAACCTTTATATCTATGATCTGTTATGTTTTATCCTGTTTTTATTGTTTTGTGTAAATCGACCAGAGCCTGGATTAATAAGTAATAAAGTGATGATGATGATATTTTGTGTTGACAAGAGTTGGGGTTAACCCACCAGTGGTACTCCTGTGCCTCTGCGTTATTGTATATATATTATGTCCATCTCTTTACGAGTCTATTTTGCATATGTATATACTCACATCACTGTGCATGTATAGTTCAAATATTGTCCTATACTGCATTGCAATTGATTATATATTTCTGCGTGATTCCTATATCTATATTACTGTGCATGTATGTTTATGCATTTGATATTGCCTGTGCATGTATACTTATGCATTTGATATTGCCTTCAACGGTATTACAATTATAGCGATTTTTCACCTGTAAAGATTTCTTGTGTATATTATATACATATCTTTTGTTTTCATACACATACATTGAGTTACTCTCATGACTGGTGTACTTTTACACCTCATTTAGTTGGACCTTGTGTATGGTCATTCTCTTTCAGTTTAGGATTTCCCCTGAGTGTGCTTTTCCATTCGCAGTAAGTGTTCCCCCCTGTGTGCTTTAATATTTTGTGCTAGGGCTGCCACATGTCCCGTATTATATGGGACATCTCGTATTTTAGCTCTGAATTTCATGTCCTATTTTGTCAGCTCCTGACCCATATTTGATTGCATTGGCATTGCAGCCAACCGGGCTGGAATGCCAGTCAAATGACCCAGGTGCAGTGTCCCTTTAAGGCACCCGCCAGCCAATCTTTCCTGTCTCTCCAACCCTCTCGCTGCAAGAGAAAAGAAGATGCCTTCTCGTGCATGCGCACAAGGCGCTTTCTCCCACCATTCCTAATCCCTGCCTGTCATTCTTCTTTCCTGACTCCATTGGCCGAAATGGCCTGGCAGCGTGACCAGAAGAGGCAGGGCTAGAGCAGCAGGTCTACCCGGGTGACGGGACTGTGAGGCGGGATTGGCAGCGGCCTAGCGGAAAGGATGGCCGGGACCGCAGCCACGACTGAGCCGGAGACACCCGCTTTTGAATGAAGGGAGCCCGTGGTCGCCGAGGGAAGCGGCACCCCCCTCGGTTTTCAACCCGTTGGGCGCCAGAAAAGGTGAGCCAGGCCATGGTGCAGGTGTTCAGCCTTCTCCGCCAGACTGCAGCTCCCATGATTCCATAGCATTGAGCCATGGTGGTTGAAGTGGTGTCAGACTGCAGTACTGGTGCCTTCTAGATCAGGGCTGCTCATTAGGTTGATTGCGATCGATTAGTCAATCGCGGAGGCGGAATTGGTCGATCGCAGCCCCACGCGCAGCACGCATCTTCCTACGGCCTGCCCGGCAGATGTTGCCCCTGACAAAACTCCCCCGCCGGCGCCTCCATCCTCAGTGCCGACTGCTGCCGTCGCAGCGTGGCCTGAGGAGGAGAGAGGGAGAAGAAGGAGGGCAGCAGAGGGAAGGAGGGGGCAGGCGTCTGGCCAGTGCATGCGCATTTGGAGCGGGCGGCAGCGGCGAAGACGAGCCACAAGGGAGGACAACAGCAAGGAGACTTTGGCAGCCATTTTCTGCCAAAGCCTAAGATCTGAGACTGCGAGGAGTTCATCTGCACAGCAGCTTTGATCAGCCTTGCAGCTTAAAGGTCTGTCCGCTTTCAGTCTGCCTGTTTATATCTGTGGAATGATGTCAGGGTGGGAGAAGGAACTCTTGTCTGGATGCATTTTTGAATGTTCCATTGGTTACATTGATCAGCATTGAATGGCCTTGCAGCTTCAAGGTCTGTCTGCTTTCATTCTGCCTGTTTATATCTGTGGAATGATGTCAGGGTGGGAGAAGGAACTGTTGTCTGGATGCATTTTATAAAATGTCCCTTATTTTTGCGAAAAATCACGTAAATGTCCCTTATTTCTTCTATGAAAATATGGTTAGGTAGATCATTTTGACTTGGTTGTTTTATAAGTAGCTCGCATGCTGAAAAAGTGTGGGCACCCCTGTTCTAGAACATGGCTATACAGCACGAAAAAATGACAACAACCTAAAGCAGTAAGTGTTCTCTGCACCTAGGGAGATGCTGACAGGATTAGAATCAGAGAGTTAAGAGACCACAAGGGCATACAATCCAACTACAAGGGAAATACAATCAAAGCACTCCCGACAGATGGTCACCCAGCCGCTGCTAAAAGCCACCCAGAGAAGCATTGGCTCCGGTTTGTTTATTATTATTAGTAGTAGTAGTAGTAGTAGCAGAGGCTGAATTAATATTATCATCATCATTATTATGAATAAATTCAGGGGCTTATTTTACTCACATTAAGTTGAATTCAGTCTTAAAATATATTATATGGCTCTCACTGAAATAAATATCCAAATATTTTGCTTTTATGGCTCTCTGAGTAGTGGGTAGGTAGATCATTGTGACTTGGTTGTTTTATAAGTGGCTCGCATGCTGAAAAAGTGTGAGCACCACTGGTCTAGGTGTACACAATGTTGCAGCATCTCAAAAGGACTCTTGTCTGTTTGAGGCAAGTGTGAATGTTGCAATTGGCCACCTTGATGAGCATTGAATGGCCTTGCCGCTTCAAAGCCTGGCTGCTTCCTGCCTGGAGGAATCCTTTGTTGGGAGGTGTTAAGTGTCCCTTATTTTGGCAAAAATCCCGTATTTTTAGGTAAATGTCCCTTTACTTCTTATATCTAAAAGTGGCAACCCTATTTTGTGCATTGGCATAATCTCTGTTCCTACAAAGATAGGTTATATCAGTCTAACAACTGGGAACCCAAATTACCTGAAGACATCAAGTCTTACAATATGAAATGTGGCATACATCCAAATAAACATACAAGTCTTAACGCGGCCAACACACTCTCAGGAGGAGAGAGATAATAGTCTCTGAAACCCTGAAGTTGAAAAACAGTCCCTGAGAAAGGATAAGTAAGTAAGGGAAGGTCCCAAAATAATAATATCCGCAGGAGCAGAAACAACTCATGCGGCATATATACGTGTATTGTACACTGGATATTCCATATTACCAAGTGGCCTTGAGAAAGACCAAGAGGTCGAAACGAGAAGTGGCCAAGGCAAATGCCCCCCGTCGGCCAGTATCTTGTGGTTTCATTGTCACGACTGTTCCTTGTCTGGATCTCCAGGAACAGTGCGCGATTTCACAGCGGCTTTCCTGCCCGAACAGCCAGTCCCTGTTCGTTACTACAGGCTTGTTCGTTACTACAGGCACGGCACGCGGGGCTGCTCCGGTTTCGCCAACCACTCTCACAGTTTGGAGGCTTCCTCGTATGAGTGACTACCCTACAGTGAGCATTTCCACTGAGTTGTTTCTGCTCCTGCGGATATTATTATTTTGGGACCTTCCCTTACTTACTT
Source organism: Anolis apletophallus (assembly GCA_030556195.1). Lineage (NCBI taxonomy): Eukaryota > Metazoa > Chordata > Lepidosauria > Squamata > Anolidae > Anolis > Anolis apletophallus. The sequence continues at coordinate 26,449,253 of JARBWK010000002.1, forward strand.
ATCCTTTCTCAGGGACTGTTTTTCAACTTCAGGGTTTCAGAGACTATTATCTCTCTCCTCCTGAGAGTGTGTTGGCCGCGTTAAGACTTGTATGTTTATTTGGATGTATGCCACATTTCATATTGTAAGACTTGATGTTTATTTGGATGTATGCCACATCTCATATTGATGATACTATGAAATTCACTGTTGATATATAAAGTCTTTACGTGTGTGACAATTACCTGCATAGTTATTATTTCCATTCAGTTCTACTGTGTATTTTGGACTTAGTGCTAACACGGTCCCCTCCTGTTGTATAGAACCCAAATTACCTGGCATAAGCCTGGTCAACTCCTACCTACCAAGGCGACTCGGGGCAGTTTACACAAGGCAATCTCTGCCCTCCAATCAAAACATGAGCAAAACAAAACTAACAATAACCATATAACACAACAATTAGGAATTAAAACATACAATTACAGTTCTCAGAGTCACGTTGAAATCACTTTCCGTCACATCGACGTCATTCCATATATCTAATTAAATCATTATATTTCATCAGCAAATGCCTGTTCAAACAGCCAGGTCTTCACTTTCTTGCAAAATGTCATGAGGGAGGGGGCCGATCTGATGTCACTAGGGAGGGCATTCCAAAGCTGAGGAGCCACCACTGAATAGGCCCTGTCTCTCGTCCCCGCCAATCACGCCTGCAAAGAAGGCGGGACCGAGAGCAGGGCCTCTCCAAATGATCTTAAACATCTCAATGGTTCATAGGGAGAGATGCGTTCGGACAAGTAAGTAAGTATTTTAAGGTAAATGTCCCTTTATTTCTTATATCAAAAAGTGGCAACCCTATTTTGTGCATTGGCATTAATCTCTGTTCTTAACAATGTTGCAGCATCTCAAAAGGACTCGTCTGTTTGAGGCAAGTGTGAATGTTGCAATTACTCACCTTGATGAGCATTGGATGGTCTTGCTGCTTCAAAGCCTGGCTGCTTCCTGCCTGGGGGAATCCTTTGTTGGGGGGTGTTAAGTGTCCCTTATTTTGGCGAAAAATCCCGTATTTTTAGGTAAATGTCCCTTTATTTCTTATATCTAAAAGCGGAAACCGTATTTGGTGCATTGGCAGAATCTCTGTTCCTACAAAGATAGGTTAATCCAGTGTTTCCCAACCAGTGTGCTGTGGCACACTAGTGTGCCATGAGTGATCATCAGGTGTGCCGTGGGAAATTGGAACCTCTAATACCCTTTCTTCCCCTTCCTGCCAAACTCTTTTTCTTCTCCACTCGGGCTCCCTTCTGCTCGCTTTGCCTCGCTTTGCTCTGGGGCGAGTTTGCACAGTAGCACCTGCACGGGTTACGTCTTCCTCCCTCCCCCCTCCCCTCCTGAACACGCTCACGCTGCCCCCTTGGATCAAAATGGCGCAGGAAGCAGCAGTGTAGAAGAAAAAGTAAGTGTTCGTCAGGTGGGGGAAGAAAGGGCGCAAAGGGAAAGGGGGAGGAAGAGGTCTCTGTCGAAAGCTAGCATGGGCAAACTTGGACCTTCCAGGTGTTTTGGACTCCAACTCCCACCATTCCTAGCAGCCTCAGGCCCTTTTCCTTTCCCCCCTCAGCCACTTAAGCAAGAAAGGGCCTCAGGCTGTTAGGAATGGTGGGAGTTGGAGTCCAAAGCACCCAGAGGGCCGAAGTTTTCCCATGCCTGTTTTAGGGACCTTAAAGTGGCGAGCCTCCTTCCAACATTGTGATTCTGGATAGAAAACAAACAACAACATAACATAACATTGTTTGAGTCCACAGTGCTCTCTGGGTGTAGGTGAACTACAACTTCCAAACTCAAGGTCAATTCCCAAGCAAACTCTTTCAGTACTTTCTGTTGGTAATGAGAGTTCAATATAACGAAACAAAAACGCCAACACGGGTGGGATCCAATGTCAATATTCAGTATATCTTTATATAGAGTATCAAACTGATAATCCAATCCCGGAGGAAACAAAATCATTCGCATCAAAAATCAAGTTTTGTTTCCTCCGGGATTGGATTATCAGTTTGATACTCTATATAAAGATATACTGAATATTGACATTGGATCCCACCCGTGTTGGCGTTTTTGTTTCGTTACCTTGACTGTGGGAACTACTACACATTTTTCTTCTTAATGAGAGTTCAATATGCCAAGTTTGGTTCAATTCCATTGTTGCAAGAGTTCAGGATGCTGTTTGATTGTGTGTTAACTATAAATCCCAGAAACTGTAACTCCCAAATGTCAACCCCCTCCTGGGGGTTCTGTGTGGGAAGTTTGGCCCAATTCTATCATTGGTGGGGTTCAGAATGCTCTTTGATTGAAGGGGAACTATAAATCTCAGCAACTACAACTCCCAAATGTCAAGGTCTATTTCCCCTGAACTCCATCTGTGTTAATATTTGGGCATATTGAGTATTCATGCCAAGTTTGGTCCTGATCCAACATTGTTTGAGTCCACAGTGCTCTCTGGATATAGGTGAACTACAACTCCAAAACCCAAGGTCAATGCCCACCAAACTCTTATAACATTTTCTCTTGGTTATGGGAGTTCTGTGTGGGAAGTTTGTGTCTTTCTGCCATTCCTGCCAGGATATCTATGTTATGTTCATCGAAACAGGCCCAGGTTTCACACTGAGTGTATACATACATTTAAAAACATATTAACTATATGTATTACTGTGTTAGAGTTTCATTTTGTGTCATTTTGGTTGGTGGTGTGCCCCAGGATTTTGTCAATGTAAAAAGTGCGCCACGGCTAGGGTTGCCATATGTCCCTTATTCTAAGGGACGTCCCTTATTTTGGCCCTAAAATTTGTGTCCCGTTTTTTCAGGCCCTGTCCCTTATTATTGACTAGCAGGACAGGACTGGGCGGGATTGACCAGAGGAAGGCAAGTGCTGCGGTTTCCACGGCAATGCATGCCCAGGGATTCCAACTCGCACGGCAGGCTGACAGCCACGTGCTTGCGAGAGTGTGCCTGCCTGCATCCCCGTTGGAAGGAAGTGGCGATACAGGACTCAATTAACTATGTTATTTGTTAGATCAGGGCTGTCCAACTGGCGGCCCCGGGGCCGGATCCGGCCCCGTAGCCTGTTGGACACGGCCCCACCTATGCCCTCAGCCGCCATTTTAAATTTTTTTAAAAAATCGATTTTTAAAAAAAAATTGGCGGCCAGGGGGGAGGGGGAGGCGGGGCAGGGAGGAGGAAGAGAGCTAGCTCCTCCTTTTCGGCGCCCCCCCCTCCCTACCTAGGGCGGGGGAGCCGCCGAAAAGGGCAGAAGGCGGCGCCAAGAGCGCGTCACAGGCCTGGCGTGGCGCTGCTCTTGGCACCGCCTTACTCCTCCTTTCGGCGGCTCCCGGCCTAGGAAAGGAGGGGCGCCTAAAAGGAGGAGTGCCAAGGGGCAGCGCGTCACGCCAGGCCTGTGACGCTGCCGTTCACCGCCTTCTGCCCTTTTTCGGCGGCTCCCGGCCTAGGAAGGGAGGGCGCGCGAAAGGAGGAGTAGGCGGTGCCAAGGGGCAGCGCGTCACGCCAGGCCTGTGACGCTGCCGTTGGCGCCGCCTTCTGCCTTTTCGGCGCCCCTTCCCTTCCTAGGGCAGGGAGTCGCCGAAAAAGGGGCAGAAGGCGGCACGAGAGCAGCACGTCACAGGCCTGGCGTGACGCGCTGGTCTTGGCGCCCGCCTACTCCTTTCGGCGGCTCCCGGCCTAGGAAGGGGGGCGCCGAAAGGAGGAGTAGGCGGTGCCAAGGGGCAGCGCGTCACGCCAGGCCTGTGACGCTGCCGCCGCTGGCCCGCCTTCTGCCCGGCGCCCCCTTCCCTCCCTCGGGCCGGGGAGTCGCCGAAAAAGAGCAGAAGGCGGCCCCAAGAGCAGCGCGTCACAGGCCTGGCATGACGCGCTGCTCTTGGCGCCGCCTACTCCTCCTTTTTTGGCGGCTTTAGGAGGGGGAGGGGCCTGGGCTGGGGGCGGGCCTGGGGGCGAGGCCGAGTGGCCCCGCAGGTCATCAGTGACCTCTTATCTGGCCCTGGACCCGCCAGAAGTTGGACAGCACTGTGTTAGATCATGTTGGATAAAGATAGTTTCTGGTTGCTTGAGAGTTACTCTTAAAATAGGCCTAGCTGTGTATCCCAATACTATACAATGCTGTGTATCCCATACTATACTACAGTCTTTCTCAACCAGTGTGCCGTGGCACACTAGTGTGCCGTGAGTGATCATCAGGTGTGCCGCGAGAAAAGCTCTCTGCCCCCCTTCCTTCCCCCCTCCTCCTGCTGAACTCCTGCTGCTTGGGGGAGGAGGAGGAAGGGCCGGGCGGCGGCAAAGAAAAAGAAGGGGCCGGGGCACCGCCTCCTTCGGCCATTTCCCCAGCCAGCCTCCAATCCGCCATGACTCCCACCATGACTCTCACCCCTCGCTCTCTGAAGCCGCACGGAGGACGAGCCCCGCCCACTGAAGCCCATCCACCGCTCATGCTCCTCCTCTGTGGGAGAGCTGAAGCTGGGGTAGGGGGCGGGGCATGGCTTCCCCTCCCCCCGGCTTCAGTGCTCTCACAGCTTCGCCAGCCTTGAGGGGGCAGTGCCAAGCCAGCAGTGGCAGAGCCAGCACAATGCTGGCTTGGCACTGCCCCCAAGGCTGGTGAAGCTGTGGGAGAACTGAAAGCCGGGAGAGGGGCGGAGCATGGCACGGCCTGGCTCCTCCCCCTCCCCTGGCTTCGGCGCTCCCAGCAGGTCACCATCTCCCAGCCGTTCTTTACTGTGTGTGAGTGTCATTTTGTGTCATTTTGGTTGGTGGTGTGCCCCCGGATTTTTTAAATGTTAAAAGTGTGCCGCAGCTCAAAAAAGGTTGAGAAACACTGCTATACTATACCATTAACTATTGACATAATAATCATGAAGATATACTGTCTTATAAAATTTATTTTATTTTAATGTTTAGACAGTGCACTTTTAAAGTCAGCAAAGTCAAGTACAAATACAGATGGAGAAAATTAGGTAGTTCTGATAATGTTTTTCTGCATGACAAAGCATGCAGAAACATATCATGTACTGTTAAGAGGGTATAAGTCAGTTTCTTTTGTGAGTTTCAATCATTATCTTATTCTGTTAATAAAACTATTTCTACCTAACGTTTGAGTTTCAAGTTTTTAATGAAGTGTCCCTTATTTTTGTGGAAAATCCCATAAATGTCCCTTATTTCTTGTATCAAAAAGGGGCAACCCTAGCCACGGCTCAGGCCGTAGCCAGGATTTTGATTTCGGGGGGGCTGAGTTTGGTTGGGGGGCTGAGACTGGGTGGAAGAGGGTCTACCCTAGCAAACCTTTTGTATTGTTATCCCAATAACCCCATTAATGTGGGATATAATGAGCATGGTCAGGGCCGTAGCCGGGATTTTGATTCGGAGGGGGCTGAGTTTGGGTGGGGGGGGCTGAGACTGGGTGGAAGAGGGTCTACCCTAGCAAACCTTTTGTATTGTTATCCCAATAACCCCATTAATGTGGGATATAATGAGCATGGTCAGGGCCGTAGCCAGGATTTTGAGTCGGGGGGCTGAGTTTGGTTCGGGGGGCTGAGACTGGGTGGAAGAGGGTCTACCCTAGCAAACCTTTTGTATTGTTATCCCAATAACCTCATTAATGTGGGATATAATGAGCATGGTCAGGGCCGTAGCCAGGATTTTGATTCAGGGGGGCTGAGTTGGGTTGTGGGGGGGGGGGCGGAGACTGGGTGGGAGAGGGTCTACCCTAGCAAACCTTTTGTATTGTTATCCCAATAACCCCATTAATGTGGGATATAATGAGCATGGTCAGGGCCGTAGCCAGGATTTTGATGGGGGGGTGTCTGAGTTTGGTTCGGGGGGGCTGAGACTGGGTGGAAGAGGGTCTACCCTAGCAAACCTTTTGTATTGTTATCCCAATAACCCCATTAATGTGGGATATAATGAGCATGGTCAGGGCCGTAGCCAGGATTTTGATTGGGGGGGGGTCTGAGTTTGGTCGGGGGGCTGAGACTGGGTGGAAGAAGGTCTACCCTAGCAAACCTTTTGTATTGTTATCCCAATAACCCCATTAATGTGGGATATAATGAGCATGGTCAGGGCCGTAGCCAGGATTTTGATTCGGGGGGCTGAGTTTGGTTCGGGGGGCTGAGACTGGGTGGAAGAGGGTCTACCCTAGCAAACCTTTTGTATTGTTATCCCAATAACCCCATTAATGTGGGATATAATGAGCATGGTCAGGGCCGTAGCCAGGATTTTGATTCGGGGCTGAGTTTGGTTCGGGGGCTGAGACTGGGTGGAAGAGGGTCTACCCTAGCAAACCTTTTGTATTGTTATCCCAATAACCCCATTAATGTGGGATATAATGAGCATGGTCAGGGCCGTAGCCAGGATTTTGATTCGGGGGCTGAGTTTGGTTCGGGGGGCTGAGACTGGGTGGAAGAGGGTCTACCCTAGCAAACCTTTTGTATTGTTATCCCAATAACCCCATTAATGTGGGATATAATGAGCATGGTGATCAGATCATGATATGAATAAACATAACAGTTTAAATAATGTACCAGTAAGGCCTTTTCGGGGACCACCCTGAGAATTTCGGGGGGGGGCTGAAGCCCCCTTAGCCCCCCCCCCCCTGGCTACATGTCTGCCACGGCTCAAAAAAGGTTGGGAAACACTGGGTTAATCAGTCTAACAACTGGGAACCCACATTGCCTTGGCATACCTACCATGTCGTCCTTCTCCAGGTCCTGCTTTTTGAGGAAGCTGACCACGTCCACGGCGTCCTTCTCCAGCCGCCTCGCCCTCTGCTCCAGCTCCTCGTTGCTGCGGGCCAGGCGCCGGGAGGCATCGCGGTACTCCCTGCGGGAGATCTCGGTCACCTCCAGCCGCGCCTCCCAGAGCGCCGCCGCGATTTTGGCCCGCTCGGCCTCCGACTCCTCCTTGAGGGCCTTGGCCTCCTTGGCCTTGTTGGTGGCGGGGCCGCCGGCGCCTTTCTTGCCCCTGGGGGACGAGAGGAGAAGCAACGCGCCGTGAGCGAGCGGCCTTCCATATTGGAAACCCCCAACATGACTAGGCCCCGTTGCCGTGGTTACCGCTCGGTTACCTACTTCCCTCCCTTCGCGCTTTTGGCTTTCCCTTTGCCCTTCATGTCGCGCGCGCGCTCGCCCGCTCTTCCTTTTCCCTTTTCGGAGGCGACGCGTTGCTATGGAAACACGGGGCGTCGCGGGGAAATGAGGGAGAGGGAGGAAGTTCAATGACGTCTCGCGCGCGAGGCGGTGACGCGCGACGCGGGACCGGCGAGATGTGGAAAGCAGAGGGCTTTGACAAAGCGGTGAGTTGGGCTCCTTTAGTGACGCTCCTGAGGGGACTCGGCTCTGAATGTCACTCTAGACCAGGCTTGGGCCCTCCAGGGGGTTTTGGACTCCAACTCCCACAATTCCTAACAGCCTAGCGGCTGTTAGGAATTGTGGGAGTTGGAGTCCAAAACCCCCCTGGAGGGCCCAAGTTGGCCCAGGCCTGCTCTACACACTGTAGAGTTGATCCTCAGGGTTATACCTTCGCCTCACCAAGCTCCCATTGAGCCCTGGCAAGCAAAGCGGTGTCAAACTGCATTAATTCTCAAGTGCAGACTTAACCTTTCGCATTGGTGGCGCTCTTTTCCTTCGGTATACCTGTCCCAACGTGTGCACCCCTACGAAACATCAAGGACGCCAAGATCTTCCGGAGGGGCCCTGCTCTCGGTCCCACCACCTTTGTGGGGACGAGAGACAGGGCCTTCTCTGTGGTGGCCTCTCGAATATGGAACTCTTCCGAGCGAGATCAGGTCTGTCCCCTCCCTCCTGTCCTTTCTTGGCTTTCCTTCGCAAGCGCGTCTGGTGGAGACGAGAGACAGAGCCTTCTCTGTGGTGGCCCCCTCGGCTATGGCACTCTCTTCCGAGCGAGATCACGTCTGCCCCCTCCCTCCTGTCCTTTCTTGGCTTTCCTTCGCAAGCGCGAAGAGACACAGGGCCTTCTCTGTGGTGGCCCCCTCGGCGCTGGAACTCTCTCCCGAGTGAGATGAGGTCTGCCCCCTCCCTCCTGTCCTTTCTTGGCTTTCCTTCGCAAGCGTGTCTGGTGGGGACGGGAGACAGGGCCTTCTCTGTGGTGGCCCCCTCGGCTATGGAACTCTCTCCCGAGCGAGATGAGGTCTGCCCCCTCCCTGCTGTCCTTTCTTGGCTTTCCTTCATGAGCGCGTCTGGTGGAGATGAGACACAGGGCCTTCTCTGTGGTGGCCCCCTCGGCTATGGAACTCTCTCCCGAGCGAGATCAGGTTTGCCCCCTCCCTCCTGTCCTTTGTTGGCTTTCCTTCGCAAGCGTGTCTGGTGGGGACGGGAGACAGGGCCTTCTCTGTGGTGGCCCCCTCGGCGATGGAACTCTCTCCCGAGCGAGATGAGGTCTGCCCCCTCCCTCCTGTCCTTTCTTGGCTTTCCTTCGCAAGCGCGTCTGGTGGGGACAAGAGGTAGGGTCTTCTCTGTGGTGGCCCCTCGATTATGGAACTCTCTCCCGAGCGAGATCAGGTCTGCCCCCTCCCTCCTGTCCTTTCTTGGCTTTCCTTCGCAAGCGTGTCTGGTGGGGACAAGAGGTAGGGTCTTCTCTGTGGTGGCCCCCTCGACTATGGAACTCTCTCCCGAGCGAGATCAGGTCTGCCCCCTCCCTCCTGTTCTTTCTTGGCTTTTCTTCACAAACGAAGATTCTTAGGAAGGACTCGTCCCACGCTTTCTACAAGCGCGTTGATGATTCGGAGGTTGGATGTGTCCTTCGAGCCTGTGCAATGGATTTTTCTGGTGGAGCGCAGCGTGCACAGAACTGGCCTCACCCTTTAAACCAAAGATTCATCTGCCGGGGCCTAGCAATCTTGGACGGTGGCAGCGAGGTCCTCAGGTCGTAGGTTTGGTTCGAGTTTCCTTCTCTTAGAACCTTTTTGACTCAGACAGCCATAAAAGCAAAATATTTGGAAATGTATTTAAGTGAGAGCCATATAATCTATATCAGTGTTTCCCAACCAGTGTGCCGTGGCACACTAGTGTGCCGTGAGCGATCATCAGGTGTTCCGTGGGAAATTGGAACCTCCAATACAAGACCTGGGCATTTTGCGGCCCTCCAGCCGATTTTGACTGGCCCACGTAAGGGCCCACCAAACTTATAGTATTTTCTCTTGGTTATGGGAGTTCTGTGTGGGAAGTTTGATTCCACTCCATCATTGGTGGATTTCAGAATGCTCTTTGATTGCGGGTGAACTATAACTCCCAGCAACTACAACTGCCATTCCTGCCAGGATATCTATGTTGTGTTCATCGAAACAGGCCCAGGTTTCACACTGAGTGTATAAATACATTTAAAAACATATTAACTATATGTATTACTGTGTTATGAGTGTCATTTTGTGTCATTTTGGTTGGTGGTGTGCCCCAGGATTTTGTAAATGTGAAAAATGTGCCACGGCTCAAAAAAGGTTGAAAAACACTGATCTATATAATATACTTCAAAACTGACTTCAACTAAATGTGAGTATATACGTACATAGGCCTACTATGAGAAAAGGATTTCCCCGGCAGAATGACGGGACACTTCAGACCTGGCTCTGCAAAAGGCATGCTCAGGACTCTGGGAAGGAAGAGAAGACGGAAGGAAGGGGGAAAGAAAGAAAGAAAGACAGAGGAAATAAAGGAGGGAAAGGGAGAGGAAGAAAGAAAGAAAAAAGAACCAACTATGGAAAAGGAAGAAAAGAAAAGCAGGAGAGAGACAAGAAGGGGAAAAGAAAGAAGGAAATGGGAAGGGAGGAAAGGAAAGGGTGGGGAAAAGAAAACAAAGGGAGTGAGGAAAAAGTAAAATAATGAAGGGAAAAGAAGAAAAGTAAGAAGGGGAGAGAGGGAAGTGAAAAGGAAGGAGAAGGAAAGGAAGACTTGGGGAAAAAGAATAAAAGAGGAAGGAAGACGGAGGGAGAATGGAGGAAAGAAGGAAGGAGAGGAAAAGGAAAGGGTGAAAGGAAGAGGAAGGAAGAGGGAGAGCCAGATGCAATCATGAAAAGAACCACATCTGGCTCCCGAGTCATAGGTTCCCTACCCCTGTCTTAGATGGTTGACCTTACAGGGTTAGACAAGCACCATTTGCTCGGGTTTGAAATCAGAGTTTTCCTTCTCTTAGGATGGTTGCCAAAAGGCTAGAGAGCCCATCCTGCCCTTTAACGCTCTTTGTCAAACCCTTCAGTTGTGACCTGTCTGACATGGGAGGCCCTACCGGTGGCTATTATGCCACCGCCAGCATAGCTCACAACTTCATTAGGGTACGCAAGCCTCTCCCCCACAACAAGGCGGCTAGTAAAATCCTGGCTTTGGAAGGAAGCATTCCCAGAATGAGGACCGAGATTGAGTTAATGACCACATACATTGGATTGGAGTTGGAGTTGATTTTATCTGGTGATTTGGTTATAATGTATTTTAATGTTTTATCTATGTATTTTATTTATGTATTTTAACGTATATGATATGCATTGGATTTTGCTGTAAGGCCGGACTGAGTCCCTCTTTGAGGTGAGAAGATCGAGATATAAAAGTTTTAAATAATAAATAAATAAATTTTCCCCGATATTGTCTCTGGTCTTCCAATGTACATAATATTTGTTTCATGCACAAAATTATTAAAATATGGTGTATAAAACTACTTTCAGAATCTTTGTATAAGATGTCTGTGAAAAATAAATGAGTTTCGTGTTTAGACTTGCATCCCATTCCTTGGATGTGCCATTATACAAGTATTCCAAAATCCACCCCCACCACAAATCTGAAATACAGAGTACTTTGGGTCCTAAACATTTCGGATAAGGGATGCTCAACCTGTGTAGTGTTTTCTGCAGCACTTTCCAAGCAACAACACTGCTGAATTGCTGCAGTGCTGTTTGGACTTGCAAAAGTGTCATAACAGAATGAGTCGACAAAATTTCTCTGTTTCCCTTAGTCATCACAACTTAACTTTGTACCTTTCTGATGCAACAAACATCTGACTTGGTAAATCATTTTCTCAGTGGGGCAGGCATTCTCTGTGGAGCTTTTGCGTACCTGCAATGTGGCCCTTGAACCTTGCTGGATAAAAAACATCCAACCTAGACATATTTTCTTGTTTGCATTTGGTAATGATAAACCTAGATTCAGGAAATAATGAATTGGCTTAAATTTTAACAGGCAGTTTTCTTTTTCTCATGGTAGTACTTTTGCACTTGAACATGAGACCAGGGAAGTGGTAAGTCCTGATGTAGTTATTTTCTTTGAGATGAAATCTTTGGAATCAAAAAACAGCTCCCTAAATTGCAACTCTAATTAAAGGCTTAGATTAGATCATAGCTATCATGGAGCAATGTGTTACTGTATCTGATAAAGTGGAGTGGAGTCCAAAACAAGTAGGCAAAATATCTATTTTTCTCATTTAGTCTTGAAGGTGGTACTTAAATAAATATGAGTTATTTATATTGTGTGTGCAGCATACATATTGCTTTACAAGAGGATGGTTTCATGCCATGACATGTAAAACTGACAAGTATCACAACAAAGAAGGTGGGGGGAAATGGAGATATGGGAGGTAGAAATGTGCACTTATTTCAGTTACCCATACTTGCATTCAAGATACTAGGGCATAAATGGGGAATGTCAAGCTCCAGGTTTCAATCTTATCTTCTTGGGTTTTCCAAGCCATGTCACTTCTTAACTACTGGGTTTTGAACCATTCTAAAAAGTAGAAATGTCTCTTCTAAATCTTAGGTCCCATCTATACTGACCATTTAATGCAGTTTGAATCTAGCTTCAAACTGTGTGGCCAGACAACAAACTCCCACAAAAGTGTGCAAAAGAAAGCCCTTTAAGTGCATCAGTGCTTTGTCGTTTGTGTAATCACCATCTAGGCCTTAAACTGGTTCCCAGATTTCCTATGTAATCATCTGTACAATGAAACCATTTTGTTCAATACTGGTTTGAAACAGCATCAAATGGTCCGTGAAAAGAGGGCCTTTGTTACATAAATGCTTAATGACAAAGCAACCTGTTGTTGTAAATAGAATTTGCTTTAGCCCCACCAACTGGTAGACTCCCCCTGAAAATTCTGAAATTGAATTTGGGCCTGGTCTGACAAAAGGTTCTCCTCTGTTGTCATGATTGAGAGGTTGAGGCAAAGCCTTAACTAGAAAAACTGGATTTTGAGGAGGAATTTGAAGGTGGTAACTGGTGGCATCACATAGGTATACTATTCAAATATCCCTAGATCAGCGTTTCTCAACCTGGTAGTCGGGATCCCTGGGGAGTTCAGAATACCATTTGATTATAGGTGAACTATAAATCCTAAGTACTACAACTCCCAACTGCCAAGGTCTATTTCCGCCAAACTCCACCAGTGTTCACATTTGGGCATAATGGGTATTTGTGCCAATTTTGGTCCAATGAATGAAAATACATCCTACATATCAAATATTTACATTAGAATTCGTAACAGTAGCAAAATTGCAGTTATGAAGTAGCAACAAAAATAATTTTATGTTTGGGGGGACCCAGTGGTGCAATGGGTTAACCCTTGTGTTGGCAGTATTGAAGACTGATAGGTTGGAAGTTCGAATCCGGGGAGAGTGCGGATGAGCTCCCTTTGTCAGCTCCAGATCCCCATGCGGGGATATGAGAGAAGACTCCCACAAGGATGGTAAAGCATCAAAACATCCAGGCATCCCCTGAGCAACATCATTGCAGACGGCCAATTCTGTCACACCAGAAGTGAGCTGCATTTTCTCAAGTCACTTCTGACATGAAAAAAAACCCCACAACATGAGGAACTCTATTAAGAGGTCAAGGCATTAGAAAAGTTGTGAACCACTGCCCTAGATGAACAGTTTTCAAGTTTGAAAGAACCCTGTTAAATTGATGCTTTTCCTAAGTCTGCCCTATAATATTTATATAGATGATTCCAAGATGTCAGGATGCCTATTCTAAAGCTGTTCTAAAATGTCTCCAACATTGAAGTACATGATCAAGTACATGAAGTGTCTGTGTGACCTTATTAATCAACCTGATTATTATCTGTGAATATGTGGTAGGATAGTATTACTGCAGCTGCTTAATGAAGCACAAGGAATTCCTTATAGCATTATTTATTATGGTATTATTCCACCATGGCTGCCCTGTGAAGTGTGGTAGACTGGGAGAAATATGCTTTTGCTATACAGTAGTCTTTCTGTGTGCCAAATTCAGGCTTGAGTAGCAGGCTGTTTTGTCATGCAGCAGACTCTTAAGAAGAAAATCTGATTTGATCTGATCTTTTCTCAAGGCTTTAAAAAAAGGGTTTCTGTGTTATACACATAGCTACTTTAATTTTTATTGTGTCCTTAAAAAATGGCGGTGTAGGAGAGAATTGAAAATAGTGTAGGAAAATCTTTGCCTTGAGTACTGACCTGGCTCATTTTATAGTATTCTCTTTCATTGTTGGTATGAGGAGGAGGGGAAGAAAGTCCCAATTGTGTCAGAACTAGTTCAAAAGGAAGAGGGCCAGACCAAGGGCAAGATGGGTGGATGGTATCCTTGAAGTGACTGGCTTGACTTTGAAGGGGGGGGGCATGTCCGACAGGGAACTCTGGCATGGGCTGATCCATGAGATCACAAAGAGTTGGAAGCAACTGAACAGATAAACAACAACAAAGGTCAAATTTCATTATTGAATCTGTTTCCCAGTAACTCGATTTTTAGGAACATACTGTCTTTAATTGAATTAGGGATGATGTTCTGCATATTCTTTCAAGGTTGTTTTGGGTATTGCTAAAGTCAAGTAACGGTTTCAGTTGCTACTGTTGATTTAATAAACTGTCACTTGGTTTACCATCTTTTTGCTATCTTGTTGTGGCTTTGTTGTGGAAAACCAGGTTTTTTCCTTTCAAGAAGCTGGGTTCAGAATTCAGTTTACAAGCACTTTCTCTGAGAGTTTCATACATTAGAAGCTCATGGTTTATTTTTGAGACCGACAGTATTTTTGGTTATTGGCTTGGTTTGGTTTTGCTATTTCATTCTGGCAAAATATAGATTAGATGTTGTTATGATACTCCAAATCTTCCTAAGACATGAACGTAAGATGTTGTTAGACTGGGTATTGCCCTTATTTTTCATTAATGTGGAAAGAAGGTGGTTCTGATACAGGGGCTCTTGCTGTTTGGGCAAACAGATCTTCCTGGATTAAATCTGGTTGGAAAAACAATACAGACAAGGGTTTTTGAAAGGTTGAGCAAAGGTTGTTTGTAGTCATGTATAAAGTTGAAAGAACAGCATTAAAGAGTGTTGATATTGAAAGAGAGAAATGGAACAAAAGTCAGAGCGTAGGCAAGATTTCTGAGTGGGAGGAACAGTAAATTGAACAGGAGCCAATGGGTGGATCTTCAAAAGAAGGTGAAGAGTCCATCAAATAGTAGACTCAGGTGCCAAATACGGTATCTGTGGACATAGATATAATCAGAAGGTTGGTAAATAGGGAGTGAGAACAATATACTATAGTAATTAAAGTCTGATGCAAAAGGTAGACTTTGAAGCTTATTTGAAATTAGACAATACAGGCAGAGGTATGGACAGATAAGAATCTTTTGAGAAGTGAACAGATATCTGTGTAAATGGAGACAAATTGAGTTCTCTAACAGGTTAAAACAAGTTGTTCCAGTAGGAAGAAAAAAATCGTGAGCAGAATGAAAGAAAGGTATTATTTCCCAGATGTTTTCATGGTGAAGATGAACAGAAGACTGTGTAATGATGTGGGCTCCTGACTCTTATTATAATAAAGAGCAAGAAGGCAAAAATGTTGTGTGTTTGCTGCTGCTATATTAATGCAACCTTGTCAAAGAATGGTCTGTTTTTAGAAGACAGTTGTTTTAAATTTGTGGTGATCTGAAGAGCTTTGGATATTTTATACATTGTATTTTCTTTCTCCTTTATGTTACTTTTTTTTGGAATTTGCAAATAGTGCTTTTGGCACTACAAACCAAAGATTATAATGGCATTGACAGAGAATTTTCATCTCAAAATTATTTGCATCTGATTTGGAAGTAAATGTTATTCAAAGATAAAGAAGACCCTGAAAAGAAAGTTGGATATGAAAACGACAGCTGAAAACATTTCTTTGTTCTATCCTTTTAGGAACAGTGTGCCTTAGGAATGAGGAATATATGGGCGAGAATTACTTCCAGATACAGTCTGGAAGGCTGGAAAGCCACACATCTCTGCTCTCTTGGCAATTGTGGAAGAGCTTGGAATTGTATACTGTATTTTGCTCTCCCTGTAAAACGATCTCTCTAAGCAGCTGGCATCCCCAGCAGATGAGCTTCCCATTGTTTTTTGTTTTGTTTTGTTTTTGAATGAGAGTCATGTTCTGTGTCCACGTCACTCTTCTTGTAGTGTGGTAGGATACAGCAAGCTCTGTCTGATTACAATTTTGAGCTGAATTGCTATATTCATGTCAATGATCTAGTTTGGAGTGCTGCTCTATTAAGAATTATTTTAGTTGTAACTATATATTTTGTTAAGTGCAGGGGGAGGAACGTTTGCATACGTATTGAGACACCTTCGGGTTGAGAGAGGCGGTATATAAGTATGGTAAATAAATAAATAAAATATTGAATTAGTTGAAGGCAGTCTGAGAATAAATTGTTATGTAAGCTCAAAAAGAGCAGTTCTGATAGTGAACATTTAAAAAAATCCCCAGTGTAGCACTGCAGCATGAAGTATGATGTTTGCATTGGTCTCTGCAAACAGGCCAACATTTAAGGATGTGGACAAGTTGTGGCTTTATAGGTGCTGAGCTGATACTTGTGCTCTATCATAATTTTTGTCTCCAGGATCTTCTGCAGCTCTGGAATTCCTGACTGAAATAACAGCTTGCAAGCACCATGGCACTTTCATGGATCACAGCCATTGCCTTATTTGCACTTTCCTCCATTTACTGCATAGTTTCTCATCCCAACCGAGAAATGTGGTTTCAAGACCTCTTCCCACTTAAGATATGCCCTGCCAATGCCAGTGAAAAAACTTTCTATGGCATCATGTTTGATGCAGGAAGTACAGGAACACGGATTCACATTTACACCTTTAAACAGAAAAGCTCAGGTAAGATTGTGTGAAAATGTTCTCCAGGTTAGATGTGTGTTTTTTAAAATAAAGAATAATGCCAGGGGAAGGGGAGGAATTGCATTATTAATGTATTATAGACCTTGGCTAATACTTATACCAATTGGCTTGTTTATCACCCAGATTTTAGAAAGTTAGCTTATTTATGTTAGAAATTCTTAAGTCTTTTTTCTCATTGTAATTGCAGTCTTGGTTTTTTCTAGCTTTTGTTACTTTTTATCAGTTTGTAGAAAGTTATATATTTTTAAAATAAATATTTTTTGTTTCATTTGAATTCTGTAATTGGTATTCTTGTTTGAGAAGGTTTTTATTTAAGGGACAGGGATAATAATTTTGTCATAGAAAGTACCAAGGGATTTTGGGACTGAAATACTCAAAAGCAAATAGTTTGACAAAGATTGTAACATACTAGTGACGTAAGAACTAATTTTATGGCATCTGTTTAATTCAGTTTCTGAAGCGAATTCTTAGGTTAGTATTAGTTTACCTTAAATACTTTTTCTTAAGGTATATTGGCAGAAAGGAAAATGATGTTTTCTAACTTAGAAAGTGATATTGTTTCATAAGGAGGCCCCAGTGGTGTAATGGGTTAAAGCCTTGTGCCGGCAGGATTGCTGACCAACAAGTCAGTGGTTTGAATCCCAGGAGAGCAGGTTGAGCTCCCTCTTTCAGCTCAAACTCCCCCATGTGGGCACATAAGAGAAGCCCCCCCCCCACAAGGATGGTAAAACATCAAACATCCAGGCTTCAACAGGTCAATGTTCTTACAGGTGGCCAATTCTCTTACTCCAGAAGCATCTTGCAGTTTCTCAAGTCGCTCCTGACATGAGGGAAAAAAGATGCTTAGCTGGGAAAAGAGCAAAGGGTCACTGTTCAAGAATTGTTAGATAATATTTGATAGTTTGGTATTTTGATATTTCATTTGATTTATGTTCTTGGTTTCCCTTGAACTTCTTTTTGCACCTGAATTATTAAACTTCAAATTGGCCTTTTCTAAAATATAGAAAGCACTATGAAATTCATTGGGTTGTCATAAGTTGTCAGGAAACGTGAAGGCACATATATTCAAACAAGGTAGTCTTGGAGCTGCATAGTTGCATCTGTTGCAGTATCATGATCCGAATAAATCAAATGCAATGGGCTGAAATACATGCTTGAAAAGAAACAGGAGGAGGTGGTGACCTTGATATTGGAATGGCTTGATACTAATGTAATGAAATCATTGACTCTTGTTTCTGCATGAAAGAGAATCGAAACTAATATTGTGTCTAACATGAGTGAACGTGCTCACACAAATGTACTCAGGTGCAGGTGGAGGAGGAAATAAACATTCTACCGGTAGTAAAGAAAGAGGGGTAGGGGCATGACAGGTTAGGTAATGCAAGACAAATTAAATTAATCAAATTAATGGCAGATCGCACTGTTCCTGCTTGAATAAAAAGAGGGTTTCTCACTTTAAAAGCACAATGGAAACAGAGTGCTAATTGGGAACAAATGTCAATGGACCATAAAATCTTGTATGATACAGCATCTCCCAAACAGTAAGCCTTTCGCATTAATTGCAGTTAGGGGCATAAGATCCCATGAAAGTGAGAAAACTGGAATTAAAAAGTGTTTTTTTAAACCTGAGAGAATATCTCTCTAGGAATCTTTTGCCAGAGCTTGACCACCAAATCATGCAGGAGGACTTACAAATGATTAGAGAAGTTTCTCCCTGGAAATCTTTAGGTTATCCAGTGCAATTCTCTGAGCTGAATTTTCTACTCATTTACTGAGAAAGTCTACAGCTGTAAATCCAATTACAGGGCCACAGTTTGCAGAACATTCCATTATGTCAAGAGTTTCCAATTATACTATCACTGTTATTTGGTATGGCAAAAGAATATTAATCTTAATCTTCACAGTACACATGTACTATAAACATTTCAAATATATCTTTCCTGATATATCTTTTAATAGTTTGGTCATATACTGTATGAACAAAGTAATTGTTATATAACTTTTTAATGTAATCTTTGCAGAAAAGTCTGCAGAGTTAGAAGGGGAAATCTTTGAATCCGTAAAGCCAGGTCTCTCTGCATATGCTAATCAGCCTGAAAAGGTAAGATGGGGTTTTGTGATTATTTGGTTATTTTCCTCATTATTTAACACAACTATAGGCAACTATAACCCTTCAGGTTTTTAAGACATTTGATATATAGAATCATGAAATTGTAAAGTTGGAAAGGACCTCACTAGCCATCAAATACATTTGAAGGGGTCTAGGAGTCTTAGTAGGCCACAAGCTGAACATGAATCAACAATGTGACGTGGCTAAAAAAGTCAATGTGATTATAGGTTGCATCAGTAGGAGTGTAGTGTCGAGATCGAGGGATGCCGGAATGCCAGTGTATTCTGCTTTGGTCAGACCTCACCTGGAATACTATGTCCAGTTCTGGGTGCCACAATTCAAGAAGGATATTGACAAGCTAGAACGTGGCCAGGGGAGGGTGACCAAAATGGTAAAAGGCCTGGAAACCATGCCCCATGAAGAGCAGCTTAGGGAGCTGGGTATGTTTAGCTTGGAGAAAAGAAGTTTAAGAAGGGACATGATAACTATGTTCCAATATTTGAAATGATATCATATTGAAGATGGATCAAACATGTTTTCTGTTGCTGTTACAACCCTCAAGGTATTTGAAGAGGGCAATCATGTTAGCTTCAGTCTTCTCTTAACCAAGATGAACATGCCCAGCTCTTTCTGCCAATCCTCATATGTTTTGTTCTTCATACCTCTTAGTGTCCTTGTTGCTCTTCTCTGAATCCATAATATATAATATAATAATAAAACTTTATTTCTAACCCGCATCCATCTCCCCGAAGGGGACTCAGAGCGGCTTACATGGGGCCGTGCCCAAACAACACACCACAAAAAATCAACAACAAAAACAATAAACATAATAAAAGCAATAAACACAATAAAATACATTGGTGAAAGCACAACAGTACAGGTGAGTCTAAGAACAGAACCGACAGGGCGGGCCACATGAACATATAGAATGTTTAAAAACTCGGGGGAGATAACTGGAGTAGTGTCGAAGACAATGGGTCATATAGGGGGAAAAGGTTTCACATTTGGGAACCTAATCTCCAAAGGCTAGGTGGAAGAACCAGGTTTTCAATTGTTTCCTGAAGGATTCCAATGAGGGGGCATTCCTGATCTCTCCCGGGAGGGAATTCCAAAGGTGGGGGGCCACAGAGGAAAAGGCTTTCTCCTTAGTGCTCACAAGCCGAGTTTGTGAGACTGGCAGGGGCGAAAGGAGGGCCTCCCCTGAGGAGCGAAAGGATCGGGCTGGTTCATGGGAATCCACTCCATCTTGTCTACATCCTTCTTAAAATGAGTTGCCCAGAACTGAATGCAGTACTATAGATGAAGCCTGACCAGAACAAAAATTATAATGGGAATGTTCCTTTCCTTCAAGTACTATTGATGCAGGCTAGAATAGCATTTCTCTTCTTTACTGCTGCAACAAAATTTGCTCGGTTTTAGGCTGTATAAGGTCAGGATTCTTCTCCATGTTGTCCATTACTACATACTGTAATTAGCTAGTAGTTCTCCATTACTACCATTTGATACTTTTAACGGAAGATGTGTGGAATTGGA
Organism: Anolis apletophallus; assembly: GCA_030556195.1. NCBI lineage: Eukaryota > Metazoa > Chordata > Lepidosauria > Squamata > Anolidae > Anolis > Anolis apletophallus. The sequence goes on from JARBWK010000002.1 coordinate 26,469,053, forward strand.
CTGAGACCTTCTGCAGGTAAAGCATGTGCAGTCCTACTAAGCTGTACTTTCTTTCTGCACAGAACATCATCAGAGGTACATAAAGGAGGAAAATAGACAAATCCCTGCACTGAAGGGACATGCAGACTAAAATGAAGTATTAGCAATAGTGGTTTTGGTTGAGATATGAGAACAGTAAGGGAAGTGTCGTAGCAATTGCAGCTGCAGGCATTTTAAACACAGTTTGAGAACAAACAGTAGAGAAGGAAGTCTTACAAAAGGTTGGGTTTTAAGGTAGGAACTGAAAGAAGAGTGATATTATAAAGAATCTTTCAAGCTAGTAGTGAACTCAACATCATTGGTGTTATTGTCTTGCTTTCTGTTTATCTTTAGGGAGCTGAAAGTGTCAGACAGTTGTTAGGCATGGCCAAAGAAGCTGTTCCACCCAGTCACTGGAAGAAGACTCCAGTAGTCTTGAAAGCCACAGCTGGCCTGAGGCTGTTAGCTGAGCACAAAGCCCAGGCTCTTCTTTCAAAGGTAACATAGACTTGTATTTCTTGTAGGTGGGGAAACACCATGGTATACAAGTCAGACAGGTCCTTTATTGCTTCTTTTTACTCTCCCTCTCTCTGATTTTACTCTCCCTCTCTCTTTAAAAGTGTCTATAGGTACTCCTATTTTGGTTTCTGGTATCTGGAAGTTCAGGGAAAAGCATTAAATCTGGACTGCCTTGTTTTATTCCCCACGTCTTTTTGTAGAAAAGGAAAGTTGTGACTTATACACTCCATTCTGTGAAAGGCTGCAAATTTTAGGAATATCACCCAGGTTTTTTTTTCTTTTCCACAGATCAGGGAAGTCTTTGAGGAATCCCCTTTTTTAGTTCCCGATGATAGCGTTAGTATCATGGATGGCACTTATGAAGGTGGGTCCTGAAATGTAAGAAAAACAATGGCACTGCAGGGAATAGGTTGGGAGAGAGGAGTGCCTACAGAATCAATACAAAGAAGTCAAATTGTGAATAGTAAACAAAAATGGGTGGTTGGAGAACATGGAGTGCCTGTGCTCAGTACATCTGCCACCTGTGGGAATTCTGTGTGTGCATACTAGCCATCTTGAGTCCCAGTGTTGGGCTAGAGGTGGGATACAAATAAAGTAATGATTAAACACAGTTGCTGAGAATGATACAATATAAAGTATCATTTCTTGCGCTGATAAAATATCATAAAGTAATTACCACTAGATCAGTGGTTCTTAACCTGTGGGCCGCAGACCACCAGTGTGTTGTGAGGAAGAAAATCTGGTCCGCAAGCCTCCTTCCTCTTTATTTTATTTATTTTATTTTATTTCCACTCCTTTTGCACTACCTGCCACTTCTTCCCTGTCGCTGACCATGGCATATGTTCTATATCAGAAACAAGCTGATATGGTTTATTCAATGCAGTTTTCTGAATCAGCACTCCAAACTGAATCTAAAATTGACCAAAAACTGATTCGTAACCCTTTTGGTACTAATGTTGGAGAAGTGGTCCCTGGTCAAAGTGGTCCCTGGTCAAAAAAAGGTTGGGAACCACTGCACTAGGTCAAAAGTGAAATTACTGATAGGCAAGTTGTCTACTTCATGCAGTTTATAACTAGAAAAAGCCAAACAAAAGACAGATTTCACCAGGTGGGATGGTAGAATCGATGTATCTTGACTGAATCTGACACTAAGAAGGAAATGCTTATTTGTTTTGTCACATGCATGGTTTGTACCTCAGTCAACATCTATTTTATCACATGATCTTGTTTGCCATAGTGTTATGACACATCCTCATCCTGATAGTGAAGATAATACAGATTTATAAACCAACCAACAGTGTAAATATGGTATAAGATAGCCTTACATTTATCTCAGTTTGGTGTTGCATCATACCAGTTACATACTGAGTTCAGCCTGGATCCCCTTCAGCCATATTTTCATCATGCTGATTTGGTTAACAGTCTCAAAGCAAGTTCAGTGGTTCGGAGTGTCCTACAGAGTTGGCTTGATTTAACATGATGTAATCATTCTGTAGGATTTTCCTGAAAAAGCTGGATTATGTTTGAAACAGAGGTGTTAATTAAAACTTTAGATAAATTGTGTAGTTAAAAGTTTGAAAAGAATGAAAATAAAATAATATATATGAAGGAATGACAGCATTTATGTTAGTTCTCGTGTTTTCTTCTTTCTCGCTGAAAAAAAAGAGTTTTAAGTAACTTAGGAATATATTGAAATGAGAGCAGTGCAGATAATGGACTAACAAAATTATACACAGGGCAGTATTTCTGGCTGTTTTTGTGTACAACCATTGAGCTTTAAAAATTGTAGGATTTCATGATTTTTTCTCTCCCTTCATCTTTACAGGTATTTTAGCCTGGATCACTGTGAACTTTTTAACAGGTAATTGCTAGTATGTACGAAATTTTAAAGCGTAGACAATCTGTTAATCTTGCTGCTAGCTCAGTTTTAATCTTGACATAACTGCTGCTGCAGGGTTGTGAAGACCAAATAGTGTGGGATCCCTTGTGTCATGTGCATAGTCTTTGAACTTTGCAATGCTATTTTCAGGGCAGCTGTATGGCCGGAACCCTCAGACAGTGGGGATCCTGGACCTTGGAGGAGCCTCGACACAGATCACATTTCTGCCACAGCTTGAGGTGAGCAATACCTGTAACACAGAGTGGGATACATCTGGCCTTCTTTGTGTTGTTGGACTTCATATCCCAGCAGACCTTGTCAGTGCACCCAATGGCAAGGACTGGGAGTTTCAAGCCAGTAACAACCAGAAAGCTTCATGATTCCCATTTGTGCTACAGTACAATCTGCTGCGGTTGCCACAATGCTGGATAGTCTGCTGCAGGTGGCACAAATATTTTGTGTTGTACTTCATCTAAATCTAGACAGCTTAAATAATATCAATTGGGTTAATAGGGTTCTTTTAGATTTTCAATATTTAAATATTAGAAGGTAGTGACATTTTGTATCACTGATTCTCAAGCTATTTTATAGCAACATTTTGGATCATTGAGGACTCAGAAAGGGGAAGGCACTCTATCAAATATATTGGGGGCTTTACAGGCCAGAAAAAACATTAAAGTTATTACTTCTTGACTAATATTCAAACGACAATGAAGTATTATGTGTTGGGTAGGAAATTGTTCTGAGTCCTTGTTAAAATTGGTGCATGTGGAAATATCCAAGTACAATCAGCAGTTATTTCAAAAGAAAGATTAATTCACAGCAGTGGTAAGATTTGGCAAATGTAATTACATAGACTAGCATAACTGTATTACTATATTTCATTGCACAATAGTTGCATTTTATGTCTTTTTTGCTAAAAAAAGAAATGTATGACTATTATGCAATAAAAATATGTCTCCGTTTTACTGGTTTCTGGTTTTTTACCTCCAAGAGAGAGGGAAGAGAAAGGGCCGATAGAGGGCTCCGTTTCTGGGTGTGTGTATGCGCATGTGCATTTTTAAAATTGACAATTATATAAGGAAATGAAAAATACCAAATTTGGGACCCAAAAAGGGGGGAGGGGTATCGCTATTGTGCAGTGGCTACTATTATGCAGTGAAATATGGGTATTTGCAGATCTTTTAATGGTCTTAGATACCTATTCACTAGCAAAGGCCCAAACCAGGCTCCTCAACAAACCCAGTTACCCTGAAAACATCACCAGAGAACCTGATACATCACCCATAAGATCAAGAGCTCATTTGCTCATCTTTAAACGTGATTTGCGCCATCTTCTGGCAGCACTATCCTTCTGCCTTCTAAGTAGAGCTTTTTCTAGTAAGGGACACAAATATGGCGAGAGAAATTGCAGTATTTTTTTAAATGGCCAAACTATCCAACTTTGCAGGACACTATCACTGACATTAAAATAGCCATTGTGGAGTGAATAAATTTCAAGCCTGTTGAGCCACACTTTACTAAGAAGTTTTAGTCTGTTACCATAATCTTGAATTAATAAAAATATTTCTCATCACATTGTATATGTTAATTGGAAAATAGGAATTAATATTACTAGCAGCAACGTTTTTTGTGAATGGTAGTTGTCCATAACTATCACTTATCAGTTCTTTGTGAACTTAGATTTTTTCTGATCTCCTGATCTACAGTCCTTACTATGGATACTGTATATGTCCCTGGAAGTCTTCATAGGCTTCCAATGCTTGGCTCTGAGGCCAGGTGCTGCTGGGACCCAGGCAGCCTCCTTAGGGCAGCTTTGCAATCATGTATGTCTCTGAGGAACACTTCTTGAGAAACGGGCATTTGCAGCATGGAGACGGTTGTCAGCATGATTTTTCTGCTGTGGAAAAGCATCTATCACTTCTATCTAGTGACACTTGATCTCTGTTTTAATATACAATACTCAGATATAACATGTATTTGGAAATCAGTAGTGAAACTTCAGTCATTGAACAGTACTTTATGATTATACTAATTTTAGGAAACCCTGGAACAAACCCCGATGGATTTCTTTACCTCATTTCAAATGTTCAACAGCACTTTTAAACTCTACACACACAGGTGAGTGAGCAAATGCTATATTAAGTACTGGCTAAGATAATTTTTGAGCACAGAAGGAACATTTACATAAGTAATGTTCAAATTTTAAATCCTTCTTGGTCAGTTCTTAAAGTAATTTGGTAAGCCCATTTCAAAATACTAGATATGTGTGTCTTTGATCATATTATGAAAAACAGAATAACTAGTGAATTACTGATAAAACTCCATGTGCTGAGCAAACAGAAAGCTATCATAGCAAAATTATCATTGGTGATAGTATTTCTAAAACAGGCTCTTCTAATTTGTAGTTTAATACTATATCTTCCTTTACAGCTATTTGGGATTTGGGCTGAAAGCGGCACGACTAGCAACATTGGGAGCCTTGGATATGGAAGGTACATTCAGACAGAATGACTGGAGTGTGTCTGTTTGTGAAGGGAGGATGTTCAGCTAATACCGATTTGCGTCTCATGTCTGGCTGTATACGTATTATCAGTGGTTTCTCTAGGAGTGAGGACACCATTCCTATTTCAGTTGTAACATTATTGTGTGAACAAAGACAATAAGATACAGTATAACTGATCAGTAGTGGGAACAGAAAATTTCAGGAGGAAGCTATGGGAAAATCTCAGGTAGGCAGGTCAAGGGTGAAGAAAACAAATGGTTGGACAATTACTGAAAAACAAGTTTTTCTAGACTTCAGCCAATATGAATTAGGCCTGAGAGTCACAGTTTTCATTTTTCTGTAATTAGAAAGTGTTTTAGAAAACAGTGTCCCATTAGAATCTTGAAATTTGGAATGGCAGGTAGTAGCCTATAGTTTGAAAAACTACTATGTTTGGTTTTTCTTAGCCCTTAACTTGTGGGCCACGAACCACCTGTGGGCCGTGAGGATGAAAATCTGGTCCACGAGCCTCCTTCCTCTTTATTTTATTTTATTTTATTTCCGCTTCTTTTGCACTGCCTACCACTCCTTCCCTGTCGCTGACCATGGCATATTGTCTGTATCAGAAACTAGAGCTGATATGGTCTATCCAATGCAATTTTCTGAATCAGCACCCCAAACCAAATCTAAAGTTGACCAAAAACTGATTCGTAACCCTTTTGGTACTAATGTTGGAGAGTGGTCCCTGGTCAAAGTGGTCCCTGGTTAAAAAAAAAAAGTTGGGAACCACTGTTTTAGCCTAATCAGTGTATGAGCAAACAGATTTTACCAATTAACTCTCTGAAATCTTAAACCATTTTGGATCTGATATTGCAATAAGTTCATATTCACCAAAAGATGGAAACAGAAACTAAGGATAACAACAAAAACAACACTTTATTTATATATGGTGGTGGGGACGAGAGAAAGGGCCTTCTCTGTGGTGGCCCCCAGCTCTGGAATACCCTCCCAAAAGAGATTAGATTACTCCCCACCCTTCAATTATTCCATTCCAACCTGAAAACATGGATGTTCAGACAAGCCTTTTTTTGACCTTGAGTAGGCTGAATCGGCCCATATGATTCTGACACTTGGCACCTGTGAATTGACGGCAGTTAGTTTTATCTACTATCGTTTTTAAATTGTATTGTTTTGATTTTAACATGTGTTGACGGGGGGTTGTTTTAATTTTATGTGACTTGTTTTATACTTTTGTACTGTTTTTACCAGTTGTATGTTATATGTGCACCCTAGAGTGCTTTGTAAGCCACCCCAAGTCCCTTCAGGGAGATGGTGGTGGAACATAAATGAAATATTATTATTATTGTTATTATTATTATTGCTTTTAGTTCGTGTTGTCAATTGGGGAAAATTATTAGTGAATGTATCAGCTGCCTTTTCAAGCAATTAATGACATTTAAATACACAAACATATTGCCAAGAGGATACATTTCAGCAAATTGGAGTGCTTTTATGTGGACTAACATAATTCACAAGGTAACTATTGTTAGGACTGCTCTGAGTCTCCTTGGGAAGATGTGGCGGGATATAAATAAAGTTGTTGTTGTTATTCTTAGTTTCTGTTTTAATCTTTTGGTGACTATGAACCTTATTGCAATATTAGTTCAAAAATGGTTTAAGATTTCAGAGAGGTAATTTCAAATTTCATCCATTTTGTGATTGATAATCTATTATATAAAGGAGGACCCGTCATCGAACCACTGCCAGAGACAGAGAAACCTTCCAAGGCAGAGACACCAAACTTGCCAACAAAAATAGGCCTCAGGCAAGGAAGGTTTTTAGCAAAGAAACTTTCCCCCCCAAAACCTAGAAGGCCCCCAAAACAACGATAAAAAACTACATTTCCCAGCATCCTCTGCGGCCGCCAGCGAAACCCATTGGCCAAGCCAGCCAAGGCTAGATTAGAATGCTGAGTGATTTCAGTTTAGTCAGTTGGTGTTTGAGGGTTAAACTGTCAAGGCCAAGATCTAGGAGGGAGACAAATAGGGCACCAGGGACACAGGCACCACTGACAAACACATACCCCCAGAATAACACAAACTTGCAAAACCCACAAAAAAATTCCTTCCTTCCACACAGGCATAAGCTGACCCAAAAGACAAGCCATGCCTCCTAAAAAGATCAGCATCAGACGACACACTCGCAACGCTTCATACATCAAACAAAAAAGGGCAGAACAAACGCCAGAACAGAAAGACACTGCACTACACTAGCTTTTGCCATCACCATAAACAAGGCTCAAGGACAAACATTACAAATCTGTGGCATAGACCTTGACACAGAATGCTTCTCCCACGGACAACTCTACGTAGCGTGCTCCAGACTTGGGAAACCACAGAACCTCTACATCAACACAGCAGACGGAAAGACAAAAAACATTGTATATCCATAAGCACTGTAGTACGCCAGGAACACCAAACACCGACAACTCCACAGGACTTCAACATCCCACCCACCAGAACAACCCACAACGACACAGCCATGACCCCACCAAGACCATAAGTAACATCAATTCCAAACCTTACATACTCAGACTTTCTCGCATCTCCTAAATAGGGCACAGCAACGCGTGCCGGGTACAGCTAGTATGGTACATAATAATGGACACAATTATGAACTAGGCATTTTAAAACTCTACACATCACTATGAGAAGATTAAGTACATGCAATTGAATTAAGTTGAACTATCGCTTTCATTTGCCTGTATTGTTAATACTAGAAGAGAAAACACGGTGACCTAATACTTTTTAAGGCTTGAATACAGATGGAAAGGACATCTGCCTTCAAGGGTCTCAGATGGAGTATCAATGGAACTACAGCTGGATATGCCACATAATCAGTTTTCTACTCTGTGCAAACTTTAATAGCTTCTCTGCAGGTTTGGTATAACTAGAGTGAACTGGAAATATACTTTCCTGTGTAGAAGCCAGGCTAGAGCTAGCCAGTTACTGCTCAGGGAATGCAGTGAAGGGGGGCCTAACGAGAGAAGGCTTATCTCTGACAGAAGGCAAATAGAGAAACATGTCCTAGAGGTAAGGAAAAGATGGCCTAGGCAGATAGCAGGGAGTTGGCATAGAAACAAGTAAATACTGTAATAGAGATAAGACTGAAAAGGGCTTTAGGGAGCTGCGGAGGATTTAATGTATTATCTAAATGTGTCTGCTTGTTTATTTTTTTACTGTGTCTTGACTGTTCCTATTCGGTTTGATGGGGATCTGGTCATGCTTATTACAGCACACCCACAGAACAACACATCCCCGGTCCACATAGCAATCATCTTGGGGCCCATGTACCCAATTCAAGGAGAGATTAAGAGGGGAAGGGGAGCAGGTTGAATGACCCAAGGATTGGAATTGAAAGCGAATTCTTAACACTGTTCACTTTGGAATGCCATATTCACACCTTGTAGTGCAGATGAAAGCCCATTCTAAAGGTGTGTTTCACAGTGCATATTTGAATTCACGCCCAGATCTGTGTACATTTACAGCTTTTGATTCACTAACTTTTTTAAATAAATAATTTTTATTAAAGTTTTATATAACATTATAATAAAAAGAGAGAAAATGGTATAGGTAGAGGAAAGGCTTCAGGTATCTGGGAAGGGAAAAAATGGTTTCAGAAGGTAAAGAAAAATTGGTGTTTAGGGTTAGGATTGTCAGGGAATATATGTAGGTAAGTCTGGAATGGGTCGTGAGAAAAGATAGAAAGGGGATCTTGTTGATTTCCATCTTCTTTCTTCGGTGGTAAATCCAAATTTACTATTTCAGTCTATTGATGTCTATATATATACATATCATTGTATATCTTGATTACTAATATCACTTCTTTATTATATTTAATTCTTCTGGTTGTTTTTGTTCCTGTAATTGTTCCGTAAATGTTCTTAGGGATTCTGTCGGGTTTTCATGTAGTCTTTGAATGAAGTCCAATCTGTTTCTTTTAGTGCCTTCCCCTTTGATTCTTTCAAATACAGGGTAAGCGTATCCATGTCCATTATTTCCCAAACTTTGTTCTCCCATTCTTCTATTGTTGGTACTTCTTCGCAATTCCATTTCCTTGCGTAGACTATTCTTGCTGCTGTGGACATGTATGTAAATAATGTATCTGTATTTTTATCAGCTGTTGTTTCTTCGTCTGTTATTCCTAGTAAAAAAATGTTCTGCTTTTAATTCTATGACGATATGGAGAATTCTTTGAATACTACCTTGTATTGACTTCCAATACTTCTTTGCTTTTGGACAAGTCCACCACATATGAAAATATGTCCCGGTTTGTGCTTCACATTTCCAACATTTATTCTCTGTATTCTTATACATAAGACTTAACTTCTGTGGTGATTCACTGTAACTTGAACTACTTCAGTGTGCAAAATGTTCTTGCAAATCAGTATACAGAAATCAAAGTAAGTCCAAAACATATTATCTAAAGCAAAGATGAAGAAGGAACCGTTCCCCCATTCCAGAAACTCCATTCAATTGGATTTGCAATTGAATCTTATTCCATTGGTAATTAGATGGCATCCTCCACAGTAATGGAGGGCTATAGTTGCTGCACACATAGATTTCTTGTCCATCACTGGCTCACTTTTTAACCTGGTGCTTAATTTAAAATCTATCCTCTGTCATTTTGGAATATTAGAATGAAATTTTGCAGATGTAAGTCTTATATGAAGTTACAGAAAGTAAATATCCAAGTATAGCATGGTATAGATTTGGTGTGGCCATAGTTGACATGGAAGGAGCTCAGGTGGTTTAGTGTCCCTGAACATGTGGTGGCCAGCTAACGAGGTCTTAGGCTGCATTCAGAGGAGAATGATATCTCCATTACAGGAGGTAATTGTTCTACCCTGTTATATGTTGTGTTTAATCTGTCTGTTTTAACTGCATTGTACCCTGCCTTGAACTGCAAAGAGAGGTGGGATGTAGTTATTATTAGAAGTAGTTGTTTTCTGGATCAAGTGCTGTAGTACAGCATGTGTCATGTGAAGGTGCAACGATACATATGGGGGTTTCTGTAATCAGTGACCTTTGGCTGCTTTTGCCTGTTTGGGCATAGGCCTTTCCCAGAGGGAATATCTGACACATTTAGAGAAGGTGGATCAGGCAGACAAAAAAACTTGCTCAACAGAAAGCAAGCATTGTTCTTGTCAAGGTGTCAGCTCAAGAGGATGAGAATGAGCTACGGTGATAGATGAAATGGTCAGTGGACTACTATGCCCACTCTCTCTCCAATTTGAAGTCTTGCCTGAGGTATTGACTTCACTTTACAAGATGTTCTGATTAAAATACAGCTCAACCAGGGCTGTAACCAGGTTTGAAAAAACTTGTTTACTCATGAATTTTAACTGGTTAATCAAATCCCTTATGAGAACCAAAAATTAAACTTTTATTTTGTATTATGGAACTACTCTTCATGATTTGCTTTAAAAAAAATTCACACACCCCCCCCTTTTCCCCCTCTGGCTACAATGCTGCCCAGCAAACAAACAATACAAGTTTAATGCTTGTCTGTGTGTGTTATATAAAAAGGCCTTTCGTCAGAATTTCTCCCATAAGAACATAAGAAGAGCCTTGCTGAATCGGGCCTCAGCCCATCTAGTCCAGCATTCTGTGTCACACAGTGGCCCACTGGTTGTACACAGGGATCTCTAGCAGAAAGGAGGGCAAAACCCTCACCTGCTCCCGACCCACCACAACCAGTACCCGGAGAAAATCCTGCCTGCCTCCATCAACACAGAGGTGGCACTTGAATGTCCATTTCAGTAACTACTGATTCCCTTGGTATCCATGAATCTGTCTAATCCTGCCTTGAAGCTGTCCAGGCTGACAGCTGTCACAACCTCCTCTGGAAGTGAGTTCCATAACCCAATGACCTTCTGGGTGAAGAAATATTTCCCTTTATTAGTCCTAACTTTCCTGCCTTGGAGCTTCAGGAGTGCCCCTAGTCCTAGTGTTGGGTGACAGAGAAAATATTTTTCTTTATTCACCTTTTCTATCCCATGCATGATTTTATACACTTCGATCAAGTCACCTCTTAAACGCCGTCTTTCAAGGCTGAAAAGACCAAGGCGTTGCAACCTGATTTCATAAGGGAGCTGCTCCATCCCTTGGATCATTTTTGTTGCCCTTCTTTGTACCTTTTCCAGTTCCGTTATATCCTTCTTGAGGTGCGGTGACCAGAATTGTACACAGTACTCCAGATGTGGCCTCACCATAGATTTGTAGAGAGGCAATACAACATTTGCCAACCTATTTTCGATTCCCTTCCTGATCATGCCAAGCATAGAATTTGCTTTTTCACTGCTGCAGCGCATTGGGTTGACATCTTCATTGAGCTGTCCACCAAAACCCCAAGATCCCTTTCCTGGTTTGTCTCAGAAAGCTTTGATCCCATCAATTTGTAGGTGTATTTGGGGTTCTTTGCCCCGATGTGCATGACTTTACACTTGTTTAGGTTAAAATGCATTTGCCACTTTGTTGCCCATTCACTCAATTTCGAGAGATCTTTCTGGAGCTCTTTACAATCAGTTTCATTTTTAACTACCCTGAACAATTTAGTGTCATCTGCAAAGTTTGCTACCTCACAATTTACTTCTACATCCAGATCATTTATGAATAAATTAAAAAGTAACGGACCCAAAACTGAACCTTGGGGTACGCCACTTCTCGCCTCTTTCCATCCAGAGAAGTGTCCGTTTATTACCACCCTTTGTTTCCTACAGTTTAGCCAGGTTCCAATCCAGGACAAGACCTGTCCCCTGATTCCATGGCTGAAGAGCTTATTTAGGAGCCTTTGGTGAGGGACTTTGTCAAAAGCCTTTTGAAAGTCAAGGTAAACAATATCGACTGGGTCCCCTTTATCTATGTGTTTATTTACACCCTCAAAGAATTCTATCAAGTTAGTAAGACATGATTTGCCTTTGCAGAAACCATGTTGATTTTCCTTCAGCAATGCCTGTTCTTCTATGTGCTTAGTAATTTTTTCTTTAATAATGGTTTCCATCACTTTGCGTTCCAATCTCAGGATCTCTCCCATTCATGTATATCTTGTGAACCATCCCTAAGCAAGTATTAGATACACTATCTCCATCCAATTGTACTTTCTTTAATCCCCTTTTCTATATGGGATTTTCCTCCATCAAGATGTTTCTGCTGTCACTGAAGCAGCTAATGTGTATTCTCATTATTATGCGAATTTGCTCAAACAGAATCTAGACTATGAAAGGTCCATCTGAAAAGTTAGCAGCCAAACCTTGATATACAATGGAAACTGCCTTGTGTGCCATGCACTTATCAAATACAAATCCTTGGGTGGAGCTGAGTTTCTGTTGTGTTTTCTTTGTTTATACTGCTAAGCAAGATATATAGGCAGTGTCAAAGTTACAAAAAAGATAGGTTCTGTAGATTTGTTCTTAAGTTGAATTTGTAAGTAAGTTGGAACTTTTAAAAATACACATAGGGAAGAGTGAACACTCCTGTGGTGTTTGTTTTGCTGTCTGTGCCCCTGTTCAGAAGATTTCACCTCCCTTTCTGTCCCTATGATAATTCGTTTTTGCAAAATTTGGCTTGTTGTAGAAACAGTGATTGGTGCTAAAGCTTCAATGGAAACACCTTTTCTTTGTGGTAACTCTTTCAGGAGTGAATTCCCCTTCTGTGGAGTAGATTTCTCTCACTTCCTACTGTCTCATTCCTACTCTTAACTAGGAGTTGTTTGTAAATCAGATGTTTGTAATTCTGGGACTTCTTGTACTGTGGTTCTAATTTATTTTATAGTGAGTAAAGATTTGCTTTGTTAAATGGTGCAGCTTCCTGGATTCCGGTTCTTCTGGAATGTGAAAACATTTGAGTTTCAGGGGATGATGTCCTTTGCATTAAACCCTTTTAATAATTTGGATTAGCCAATGAGGAGTTTCAGAATTATTAATGTATAGGGGACTCCATTAGCTGTGCATAGAACTAGTACTTTCCCATTTCGTCAAAAGATATGGTACATTTCCCCCACTCAACCTAAAATATATTTAGGTTTCTATCCTTATCCATTCATGGAGGTAAAATCCAGCAATCTTTTCCAACTTGCACCCATTTTTTATACTTCTCACCTATACAGATTCTGAATTGAGTATTGGAGAAATAAACCAAATTTTATTTTACTGCTCAAAATGGAATATAAACTTTAATTTTCCCAGCTTTCTCTTGCAATTATAATGGTATTAGAAACATACTCTTTTGTTTTTTCTTTGCATTTTCTTCTGCAGCAGATGGACAGCGGTTCCGGAGTTCTTGCTTGCCGAAAGAGCTGGAAGCTGAGTGGCACTTTGGGGGAGTAAAATATCAATATGGTGGTAACAAAGAAGGCAAGTTAGCTGGATAGTTTTCAAGACTGATGCAGATGAAGGGGATTTTTAGCTGTTTCCTCTTTTACTCTTGTAATGTGGGAAACTGCTCTCCAAGGATATGGTCTAGGGCGCCTGGTGGGGCTAGGGCTTGACATGTTTTGAGGCAGACAGAGATGGCTAGTCTAAATTTATGTTCATTGAAATGTATTAACCCATTGAAGTAATACTACACTTAGTCCACTTGATTATCCGATTCTCAGGGGCCAAAGAATGCTGTGTCTAATATTGAGCTGTTTAAAATGTATTCTTATGCTGTTTTGTTTTGTTTATGCTTCTCTTCTCAATGTCATTGTTATGTGTTCTGCAGTATTTGCAATATGCCTTGTGGCTTGTGCCATGTTTACATGTGTGTTTACTCCAGCAGGGGAAACAGGATTTGAACCGTGTTATTCTGAAGTGTTGAAGGTTGTACGAGGCAAGTTGCACCAACCAGAAGAAATTCAGAGGAGCTCCTTCTACGCCTTTTCTTATTATTATGACCGGGCAGTGGACACTGACTTGATAGGTGAATAGTTACTATTTGAAAACCTACTTAAGTTGTAAGACTTGTGATTCTAGTTCATTTTTCAGGGGTCAAAGGACATTTAGCATAATGTCAAGTTTTTAAACTTTGTGTTTTTAAATACATGTTAGCTGTACCCTCAACTTGCTTCTGACATGATAAATAATTTTTTCAGAGGGAATCTTTTATAAAGTGAAATATAGCATCACATCACATATAGTTTAATTATTATAAACACATTGAGTTGTTAGTAAATGAGCAGTAGCAATCAATGAAAAATTGGTTGAAAGCATAGTACACTAACATTAGCTAATCCATTGCTCTATGTCCTACATAAAGCACACTACAGTGATAAAACTGTTTTATAGGGGCAAGGTCCACTTTTCTGGATACTAGTTGATGTACAACTCAAAGGAGGTTAAAAGTACTCCTGGCCACTAATATGACCCGCAGTTTCCTGGCAAATGCTTCTTAAACTCTGTACTTCTCTTCAGGAGGAATTTTCTATTCAGATCAGATTTCTAGTCAGATCAGATGTCTTCTTCTGCAATACTATCATTTTGCCTGAACTTAACCTTCCACTTCTTTACTGTGTTCACAACTGCTGCTCTATAATGGGATTGTTAACCAGTCAACACTTTTTTGTGATAAATATACAAGAGTTAATTATTAATTTTTTAAATATATATATATATACACACACACACACAATCTTGTTATCTGCCATCAAGAACAGAACTGGACCTGTTGTGGAAGTATCTCTTTATCTAAGAACTAAAAGTAAAATGTGTTGCACTTGGACAAATGTACTAACCCTTCCCCTACCCAAAGTCAGTGCATCTATTACTGTGGGAGCCGGCTAGTAGGAGGTTACACAAGCATCCATTATATACAAATGATCAATAATACAACACTGTTGTTGTTGATGATGTCATATATCTGTTTTCCACTTTTATCTCTGTGCATGAGATGCAAAGTGGCTCACAACAATTAAAAAGCAATGCAATCTAAGTGTTGTATAACGCTTTCATGGCTGGAATCGCTGAGTTGCTGTGAGTTTTCCAGGCTGTATGGTCATGGAACAAATAAATAAATAAATGCTCCAGAAGCATTCTCTCCTGACATTTCACCCATGAAGCAGCCAAGCCTTGAAGTTGCAAGGCTATTCAATGCTAATCAAGGTGATCAATTGCAACATTCACACATGTCTCAAGCAGACAAGAGTTCTTTCTCCCATCCTGGGCATTCCACAGGTATATCAACCCCACTTGCTTTGTTTCCAACAAACCTCACAACCTCTGAGGATGCCTGCCATAGATGTGGGTGAATCGTCAGGAGAAAATGCTTCTGGAACATGTCCTTACAGCCTGGAAAACTCACAGCAACCCAATGCAATCTAAAATCTCAGTCATAAAAATATTAGATTACAATTAAATGTACAAATCTGTTAAAATCATTTAAAAACAGGTAAAATACTATACAGCACTATATAATTATACACACATGTATACTGTATTTATAAAAGTATAATATACACAATTGGCCCTCTGTATCCACAGATTCTCTATCCATGGATTGAAAATATGCCCCCCTCCAAAATCCAAAAAAACCCTTTTGATTTTTCCATTTAATATGAAGGATACCTTTCTACTACACCGTTATATATAATGGAATTTAAGTACAGACAGATTTTGGTATCCATTGGGGGGCCTGGAGCAAAACTACAGCAGATACTGATGGCCCACTTATGTATAGAAGTTGTCAATATTCAATGTATTGTCGAAGGCTTTCATGGCTGGAATCACTGGGTTGCTGTGAGTTTTCCAGGCTGTATAGCCATGCCCCAGAAGCATTCTCTCCTGACATTTCACCTGCATCTGTGGCAGGCATCGTCAGAGGTTGTGAGGTCTGTTGGAAACTAGGAAAAGGGGGGTTATAGATCTGTGGAATGTTCAGGGTGGGAGAAAGAACTCTCGCCTGTGTGGAAGAACATTCACACTTGCTTCAAACAGACAAGAGTTTCTCCCAGTAGTACACATCTTGCCGTACTAAAGGTAGCAGGCATCTTGCTCCTGTTGAGGCATTATCTTCGCTTATTACGATTATATGATAAAAAGCGATGCTGCAATTGTATCAGGGGCAATGTCAAGGATCAAATTCCTTTGTTAGCATCTGTGTAGGCCACAACAATCTTGTGTTTACTTGATGTCAATCGTATTAGACGAGTGGCTTTTTGTTACAGAAATAATGTGCTGTACAGTTCAGCATATGTAAGGTATGTTTTAGTTTTGCAGTTCAGTATATGTTAGATATGTTTTTGTTTTAATAAGCTGTCCAAGTGGAACATAACCCATGAATACTGTTTAGCTCCCCCTTGGAAAGTTATTAACAAAGGGTGAATCAGGGGAAATTACATTGTACATGAAATCTATCAGGCTCTTTATTGATACATCTTTGAACTAAATCCAGTAGTTTGCCCCATCCCAAAACTGGAGGGTACCTGGTTAGTCAGTGCTTATGTACATTTAGTTAATTCAATGGATTCACATTGTGACTAACAACTCCATTCAAGAAATTATCCCTTTTATGCATTAGGCCGCAATGAGTAAGATCGTATAACTTACCGGCTTACAAGCCCATGCAGCAAAATAACCACACCAAATTGCTAAGGAAATACTGTATATTTTCTTCTACTAATATCCTTTTAGGCAAAGAAAAAACAACAGAAGACTGAAAAGCTCAAAGAAGTAATTCACCTGCTGTGTATCTGGAAGCAAAATATAGGACTTCTGAACGCATGTGTTCTTTTCTGAGAAGCTGCATCCTTATAAAATGGCTGTAGGAAATGATCTCTTTTCACAAGTGTGATGAATAAGATGAGCAGCACTCTTCCATGGCTCAACACTTGTTATTACTGTCATGTAAACTTTCTCACTTAAGTAGTGTCTCTCACACAGATAAATTCTATGAAGGAACAAATTACATGTGGAAAGAAGTTCTGAAAGCCAAATAATGTATCTAAGGCACCCTAAGCATTTCATTTAGCAATTGTAATGCAAACAACCCTTCCTTTTTTCATGTTGCTTTTTAGTGTCTTAGCCGATATGGAATTCCACTGGCCTCAAGGATAGGCTTCATCCGTTTCTTACATCTTTTCAGTCACATGATGATCTTTTTTGTTTTTACATTTCAGAGTATGAAAAAGGCGGAGTTTTACAAGTGAGAGATTTTGAACAAAAAGCCAAAGAAGGTAAAATGTGTTCACAGACTAGTAAAGTCCTTTCCCTTAATTTACTACCAGAATGAAAGTCTGCCCTATATGTAATTCAAATCCAGGCTCATGTTTTTTCCCCCCAGAGCATTCAGGTCATGTCTTCAGATTAGTGACACAGCTGCTGTATTGAGACTGAACATGAAATATCATTTTCAGGGATAAGTGACCACTGGTCTTGCCAAATGTAGCAGCTGTAGTGAAAGATAGTGTAACAGCACAATCACTACTTTACAAGCGGTGTAAACATCAGAATTCCGGCTTCATTTCTACAGATGTTTCAACCACTTACTTTTAACATATATTTTAATAAAACACGTCCCGTGTGCACACATTGGCAGGGCATATCCTTGCTCTGAGAAGGGTTTCAGGGCAGGTGCAGATATTCAGTGGCAGGTAATTAACAGTGTCTAAGGGGTTGGGACAAACTATGAGACTAATAGTTGTATTGACAACTTTACAGCAATTAAAGCCTTAGAATCCTTCTGAGCTCTTGCACAAGAGAAGCAGAGGAATACAAGTATATGATCTTTTAATTCAGTTCTCCCCAACCTGATACCCTCCATAATCCCAGTTGGACTATACCCCCATAATCCCAGTTAGCAAAGCTATGGGGCTGCTCAGCAGAACTGGAGGGCACCAGGTTGGGAAATGCTACCATAATTCATTCCAGATCCTTTTGTTTTTGTTTTTTCTAGTGTGTGACAATCTGGACAGCTACAGCTCTGCTAGCCCTTTTCTGTGTATGGATCTCAGTTACATTACAGCATTATTAAAAGAAGGTTTTGGATTCGGAGATACTACAGTACTACAGGCAAGTAAAATTGCTTTTTTATTTTCAAAGACAATAGGCTCATTTTACTAGTTGGTGGCTTGTATTAATCATTCATCTGCATATTATGACAAGGAGTGGGATGTCTTTATTTTACTTATTTTAGCAAAACTCAGGATACTCCTACTGACCTACTACTAAAGATAAATGGAATGGTTGAGTGTATTTTCCCCCTTTTCTTCAAGTCCAATATGGAGCAGGGGAATACATTATATTACGCCAGCTTTTCCTTTACAAAGATCTCACGTGGGTATGGTCACTCTTAACCTTCACCAGTAGTTGTTTCTTTACTAAACATTTAGTAAACGTTCCTGTAATATAGTGATGTGTTTCCTGGGGAGGTGTCACTGACTTCCACTTTCTAACATTGTCTTATGATTTACTACTGGCAAGCAATGTCAATTGTCCTACAATTATGTTTGAAATTACACTGAGACGTGTACAGTTACCATAACAAGCAGAATTAATCACGTCCTTTTTTTTAACAGCTGGCAAAGAAAGTGAACAACATAGAAACAAGTTGGGCCTTGGGTGCTACCTTTCACCTCCTTCAGTCCCTAGGACTCTCCCGCTGAGAAGACATCACCTGCCAATGTTCAGTTTTCTTCAAAAAAAGAATGGGCAGTTCTAAACTTCTAGCCAAATACAGACCAAAGTAGAGGAATCAAATAACTTTAAAAGTGGTTTTGTTCAGTCCTGAGCTGCACTGAGACATTGATTTTTTAAGTTATGTGTGATGCCACAAGGCCTTGAAACTAATATTGAAGAAAAGGTTTAAGTACCTCTTTGGACATGCCATGGACTGATATTTGCTACTTGGACAAGTGATTTTTGGACAACAGTTCCCAGATCTCCTAGCCAGCATGGCTATTGGTTGGGCCGACAAGACATTAGTACCCCAAAGTAATGTTTCTAATCTCTGATGTACTGGTATCATATGAGTATAAGGTACTCAACCTAACGCATTTGAAATAATAGTTCCAAAAGGTTGATGTTTCCAAGCCGTGCAATATATCCCAAAACTGGTCTTGCTTTACATGAAGCTTTTGATGGTGCAGAAACTTAGCAGAATTAGTTGTTTTTAAGGAACATAACTGACGTGTGCTATTTATTTTACTCTCTTTGAAACTCTAGAAAGCAAGCTCTTTGGGTTAGCTGGTTCTTAACATGGAGGAAAGTGCTACAGGATTCGTGAACTTTAGGCAGGGTCAAGGACTGAACTATAGGAAAGATAAGTAAATGGAAATGACTGTCAATTTATACAGCTCTCTGGTTCAAGTCACAGTGGGGAGAAAATTTTAAATAATTTACTAAGGAATTGTTTTGTTTATTCCCCTTTCACTTCCATAAAGTAAACCCTACCCTTTACAAAGAATCTCTTGGAGCCACAAACCACTTATTCTTTTGTCCAGAGTTATACAATTTTTCATTGTAAAATCCTTAGACATCCTTGTTATAAGCATCCAGCTGAATATGAAGCTTCTCTGTTTCCTCCATTACTGCCTCCCCAAAAGTCTACATTTAACTTGGAGAGCGGCACAGTTCACTGGATTCTTTTGAGTTCTAGGTGCTCAGGCTGGATATTGCTTCCTGTCCAAACCCGTAATGATCCATTTTAACAGGACATCTCCTGAAGCTGCACACAATGTAAAATGTTCAGTGTCATTATGCCATAACTATGGGTTCCATTTTGACATTGTTCAAAATACCAATGTGACATTCGTAGCTGCTAAAGAGCTTTTGCACAAAGATGCTAAGACAGGCTGATAACAAATACTAGTCCGTATTTTTGTCTAAGTGCTCTTATTGAATGCCAAATGCTATATTGGTAGTGTCTACATAATACAACACATCACTGTACATGTTTAACCTGGCATAGATTTTAAAGCTCAGTGGGGCTTACTTCCATGTAAGCGTACATAGGTTTGTTACCATTGTTTGGTGCCTTAAATAAGACATTATACTGTTTCACTGTATGTTTTAGATGTAGGCATTACAATGATTCAGGATCCATTTTTGTGTACCGGAATGTGCAAGTCAGAGCTGTTTCTCCTGCTCTAGTTTTCTAGTCCACTGTGATAGGTAAAGACTGAGGATGGCAAATTAGAAGTATGTTCTTTGCTCTTAGAGCAACATTATTTTGTTGAAACACAACATAACCTCATCCTCTCCAACCTCATTTGCAAACTCAGGCACACACTTCAGGTTTTGAGCACAGTACCAAAGTTCATCTAAGTCTGGCAAATACAGGTTTTATCTCTTTATGTAGCATGTACTTCGGTATATGAGTCACCGCGGTTGCTAATTAAGAGAGCATTTATTCAAACAAATTTGAACAATAGTGTAAAATCAAGCATTGTTTTCCTCCCCTCTGATGAACCCAATGACTTCTGGAAATATCTTGCTTTCTTAAGTGACCAGGTCTTTATCAATGCAAGGAGATTATAATCACAATTAATGATCTGCACATAATGGCCTTTTATAAAAGAGTTTATATAATTGGTGGAGGAGGAATTAATGAATCAAAACACTTCTAAGCATTTTTTTCCCTTTAAAAATTAGAAATGAAGGAAAATATTAGGCATTTTATTACTCTAAAGCAGTTGTTCTCAACCTGTGGGTCCCCAAGTGTTTTGGCCCACAACTCCCAGAAATCTCAAACACTTTGCCAGCTCTTAGGATTTCTGGGAGTTGAAGGCCAAAACATCTGGGGACCCACAGGTTGAAAACCACCACCCTAGAGGAAGCACTTATTGCTCACATAGTAACTTGAAAGGACACTTATTTTGTTTTACCTTAGGCTGTAAGCAAACTGAGCCCCACCCCCTTACATAAATGTCCATATATGTAACACTGTGGGGCAAATTTGGTACTGATAAGAAGTTCAGAATATCATTCCATTCAAACGTTCTGAAATGAGTTAATTTCAAGAAGATAACATAAATATTCTATACATAAGCTGTGTTCATGTTACTTGGTGCTGTTATGCAGTTAGATGGGTATCGCAAGGCCCAGAATATGGTACATGACTAAGACAGGACAATTTTGAATGTCTATTTTAGTTATTAAAATAATATTTTAACAGTTTTCTCGGACTCAGATCTATAATTGAGCCTCATGATGTATGTCTATGCTACCCTTTAGAGCAGGGGTTCTCAACCTTTTTCACCCATGGAGCCCTTTTTGGAGCAAAAGTTTATCGTGGAGCCTCAATAAATGTTTATATATTATATATAATGTATACATATCAGACATAGGCAAACGTTTGGACACAGGGGCCGCACTGAGTTTTTAAAATTGACAAATGGGCTGGGACAGTTGCAGATGGATGGAGAGCGTTTGTGTGAACTAACTCACACAATGCAAAAAAAGGAAAGAAAGAACAATACAATATTAAAAATGAAGAACAATTTTAGCCAGAGTCTGTGCCCCGGGAGGACACTGACATTGCTGCTGTGGTTTCGGGAGCTCCAAACTTTAGTTTCACTGCATTGCTCAGGAGGAGGAGGAAAGAGGCGGCAGAAAGCAGCCCCAGGAGCTCCACAGGGCACAGTTTGAGAACCCCTGCTTTAGAGAATTCTTTATATCTGTTAAAAGGAAGTATGTAAGCAAGATGCCCATCCTCCATTTTGAAGCCATTACCCATCATGTGTTTAAGAGAGCAATGTTGCAAAGGAGTATATGCTGGGAAGAAGGAAGTTATATTTGAATGAGAACACAGCTCAGTGTGTATACTGTGTAAAGCTGTAGAGTTTATTTGGGTAGAATTAAGTTAAATCCTTCTGCTGACGGAACTACACCATCAACTGAATAGGGAATACCAGAGAATAAAAAGCAGCACTGCATTAATGTATTTCCACTTGCTTTATCCAGGATTTTCTGTCTTTAACATAGTACGTATTGTAGCCACAAGTTAGTTCACTCTTTTTTTATGGCCGGCCTACAGAGTTCCTAGTATCCAATACTGGACAAGATCAGGCAGTCTCTGGCATCCTAGGAAAAGTCTCTCTGCCAGCCTCACTCAAAATAGTAAGGATTTCATTCGGAATAAGTCAAGATTCGTGCTTTCTGCTTTGTTTTCCCTTTTAAATAGCTTCAGTCAAATGTTAAAAGTCTCATAATAGGATAGTCTACAAAAACCACTAGCTTTCTTTTTTCGAAGGTGATCACTTACTGGCAAATGCCATGATTTGTTCCTGGAAGAAGAAAAAGAAAACACATTGATTTCTGTTCTTGATCAAGCGTTGTTAAAAAGGTTCTACAACATGTTTGTAAACATCTCCCATTTCATCTGGGTTTCGTTTTAGCAGCTTGAGTGCTTTCAAAGTGAAGTACTTACCTGTATTTCACAGCATAAGAGTTGCACCCCTCCCGTTTTGGCAGAAAAAAATATTACAATAGTGGTAAATAATGGTAAAAAATATTTCCAGCTTTGCATAATAGTTGCACCTGAGCGAACTAAGTGTGCAACTATTATGCGAAGTATAACTAAAATACCAATTTTGCCACCCCAAAAATGATGATGCAACTATTATGCAAAGAAATATTGCAGTTACAGCAGTTTGTCCTCATTTTATTTATTTTATTATGATGCTTTTGGCCCCCATGTAGTCAAGAGAAGATACCTCCACTGTTTTCTCTGCCATCGTTTCAAGTTTTTCCTCCCACCAACTGCACTGGGGAGACTACTTCTAACAGCTCCAGAGCTGCTATGGTTGTCAGTCCATTTTTGAAGTATTTTGGATGAATGCTTGGGCAAATTCTAACTACTAAAACCAGCTAGCAGCCGTGGCACTTGGGCTTTTCTAGAAAAACCTATGTGCAATATTCCTCTCTGAAATACCCAACATATGTCCACATGAGTATCGTGATTTTATCTGAAAGGTCTGAAGTATGTTCAACTGTCAACAAGATGATGGAAAGCCTTTTTCCCTGAGAAAATATCACTTTTGGAGAATATTCCACAAAACAAATGGAGCTGAAACAGCACACAATTGTTTTTTAAAAGAGCAGATGTGAGGGGAGCCATCCCAGAACAAAATAGGTATTATTCCTTATGATTTGATTTAAACAACTAGGTCCTGCTAACTTGAAATGTGATATCTTAATTCAGCAGTAGGCATCTGAGCAATCTGGCTAAGGAGAGTGTCATTTCAAAGCACACTGTTTGATAATAAAAAAAATCCAGGCAGCACTGAATTCAAATGTGATACAGCAGTATCCAGCTTTGCCTTCTAAGCAGTGTAGATAAGGAGAGTCCGGCTTCAAACTGCAGTGCCTCTCCCAGTAACTCCAGCTACCCAAGCTAAAAACATTGATAACTGTTCCTTATGGCAGATATTTACACCATTATTAAATACATTATTAATTTCCTTATATCAATTATACTTTTAAAAAAAAAGAGATCTTACTTTAACAGGAGGTATAGCATTGGTTGCTTGCAATCCCCATGTCCTTAGCAGCACAAAAGGAGCGATACTTGTCGAGTACAGCCTCTTTAGCAGGTCAGTTGCAACCAGGAGAGATAGGTTATACCTCTGTCTTTCTGCCTCATATTCTAGTAAGTGCTTTAAAGAGCCTGGAACAAAAGATAGGTTATTGAGAAAAATAATATCTTGCCATTGTACAGCTCCCATTTTGTCCTATGCTGGACAATATGTATTCATTAAATAAGCAAACTGGCTAGTCAGCAAGCAGAGGAGAGGAGAAGATTGTCCTGCTATGAACATTGCTGGAAGCACAAAGTGATAAGCGTTGTTTGAAACACTATGGGTTACTTCTAATGTTGGGATGGGAAATTGTATGGATTGACAAAAAAACTAAGCTAGAAGTGACCAGAGTTCGAAGTTTTAGTTTCAAAAAGGTTTTAAATATTAAACATGAATATATGGGAGTGAGCAGTTTATGAGAAGATATAGAGTCAAAATATTCTAAAGCGGTGGTTCTTAACTCACGCTATATGTCCTTTCAATCCATGCTCTGACCTTGTAATTGTTTTAATGTGGCTTTTGTGTCTTGGTTTTATGTTTTTACTGATTGTAACTGGACGCATGCCGCATGTTGCGCTATGCTGTCGGTGTAATCTTATGTGATCCGCCCCGAGCCTGCTGGGAGGAGCGGAATACAAGAGTGAAGTATAAATAAATAAATAAATAAACCTGTGGGCTGTGGACTACCAATGGGTTACCAGGACGAAAATCTGGTCCACGGGCCTCCTTCCTCTTTATTTTATTTCCACTCCCTTTGCACTGCCTGCCGTTCCTTCCCTGTCACTGGGGGTGGTTTTCTGTGGATGAATATATGTCATCTACTAGATGGCATGTGTTCTGTATCAGAAACTAGAGCTGATGTGCTCTATCCAATGCAATTTTCTGAATCAGCGCCCTAAATCACCAAATCAAATCTAAAGTTGCCCAAAAACAGATTTGTAACCCTTTTGGTACTAATGTTGGAGAGTGGTCCCTGGTCAATAAAAGATTGGGAACTACTGTTCTAAAGGCACTAGATCTCATCTAATCTTAGAAGTTAAGCAGAGCCAATTCTGGTTAATACTTGGTGCTGCAGAAGAAACTGGCAAAACCTGCTCCTGTCACGATGCACGGGCTTGGCCGGCCCCTTAATCACACACACAAAGTAAAGGCTAACTACTTTATTGAATAGCAAAACAGTTCCAAAGAATATAGTCCAGTAGACTATGGTAAAATCCAAAAGGCTTGAAGTATCAATGTCCAAAATAACGTAGCAAATAGGCAAGAAGCAAGGCAAGGCTCCGCAGCCGATGCGGATCAGGAAACAGGCTAACACTCCGCAAACCAATGCGAATCAGGAAACCAGGGCAAGGCTCCGCAACCGATGCGGATCAGGAAACAAGGCAAGGCAAGGCAAGGCTTGATGACCACAGCTAACTTAGCTGAAGTCCCACCGCTTCACACCTATTCAGATGAGACGTGGCGGAGCACTGAGGATCCGTTCCCACGGATCCTATACTTAATCCTTCGGCCGAGGTCCCCGACGCTCTAGGCTTCTGCGTCTCCAATCGCTGCTCACGGACCTCGGCCGGTCTATGCTCTTTGACCATTCCCTTCTGCTAGACTCTATGTTCCGTCTCCTATCAAAGGTTCAGCCTTGTCTTTCCCCAGCTGTGT
This sequence comes from Anolis apletophallus, assembly GCA_030556195.1. NCBI lineage: Eukaryota > Metazoa > Chordata > Lepidosauria > Squamata > Anolidae > Anolis > Anolis apletophallus. Next base: position 26,494,159 of record JARBWK010000002.1, read on the forward strand.
TGCTATCTTTCTGAGAGCTCTCCTCAGCCGTTTCCCATTCGCCTTCTTCCATATCTTCCTCAGGAGGCTCCTGGGAAGATCTCCCTCCCGGATGTTCATAACTCCATGAGTCGCTATCTGGCTGCACCTGGTTATCTGAATCATCCCTAGGACCAAACACATTTCTTCCCAGGCCAAGCTCTCTGTGGGCGAAAGAGGCCCTTGCGGGGAAAGCTGCCCTTCACCCCAGTCATCTAGCTCATCCTCTGAATCCTGTTCTAGCACAGCTGGTTCTAATGCTAATGGGACCCCAGGTCCTGTCCCCTGCCCTCCAGGCACAAACGAGAACTGCTGTGCTACAGCTCCGAATATTCCATGCCTAAGAAAACCTTATGAAATTCATGAAGTTGCCATAGGTCAATAGGCAATCCTAAAAGCACACACACAAGGTATTTAAAAAATGAACAGCCACTCCTGAAAGCTTCCACAAGCAATTATTTACCTTTTTTGTACTGAAAAAGATGAGTCTGAGGGGACTGAAAATTGTACTTTACTCACCTTTTCTTTTAACAGATCTCAAATACTTCCTCATTTAAAATAATATCAATGGTATCTAAAAAGTTATTCCTTTCTACAGGAAAATATTCCTATAGAGAGCAGCAGAGCAAAACTATTAAATGCAGTGGTCTCAATTCAAGTTAGAAACCAGCTATTCAAACAAACCCTGTACGGCACTAAAGAGTTGGATCATTAAGGAAAGAAGCACTGACATTTCATATTGTCATGTTTTATTTCACCACTTTAAATCCTTACCCAAATCTTTTCCATTGAATGCTGCACTACTGAGATGATGTGTCAAACAAGCAATATCACCAAAGCCCATATTTACACCTTGACCTGCAAGAGGATGTACTCTGTGAGCAGCATCCCTAAAAAAAGAGACACAAACAATTGTGGTATTCCATACAAACCTGCTTGCTGGTATTACGTGGGTTCTATCATTAACTATAACAGTCATTAAAAACCCACATTTTATACTTGCTCTCTGTTCCCATACTTTATACCTTTCACTTCCATCGTTAGCTTCATGTTCTTAACACAATGGGCTGGATGCAAAAATAATATGGAACTCTGATTGAACTATCTATCTATGCCCTGTAGAAGTCACTTTTGAATGTCAATGGCCTATGGAGCATCACAGGGTGGGGCACAGTGAGAACAGGAAACTAGAGAAATATGGCAAGACTACTTCACACAATATGAAATGTTTCTGCTCAATGAAGGTAACTCTAAACCAAAGACAATGCCTCTTAAGTAGTATCTACCAATCTCTTCTGAAAAAAACCCCCCATGAAATACAAGAATCTCTATTTCTGTGATAATTAGAAACAAGTAACTACTTCCACAGGTCAAGATTACTCCTGTCCCCGTCCGTTCGTTTGTCCGTCCCCCAGTTCCAATATATCATCATCCAATTCTCCCAAGGATTTATCGGAACACTGAACTTCTTCAGTGTAAAATTACCCAATAAGAGCCAGACGGTGTTGGACATATTCAGTTGCATGCCCCAATCCCAGAGGGAACACGGCTCGGCTCTTGGAATCCACTTTTGCAACACTCGGGGGCAGCTGACGGGCTGCAGTCCCTGATGGCATCAGGAGGGAAACAGCAGAATGGAACATGGATCCAGCAGTATCAACAAAATCCGAGTGATCTGCGTTGCTCCACTGAAGAAGGACAGAGATTTATTTACAAGGTACTCGCCAAACTGCAAAGGCTGCAAAACATGCAGATTGATACTGAAAATCCAAATGCTTAAGAGGCATCAAGTAGAGTGGGAGAACGATAGCAAACCTCATTTGAAAACTATGGGAGGATTCTTTTAAATTTAGTGTATTTTTAGTCATCTGCTCTGAGGCACCTTGCAAGCTACCCACAGTAAGTACTCTCACAAGAAATCTATAGCAGGGCTCATTAATCTGCATTGCGCTGCAGTTAGCAAAATACGCACAGCATATCTCCTGTATCAGCTATGAATGGTCATACTATCATTCATCTAAGGAGACACTGGCATGAGAAATCTCACTGCAGCAGTGTGGAAAGGAACTGTGGCTGTCTAAAATTAAACAGTGCCATATTGACAGAAAAATACAAGACATTGCTCTCACAAGCGATTACTTCTACCAACATAAAGCAACATATCTCATATTAAGAGGAATGGTCAAATACTCAACATCTTTTGACATTCTGAAATGAAACTGTCCTTTCCAGTTTCACTGTTTCTCATATTTCCTTTAAAATATATAAATAAATTGCACATTATAAAATAAGAAGAAAATACTTACAAAAGCAGAATTTATCGAGTCCACAAAACTTTCCTCATCCATATTCTGCAGCTGCATTGCATGTTCATGTGACGTGGACCAAACCAAAGAGCTGACAGTGTCAGAAAGCTGATTCAACCACCAGGAACAAAAAAACAAGAACACAGCATCCACCTATTAAGTTCAATTCTATAGAGCCCTCAAACACAACATTTATAAGACATTATAACTTGGGAAAAGCATCAAAATGATGATAAACTCATTAATGTAATAATGATTTGATGCTGAATTATTAGCAGGAGAGTGGGGAAGGCAAAGATTAGAAAATGAGTTAATCCCAAATTGCTTTACCGGAAGGAGAGCAATTGGTCCAGATGGAAGGAATCTCTGCCATGCTACATTGTTGTCTGTCGACTGAAAAACACAAAAAAGAGAAGAGATTGAGTTTAGCTATTCATCATTATGGTCACAAGGTAGACATCAAGTAACGAAAATCTGACCTCAGACAAGTGAAGAGTAGCGACTACAGCTGACTGGTCATAGCGATACTGAATATTCTTAATTCCAGCTGCTCTCCTGACCATAGAATTCTGTCCATCTGCACCAATCTGTGAAAATACATTGAAAGAAACACTGTTAAAGGGTTTAACACATGTCAAACTCAAGGCCACGGCCCAAATCCAGTCTGCCGTGACATTTTAGGTGACCCTGCAAATTCCTGCATTTCTCATCATTAGATATCATTACTAGACCTGATGGGAGTTGTGATACAATGACATCTGGAAGGATGCAGTTTGTTCTGTTTAATCAGGAGAGTGGGGCTTGGATTTAGATAAAAGGCTTGTGGATATGATGTCTGGCTTTAAAATGTCCCTTAATATTTCCCCAACCTCAGAGCCACAAGTGCTGTTGGGTTGCAATTGCCATTTCTCCAGTTCGCATTGTGGATAATAAAGTGATGGCAGTAGTAGTTTTTCAGTGTGGTCACTGTGAAATCCACACCTGTGGTATTTCCTGCATCCACGCAGCTGATTGAAAAGCTTTTGCCAAATCAGGGACTTCAGCCCCACCCATCCACTTCAGTAATAAAGCCAGGCAGCGGGGCTTGAGGCCTTAGTTCCTTTTGTCCGTGAAAGCAGCAACAACTTGGTGTTCTCTACTCTTCTAAAACAACTATTGGTTTGACTCAGGGACTCCAGTTTGACTACTCTAACAGACTGCAATTCCAACTTGTGTTCTGGGACCTTTGTTTATCCTACTCAGGCCAGTATGGCATTTTCTTCAACTTCGAAATGTATGGCCTATGGGGGGAAGTTGCTCCAGAGTGACTCCCACCCACTTTGTGTTTCTTGCCAGTGGGAGAACAAACCCACTCCCTCCTTCCAAGGTGCCGCCAGTAACTTACCTTCTTTTTCTTCTGTTCCCCTTGCTAAGAAAGTGGGAGGAAAGAAGACTTTTAAACAGCCTACCACCCCTGTGCAGAACCAGGAAGTGGCAGAGCTTGTGCCAGCGAAATGGTGTGGATTTCACGCAGTGACCATGCTGAAGAAAGTAAGGTTGCTTACCTGTAACTATGTTTCTTTAAGTGGTCAACTGTGAAATTCACACAACCCGCCCATCCTTCCCACACTCCATCATGCCTTCTATCTCCGACTGTCTTTCGCTGTAGGGAACTAAGGCCTCAAGCCCTGCTGCCTGGCTTTATTACTGAAGTGGATGGGCAGGGTTGGAGTCCCTGATTTGGCAAAAGCTTTTCAATAAGGATCCGAATCAGCTGTGTGGACATAGGAAATACCACAGCTGTGAATTTCACAGTTGACCAGTCAAAGAAACATGGTTACAGGTAAGCAACCTTACTTTCAATAACACCTGGGGCCCAAATGGGGTAAAAACTAAAGAGCACCAACCACTTTGTAAAAAAAAAAGTTGGTCCTCTATTTCCAAGGATTTTCCATTCATGGATTCAACGGCGCTTTGAAGGTAGCTATAAGGCTGGTGCAGCCCTCAATGAAAATGAGTATGACACTCTTGCTTTAACAAAAAGGCATTCCATCAAATGCCATACCAAATCAGCAGTTAATCAGGAAAAGGATGACACACAATAATGCCTGGAAGCTACCAAAATAGATACCGCCCTGGCAGCCTCCAAGTAACCTCAAAATTTGCTCCAGAGAAAATTGGAGGCAGACTTTTTAGAGCAGGGGTGCTCACACTTTTTCAGCATGCGAGCTACTCTTAAAGCAACCAGGTCCAAAAGATCTACCTGCCCCCGTGCGCTCTTGCCACCACGTGTGCTCCTGCTGCTGTTTTCCGCCCGCGCAGCACTTCTTCCGCCTGCGGGGCATTGCAGGAAGGAGAAAGCACGAGGCAGGGCATCCAGAGGGAGCGCTCCGCCCTGCCTGTCTCGCCAGCAACAGAGGCTGAACAGCTGCTTCTGGACGAGAGAGAAGCAGGGCGCTCCCTCCAGAGGCCCCGTCTCATGCTTCCTTCTTCCTGCAATGCCCCGCAGGCGAAAGCCAGCAGCAGGAGCGCGCGTGCGTGCAGGGTGTGCGCGCGCATGGCAGGAGTGCCCCATCCGGCTGGTGAGGGCCGAAGATCTACTAGTAGCTCCCGAGCTACCTAATGAGCACCCCTGTTTTAGAGTATTCGAGAAAGCTATGAAGGAGCACAGGAAACATACTGGGAGGGAAAGCCTCACTGCCCAAGTGGAAAGCTATATGCAATGCTGGATGTTGTTGCCCACAGCAGCAACATTTTCCTCTGCACTCAAACATGTATAAATATTACTATGTATCGAACTACATTCAGTATAGCAATACTAATATAAATGTAAGCACACCACAAAGTCAATATTTCTTTTTCTAAACAATTCTGTTTCAACTCACCTCTAAGCCCCTTCATGCTGGTAATGTGGCACCACGTGACATTAAGAACCAAATCCAGTGGAAAGGAATTGGCAAGAGAAGGTGCCTGATCAAACAGAAAATGAAGGCTTAGTTACCAGCAGTTTGGTCTGAAGTCTGCGTCCATCTGCTAAATCAATTTGAACCCAAGGGCTTGAGTCAGAGGTCTGAAAATGAGCGGGCCGGGTGTACCCCACTGCTCTGCTCTTGTAGAGAACTTCCACTCGGTCTGATGGGGACACAACGTATCAGTGTCACTAAGCAATAGGTAGAGAAGAAGCAAAAAATCAAAACCTGACAAAGTCCAGGTGGATCAGTTCACTAATTGATTGAATTGCTACAGACACCAGTTAAGTGTATCCTAGGTTCTAAATGAGGAAAAAAAGAAAGAACCTGCTCCTCTATACTTAGATGCCTCTGACCTCAAGAAACATACTGTTAATTTTAATGTTTATGATGGATATAAATTCACCTATTACACTACTGAGCCACATTCAATGAAGTTTCTGCTAGGATAAACCAAGGCTGGGAAAACAAGCCAGTACCTGATATTGCATCCAACTGTTTGGTTAGAGCAGACAGGATGACATTATTTTCTACTATATAACCCATGTCTTCCATGTTATCGTTATCAAAGATGATCATGGCTTCAGAGCAAGCATCCCATACCTGTAAAGAAAGGAAGCATGATTGCCTACCGCAAATAAAACACAAACATGAAGACAAGGCCTTGATATAAGGAATCTCACAAAATTTACTATTTACAACAGAGGACATCATAACAGGGCACACAGCCTATACTTCACCTTCATTAGATAGCAGGATGTACTCTTACACCCTCTAGATGTCATGGGGACAGTTTTTTTTCACATAATCATTCCTATTTAGGCTTTAGGAAGATTAAAAAAACCCACAAGTGACTAAAAAGAGGTGTAAGACATCAAAATAGGAAAAAATGTATCAGCTCCAGCCCCTAAATAGAATTAATATTAAAATGTGTGTGCATACATGCGTTCACACAGCTATGAACTCTGAAAGAGGAAGCAGAGGGGTCAACCCCCACTTCTAAAGACTAGGCAGGGAACTGAACTCTCTAATAAAGTTGGATCACCTAAACCCTTAGGTAGTTCATCTTTCTCAGGAATAATCAAAAGTGCATAAAATTATCAAGTACTAAGAAATATTAAGACCGCTACTGTCAGTCTGATCTCTCAGGATTAATACAAGCTGCAATCAGTCTTATGGACATTTACTTGGGAGTAAGAAACACTGGAGGGCCCCTGGTGGCACAGCGGGTTAAACCACTGAGCTGCTGAACTTCCTAACTGAAAGGTCGGTGGTTCGAATCCAGGGAGCAGGGTGCCCTCTACGTTCTGCCTCATAGCTTAAGATCTGCCGGGGAGGCCTTGCTCTCGGTCCCACCAGCTTCGCAGACACGGCTGGTGGGGATGAGGGACAGGGCCTTCTCAGTGGTGACCCCCCACCTATGGAACTCGCTCCCCAGCGAAACCAGACCGGCATCCTTCCTCCTTTCTTTCAGAAAAAAACTAAAGGCGTGGCTGTGGAACCAGGTGTTTGGTCAATGAATATAATGGTACTGAACATTGAAACTGATCTTGTGATTGTTGAAATGGAAAAGGCTTTTTGGATTGTGTATATAATGTTTAACTAATGTTTTAAATTGTGGTATGTGTATGTTTTTATCTTTTATTATACTGTATTTTACTATGGCATCGAATTGCTGCCATGTTAGCCGCTCTGAGTCCCCCTGCGGGCGTGAGAAGAGTGGAGTAGAAATGACGTAAATAATAATTCTGTCAACCTAGCAGTTCAAAACATGCAAATGTGAGTAGATACCGCTTCAGTGGGAAGATAACGGCGCTCCATGCATTCATGCCGGCCACATGACCTAGGAGGTGTCTATGGACAACACCAACTCTTCGGCTTAAAAATTGAGATGAGCACCATCCCACAGAGTTGGACACAACTAGATTTAATGTCAGGGGAAACTTTCACCCAAGAAACACTGGAGAACACTTCTATGTACATATTGTATTTGCAAGTTTCTTTGTACTTAATGTGTCATTAGTATATCAAATTTTATTGCATTAGCCGCAAAGCCATATCAAATAGAACCAACCATGTAGAAAGGATACATATATCAAGCATTAAACAATGGTTCCATAATGTGCAGCAGTACATTAAACAGCCGTTCCATGGTGAAGTAGCAAATATTCTCCTATCACCTCTACCTTACTTATTCTTTTGGCCAAATATCCTGGCGTGTATAACCTTCTAATGTGTCATTAGTAATGGATAGGTGAAATAATTTGCCTTCCCACTGCAAATCAGCAAAATTAATTGCAACCTGGCCCCCATTCCCCCAAATGCCTTAAAATCGGCCTCAGAATTTCAATGCACTGCCCTCTGGTACTTACTCATCCCTAGCAAATACCAAATAGGGAAATAGTAATATATCTGCTGAGAACAGCTTGTTCAGCTCCCTGCAAATATATAGACTTTTTCACAAGGCCCTAGACATACAGAACATCTGAATCACCTATAAACCTCTCTACAGATGAATTTAAAAAATCATCTTAGAAAGTGATGCCCTGTGTTATACATCACATTTTAAAATATTATCAGCACCTGCATCCGCCGAAACGGTTTGATTCTCATACTGCTAATATCTTCCCAAGCACCAAAGCCTAAAAAATAAAGAAAAGGATCATTGAAATCAAAGAAATAACCCTGATGTTCCAGATTAATAGAGAACTCTATTTCCATTTGATTCCTTGAAACTCTTCCAGTTATTGTGCTTTGGCTGTAGCTTGATGGACTCAATTATTATGTTTTGTGTGTATGCTCGATGTGCAAGTGGCAAAAGATTGTAACAAACAAAGGCAGCAATTGGATATACACCAGAGCCAGAAATTATGGTGAGTCTAGAGGCCCATAAGCAACATTGGAGGACAATATATACTTACTGCAAAGTTTAAAGAATCATGGAGTTGGACGAGACCTCGTGGGCCATCCAGTCCAAACCCCTGCCAAGCAGGAAAATTGAATTCAAAGCACCCCTGACAGATGGCCATCCAGCCTCTGTTTAGAAGCCTTCAAAGAAGGAGCCTCCACCACACTCCGGGGCAGAGAGTTCCACTGCTGAACTGCTCTCACAGTCAGGAAGTTCTTCCTAATGTTCAGGTGGAATCTCCTTTCTTGTATTTTGAAGCCATTGTTCCGCGTCCTAGTCTCCAGGGCAGCAGAAAACAAGCTTGCTCCCTCTTCCCAATGACCTCCCCTCACATATTTAAAATGGCTATCATGTATCCTCTCAGCCTTCTTTTCTTCAGGCTAAATATGCCCAGCTCTTTAAGCCGCTCCTCATAGGGCTTGTTCTCCAGACCCTTGATCATTTTAGTCACTCTGCTTTGAAAAGACTCCATATTTAAGAATGTTTCAATGACTCTGGATTCAATAGGGGGACAAACCACCCTCTCCCACTGAATGTCCCATTCACCTCCAAACTTCTTTTTAAATGTGAACTGCACTGCTTGAATAGTTCATAGTTTATGAGCTTTATTTCAGAAAAAGAAATTACTGCAGGAAGTGGCACACACAGAGGCAGCAGGCAGACATTACTTATATGTGTTGCTATAGAAAAACCTAGTGATTTAATATATACAAGATCAAACGTGTACTGATAAGCCTTCAAATTTGAAAATTAATCTCCTCTAGTGATAGGCACAGATGCATTGTGTTTTTAGAGACCATTGAGAAAATGCCCACAGATCATTATGTATTTTCCAAAATACGGAGTACCAAATGATTTCCATCTCTGAAATATACAAAGCTAGATAGAATCATATTTTACATCTCAACATCAAACACCACACATTCTCTGTGCATTCATAGATCTCCAGCTAACTGGTGAATACTGTCCAGTACTTACTACTGAGAAATGTGACGGAGCCTGGTGTGATAGCACTGACTCGATTACTGTAACTCTTTGGTAACTTCTCAGACGCTTTCCTTGGACGAGCTTCAAGGAGAAGAATTTTCTTATCACGGAGATGGATGTCATGCCCTTGGGTGAAAAGCAAATGTTTTTCTAATTTTTAAAGGTTCAGTAAGATTTCCTAACACCTTGCAACAAGGTTCTCCACCCATGATCCAGCCCGAGCCCTTCGCTCCTCAGGGGAGGCCCTCCTTTCGCCCCTGCCAGTCTCACAGACCCGGCTTGTGAGCACTAGGGAAAAAGCCTTCTCTGTGGCCCCCCGACTTTGGAATTCCCTCCCGGGAGAGATTAGGAATGCCCCCTCACTGGAATCCTTTAAAAAACAACTGAAAACCTGGAAAATCCGGATTATAACATTGCAGACCAAGCTTTGTAATATTGAGTGAATTATCCATAAGGCAATATATGTATCTTCTATTGAACCCACTTGGGTCCGTTTGATATAGTATTGTTTTATAATTACTGTTATGTTATTATATGTTGTTGGGCTCAGCCTCATGTAAGCCGCACCAAGTCCCCTTGGGGAGATGGTTATGGGGTATACGTAAAGTTAATAATAATAACACCAAAATCAGTGTGTACAAAGCTATCGTACTGTCTATTCTCCTTTATGGGTCTGAAACATGGGTCACCTATCGCCAGCACCTACGACTCCTCGAACACTTTCATCAGCGCTGTCTTCGCACAATCCTAAATATACACTGGACCGACTATGTGACTAATGTTGCTGTCCTTGAGCAAGCAGGGATCACCAGCATTGAGGCCATGCTATTGATAACACATCTGCGCTGCGCAGGACACGTCTCTAGGATGGAGGGCCACCGCCTCTCAAAGATACTATATGGTGAACTCGCCATGGGTCAGCGCAAGAGAGGCACCCCCAAAAAAGAGATATAAGGACTCCCTGAAACAACATCTCAGGCTCAGCCAGATTGATCACCAACAATGGTCCACCCTGGCCTCACATCGGGAGGCATGGAGATGCACTATTCACAATGCTGCGGCCTTTCGAGAAGACACGCCAAACGGGTCTCGAAGAGAAACGACAACGCAGAAAGAACCGCAACTTGGAAGCAAGGAGACTTTCTGCTGTGCTTTCTGCAACCGGACTTGCCTATCTCAGATCTTAGTCATCAACACGCTTGAAGAAAGTGTGGGATGAGTCCTTCCTAAGAAACTTCATTCGCGAAGTAATGCCGAGATATGTTGTTGGGCTCGGTCTCATGTAAACCGAACCGAGTCACCTTGGGGAGATGGTTGTGGGGTATAAGTTAATAATAATATTAATAATAATAAAATAAATCATGAGCGTATGAACATAATATTGTTATAATTCGCATTTCTTTGATGCTAGTGCATGCATATTTACCCTCAGTGTAGTGTTTTCAGTCGTTAGAGATAGTGTGTTGGTTGGTTGGTTGCTCTAATCTTGTGCACCTACAGCAGGCCTGGGCAAACTTGGGGCCTTCAGGGGTTTTGGACTTCAACTAGGGTTGCCATATGCCCCATATTCTACGGGATGTCCCGTTTTTCTGCCTCCAAAATTGTGTCCCGTATGTTTTGGTCGTGTCACGTATTGACAGGACAGAACAGGACAAGGCAGGGTTTAGAGTGGTCGTGGCTTTGGGACTGAGGGGAGGAAAAAAAGCGAGGAGTGTGCGTGTGCTGTGCTTGTGAGGCGAAAGAAGGCAGGAAGAAAGGAGTGACCGGGAGGAGTGGAGAGCGCGAGTGGAGCATGGCGGCTGAGCGCGAGCCACCGCTGCCTCCTCCTCTTCTTGTCCCTTCTGCTTTCCTTTCCCTCCTCCTCGTCCTTCTTCTTCCTGGCGGCCTGGCCTCTTCCGCTGGAGCCCCGAGGCCCTCGCTCGGCCTCTTCCTTGGCCCCCTTCTTCCCTTCTGAGAGGAGAAAGGAGGCAGCCTGACAGAGAGAAAGAGAAGAGAAGGAGGTCGCCACCGGTCCCTCGCTGCCCGGCCATGCCGGTCTTCCCCGCGCTGCCCCAGCCCAAAGAGGACTCCGAGGTGAGCCCGCCCTGGGTTTGTGTGTGGAGACAGCCAGGCAAGGGAGGGGAGGGTACAGGTGCCTCACCTGCAAGGGGAGGGAGGAGGAGGGAGGGGAACAACCACCACAAGAAAAGGAGGTGGTCATTCTGATGTAGATCCCACCAAAAGAAGGAGACTCAAAGCGGCTTACAGGAAAACCAAGGCAATACAATTTATTGTATTTGTTGTTTTTATTATTATTATTATTATCTCTCCAGAAAGAGAGAAGTTCAAAGTGGTTTACGATAAAACCAAGGCAATACAATTTATTATACATATTATTATTATTATTATGCATACCCTGCATTTTCTCTCCAGAAAGGGAGAGGTTCAAATTGGCTTACAGTAAAACTAGGGTTGCCATATGTCCCTTATTTTGGCCCTAAAATTTGTGTCTCTTTTTTTCAGGCCCTGTCCCTTATTTTTGACTAGCAGGACAGGACTGGGCGGGGTTGACCAGAGAAAGGTGCATGCTGTGGTTTCCACGGCAAGCCTGCCCGGGGATTCCAACTCGCAGGGCAGCCTGCGCCTCCGTTGGAAGGAAGAGGCGATACAGGACTTTTCAAAGTACAGTAGACTAATTAACCGTTACCCAAGGGGAATGTTGGATCATGTTGGATAAAGATAGTTTCTGCTTGCTTGAGAGTTACTCTTAAAATAGGCCTAGCTTGGCATCCCAATACTATACAATGCTGTGTATCCCATACTATACTATTAGCTATTGACATAATAATCATGAAGATGTACTGTCTTATAATTTTATTTTAATGTTTAGACATAAGAACATAAGAAGAGCCATGTTGAATTGGGCCTCAGCCCATCTAGTCCAGCATTCTGTGTCACACAGTGGCCCACTAGTTGTACACAGGGATCTCTAGCAGAAAGGAGGGCAAAACCCTCACCTGCTCCCGACCCCACAACCAGTACCGGGAAAATCCTGCCTGCCTCCATCAACACAGAGGTGGCACTTGGATGTCCATTTCAGTAACTACTGATTCCCTTGGTATCCATGAATCTGTCTAATCCTGCCTTGAAGCTGTCCAGGCTGACAGCTGTCACAACCTCCTCTGGAAGTGAGTTCCATAACCCAATGACCCTCTGGGTGAAGAAATATTTCCCTTTATTAGTCCTAACTTTCCTACCTTGGAGCTTTAGGAGTGCCCCCCTAGTCCTAGTGTTGTGTGACAGAGAAAATATTTTTTCTTTATTCACCTTTTCTATCCCATGCATGATTTTATACACTTCGATCAAGTCACCTCTTAGACGCCGTCTTTCAAGGCTGAAAAGACCAAGGCGTTGCAACCTGATTTCATAAGGGAGCTGCTCCATCCCTTGGATCATTTTTGTTGCCCTTCTTTGTACCTTTTCCAGTTCCGTTATATCCTTCTTGAGGTGCGGTGACCAGAATTGTACACAGTACTCCAGATGTGGCCTCACCATAGATTTGTAGAGGCAATACAACATTAGCCGATCTATTTTCGATTCCCTTCCTGATCATGCCAAGCATAGAATTTGCTTTTTTCACTGCTGCTGCGCACTGGGTTGACATCTTCATTGAGCTGTCCACCAAAACCCCAAGATCCCTTTCCTGGTTTGTCTCAGAAAGCTTTGATCCCATCAGTTGATAAGTGTATTTGGGGTTCTTTGCCCCGATGTGCATGACTTTACACTTGTTTAGGTTAAAATGCATCTGCCACTTTGTTGCCCATTCACTCAATTTCGAGAGATCTTTCTGGAGCTCTTTACAATCAGTTTCATTTTTAACTACCCTGAACAGTTTAGTGTCATCTGCAAACTTTGCTACCTCACAATTTACTTCTACATTCAGATCATTTATGAATAAATTAAAAGTAACGGTCCTAAAACTGAACCTTAGGGTACGCCACTTCTCACCTCTTTCCATCCAGAGAAGTGTCCATTTATTACCACCCTTTGTTTCCTACAGTTTAGCCAGGTTCCAATCCAGGACAAGACCTGTCCCCTGATTCCATGGCTGAAGAGCTTATTTAGGAGCCTTTGGTGAGGGACTTTATCAAAAGCCTTTTGAAAGTCAAGGTAAACAATATTGACTGGGTCCCCTTTATCTATGTGTTTATTTACACCCTCAAAGAATTCTATCAAGTTAGTAAGACATGATTTGCCTTTGCAGAAACCATGTTGATTTTCCTTCAGCAATGCCTGTTCTTCTATGTGCTTAGTAATTTTTTCTTTAATAATGGTTTCCATCACTTTGCCTGGAACTGAGGTTAGACAGTGCACTTTTAAAGTCAGCAAAGCCAAGTACTAAATACAGATGGAGAAAATTAGGTAGTTCTAATAATGTTTTTTTCTGCATGACAAAAGCATGCAGAAACATACCATGTCCTGTTAAGAGGGTGTAAGTCAGTTTATTTTGTGACTTTCAATCATTATCTTATTCTGTTAATAAAACTATTTCTACCTAATGTTTGAGTTTCAAGTTTTTAATGAAGTGTCCCTTATTTTTGTGAAAAATCCCGTAAATGTCCCTCATTTCTTATATCAAAAAGTGGCAACCCTAAGTAAAACCAAGGCAATACAATTTATTGCAATTATTATTATTATTAATACCCTGTGTGAAGTGTCCCTTATTTTTGCGGGAAAAAATCCTGTATTTTTAGGTAAATGTCCCTTATTTCTTATATAAAACTAGCTGTACCCGGCACGCGTTGCTGTGCCCTTTTTAGGAGATGCGAGAAAGTCCAATCATCCACGGTGTGCCCTCCTCTAAACTGCAGTTGGATGGAGTGTGGGTCATGGGGGCATGGTGTGCCAAGTTGGGTCTGTATTGGTCTTGGTTCTGGGCCACAGTAGTCTGTGGGGAATGATGGGTTTTGAATTACTACAAATCCCGTTTTCCATGGTGGTACTTCAAGTCCCATCATGCATGGTGAGGCTCTGTGTGCCAAGGTAGGTTACTGTAAATTCAGGCCATACCCAATGTCCCATGAGCTGAGGCCTAGTTAGGAACAGCAAGTTAATGAAGCCTTACTGTCAATTCAGGCCATACACAATGTCCCATGAGCTGAGGCCTAGTTAGGAACAGCAAGTTAATGAAGCCTTACTGTCAATTCAGGCCATACACAATGTCCAATGAGCTGAGGCCTAGTCGGGAGAATCAAGTTAATGAAGCCTTACTGTCAATTCAGAGCGTAAACAGCTTCCCAGTAAGTGAGGCCTAGTTAGGGAAATCAAGTTAATGAAGTCTTACTGTCAATTTAGAGCGTAAACAGCTTCCCAGTAAGTGAGGGCTAGGATCGGAATTTTCATGTTGGCTGGCCAGTGCAGCAGCTATGCAAATCAGCCCTTATTGGCAGCCAATCATGTTGTTCAGAATGTAGAGGCTGGGTGAGTCTTTGGCTGCCCCGGAGGATGCTGGTAAATGTAGTTTTATTTTTACTCGTTGTTTTGGGGGCCTTTTAGGTTTTGGGGGGAAAGTTTCTTTGCTACAAACGTACCTTGCTTGAGGCCTATTTCTGTTGGCAAGTATTGTGTTTCTGCGTTGTATGGTTTCTTTGTTTGAGGTATACATCACATGACGTGAACCCATTTATATAATAGAAGTGGCAACCCTAACTTCAACTCCCACCATTCCTCACAGCCTCAGGCCCTTTCCTTTCCCCCCTCAGCCGCTTAAGAATTGTGGGAGTTGAAGTCCAAAACCCCTGGAGGCCCAAAGCCTGCCTTGGCCTGCAACTAGTTGTGGCCATAGCGATGGTTCGCGAGCTCTTCCTACCCAAAGCGGCGGCCATCGCGGTCCCGACCATGGCGCCCCCGGACACCACCACGTCGTACACCGCCGCCGACCCGCTAGACCTCCTCGCAGAGCCCCACCGCCACGCGGACCCGATCCCGAGGCCCAGGCGCTTCCTACAAGCGGGCCCAAGGCCCCGACACGAGAAGCAGCCTGCGCCCGCCGCCATTTTGGAAGTAATGCCCCGTGACCGGAAATGAACTCCACGGCACCTTGACAACGGCGAGAAGACAACAGAGCCCCGACCAATGAGGGCCAAGAAAAGGCAGGGCCGCGTAGTGATTGGTCGCTATGACAGAGACGTTCCAAAAGGAGTGTTCCTATTGGTCGGGGTTCCAGAAGCAAGGCAATGACGGTGTGGCCGGCTGGAGCGGAGCTCGAGGAGATGGGACGGGTACAGTGCAGAGCCTGGCCTCAATGATACCTACCCCAAGTCAATATGTCTCTCCTGATCTTTGAAGCTAAGCAGGGTCAGCCCTGGTCCATACTTGGGTGGGAGACCGCAAACAATAGCAGGTGCTATATATATATATATATATATATATTACTAGCTGAGGACCCGGCAGTGCCCGGGTTGTGTGCCAAGGTTGGTTCCTACTAGATGTGTATGTGGCTTGCAGTGGTCTCAGGAAGTTAGTGAAGGTACTGCAAGTCCCATTGGCCATGGTCCATCCCCCTCCCAACAGCACCAGGATGTAGAGTGGGTCGTGGGGGCTCTTAGTGCCACGTTTGGTGTTGATCATTCATTGGATGAGGGTCGCAGTAGTCTCAGAAGGCGAGTGAAGGTACTTCAAGTCCTGTCATCCATGGTCCATCCCCCTCCCAACAGCACCAGGATGTAGAGTGGGTCATGAGGGCTTTGTGTGCCAAGTTTGGTCTTGATTAGTCATTGAATGAGGGTCGCAGCAGTCTTGGGAAGTGAGTGGAGGTATTTCAAGTCCCATCATTCGTGGTCCATCCTCCTCAATACTGCACCAGAATGAGTCATGGGGGCTCTGTGTGCCAAGTTTGGTCTTGATCAGTGTTTGGATGAGGTTGGCAATGGTCTGGTGAAATGAGTGGAGGTACTTCAAGTCCCATCATCTGTGGTCCGTCCTCCGAACTGCATCAGGACGTCCATTGGGTCATGGGGGCTTTTTGTGCCAAGAGTGATCATGATTATGCACTGGATGAGGGTCGCAGCGGGCTTGGGAAGTGAATGGAGGTACTTGAAATCCCATCCTTCATGGTCCATTCTCCTCTAAACTGCAGTAGGATGGAGTGTGGGTCATGGGGGTACTGTGTGCCAAGTTTGGTCTTGTGGTTCAGGGCCGCCTTGGTCTGTGGGGAATGAAGAGTTTGAAAGTACTACAAATCTCATAACCTGTGATGGTACTTCAAGTCCCATCATCCATGGTCTCCCTACTCCAAACTGCAGTAGAATGAATCATGGGTCATAGGGGCTCAGTGTGCCAAAGTTGGTTACTGTTAATTCAGGCCATACACAATGTCCCATTAACTGAGGCCTAGTCAAGGAAATCAAGTTAATGAAGCCTTACTGTAAATTTTGGGCCTGGTTTGTGATTTGTAGGGGCTACCGTGTTTTCTGGGAAGTGAATTGGGTGAAGGTACTGCAAATCCCATCATTCATGGCCCATCCTGCCCTAAACTCTCTATTGGGGCCTGTAATGTTCTGGCCTGCTCTGCTGGTAATTGGTAACTTTAAAAGGCGGAATGGCAGGCAGCCGTTTTCTAAAAGCTGAGGGGGAGGAGAAAACAGGAATCCATTTTGTTTTCACAGAGCCAAGTGGGGAGGGAATGTTGATGGTGCATTTTTTCCCCTCAGTGGGAAGAAATCCTGTTGTTTGAATGTAGAGGCCTGGATTCTGGGATGCTGGCTAATCAGTGGCAATTAATGCCCTCTGTCTGGTGCCTTAGAATTTTGGAGTGGCGAGGCTGGCCAATCAAAGGACTTTATGCAAATAGCTGCCACATATCCGCCCTTCCGCCCTCTGCACACATACATACATACAAACATTCCGCTTTATTAAGGTATACAGATATTCTGAGGAAGGGACTTGACAGTATTCTCTGGCATTACTTCGCGAAGGTCTCATCCCACGCTTTCTACAAGCGCGTTGATGACTAAAAAGGCCAATCTGAGATAGGCAAGTCCAGTTGCAGAAAGCACAGCAGAAAGTCTCCTTGGGTGATATTGTTTCCAAGTTGCGGTTCTTTCTGCGTTGTCATTTCTCTTCAAGACTCATTCGGCGTGTCTTCTCGAAAGAGGCCACAGCATTGTGGATGGTGCGTCTCCATGCCTCCCGATGTGAGGCCAGGGTGGACCATTGTTGGTGATCAATCTGGCCGAGCCTGAGATGTTGTTTCAGGGAGTCGTTATATCTCTTTTTGGGGGCACCTCTCTTGTGCTGACCCGTGGCGAGTTCACCGTAGAGGAGTATCTTTGTGAGGCGGTGGTCCTCCATCCTAGACACGTGCCCTGCCCAGCGCAGCTGTGTTCCCAATAGCATGGCCTCAATGCTGGTGATCCCTGCTTGCTCAAGGACAGCAACATTAGTCACATAGTCGGTCCAGTGTATATTTAGGATTGTGCGAAGACAGCGCTGATGAAAGTGTTCGAGGAGTCGTAGGTGTTGGCGATAGGTGACCCAGGTTTCAGACCCATAGAGGAGAATAGCCCTGTACACACTGATTTTGGTGCTTTGCCTCAGGTGCTTGTTGCTCCAGACTCTTTTGTGAAGCCTTCCGAATGCACTCTATGCCTTTGCTAATCTGTGATCTATCTCTTTATCAATCTTGGCGTCTGAAGAGATGATGCTTCCCAGGTAGGTGAACTGCTGAACGGATTTAAGCACAGATGTGCCTATGCTGACGTGGGGATGGTGGTGTTCTTCCTGTGGTGCGGGCTGGTAGAGGACTTCCGTTTTCTTCAGGCTGACTTCCAGCCCAAACCACGCTGCAGCTGTTGCAAAGCAGGATGTGAGGCGCTGCAGGGCTACTTCTAAATGGGTGACAAAGGCAGCATCGTCTGCAAAAAGAAATAGAAATCCTGAAAGCCTCTCATAACAACTAAATATTTTTTTTCTTACTCGCCTCTTTTCTTGGCTCGAGGAGGTTACAGAAAAAATAAATAAAAATAAGCAATAGAAACAGGACATCTGTAATCTAAAATTGAAGTACGTCACAAATAATATTTGTTCTCATGGACACCATTATAAGCACCTTTATTTGAAAGTAATTATTCCTAAGTTTTAGAGTTTCATTTGCATGTAGCCCCCTGGTGGCGCAGCGGGTTAAACCTCTGAGCTGCTGAACTTGCTGACGGAAAGGTTGGCGGTTCAAATCCCGGGAGCGGGTGAGCTCCCGCTGTTAGGCCAGCTCCTGCCAACGTAATAGTTCGAAAACATGCAAATGTTAGTAGATCAATAGGTTCTGCTTCAGCAGGAAGGTAACAGCGCTGCTTGCAGTCATGCAGGCCACATGACCTTGGAGGTGTCTACAAACAATGCTGGTTCTTTGGCCTAGAAATGGAGATGAGCACCACTCCCCAGAGTCGGACACGACTAGACTTAATGTCAAGGGAAACATTTACTTTGCAAGTAGCTGTGCATGAACAGAAATTACAGTATTAAAAGGGGAAACATATCCACTAGTGCAGTGTTTCCCAACCAATGTGCCGTGAGCGATAAGCAGGTGTGCCGTGGGAAATTGGCGCTTTTCCCCCTCCTAGCAGCTCTTTCTCCCTCTTTCCCTCCCCAAAGATCCTCCCCGAGGCAAAGGAAGGGCTCTGCCGAATGCCGGAAGCTCCACTTCGGTGAATTGGGCGGTGAGTGAACCTGGGAGCATCGGGAGGCTGAAGCACTCACAGGTTTCCAAGAAACAATTTGAGCCTCTCCACTTGGGACTTTTTTTTTTTTTACTATTTTACTGGATTTTTCGCGAGTTGCCTCCCCCAACCAAGGAACTGTTTATAACAGCTTCATGACATCCATAGTTATCTGGAAGCAAATTTCACTCAGGGTGAAATTTCACAAGGGTCTGGAGAACAAGCCCTATGAGGAGTGGCTTGAAGAGCTGGGCATGTTTAGCCTGAAGAAGAGAAGGCTGAGAGAAGACATGATAGCCATGTATAAGTATGTGAGAGGAAGTCATATCTATGTTGTGTTCATCGAAACAGGCCCAGGTTTCACACTGAGTGTATAAATACATTTAAAACCATATTAACTATATGTATGAGTGTGTTAGAGTGTCATTTTGGTTGGTGGTGTGCCCTAGGATTTTGTAAATGTAAAAAATGTGCCTCGGCTCAAAAATGGTTGAAAAACACTGCACTAGTGAGATTGGCTTGTTGAAAAATTAAAGCTCATGATCAATGTTGAACCATTTGGCAGAGAAAGTGGTGTATTTGAAATCAGTGGGTTTTTTCCCCCTAGCCGCTCTGTGTCTCCATCATAGAGATAAAAGTGGGATGTGAATCAATATATAATAATAATAATAATAATAATGGTATGATGATGATTTTCGAAACGCTTTTCTGTGTTTGATGTCTTTCTCTTGTTGTTCTCATTGAGCCAGGTTTTTCCGATAGAAGGACAGTCTGATTCCGGGTCAGACATGGAGCAGGCCGGCCGTGCCAGTCTGCCCAACAGAAGGGAGCTGCTGGATTCGCTCCTGTCAGATGAAGCTGCTTCCACGCATTCCGACAGGGGCTTCTATGAGTCGCTTCAGATCCTTAAAGAAAAAAACAGACAGTATTTGATAGAGTTAGGTCATATGTACCAGCTAAAACTGGAGAACACCCTCAAACCATCCAAGGAACTGGAAGACTTTTTCCAGGACAATGGAAGACGGATGTTGTTAACAAAGTGCAGTGAAGCTTTAAGGTAAAATGTATCTCAATGCCTTATTTTTTCCATAGTATTAACAGCTTGTATTGGTGATATTTCTCCTTGATCTATCTATATCAGGCATGGGCAAACTTGGGCCCTCCAGGTGTTTTGGACTTCAACTCCCTCAATTCCTAACAGCCTACCGGCTGTTAGGAATTGAGGGAGTTGAAGCCCAAAACACCTGGAGGCAGGGGCGGACTAAGGTAATTTAAAATGGTAAGCGAACATTATTTTGGCGCCCCCTCGCTCTCCGGCCTCGTGGAGCGTGCGCATGCACGCCGGGCACGCATGCGCTGGGTGAGGTAGTTCTGCGCGTGCGCCATTGCTGCGGAGGGACTCCAGATGGACCGAGATACCAATCGTCTTAAGTGAGGCCGAAAAGGAGGAACTTTTTGCAGCCGGGACAGAGCCGGAGGTTTTTGGGCGATTGGCGTCTCAGTCCAGCTGGAGTCCCTTTGCAGCAATGGCACATGTGTGGAACCTGGCGGCCAGAAGCGCCCCTGACTACGTGGCGCCCTAAGCGGGTGCTTACTTTGCCTAATGGTAAATCCGCCCCTGCCTGGAGGGCCCAAGTTTGTCTTCGGCGTCGAGTATTTATGTCACAGCGGATAGGCAACAGAAATATAGAAGTTTAATTCCCCATCGGCCCAAAAACTCCAGTCACTGTTCGTGTGAATAATGAAACTCTCATTCAATTCACAAGGTAAATATATAACTTTGTATTGAATTGTATTTAACAATAACTGGCAAAACATCGAAAAACAACAGCCATCACAGCTACCTTTCTAAACATCCTTTCCTCACAGATATTGAATCCCAACTGACAAATCCCAACTGTCACTTTGTAACGGAAATTCCTCAAGGTTCCATTTAGCAGTCTTGAGACATCGCCATCTGGTGTCAAACATGTCACACTGCAGGTCATCTCAAACTGCGAAAATATATCTTGTGCTGACTCATGAATTGCTATTCAAAATGCAATAATCTGACAGTTTGCCCATTCCTGATCTATATCTACACCTACATCTCTATCTGTCTAGCTATCTATTTACATATACAAGTCAAAGCATGTATGCTTATTTGTCTGTCTGCTTGTATCACAAAGGCTATTTCTAGGTGAAGTGACCCTCTGTGATGTCATTGGGAAAGAAAGGTGACATGTAGATCTTTCTGTCCCACAAAGGCTGTTGATAGGGGAAGTGGCCCTCTATGATGTCACTAGATTGGCTGTTGCTAGGTCAAGGATAATCTGTTGCTAGGTGAAGTGGCCCTTTGGGAAAGAAAGGTAATGAGTGTAAGGTGTGGAGGGGGAAAAGAAAGAGACACAAAGAGAGTGATGGGTGGGAGAGGTACAGCCCAGATGTGTAATATTAAACTTAATATTTGATGTAATTTGTAATATTTGTAGCTATTACAGTTAGATTTTGTATGCCAAGCTGCACTGGGAATGTGGCGCAGCTGGCTAAGTGTCAGCTGCATAAGGTCTCTCTGACCAGTAGGTCATGAGTTCGAGGCCTGCCCAGGTCGAGGTGGGTGCTCGACCTATAAATGTAGCCTGCTGTCGACCTTTGCAGCCCAAAAGACAGTTGCATCTGTCAAGTAGGAGATAAAGGTACCGCATTAAGTGGGGAGGCAAATTTTGACTGAATTATTGGGTCATTAAAGAACTCCAGGAATGCTGAGAATGCAGAAGGAACAACAAGGGACGCTGGGAACGCTGAGAGATGAGGAGTGTGTCAGCGCCCCCTGGTGGCCAGAGTTTGCCTCTGTTCGTCTATATGTTGTATGTGGAAACGGCAGGGATTGTCTGCTAAGTATGTGTACCTGTAATCCGCTCTGAGTCCCCTTCGGGGTGAGAAGAGCGGAATATAAATAAATTACCCAAAAAAATTATGTTGCCAAGGAGACACTGTGAGGTAGGCCCTTTCAGCTAGAGAAGAGTGAAAGGGGAGGGATAGAAAGAAGGAAGGAAGGAAGGAAAGTGGAAAGAATGGATGGGGAGGAAAGGAAGAAAGAGGAGGGAAGGAAAAAAGAGGAAAGCCTTGAGAGAGGGAGGAAGGAAACACTAGGGGTTTTTTTACAATACACTTGTGTGCTGTTATTAGACCACACTTTCATTCTAAGGAAGCCTTTCCAGCCAATAAAATAATGCAATAGGCTTGAAACTCTTCTTTAGTCTCCTGGTCTTCAGAAAGAAAACAAAGACATGGTTATGGGACCAAGCCATTGATCAGTAAAGTAACACAGTAAGGTAAAGGTAAAGGTTTTCCACTGACATTAAGTCCAGTCAGGTCCGACTCTGGGGGTTGGTGCTCATCTCCATTTCTAAGCTGAAGAGCTAGATTTGTCCATACATACCTCCAAGGTTATGTGGCCAGTATGATTGCATGGAATGCTGTTACCTTCCCGTCAGAGCGGTACCTATTGATCTACTCACAGTAGCACGTTTTCGAACTGCTAGGTTGGCAGAAGCTGGGACTAACAGCAGGAGTTCATGCCATTCCCCGGATTCAAACTTGCAACCTTTCGGCAGCTCAGCACTTTAATCTACTGCGCAACCGGGGGCTCCAAAGTAAATCCGCAGACAGGTGGAGACGCAGAAGAGAAGGGAAAAATCCCCTTCATTCATCTTTGAGGAGGGAAAAAAGAGAAAGGAGGCCATCCAGCAAAAGTAATGCAGTACAAGAAATAAATATGGAATATGTGGAATCGATATTTCAAATGGCCTTGGTCTATGAGTTTGGATCATGTGATTTTAATGTTTATATTGAGTGTTTTTAATTTTTATGTTCTCATGTCTAAATGTTGTTTTATTTTATGTTTAATTGTCTTATTTATTTTAATGCATAGTTATATGTTTTGTTTAGGTTTATGGTTTGGTTTTCTATGTGTGTGAGGCATTGAATTTTGCCATTTTTTTGTTGTAATAATAATAATAATAATAATAATAATAATACACTTTATTTATATTCCGCTCTTCTCACCCCGAAGGGGACTCAGAGCGGATTACAGGTACACATACTTAGCAGACAATCCCTGTCGTTTTCCACTTACACACATATAGATGAACTGAGGCAAACTCTGGCCACCAGGAGGAGCTGACGCACTCCTCATCTCTCAGCATCACTTGTTGTTCCTTCCGCATTCCTCAGCGTTCCTGGAGTTCTTTAATGGCTTCATAATTCAGTCAAAATTTGCCACCC
Source organism: Anolis apletophallus (assembly GCA_030556195.1). Lineage (NCBI taxonomy): Eukaryota > Metazoa > Chordata > Lepidosauria > Squamata > Anolidae > Anolis > Anolis apletophallus. The sequence continues at coordinate 26,517,284 of JARBWK010000002.1, forward strand.
CACTTGGTACCTTTATGGACAGATGGAACTGTCTTTCGGGCTGCAAAGGTCGTCAGCAGGCTACACTTAAAGGTCGAGCACCTACCTCGACCCAAGCAGGCCTCAAACTCATGACCTACTGGTCAGAGAGATCTTATGCAGCTGACACTTAGCCAGCTTCGCCACATTCCCGGTGCTAAACCTCTTTCAGTCCCCCCAGGTGTGAGAAAAGCAGTACATACAGTAAATACATAAAGTGTTTGCTAAAAATGTACAAAATTATGTCGTTTATTCAGAGTAAAATATTCTCAAGTACATTTTTCTCTTTACTTTTGTGCCCTTTGTACCTTATCCTCAGGTCTGGGAACAGAAGAAGGGTCAGCTCTTTGACTGACCTTGCATTAATTAACTCAGAAGATGTGCACAATCATCATTCGCCTTCACAGCCTTTTTCAAAATCAAAGAGTGCCTCAGATGCTTGGGTCCCTTCTATCACAATCCCCCAGCCCTTCAAAATGACATTGCGAGAAGCTCGCGAAAAGTCTGTGTTGTTAAAATCACACACGTTGCTTGACCTTGAGACAACTGAACAGAAAAGACAAAGCCAAGAAGAAGCGGAATGCCAGAAGCAGTTCCGGGCCCAACCTGTCCCTGCGCACGTCTATTTGCCCCTCTACCAGGAAATCATGGAAAAGAATGAAATCCGTAGACAGGTGGAGACGCAGAAGAGAAGGAAACTGCTCCTTTCGATGCAAAAACCCTTCAGCTTTGAGGAAAAAGAAAAAGAGAGAAAGGAGGCCATCTGGCAAAAGGTTCTGGATATCATGGGTCCTGCTAACAAAATAGCACCAAAAATCAAGAAGAGGATCCCCAAGTCCACTTTTGAACCAGTGTTTGGGGATAAACTCAAAGGTAAAGGGTTGCGTGTGTATTCCAGAGAAAGAGTCATGTCATGGAATGGCAGCTGTTAATATGTATTATTTCTCTGTGAAGAAGTTCACTTTTGCTGGGAAGGATGTCCCTGGGGGTTTTGTAATTTGTCTGGGACATCCAGTGTGGGTGATTTAGGATTGGTGGCCAGAAATTCTTCATCCTCAGTAGGGAAAAAAAAAAACCTGGAGGGTTGGATTTTGCCCATGCCTGCTGTAGAGCCTTGTTATTTTCTGCCTGTGAGGTCACCGTTTCTGTGTCAGCAAGCCTACAAAATGGCTGGCAACTTCAAGTCCCTCTCTCTTTAAGAATGGAGTTTATCTACAGATGCATCTACATTGTTGAATTAATGCAGTTTGAAAGTTCTTTAACTGCCTTGGCTCAATGCTATGGAATTCTGCAGTTTGTAGTTTGATGAGGTACCAACACTCCTTGTCAGAGAAACTAAAAATCTTGTGAAACTATTCCATATGATAGGCCCCATCTAAACTGTCCTATAAGGCAGTCAGTGTAGAACCATATAATGCAGTTTAACTGTATTGAACTGTATTATATGAGTCTATACTTGTTAAAACCTAGGCTTGATCGGACCCTGGATAAACCAACAACAGCGACTGCGGTTTAAATGCTTTATTTAGAAGAAGTAGATTATTCAAAGGCAGATAAGATAGTCCAGCAAGGCTCTCAATAACCCATGGAAGCAAAGATCCTTTAAAGCAGGGGTGCTCACACTTTTTCAGCATGGGAGCTACTGATTAAAAAACCAAGTCCCAAAGATCACCTGCCCAGAAATGTAAAACGTGTAACTATTTTCTTATTTATTTATTTATATTTATTATTCATTTTTATGTACCGCTCCTTCCAGCAGGCTCGGGGCAGTTTACATAAAATGAAGTTATAAAACATCAACATTTCAATTTAATGACAACAATATAAAACAGAGCATAAAAATACATCCAACCACCCCATTTCTCCCACACTGCCATATTACCACACATATTATCAGCCAGAAAGTAAGAAGAGAGGCTTTTGAACTGCAAGGCCATTTAATACTCAGCAAGGTAAACAAAGGGGCATGCAAAAATACATCCAACCACCCCGTTTCTCCCACATTTCCATATTCCCCAACATATATTTCTCAAGGAACAAAGCAGGCAGAGAGGCTTTGTAGCTAAAAGGCCATTTTTAAACATTAAAAATAAACAAAGAGAAACACAGAAACATCAAGCACCCACCCCAAAGTAAAAGACCGACCTTTGAGATGTGGTAAGGAAATGACCCCAAAGCGTCCTCCTCCTCCGTCGTTGCTCCTATTTCCACGCCGCCAGCATGCGTGCCGCCTCCAAGAGCTCACGAGAAGTCCGAGAGGCAGAATGGGCGCTTCTGCGCATGCGCGCGGGGCCAGCCATGCATCGCGTCATCCAGGCCCACCCCCTTTGGTCTCCTACGACTCTGAGTGGCTAGAGAAGGACGGAGGGAGGAGGAGGAATCCAAAAGAGGGGGCCCATTCTGCCTCTTGGACTCTGGAGCTTTTGGAGGCGGCGCGCGAGCAAGGAGCGGGGAGGAGCAACGATGGAGGACTTCTTTGCAGCGTGCAGGGGCACATGAAGAGGACCAACAGCAAAAAAAAACAACCTGGTCAGGGGCCTGAAGATCAGCAGGATGAGGCCCGAAGATCACCCTGGTGATCCCGATCACCATTCTGAGCACCCCTGCTTTAAAGTATCTCCAAGGGAAGCAGGAATCTTGGTGCAGCAACTGACGAGGTTCAAAGGTTTCTTTGTAAAACTTAGAGTCCAAAGGCAGGAGGGACCCACTGGTCGGGATGAGGTTCCATGAGCATGGCCAGGTGAAGGAAACGTTGACTCGAAGTTCCGAACGAAGTCCGGACCGGACCTTTATAGGTTTCGACCGTCATGACCCAAAAGGCGGGGGCTACCCCAAAGCATTCTCGTGGGAACGGAAGGGTCGCTTCCTCGTAGCACCTTATCGGCGTTCCTTGGATATACAAGTTTGGAAGTGTGAATACCGGTGCTTTGAAGCTCTGAGCCTGAGGGAAGATCGCACCTCTCTGGAGCCAAAGTTTGCAGCCCAGAACGGTTGTCAAACCGGATTGAATTCTTGGCCATAACCTGAGGTTGCTCTCGTTTGCTGGGGGAAGCCACCTGGGGCGTGACAATACTGGCCATATAATGCAGTTTCAAACTGCATTATATGGCAGTGTAGATGGGGCCATAATTAAAGTGATGTCAAACACCATTAATTCTATAGTGTAGATGCACTCCTGGGCTTGATTGCACTCGCTTCATTCAAAGGCATGGCTAGAATGCACAGTTTCTGAACTCAAACAAGATAATGAGAGCGAGAGGGGAGGGGGAGGAGGGAGCTTTTCTACATAGTTCTATCCTTTCCACCTGTCACTAAGGAGGTTGTCCAGACTCCAGCTTGGCTGCTGTGTCGGACTGGATGAGGGCAAAATGTGCATCCTCATAGGTAGAAAGAAAAGCAGAACACTGGAAATGGTGGAGACCACATGGGCAACCCAGTTACATATGTAAAAGGAAGTAACTTCACAGAATTCCATTACTACATCATCAAAGGTGGAGGAGACAGTGGCTGGCAGTAAAGAGGAAAGACAAAGCCCTTTTGGGAAAACATGCATAGGAATGTGGGGAAAGGAATCCTTCAGTTTAGCCCTGTCTCTAGCATAGCTACTCATTGAGGACTGGAAACTTCATGACACAAGAGGCTTGTGCAGTCCAGGCATGAAACCCAACATTGTCCTATTAATATTTCAAGACCTTGAAATATTTTTTTAACTGCAACATTAACCAGATTTGCATACCTTATTCTGATGCTGAATATTCGTTGCTTTTACTTTTGATCTTCAGAAACTGAACTTCTAAGAAAAATCCGTATTCAGATGAGATCTAAGGATTTACTGGAAACCTCCTGGGCGCCTATTGAGGTGGACAATAAACGGAGAAAGAAAGGATCCCAAACTGCCACCAAAAACAGGGAACAAAAGCTTAGCTTTCTACAGGAGAACTTCAGTTTTAAACCTAGAATTAACAAATCAGTGCCTGACTTTGAAGGACTTCACTGGGCTTTCCAACGAGATGCGCAAAGCAAACGAGAAATGAAGGAAGCAACTCGTAATAAACCATTCCAATTGAGAACATCTAATCTCCGTTGCAAACATCAGGAGATGACGGTAAAAATAATAGTTTTAACCTTCTCCTTTAGCCTACTTCATGTTTACATTGTAGTGTTAGTCCTTACTGGGGAGAAAATTGTTGTGGAACATGAAAAACCTGCAGTGCCAGTGGGGAAAAATAAAATAAAACGTTGTGGAACAAGACGAACAGGTGATGGACTTATATTAAAATATAATTGCTTTCTATTGGAATAATTTTGAAAAATGAAAGAGATAAGGGACATACAGTGGGCCCTCCACATTTGTTGTGCTTAGGGACACAGGACTCCCATAAAAGGGGGGGGGGGAACACACACACACGCACACAAAATATGCTTTTTAAAATCTGAGCACCTCTTGAAGAACCTATAAGTTTTTCAGCATAACTCTGTGGTCAACTTCTGCTGAAAGTTGACAATGGACTTGTGTTGGAAGATCTAGACTGAGATTTCTAACGGCAAAGGTAAAGGTTTCTCCTGACACTAAGTCTAGTCATGTCCGACTCTGGAGGGTGGTGCTCACCTCCATTTCTAAGCTGACGAGCCGGCGTTATCCATAGATACCTCCAAGGTCATGTGACCAGCATGACTGCATGGAGCACCGTTACCTTCCTGCTGGAGCGGTACCTATTGATCGACTCACATTTGCATGTTTTCGAACTGCTAGGTTGACAGAAGCTGGGGCTAACAGCAAGAGCTCACCCCGCTCCCTGGGTTCAAATCACCAGCCTTTTGGTCAGCAAGTTCAGCAGCTCATTGGTTTAACTCGCTGCACCACCAGGGGCTCCAGAGGTTCCTAGAGAGAACATATGGATAATCAAATCCGCAAATGTGAAGAGAGAATTGTACTTCCACTATTGACAGAAAATCCTAAAATGTGATCAAATAGGATGTAGAGGAGATGCCATTTCATAAGCTTTACCAGCTCAACATTGGCAAGGAGAGAAGGGGAAAGGGTGGCTATTTTCAAATGTTCTCCCTTGCCACTGCCTCTAGTGGAAAACATTTGCCAAAACTTTGAGAACTTACTCTTTGGGAGTATCGCTTATTTAATTCCTTAGCTAAAATAGCTAGACGCTGGAGGCTTTAGTTGGGCTAGCAAAAGCAGCAGGGAAAGCTGCTTTGCTAGCCCAACTGCATATCTTAATAGGTGTCCTTTACACGAGGTTACTCACGCATACACATACTGTATATGAGAGAGTGAACATATGGCTAAATACATATAAAAAGCTTTTTAAATCAGTTCAAAATATTCTTGCTTTCAGGAAGTACATCAGCCTTCCAAGGCACCACTACAAAGAAGCCGGTCTTTGACTTGCCTTTCCTCCCTTTCCTCCAATACACTTCCAGTGTATATAACGGATGCAGTGAGAAAGAGGAAATCTGCTATTAAGTGAGCAATAATACCTGTGATTATCTCTTTGATTCATTGTGGGTGATAAATGTGTTCAAGTCATGTAAACTAGGTAACAAGCTTAATATTCAGATGACGTGGAGAAGTGATTAGAAATATGACCAGGAGGAAAGATTCTGGTCAATATTTGGGAGACTTTCTCGACTTTTATTATTTATTTATTTATTATTCGATCTTGTATGCCGCCACTCGCTGAGGGCTCAGAGCGGCTCACAACAATCGGTAAAACATACCATAAAACAAAATGATTAACAAATTATTTAAAACAGAATCTAAAATTCGAAAGGAGAAGCCAGAACAAATGTGTCTTACAAGCCCTGCGAAATGGCTTCAGTTGGCAAAGTGTTCCAAAGAAGTGGCGCCACCACAGAAAAGGCCCTGCGTCTCATAGATGTTAAACGGATAGTCTTAAAGCTGGGGACTTCCAGTAGATTTAGATCTTCTGAGCGAAGCGATCTCTGGGGCTGATGGGGGGTAAGACGGTCCTTCAGATACGCCGGCCCTGGACCATATAAGGCCTTGAAGGTTAGTACCATTACCTTGAAGGTGATCCGGCGCTCGGTGGGCAACCAGTGGAGCTGCTGTAAAATAGGTGTTATATGACAGCTCCAGGTCGTCATATGAAATAGGCTGTCACTTATGAAGTCATATGAAGGTGCCATCAGCTACATTTCGTATTCTGGCAGAGGACTAGTACAGCTTCACATTGTTCACATACTTTGTTTTATCTGGAAAACTTGACTGGCTTATCTTGGATTTCTGGTTTTGGGTGATTTCTGGTTTTTGATAATTTCATTTTGAAGTACTGATGCTCTCCTTGTTGGTTGAGTGGGTTTATTAACAAAAGACCCTTCTCATATTAATAGAATAGTATATTAGCAGCATGACCCAGCACCAGTAGCAGCATGACCCAGCACCAGTAGCCAAAAGTGATAAAAGGACAAAAACACACAGACCAATGCTATCTCTTCCATAGGAGGTTTTTCTTTATAGCAAAATTATATGGTTGCACTATTTACAAGAACAAGGTTTCCATAACACGAACAAATTTCTTTACAGTTCCTTCTTTACTTCCAGGCTGGGCTTCTTTCTCATGCAATTAAACAGCTCCACTCTCTCAGAGCCTCTTCTCACACCAAAGTTACACAGGATCTTCACACATTAACTTTTTACACACAGCAGGCTTCCCACTGAAGCTTTACACATGATGGCCTTCAACCTGGGGCTTCTTCTCACCGAAGCTTCTCGCACCAGGCCTTCTCATACTGAGGCCTAGTAACACTGAGGCCTATCTTATGTATTGTATTTATTTTTTATATATAAAATATTTTTATTGCATTTCAGTTAAAATACAATAATCGTCTGACAAAACATACAAATACAAACAAAAACATGTTTCAAAGGAATAGTTACATATCTATATCAGTGACAGAAAGAAAAAACAGAAAGATCTAGAGAAAGACACAAAACGAAATACAACTAAAAACTAAAAGAAAACATTATTAACAAATGTTTATCATCCCTTAACCTCCTATCTTTTTAAAAACTGTTAATCATACCGTTAAGTATTTATTTATTTATTATTCGTATTTATATACCGCTCCATTCCCTTAGGCTCGGGGCGGTTTACATAGATAAAACAAGGCAATAACAATAAAAACAACTTTAACACTATACATTAAAACACTATAAGCTACTAGCTGACCCGGCCACGCTTCGCTGTGGCTTTTTCATTCCTTTCTGGTTTATTTTCCTTCCCCCTCCTTCCTTCCATCCTTGTATTTTTTGTCTCTCTCCTTCTTCCCTCTTTCCTTCCTTTGTTCTTCCTTTCTTCTCCCCTTCCATCCTTCTATTCTTTCCTTTTCGCTCCTTACTTTTTTCTTCTCTGTCTTCTCCTCGTCGTTGTGGGAAGGGGGGGTCTTCTGCCGCTTCTCAGGCGGTTGTTGAGGTGGGCCGGGTGGGTGGCGTCGTGGCTGCCTCCTCTGCCACCTCCTAGGCCTTCTCCGCCGCCTCATAGCCGTTCCTGGACCCGGGCGCGTGTTTCGGCGGCCCGGGTCCAGGAGTGGCAGGGAGGCGGCAGAAGAGAGCAAGGCGTCAAAGAGGAAGTCCCGCCTCTCCCGGTGAGAAGTCCTCCACGGGACTACACTTCCCAGAAGGCCCCGCATGGCCACTTCCTGCTCATGCAGAGCTTTCTGGGAAGTGTAGTGCAGTGATTGTGGCCTCTTCCTCTGCTGCCTCATAGCCGCTCCTGGATCGGGGATGCGCGGGTGGTGCCATTCCCGCCTCCTCCGCTGGCTTCTCGGCATCCTCCGTCGCCTTCCAGGGGTTTCGGACCCGGGCGCCGCTCCTGGATCCAGGTGGTGCGGGCGGTGTTGTGGCCGCCTCCTCCGTTGCCTCCTCGGCCGCTTCCTCGGCGCCGTGTGGCCCGGGTCCGGGAACGGTTGCGAGATGGTGGAGGAGGCCGAGGAGGTAGCGGAGGAGGTGGCCACGACACCGCCTGCACCACCCGGGTTCAGAAGCCCCTGGAAGGCGACGGAGGAGGCTGAGAAGCCAGCGGAGGAGGCGGGAACGGCGCCGCCCGCACGACCCGGGTCCGTGAGGCGGCGAAGGAGGCGGCGGCAGCGTAGTGAAGGCCCTGGCACCTGGTGAGTGAGGAGAGAGGGCGACGGGATGGGTTGCGGGGTTGGGGGGGGCTGAGTGCGCCTGCATGATTGTTCTCCCTCTCGCCTCCCTTCGCGGGGGAAGGAGGCCATTGCCGTGCAGCATGCACCGCTATTTCCAATGGGTGTTTGGGGGTGTTTCGGGGGTTGTGAGGTAGGGAGGCTGGTTTTGTTGTGCCCTGTAGGTGGGGAATGTGTTTGGGGAGGTTGGTGTTTCTGGCGCTTATAGTTTTCGTGTCTATTTGCCCCGTTGCACGACCATTCACTTTTTATATATATAGATTATCACATGTCCCAATTTATCACAACACAGTCAATTTTGTCTTTGTATAGTAAAACATTGAATTTAGATATCATTCACACAATGAAGTAGAGGCTATTTACAAAGATAATAGAAAATACATTAAGTTGTAAGAAATACGGCTTGTGAAATTATTTCAAAAGTGATCCGACTTCATTTGCTATTTCATGTCTGCTTCCTATAATAATGATATATGAAGAAAAATAGATAAAGAATAGTGTTATAATTACAAGTTATTTCCTTTAATAAAATGTTAAGTCTACATTAAATTCATTTTTGTAATACCCCTGTATCTTGTCCCAGTCACTCTCTGCTTTTGTATATCTCTTGTTATCCACTTCTTTCAATGCCTCCGTCATCCAGTCCATCTGAATTACCTCCATCATTTTTAATACCCAGTCATCTCTAGTTAAGGGCTATCTTTGATTTCCAATATCTCGCATAAACCATTTTTGCAGCTGTCGTGGCCACTATAAAGATCTTTCTATCCATTCTATCCAAACAGAAATCAGTTAACCCCAAGAGGAAGGAGTCTGGTTTCCTTTCTATTTTCTTTTTAAGTATTTTTTCCCAACTCTTTTTGTATCAGTTTCCAATTTTATTTTTTGGCTTTGCACAGAACCACCACATATATAAAAAATGTTCCTTCCCTCCCCCCAATTCCAGCAGTTTGGTCCCGAGTAACACTGAGACCTATTTTATGTATTTTATTTATTTACGGCAGTGTTTCCCAACCAGTGTGCCGTGGCGCACTAGTGTGCCGTGAGCAATCATCAGGTGTGCCGTGGGAAATTGGAACCTCCAATACACTGAGTGTATAAATACATTAAAAAACATATTAACTATATGTATTGCTGTGTTAGAGTGTCATTTTGTGTCATTTTGGTTGGTGGTGTGCCCCAGGATTTTGTAAATGTAAAAAGTGTGCCGTGGCTCAAAAAAGGTTGAAAAACACTAATTTACGGTATTTAGATTCCGCCCTTCTCACCCTGAAGGTGACTCAGGGTGGATCACAGAACACATATTCGGCAAACATTCAATACCTGACACTGAGGCCTATTAACACTGAGGCATTCTCATACTGAGGCAAACTAACACCAGAGGCTTCTCATACTGAGGCCTTCTCATACCGAGGCTTCTCTCATACGGAGGGCAACTAACACTGAGGCGTACTAAGCCTACCTATATTGAACTGCAGCTTTTGCTGAGTCATTGTATCCATTTAACCCTTTCAGTGCTTGACTCATATTTTTGTATTTAAAAATATCTAGTTAATTTTTAATATTTCTGACACTGCTTACCATGTCCTTCTCAATAGACTCCTCCAAGAGGATAAAAAATACAAGGAGAATGAAGGAGTTCGCTGGGCTGAGCTGCAGAGGAAGAAATGTCAAGCTATGCATAAGACTGTGAATTCCCGCGCAAAAGCCATGGATCCCCATAAAAGCTTGGAGGAGACATACAAAGAAAAGCTGAAACAAAACTGGTCAGTATTCAGATTGGTTAGGTAATACTTTACTGGAAGGGTTACTAGTTGATGAACTTAATGGAATTAGAATAACTTTAGAACAGGATTAGGGAAAAGAGCATGAGCACAGTAGTATGCGCCAGAGTTTTGGCACACAATATAAGCATGTTATTCATGAAAACAAAGTTTGTATGTATGCACATTGAATCTTCAGGAAGCAAAGATGTCACTGTCTCAACCACCTATGTGGACAATTTCAGATTTTCCAGTATTTGGATTTCAGAATTCCAGAATAGGATGCTCAAGCTGTATCAACACTGCTATGTATTTTTTTAAATATGTAATTGCAAGTCTTCAGCTATTTTCTCTGTCAGTAAAGAAAACTCTTGTTACAGGCAGAATGACCAAAAAAGACTGAAAGAGTATCAAAAAGATCTAGATGAGATTAAGATGCGAGTGAAAAACCGACCGTATTTATTTGAGCAAGTCACAAAGGTAACTCTGTGATTCTTGTATGAGTGATTTAAAAAAGAAGTGCTAGCAAAAACCTGGTGACAGAATCAAAGAGCAAAGGGCTGTTTTAGTACAGATTAGCTATACTATACTCTGTAAGGCAGGAGTGGGAATAATGTAATCGCGTTTGACTGGCATTTCCTTCAACCCAAGACAGCATAGCTGCTTGTAGGAGCCGTGGTGGCACAATGGGTTAAAACCTTGTGTCAGCTGAACTGCAGATCTGAAGGTCGGCAGTTTGAATTTGCAAGATGAGGTGAGCTCCTGTCTGTCAGCTCCAGCTTCCCATTTGGGTACATGAGAAAAGCTTCCCAGAGCGTTCCCTGAGCAGACAGCCAATTCTCTCACACTAGAAGTGACTTGCAGTTTCTCAAGTCCTTCCTCTCTCTCTCTCTCTCTCTCACACACACACACACACACACGCAGCATAGCTACTGTCAAGGAATGATGGAAGTAACAGTCCCACAACATCTGGATTGTTGCATCATTCTCATACCTGATGTAAAAGTAAACATGACCTTAATGTACAGATAGCACAATACAGTACAGGATGCTTTCAATCTAGTCAAAAGTAGATGAGTTTCAATATTTATTTATTTATTTATTTGTTAGATTTATTGGCCGCCACTCCCAGCCGGCTCGGGCCGGCTTACATCAAGCACCACACTAAAACAACAAATCTACAACAGCAATAAAACCACAAGGATAAAACAATTCCTAAGAGATAACACAAGTCCTAGGGGATAACACATTACAAGTCAAAGGCCTGCCGGAATAGGGCCGACTTGCAGGCCTTCCGAAAAGCCAACAGATTACACAAGGCCCGAACCTCCGGGGGTAGTGCATTCCAGAGAACTGGGGCGATGATGGAGAATGTCCTTCTCCGTGTTGAAGTTAGGTGGTATTGTTTGACATTGGGCACGGCTAGAAGATTCCAGTCTTCAGATCTGAGTGTTCTCATGGGACAGTATGGGGTTAGGCGGTCCCTTAGGTACACTGGCCCCAGACCATACAAGGCCTTAAAAGTCAAGAGTAACACTTTGAAGGTGATCCGGTACTCAATAGGAAGCCAATATAATGGCCTTTGAAGCATTCCCTCATATGAACAGTCTAAAGCACACATTTCTACCAATATTAAGATGAATACCCACCTGCCATTTTAGTGTAGAAAATAATTTGAATTATTCCCAAAGGAAAGAGGATCTGCTAAAATGTCTCACTTTTGATTTGATAGCATGGCGCTCGGCAGGGAGCTCAGAGGCTCTTCCAAGAAACCTTGCAGCAATTTGGGTTGGATGAAGATTTTTTAAGAAACAAAGGGAGAGAAGCCACTGGCCCAGGAAGGAAGGAGAAGTCTGCAGCAAAAAGGTATATAAAGGGCATAGAAGACCTCTATGCTGAAAATAAAATCAGTTACATACAGTTGAGACAGTCAGCCAAAACAGGCTATGGGGCTGCTGGATATGGTGGAACTGATGATTTGCCATAGTAAGAAAATTTCCAATCGTTTTAGAAAGCTCTGTAGGCATAGATGTACCACCAGCAGAGGTTGATTTAGGAGCAGTTTTGAATGCATAGAAGCCGAAGTCCCTAATTTCCCTCAGTATGGTTCCAGATCCACAGTAGCCCAAAGCTAAAAATGGGGGGTTGAGACAGTAAAAGGCCCACCCTCAAATCCCTGCTGGGCCTGTAGTGAAGACTTGGGGAATGGTGGTTTCTCCGTGATATATTTTTTCCTTGCCCTAACTTGGATCCTTACCAAATGGAAAGGAATTCAAAATAGTACTGCAACTATGATTACTTCTTCAGTATTGTTACTAGCAAGAGGCACATTACATTCTGAAAATATTTGAAACTAGCTTGGGGACCCGGCGGTGCCCAGGTCATTTGAGAAGTGCAGCAGGATGTAGAGTGGGTCATGGGGGCTCTGTGTGGCAAGTTTGGTGTTGATCCATCATTATTGGGAGTTGCAGTGGTATCATGAAATTACTGAAGGTAGTGGAAGTCCCATCATCTCTGGTCCACCCTCCCCCAAAGTGTAGTAGGATGTAGATTGGGTCATGGGGGCTCTGTGTGCTAAGTTTGGTCTGTATTGGTGAATGGATGATGGTTGCATTGTTTTTAGGAAGTGAGTGAAGGTACTTCAAGTCCCATCATCTGTGGTCCGTCTCACACAAAACAGCACCAGGATGTAGAGTGGGTCATGAGTGCTCTGTGTGCCAGGTTTGGTGTTGATCAGTCATAGGATTAGGTTTGCAGCAGGCTTGGAAAGTGAGGGAAGGTACTGCAAGTCCCATCATCCATGTTCTGTCCCCCTCCAAACTTCAGTAGGATGTGGAGTGGGTCACTGGGGCTCTGTGTGCCAAGTGTGGTCTTTATCGGTGTTTGTTGGGGGCCACAGTGGTCTGTGGGAACAGAGGGGTGTGAAAGTACTACAAATCCCATCATCCATTGTCAGTCCTCCCCAAACCTCACCCCCCCGAACCGCACCAGGGGGTTAGGGGGGTTATGTGTACCAAGTTTGGTGCAGGTCCATCACCCGCGCTGGTCGCTGTGGCCTGTGAAAGTGGCTGCCACATATCCGCCCTCCCGCCCTTCCGCACACATACATACAAACATTCCGCTTTATAAAGGTATAGAGATTACTGTTTTTTTTCAACAGAATCCAGAAGTCCCAAAAGGATGCAGAAGTTGATATCATAAAGGAACTGGCTCAAGAAGGACAGAGAAGATTGGAATTAGAGTAGGAATCTGTTGGGACACCCCATGTATCTCCAGCTTATTCTCTAATCAAATATAATACGCCCTTCACATTTAGGCAATATTTGCAGTATGAAAAAATGGACTCATCTTAATATGTTGTTTATGCGTGATCATGCTACGTACGTACCTAATTGGATGTGTTGCACTTTAGATAATTTTGCACCCCTACTGTGCTGACAATCCCTCTGTTTGCTGAATTGCCCACTATACACCCATACTAATTGAAAGTCTTAATGTAACAGCTACCTTTCGGTAGCTGAAAGGTTCCGATTCCCTGCTTCGAGGCAGAGTAGAGATGAGTCACTACAACAGGAATAATATAATTTGTTCTTTGCTGGTATAAGATAAAGGTAAAGGTTTTACCCTGACATTAAGTCCAGTTGTATCCGACTCTGGGAGTTGGTGCTCCTCTCCATTTTTAAGCCAAAGAGCCGGCGTTGTCCATAGACACCTCTAAGGTCATGTAGCCAGCATGGCTGCATGGAGCACCGTTACCTTCCCGCCGGAGCAGTACCTATTGGTATACTCACATTTGCATGTTTTTGAACTGCTTAGGTTGGCAGAATCTGGGGCTGACAGCGGAAGCTCACGCTGCTCCTTGGATTCGAACCTGAGACCTTGCGGTCAACAAGTTTAGCAGCTCTGTGGGATTTAACTCACTGCGCCACCGGGGGCTCCTTGCTGGTATAAACATATGGATAATAGGTTGTTGTAGGTTTTTCAGACTATATGGCCATGTTCTAGAAGCATTCATTCCTGACGTTTTGCCTGCGTCTATGGCCATATAGCCCGAAAGAACAACAACCCAGTGAGTCCGGCCACGAAAGCCTTCAACATTATACGGATAATAGTTTTATAAAAAGTACATATTCTCTCAGTGAGTCGGTAGCACTATTTGCAGAAGAAGTGGCTAGCGTAGTGCTTCTTAAGCTCTCTCATGAGGGGGAACTAGTGATTCTAGTTCTTCTTCTAGTGCAGTGATTTTCAACTTTTGAGCCGCGGCACATTTTTTACATTTACAAAATCCTGGGGCACACCACCAACCAAAATGACACTCTAGTGTGCCAGGGACTAATACTATATGTGTCCATGGACTACAATTATTTTTTTCTTACCTGGAATCTCTCCAAGGAGTGGCAGCTAACAGTTCCTGGACCAACACTGGTTCATGGACCACCACTTTAAGTAGCACTCAGGGGATTTACTCCCCATTTTTTCTCCTCCCAATCTCATGCAAGGCTAATGAGAGGACATTTGCTGTAGCAACTGAGACAATTGCGTTACTGTTTCAAGTTAACTGATACTTTGCAATTCCAAATGCTATTCTAATTCTTGGTGGCTTTCTTAGAAGAAAGGATCTATTCAGTTGTTTGGTGTGTGTGTGTGTGTAGAACAAGAGGCAAAGTAAAATGTGCCTTTCTTGCTGGAATCCTTTTGGTGTGATTGCACTTTTTCTATGGTTACATACTAGTGGTGAGAGAAAGCAGACAAAGTCTTCTGGCACCAAGCAACTTACTTTTCCAGTGCCTTTCTGCTTTCATGCCCATTGATTACACCAAACTTTTCCAAATACTTCCTATTGGTGACACTTTTTAGACATGCATCATTTTGTGACACAGTAAATCAATTTTCTAGTAAACCAGAGATTCAACCAACTCTTTATAAGATATATGAATACTTACGTAAATTGTAGTATATTTCAAAATATGATTCATATATTTCAAAACATATGGTTTATTGCTTATTTCACATAGACTCAGAGGTTCATGCGACATATCTACACACTGCAGCCTACACAGTAACGTGTTGCGACACAAGAGTTTGGAAAACTCTGCCGTACATGAATGTCATACACCAAAATAATTCTGGAGTCTGCATTTCATTTTAGCCCAAGGAGCAACTCTCAGACTAGGGGAATATGTGACAAGTCCTGGTATTCAATCCTTAGTAAATGAGTTTAAAACGATGTGTCAGCTTACTGCATCTGAGATATTTCAAAGACAATAGACTCAAGTATCTTTTTTTTTCGTGTCAGGAGCGACTTGAGAAACTGTAAGTCGCTTCTGGTGTGAGAGAATTGGCCGTCTGCAAGGACGTTGCCCAGGGGATGCCCAGATGTTTTTATGTTTTACCATCCGTGTGGGAGGCTTCTCTCATGTCCCTGCATAGGGAACTGGAGCTGACAGAGGGAGTTCATCCATGTTCTCTCCAGATTGGAACCTCCAATTTGTCGGTCTTCAGTCCTGCCAACCCAAGGGTTTAACCCATTGTGCCACTGGGGGCTCCCATTTGTCTAATGATTCCTATCGAAAGATACTGCCATCAAACTCTTATCCAGGCTATATAGATAGCTCATCTGACTTGATTTTTCAGAGAAGTCTGTGTAAGCCTCAGACTGTAGATCCTACCACTGATAGTATGATACACCCTAGAGTTTGATGTCTCCTGTTTGTTTCAGGTAGTCCCGTCCCCCACCAAAATATACCTAATAAACTTGAGATCTGAAATTATGCTCATTTAATGCCCCTAAACCATCACTGTTCTAATCTAGTAATTCTGTCTTCAGTTAAGAGCTAGTTCACGTACCACACTGCAGCAAATGCATGTTTGCTGCTACATATACATTATCAATGCTAAATCCAGTCATACCACATTTTGTATACTGACGTTACCTTAATATGTGTGAAATTTTAAATCCAGCTGCTGTGCGTTTCTAAAAATATTTTTGAGAAATTTGAAAATTATTAAAAATTATTACCACTACTGCCAGGAATTATTTCTGTGTGACAAAGAAAGGAAGTAATATGTATTCGAAAAATTCCAAAATCAAAAGAGCAGTAGCTACATTTGTGAGTTTGATTGTTTATTTGATTAAAACATTCTCTCTAGGACTCTCTAGGTCCGCCAGTACGATTGTGTGCACAATTGGCCATAGAATTGTGGTGGAGGACCTCAAAATTTCAAAAGAGGTGTTCTTTCAGGTAAAGCAAAATGGCATTTTTTAAAAAAAATGTATTCATTGAGATATATGTATATAAGACAACAAACAGAATGACTTTTTATTTGCCAATTTTCACTTTCACAGTTGTCCTGTACCCCTAACTCCAGTGAATGTGGAGAGCCGTATTTAATGTGTATGCATATGACTCCCAGTCACCTATCAATTTAGAGTGATCCCATGTTTTTTTTAGGGTTTTCTTACGCAGGGAATGATCCAAGAGGTAGTTTTGCCAGTTCTTTCCTCTGAAATCTTATCTACAGCATTTTAAATTAACTGGTGATCTCCGTCCTGAAAAGGACATTTAAGTGCCACCTCGGAGTTGGTTGAGGTAGGCAGGATTTCCCTGGGTACTGGTTGTGGGGGGTCGGGAGCAGGTCAGGGTTTTGCCCTCCCTTCTGCTCGAGATCCCCGTGTACAACTGGTGGGCCACTGTGTGATACAGAATGCTGGACTAGATGGGCTGAGGTCCGATTCAGCATGGCTCTTCTTATGTTCTTATGTTCTTATCTTTCTTAGCTTCCAAAGTCAGGCAGAATCCGGTGCCTTTCAGGTATTTTGGTGCAAGCAAGGACCACACAAGAATGATGACATTCTCCATATTTCTAGAGAATGAGTCATTATTTGCTTCTGTATGACAGCAACCTTCTCTTGAATAGTATCCAGTAGAGTTTAACCCTTTAAAGTCTGTCATCTTATCACAACATGGTATTTGGATAGTCCCATAATCCAAATATAGTACTTAGGACCTGGTTCTATTCTCACTTTAATAAAGTGAGATACAACTGATGTTCCTGAACTGTTACGCAAATGCTAGAACATTACTTTTTAAAAGTAGTATCCATGGCTTCCTGTCACAGCTGGGAAGTTATGGTTAATGCTCTCTAAGCATGCCAGAATATTAAGTCATGATTAAACTCAGCACCAATATTTTCATTTGTTTACAACCTATTAGTAATTGTTTCCACTTTCTGTGCAAGCCTTCTTGGTTAGTTTGCACAAAGCAGGTGCAAGATGATTGTAAACAATTCTTAAACAGAGATGTGGTTTTGTGAGTAAAATATGTGTCCAAATAAATTCTGCCCTAAAAGCAAGAAATTAGATAGGGTGTTGGGTAGGGAACCTGGGCGATCAGGGTTCAAATCTCCAGTTGTGAGTTTTCTGGGCTGAATGGCCATGTTTCAGAAGCATTATCTCCTGACGTTTCACCCACATCTATGGCAGGCATCCTCAGAGGTTGTGAGGTCTGTTGGAAACTAGACAAGTAGGGTTTATGTATCTGTGGAATGTCCAGGGTGGGAGAAAGAACTGTTGTCTTTTGGAGGCAAGTGTGAATGTTGCAACTGGCCAGCTTGATTAGTATTGAATAACCCTGCAGCTTCAAAGCCTTGCAGCTTCCTGCCTGGGGAAATACTTTGTTGGGAAGTGTTAGCTGGCTCTGATTGTTTAATGTACTGTTTTTTTGAGGAACAAAGAATTCTGTCTCCCACCCTGGTCATTTTTCAAATATACAAACCTCACTTGCCTAGTTTCCCACAGACCTCACAGCCTCTGAGGATGCCTGCCATAGATGTGGGTAAACGTCAAGAGAGAATGCTTCTAGAACAGAGTCATACAGCCCATAAAACTCACAGCAACCCAGTGATTTCAGACATGAAAACCTTCGACAACACACTGAACAAAAGACAAAATTGCATTATGGCAAATAATATTCTATCCTAATGTTACTTTCTGTATTTGAGTACAAGTTTAAGTTTCAAAAAATGTGCAATGTGCATTCTTATTTTCTAGGATCTGTACCCACATAAACTTTTCAAGTGTACTCATGTTGACTCAATAAACTTCTCATGGTAAAAGCGAAATTTTAAGTCGTAGTTTTGTTACAGCAGGTATTTTTTTGATAGTTAGTTATTGCATTATATTTTATACTGAAATACTAGTGTTTTGCGGTGTTCTTAGGCCAATCCAAAGAATCCAATTTAATGTTGGCACTCATGCGTCACTCAACAGCAAATGCCAGTCTGCTCCCCAGCTCTCCCCCCCCCCAAGTATGTTTTGTAGGCACTCTAAATCTAACAGAATTTAGTAACCCAAAGTAAGATTTCTTCTCATTGGTTTGAATTTCTCTGTACAATTAACAAGCATTTTAAATATAATATGTTGTATTTTATAATGCATTAATTACACAAAGATATGATCAAGCAGCTGTTCCTTAGAAGTTACTCACACTGACACTCTAAACAAGGAAAAGTGTGAACTGTAACAAATAAATGCTGAGTTAAGCACATCAGAAACTTTCAAGTATACAGTTTATTTACAACAAAAGGACACAGAGTAGTTTCTAACTATGATTGCTTTTTTAAATTAAACACCCTAATAAGCCTAAGAATTAGATATTAAAATATCACAGCAATAACTGAGGGTGTCTGAGACAGCCCTCTGAATAACACCAGGTCTTCATTTTGGAGCAAAAGCAGCATTAGTGAATGTATCCACACACAGCAAGGGAACATGAAAGCTCCAGCTCAAAGAGTGCCACAGAACCAGCCCAATAATTCAGAAGCAAGGATGGGACTGCTATGCCTTGATGCAGAATTCACTACCACCTAAAGATACTTTTCCACAAAGAAGTCAATACAACGCTGAGCTTATGTTTAGCTTCAGGTGAGAAACAAAGTGGCTTGAGGCTAGTTATAAGAGCATCAATAACTGGCTGGCCTTTGCACACCTGGCTTAACAGGAACACACCGCACTGTTCAGACCTTAGTAGAAACTTCTGAATCCATTCTTCAAAAAACAGTGTATCCACTGATTGAAGAGAAACCATATTAGAGACCTCTGGTCTGGGAAGGCAGAAGCACTGCAGAGGCACTTCACAAATCCCGGTAACTGAAGTACAAAATGGTTTTTTGGGGAGTACCACACAGATATGTCCAATAGCTTCATTTCTTGTACTCCGTGCTTCATAGCTTTGTTCCTCCTTTTGAAACTTTCTGTGCAAAACCAAACAAAATAGTTTAAATCCAACACTTATTAGATGAAAGTCTTTAATAAACCAAATGTTTTGAAAGGCCTCTTTGGAGGCTTTTAAGCAGAGACTGGATGGCCATCTGTTAGGGGTGCTTTGAATGTGATTTTCCTGCTTCTTGGCAGGAGGTTGGATTGAATGGCCCACGAGGTCTCTTCCAACTTAATGATTCTAAGTATGAGAAATAAGAGGAATCAATCCATACAATGCTTCCAGTATTCTGAGACTCACTGTATGGATTATACTCATTTCTCCCTTTCTGCAAACAGAACGCATTAGCTGCTTCCTAAATGAGATAAAACATAGTTTGTACTTCTCTAGCATTGGGCAATCAAATTCTGGGGCTAAATTCAACACTGCAATGCCAAACTTTTCTTTTCCTCTCCAATCTGCAGCCCCATTTAACAAACTATTCCAGAGGATTTTCCAGCCCACTTAAGGTTTTGATGATACTGTGCGGAAGGGAGATGAACTCAAGCCTCCTCCAGCTTTAAAATGAGGTCTGAAATTCATGGTGAAGAAGGCTGTGGATCCAAAATAACAGACCAAACTATATGGTACAACAGCTATGCCAGATCATTTTTTTGCTCCTGGTTTGGAGGCGTCTTTCCTTCCCTTCAAGACAGGAATGAAGGCCGGCTCTAAACTGGGTTAAACTCCCACTGTGGACAAGGCTTTCCTTTCTGCCTTGGAAGGAAGGAAAGCCTTCTCCACAGCGGGTTAAACTCCCACTGAGGACAAGGCTTTTACTCCATCCAAGACAGAAAGGAAAACCATGTCCACGACGGGGGTTTCGCAGCTAGAGAAGGGCGGAAATGACATACTAGTCCTTCTCCGATAATGGCGACGGAAACTTCAATATGGCGCATCCACGTCTGGTTTCCAAGACTCTGCTCGAAACCAGTTCAAAACCTAAAATCATCTTTAATATCTTTACACCTATACTCTTTACAACTTAACACTCTTTTATTACCTTTATCACTACCTACACTATCATTCTAATACATTTTCTAATTTCTGATTGTAGCACAGCAGTTCTCGTTTGTGCCTGGAGGGCAGGGGTCAGGACCCGGGGTCCCATTAGCATTAGGGCCAGCAGTACCAGAACTAGATTCAGAGGATGAGCTAGATGACTGGGGCGAAGGGCAGCTTTCCCCTGATGGGCCTCCTTCGCCCACAGAGAGCTTGGCATGGGAAGAAATGTTGTTTGGCCCTAGCGAAGACATAGATAACCAGGTGCAGATGGAAGACAGCGATTCTGGCAGCTATGAGCACCCGGGTGGGAGAGATTCTCAGGAGCCCGAAAGTGAAAACATGGATGAAACCGGCTGGGAAGTTTCCAGGGAGGAAAGCTCTCAGGAGATAGCAACACAGCTGCTGAGAGACAAGGTCGAACCTTTGATAGGAGACAGAACATCGAGTCTAGTAGGAGGGGGTGGTCGAGGGCCCTAGACCGGCCGAGGTCCGTCAGCAGGGATTGGAGACGAAGAAGCCTAGAGCGTCGGGGACCTCGGCCGAAGGATTAAGTATAGGATCCGTGGGAACGAATCCTCAGTGCTCCGGCCACGTCTCATCTGAATAGGCGTGAGCGGAGTGGGACCACGGCTAAGCTAGCCAGTGGTCATCAAGCCGTGCCGTGCCTTGCCTTGTTCCTGATCCGCCTGGTTGAGCGGAGCCTTGCCCTGGTTCCTGATCCGCATAGTTTTGCGGAGCCTTGCTAAGCTTTTGGCCTATTTGCCACGTTACCTTGGACATTGTTACTTCAAGCTTTTTGGATTGCTTTTATATTCTATTGGACATTACCTTTGAACTGTTTTTATATTCAATAAAGTAGTTAGCCTTCAGTCCGTCTCTGTGT
Source organism: Anolis apletophallus (assembly GCA_030556195.1). Lineage (NCBI taxonomy): Eukaryota > Metazoa > Chordata > Lepidosauria > Squamata > Anolidae > Anolis > Anolis apletophallus. The sequence goes on from JARBWK010000002.1 coordinate 26,538,391, forward strand.
GTGTGATTAAGGGGCCGGTCAAGTCCGTGCATCGTGACACTGATTTTATGTATATATGAAAAATTTTCTTAATAAAGATTAATTTTTTTAAAAACCTTAAAAACATCCGAGTAACATCCAAAAATCGGATTTTAATGACGATGTGGCACAGGCCTAGTATCTGTTATCCTGCTCATCTTCAGCAAGAGAAAAAGTAAAGCTTTCCTGAAACTAGAATTATGCTATACAAAATGGAATATATTTTTTCTAGACCAACCTGTGGATCTACTGTAGCAAAGATGAGACTCCATAAGAGTGTCTTGATACTGACATAGGCATTAAATGATGAGATGGCAAAACCACATCAGGAGCAGCGTGGAGAGAATTTGATGTTGCTTCAGCAAGAACCTCTGCTATTAGGCAAAAGAAAAGAAATATACTTTTAAAAAACAGTGAATTTTTCACAAGGAACTCAAAGAATATTTGATCTTCAGGAAAAAGGCTGACACACATACTGTCTGCAATCTAACTTCCTCATATACGAGTATCTAATCCATAAAGGAAATGGACGACATAAAGAACTGCAATCTGAAATGTCAACTCTGCTGATAAGATTCAGTGGGAAGACAGAAAATGTCTTCCCCAAAAATGAAGTAACCACGTTTTAAACAGAAGATAAAATACATCTGGTTTGGAAGGACAAAACAAGACACATAAACAAACCCTCACCGGGAATGTGACGCAGCTGGCTAAGTGTCAGCTGCATAAGATCTCTCTGACCAGTAGGTCATGAGTTCGAGGCCTGGCCGGGTCGAGGTGGGTGCTTGACCTTAAGTGTAGCCTGCTGTCGACCTTTGCAGCCCAAAAGACAGTTGCATTTGTCAAGTAGGAGATAAAGATACCACATTAAAGTGGGGAAGCAAATTTTGACTGATTTATGAGGCAATTGAAGAACTCCAGGAATCGCTGAGGAATGCGGAGGAAACAACAAAGGGACGCTGGAAAACGCTGAGATGAGGAGTGTGTTGGCTCCCCCTGGTGGCCAGACGTTTGCCTCTGTTCGTCTATATATGTTGTCTATATATGTTGAACTGCAGGGATTGTCTGCTAAGTATGTGTACTGTAATCCACTCTGAGTCCCCTTTGGGGTGAGAAGAGCGGAATATAAAGTAAGTAAGTAAATAAATAAATAAATAAAGTAAATACCTTTTCCTCCTCACCTCTAGGTAAGACACAATGTATACCGATAATAGCAATTTATATCACACCCTTCAAAAAGTATCTAGATATCAACCCCAAGGAAATTTAAGAAATTACCATATGTACTCGAGTATAAGGTGATTTTTTCAGCCCTTTTTAAAGGCTGATTTAAGGATATGATTTAAATATAATTAAAATATTTACACAGTATTCAAACCTTAGGGTTATGGTCACATTTATATTAAACAAGTATTTCCTCACCCTCCTTTACACCAATAATGGATTCAGTGTCTGGCAGATGCAAGGATTCCACACCAAGGCTGGGAGGCGAACTTATTGACACCAGGTTCTTGCTGTGCACTTCAGACTCTTCCAACAAACTACTGCCCATCAGTGATTCTGATACAAAAACAAGATTCTGACATTTGAACTGTTACTGTGGTCTGCACCACTGCTTCAGCAAAGGAGTTTTCCCTATCTCACAAATCTAAACAAGGTGAAAAATTGAGGTCTCACTTAAAAGTATCCCTTTGAGATATGGAAATTGGATTCTGAAGGAGGGTCACTTCTAAAAGGTGGAATTTTCTAAGGGAGCTAAAAAGCAGGTCAATTTCTGAAAGCAAAGAAAGCTTCAGTGTTACATGATCAAACACTCTTTCTCCCATTTTAAAGCTTTTGTTAGCCTCTACAGTCCTTTCAATGCTATACTTCCTAGCAAGATTCTCATTTTCCATCAACCCATCTCACAACTCTCTCTTTAAACTAGGGCTGCTCTAAGTCTGGGGTCAACGTTCTGCCTTTTAAACTCTCTAGGACAGGATTTTCAAACTCATTTTCATTGAGGGCCACATCAGCCTTAGGATTGCCTTCAAAGGGCAGCTGAATCCATGGACTGTGGATACAGAGGGCCAACTATATTTTTTATATTATTTTACACCGCCTCGAGTCGCCTTCGGGCTGAGAGGGGCGGTATAGAAGTAGAGTAAATAAATATAGTGGCCAGTGCTCTTTAGTTTTCACTGAGTTTGGGTCCGATATGTTATTGAACGACAACTCCCATCATATGCGAACTGAGAATAATGGGAACTGTAATCCAACAACACTTGTGGCTCTCAGGTTGGAGAAAGGTTAAATAATAACTTGAAGTCAAACATCATATCCACGAGCTTTTTATCTAAATCCAAACCGCACTCTCCTGATTAAACAGAACAAACTGCAGCCTTCCAGATGTTACTGTATCACAATTCCCATCAGGTCTAGTCATGATGTCTAATGATGAGGAATACAGGAATTGTAGTCAAGCATCTGCAGGGCCACCTAAAATGTAATGGTTGGGCACATGTGCTCTAGGTGCTAGCCAGACTCCCCAAAATTCAGAAGTGGTCAGAAGTCCAAATTTATTGTGGTTTTAAAATTGGAATGATTTTATGTTTAAACAGTACCCAGAGACTTGACAACCTATTCAAGATATGAACTGTCTCTCTCGGAGGCTTCCAGGACAGAAAATTCACTCTTTGGGGGGCCGGAAAAGAGCAATTAAGGAGCTGAGGACTGCTCTTTCCCCACCCCAGCTCTAAACTGACCCATCCTTTCCACTACCACCAGGGATGATTCAATTCCTACCTCTTTGCTCATGCTGTCTGTTGCTAGTCATTCCAATTCTAGAATGATGCTTCTTCATGTGCACATTTCTGCTACCACTTTGAGAAAATGTCTTCCCACAGATTTGACACTGGTGTGGCTTTACTCCTGAAACAACATTTATTCAATAAGGAACGGGAATAATCCTTTTCTGTATTTATATAATAGACATATTTCAACCTCAGGGGCCTATTAAAAGTTCTAGGAAAAATGAAGTTCACAGCCACATTTTGCCAGGAAGTTTAAGTTATCTGAAGTCAAAGGTTATCTGAAGTCCAATACATTTGTACATTTTACAGAGTACCGGATAGTCAAGATAAAATTTCACCATCTTGTGGTATGACTGACATGCAGGTTAGAGAGAAAAAAAAGGAGGCAGGTCAAGAAGTTTTTTGAAAAGTCCGTTTTAAAAAAAAGGAGTAGCAGTAATTGTTCCACGGGGCCAAGGGAATATATTCCTGTCTTCAAAGGCAGAGCTGTGTTAATCTGGCTCAGTTTACAAAGAGAACTTGTAGTACCTTTGAGACTGAGAGAAAGAAATTGTTTACATAAGCTTTTGTAAGCTTAAGTCTGCTTCATCAGATGTATAGCATGAAATGCATAGGGACAGACATTTATAGCTATGAATGAGCAAGTTGTGTACAAATAGCAATAGAATTCCAAAACCTATGGGAATGAGCTGAAGAGTTGTGGGACAAAGAAGGGGAAAATATATTACCTATTACCGGGCTGAATTGATCAAATGGATGAAGGACAACTTGAAAGGAGACAAGGTAAAATGGTAAAAGAGCCCTCATAAGGCTGCAGTGTTAACAGATCAGGATCTTCTGCCAACAGGCATTTGGGGAAGGGGAAGGGGCAGATCCGGGAGAGGCTGGGTGAGATTGGGGGGGAATGAGTTTTAAAGGTTATTTTAGTGTATTTACTGTATTTCAATTCTGTTTTTACCACACTGTTACTATTTAATGGGGGGGGGGGGGGTTGTAGTGCACTTTTTGAACTTGTCTAGTGTGGATTGTTAGCTGCTTTGAGTCCCTACAGGGACAAAGGTAGGGTATAAATAATGAGGAGGAGGAACAACTAGTGTTATAAGATGCACAGTGTGCAAGAAACCATTGTCTCTGGTCAACACACTGCTAATGGAGTGGGGCTTCTGAATGTATTGCAGTTCTACTATTTCTCAAATATTAGGAATGGGAATACACAAAAACAGTTGGGAAACACTTCATCGCTTCAATGTTCATGGCCATTCCATCTCAAACCTCAAAACAGAGGCCCTTGAACAAAAACTACAAAGGAAGATTGGAAAAAGAAACAGTAGAATCATTTCTAGGTAGTTCACAACCTGCAACTGATGATGTAGACAGTCTACCAAAGCTGATACTACCAACTTCTCTCAGATAGTCTCAAAGATGCTACAAGACCCTTTTGTATGCTGACTTCAAGATGTGTCATATGACTCTCAGTTAAGAGGATGACGTTCCCTTACCTGAATGGACAACCAGGTGTTTCCGAAGGCTGGAATATTCAGCAAAGGAACGACCACAGCCTTGTGCCTCACATAAGAAGGGTTTTTCCCCTGCAGTGCAAAAAGTTATAATTAGGTATTTGCTTCACTCAAATGAAAAGTGCACTTAAGTGGAATATGCTATAGACCACTGCTTCTTAAACTGTGGTTCTCAACCCAAAATAGCATCCCATTAGTTCAATGTTGGGGTCCTGAAAAATTTGGCAACAGTAAAAGTTTTCTGAATGTCACCTAGTGGCTATTTTACATATTTAAATCAATCTGCTGTGAAGTGTTTACAGTGGACTTTGCAGAAGGTTCTTCAGCTGTACTTCATAAAAAGGAAAACCTGTCTGTTTAGGAAGCCTTACAAGTGCTAATTCAGTATCAGTAAATGCTGTATTTTTACACCTATTTTAGATACCTACTAGCTGTACCCGGCACGCGTTGCTGTGCCCTTTTTAGGAGATGCGAGGAAGTCCAATCATCCACGGTGTGGGCTCCTCTGAACTGCAGTTGGTTGGAGTGTGGGTCATGGGGGGCATGGTGTGGCAAGTTGGGTCTTTATGGGTCTTGGTTCTGGGCCGCAGTGGTCTGTGGGGAATGATGGGTTTTGAAGTACTACAAATCCCATTTTCCATGGTGGTACTGCAAGTCCCATCATGCATGGTGGGGGTTCTGTGTGCCATGTCTCTCTCTCTCTGTGTGTGTCTCCCAGTGTATCTGAGTCTATCTCTCTCTGTGTCTCTCTTTCTCTCTCCTTATCTACCTATCTCTCTCTCTCTAACTTCCTGTGTCTGTCTCTCTCTCTCTCTATCCCTATCCTTATCTATCACTGTCTGTCTCTCTGTATATTATTCTCCATCACACACTCTATCACTTGCTTTCTCTGTGTCTATCTCTCTGTACTCACTCAGTCTGTATCACCCAATCTTTCTCTATCTATCACTCACTCTCTCTATCCCTATCTATCAATCCCTCCCTCCCTCTATATTTCCCCTCCTCTCTCTCACTCTGTCACTCCCCCTTCTCTCTCTGTCTTAGTCTGTAATTCCCCCCTCTCTCACCCCCCCCTCTCTCTCTCTCTCTCTCTCTCTCATTTCCCCCTCTTTATATTCCTCTCTCTTTCTCTCTCAGTCTTTCAACCCCCTATGTCTTTCTCACTCTCTCTCTATCACTCACCTTCTCTCTCTCCGCCCGGGTGGGCCCCCTCCTCCTCTGCTGCCTCGGCCTCCTCGCCCGTCTCCCTGCCGTTCCCGGGCCTGGCCTGCTCGGGCGCCAGCGGGACCACCTGGGAAGCTACCGAGGAGGCCGCGGAAGAGCCGGCCACAACACCGCCCCACACCTCCTGAGTCCAGCCGCGGCCCCCGGGGTGGCAGCTCCGACAACGCTGCAGGGCAGCAGAGAGGCACCACAGGAGCCAGGAGCAGGCGGCGCCGAACTACAGTTCCCAGAAACAGCCCCGGGTGCCAGCGCCTACAGTTCCCGGAACCTCCGGGGACTGTAGTTCGCACCCCGGGCTGTTCCGAGATGGGGAGGGCGGGCGCCGGTCGCACCTGGCTCCTGTGGTGCCTCTTAAGCCGCCCTGCAGCGTTGTCGAGCTGCACCCCGGGGCCGCGGCTGGACTCAGGAGGTGTGGGGCGGTGTTGTGGCCGGCTCTTCCGCGCCTCCGGTAGCTTCCCAGGTGGTTCTGGGGAGGGCGGTGCGGCGATCTCCGGGCCTGCCTCCCGCCGTGGCGCGCATGGGCAGCGTCGGAGGCGGGCTGCGAAGGTCCCGGTGAGTGGGAGAGAGGGTGAGGGGATGGGTGGGTGGGTTTGGGGAGTGGGGGGGTGCCTTGTGCGCCGGCGCGGTGCTCCCTGTCTCCAGCGCCGCTGGCAGCGCATAATGGGAGTCTATGGGCGGTTTTGGGGGGCTGTTTTTGGGGGGGTTGCAAGTTAGTGAGGTGGGTTTTTTTGTGTTATGTCTGTACCTCGTGGTCTGGGGGAATGTGTGTCGTGGGATTTGTGTTTGGGGGGGTTATGGTTTGGGCGTGCATATCCTTCTTTGCACGACCACGTCTCCTTTATATATATAGATTGTCAGTGTCGCCTGGCCCGTTTGGTTACCTAACGGCCCAGGCCCCGCCCGCCATCTGATAAGAGCAACAGCTGGAGGCCTTTGAACTGTGGAAGCCTTTTGAAATGCTGGAAGCCCTTTCCTGACTCTCTCCTGGCCTTTGATATGCTGGACACCGGATCAACTGACCCAGGGGAGGGAGTGGCCCGGGGGGGGGGGCTGGGCCTGGAGGGTTTGAAGGGGTGAACAAGCGGGAACTTCTTTAGTTCGGTCTTTGACCGCCCTGGATTAAGGACTCAATAAACTACTATTCCTTCAACTAACCTTGGAGTGAGCGTGGCTTGTTTGGGCTTCCTACCGGAGCTGACATAAAGACCGAACTGCCTAAATCTTCTACGGCTGTGTACCCGTTCCAACCGTAACACCTACAGACGCAATGTCCGGCCAGGAGAAGGAACTCCCGATAGAGATCACTTTGGAGGAAACGGCCAAAGAGGAACTGGAGCTGGAAGCCGAGCAGACGGAGGCCCCAAGGGGAGCCGGCCATCCGGCCATCACCGGGATGGAGGACCAGGAGCAGGAGTTTGAGTTGCCCTTGTCAAAGGACGTGACAGTGCGGAAGAAGACGGGAGCGACCCGAGAGAGGGGGACCCCGGAGACCAGCACCCCAAACCCCTCCCGAGCGCTGGAAGAACAAGTAAGAGCTTTAACACTAACGGTGCAAGACCTCCAGTTCCAAATGGGAGTGATGCAATGGAAGGCGGAGGGACCGGCCTGGGGATTCCCGGAGGAGCCCCCGCCGAGAGAGAGGGCTCCAGCCAGAGTGTCGGGAAGAATGGAAGGAAGGCAGTCCGGACGAGTATCGGAGAGAATGGAAGGAAGGCCGTCCGGACGGGTGACCTTTGCCGGAACCGAGGAGGACTTCCGGCCGGAGAGAGGAACCTCCACCTTTAACTTCGGAGCGAGTGAGAGGAGCCAGGAAGGAGGACCCGGCCGGAGAGATTTAAAGGTGAAGTTCAATGGCGATCCGAAGCAACTCTCCTACTTTCTCACTAATGTCCAGAACTTTATGCAGGACTACGGGGACACTTTCCCCTCTGAAGGAGCCAAGGTACGGGCCGTGGGAGCCAACCTAAAGGAGGAGGCGGCTGATTGGCTGGTGCAAATGTTTGAAACGGGCGCCCCTGAACTGCGCCGCTTAGAGACTTTCCTGAATGCGCTCCAGCAGCGATTCCGAGATCCGCTAGCCAGAGAGAAGGCCAAGGCCCAGCTCAAACGAATCTACCAGGGCCAGAAGATGGTGTCGGAATACGCCCTCCTCTTCAAAACCATTGCCGAGAAGGTCCGGGACTGGTCAGAGGTGACCAAGCTAGAATGCTTCAAGGCCGGCCTGCGGTCAGACATCCTGGAATGGGCCATGCGCCGGGGGAACCCAGGGACCCTAGAGGACTGGATCATCATGGCCGGCCGAGTGGAGTGCGACAAGGAGCAGATGTCCCGGAGGTACCGCGATGGGGGAAGAGGTCGGGGCCCGTGCCCCGCTGGCCGACCGGAACGACCCCAACGTCCCTCCCCGAGAACTAGATCAAACAGCAGAGAAACCCCCAAGGGGAAGAGAGGGGTGTGCTTCTCCTGCGGCCGCGAGGGGCACCGCGCAGCCGAATGCCGTCGGAAAGGAACCTCACCCAAGGTCGAGAAGACGCCCGAGGCCAAACTGGCAGACGTCCCCAAGGCTTCCCGGGGCAAGGCAGCGGCGGCGGCGGAGACGGCACGTGCACCACGCCGCCTACAAATGATCAAGGCCCCGGAGGTGGAGGAGAGTGATCCCGAATGGATGGCGGGAAACGACAACGATCTGCTGTAGGCGCCCGGCGGCAGGTCCATCCCATCCAGGGCGGTGAGTCCGAACCCCTCAGCAGCGGCAGCCTTAAGTTTAAAGTGAGGATATGGAATCCTGAGGGGTCCCAAGAAGTAGAGACAGAGGCCATGCGAGCTAGCAGGTGTACCCGGTGCTTAATGTCCCCACCCCTGGCCCGTCAAATGGGAGTACAAGCCCGGCCCCTGGCCGCGCAGATCCTCTTCTCCCAGTTAGACGGGTCACC